>CM019155.1:15074629-15238886 GCA_009733165.1 Naja naja | reverse complement strand
CTGTTTTTTTTTTTTAAAAAAGTTTTT
Organism: Naja naja; assembly: GCA_009733165.1. NCBI lineage: Eukaryota > Metazoa > Chordata > Lepidosauria > Squamata > Elapidae > Naja > Naja naja. The sequence continues at coordinate 15,238,859 of CM019155.1, read as the reverse complement.
TATTTTTGATACAAACATACAACACAAACAGACATACAAAACATAAAACCATCTTCCATATATACATACAGTGTGTCAGTTGGTTACAAATCCTTTGTGTCATCCTTTCATATTCATCACTCACAATTTATCAAAAGAAAATTTCTCATATTATCAATAAAACATTATGTATTTATCAATTATTACTTGTGTACAATTAAACTATTTATTTCATCATATATACGAGATATATTTTTAATCTAAAATTTATGTTATACTTTCATCCAATGGTTATATATATCAACATTATATTTTATATCAGCCTATTATATTTCTATTACAAAATTATATAGTCTATTGCATTACCAAGTCTTTTTATCCAACCATTGATAAAACAAATCCCATATCTTGTAAAATTGTTTATCTTCTTGTTCTCTAATTTCAAATGTCAATTTACTCATTTCAGCACAGTCCATAATTTTCCTAATCACTTCCTCCTGCATAGGTATTTTATCATTCCTTCCAATTTTGGCAAATACAATTCTAGCTGCTGTTAAAACATTTACAATCAATATTTCCACTCTTTATTGTAGATATCGGTATAATCTCCCAATAAAAACATTTCTGGTTCAAGTCTATTGTTGTTGTAATCATTTTTTTCCAACCACATTTGATTTTTGTCCAATATTTTTTGTATCCGACAAGTCCACCACATATGTAATATGATCCAGGTATCTGATAATTTCCAACTTTATCCGATTTATTCTTAAACATTCTTTCAATTCTCATCGGGGTAGTCCACCTGTAAAACTCTTATACAAATTTTCTTTTAAGCATTGACATTGTCATTTTATAATTCTGGACAAATGTTCCCATTTCTCTAGATCAATCCATATCAAAAATTTTCCCCCAAGCAATCATTGTTTCTTTAACTTGTTCCTCTTCCATTTTAATTTCTAAAAAATATCCATAAAGTTTTTTAATCACCTTTTCATCCGTACCCATCAATATTTTGTCTAGCCCAATCTGCTTGTTATAATACCTTCTACTTTAATATCCTTCTCAAATCTAGATTGTACTTGCAAATATGAAAACCATTCTTTTATAACCTTGTTCTTCCAACGCTTGCATAGATTTAAGTTCACCCCTTTCATTCAATTCTCACCATATCAACTGTGTTCCTTTTATATATTACTGGATATGAAAGGCTTCAATAGTAGATATCCATATTGGATTTTCAAGTAATGTTGTTTTTTAATCTTCTCCCAGTTTAAAAACAAAGCTTCTCGAATATAATGTCTTCTAAAATACCCTTTGTGTTTAGTTCCCTTATACCAAAGGAATGCATTCCACCCCAATAACAAGTCATTCCTCTAGAGTCAATAATCTAGTATTCTTTAGTGTTATCAATCTTTTACCCACATCAAATTTGCCGCCTGATAGTATAGTTCCCAATTGGGCAAGCAAACCCTCCTCTTAATCTTGCATCCTGCAATAACTAAGTTTTATTCTTGCTTTTTTGCCTTGCCATATGTATTTCAACATCATTCTATTTAGGTCTTCGAAAAACTCTTTCCCTAATCTGATTGAATTGTCTGGAATAAGTATAGAATTCTAGGCAATACATTCATCTTGATTGTTGATATTCTCCCAATCAACGATAGTTGTAGTTTTGTTTTTCCATTTTTCCAAGTCTGTCGCTATCTCTGTTTTAAGTTTAATGTAATTATCCTCCTTCAGTGTACTACATCTTGCTGTAATATATCCCTAGATACTTAACCTTACTTGTGACCTTATTTCTAAAGCTTCTTCCAATTCTTTCTTCCGTCTCGCTAACATATTCTTTGTTAATATCTTTGTTTTGTCTTTATTAATTTTCAATCCTGCACTTCTCCATACTCTTCTATTCTTTCAATTAGCTTAAGCTGATTCCAGTGGGTCCTCTAATATAAATACCAGGTCATCTGCAAAGGCTTGTAACTTATATTCTTCTCTTTTAATTTTCATTCCTTTTATTTGTTTATCTTCTCTAATACACCTGTTTAACACTTCTAAGGTTAACACAAACAGCAGGCGACAGTGGGCAGCCTTGTCTAGTCCCTTTTCTTATATTTATAGGCTCTGTCAATTCTCCATTTATCAAAACCCTTGCGGTTTGTTCAGAATATATAGTCTCAATAGCATGTATAAAATTTTTGCCAAAGCCCATTTGTGTCAATTGTAGTAACATGAAGCGCCAACTCACGTTATCAAAGGCTTTTGAGCATCCAGAAACATCAAGGCCATTTGCTTTTCAGGATGTGCCTCATAGTACTCAGAGTGTCCAGGATTATTCTCATATTATGTTTGATTTGTCTTTTTGGCAGAAACCCATTTTGGTCAACATGTATAAAGTTGTTTAAGTATCTTTTCAGTCTTTCTGCCAAAATTGAAGCAAAAATTTTATAGTCTGAATTTAATAGGAAATAGGCCTATAATTTTTAACTTGTTGTAAGTCTGTGTCTTCCTTTCGTATAAGTGTGATATAAGCTTCTGACCAAGTCTTTGGTATTCTCTTCTCTTGCATGACTTCATTCATAACTTCTAATAATTGGAGGTTTAACACCTCCTGAAAAGTCTTATAAAATTCCACTGGTAAACCATCCGGACCTGGTGCTTTCCCTGTATTTTGTTTCTTTAAGGCTTCTGTTAACTCCATCATTGTTATATTCTCTTCTAACATTATTTTCGATATCTTTAGGTATCTGTGGTAACTTTGCCTTTTGTATATATTGTTTAATTTTTTCTTCTTGAATACTCTCTTGATAGTACAATTTTCCATAATAGTCTTGTATAATTCTTTTTTTTCCTTCATTTCCATGACAAGGATGTCCTTCTTCATCTATTAAATGGCTAATTTTCCTTGATTCTCTTTCCTTTCTTAATTTATAGGCTAACCATCTTCCTGGTTTGTTTGCGTCCTCAAAATAATTCTGTTTAGCATTTTTAATCTTTTGGGCTAGCTCTTCTTTTTCCATTAATTCCATTTTATGTTTGGTTATATCCATTTTGATTTTAACATCTTTTTTTGTGGAAATTTCTGTAGTTCTTTTTCAGTTTTTTATATTCTTCTTCTAATGTTTTAAAAGTCTTTTTTTGTTTGATATTTCTTTTCCTTGTATAATCAATTATCAAGCCTCTTGTATAGGCCTTCATCGTGTCCCAGAGATTCTGTAATGATGTATCCTCTTTCTTATTTTCTTTAAAAAGAATACCAGTTCTCTCTCCATTTTCTGTTTAAAATCTTCTTCCTTTAATATCTTATTGTTTAATGTCCATCTAGATCTCATCTTTTGTCCTTTCCAATAATAATCATTGGATTATGATCGGCCCAGTACTTGCTTCTATTTCAATTTTTGTGTATATTAAAAATAGATCAGCTGATGTCCATATCATATCTATTCTTGACCATGATTCATGCCTGTTGAGTAAAATGTATATTGTTTATTTCCTATATTTCTCTCTCTCCATGCATCTTTTAAATTTATTTCTTCTATCATTTGAAGAAAGCATTTTGGTAGTTTCTTTCTAGCTTTCTTTGTGGCTTTTTGTGATTTATAATCCAGCTGCTCATTAATTATTCCATTAAAATCTCCCATCATGCATAAATTAACATAGTCCAGTTCAATTATTTTTTTATGGAGTTTATTATAAAATTCCTCTTGGTGGTCATTTGGAGCATATATTGCTATTAAAAGTATTTTAGTATTATTGTCCATTATTTCTACCATTAAGATTCTTCCATCATCATCTATATAAATTAATTCAGCTGAAATTGTTTCTTTAATATATAGAACCACGCCTCTTTTTTTAACTACCAATGAAGTAAACAATTTTCCTAATTTTTTTTTGTTTCAGTACGTGTTCATGTTGTTTTTTAATATGTACCTCTTGTAGGCAAATTATATCAAATTTTAATTTCTCCAATTTGTGAAATACTTTCCTTCTTTTAATGATTGAATTGAGTCCATTTATATTCATCGTAACCAGTTTTCTTTCCTCCATTTTAGATTTTGTAAGAGGATTTATTGCTCTGGTGGATCTTATTTCTCTTCATTCTCTGGGCGCCCCTCTACTGCGCCTTCTTCTTTTTTCCTTTTCTTTTTCATTACTACTGCTTTGAGGTTCAATCAGGGGCTCTTCTTTTCTTGTATCTTCCTCCTTTCCTCTAATATATTCATAATAAAATGATTCTGCCTTTTCAACCGTGTCAATTCTATGTCTTTGTTCCCGCATGTAAACAGAAGGCCTTCTGGTATCAGCCATCTATAATTTATTCCTTTTCTAAGCAGTTCTTTGGTTAGAAAGAGGTACTCTCTCCTCGTCTCCCTTACTCTTCTTGGTACCTGTTTCAGCACCACAATTTCTTTGTCTTTATACTTTAATGTCTTTTCTCTTGTCATTTGCAAAATTTGTGTTTTAATAATTTTCTTAGTAAATCTAATATGGACTTCTCTTGGTAGCTTATTCCTCATTGCATATCTTGTATGTACACAAAACACTTCATCCATTCCATCCATCATTTTCTCTTTCGTTATTTCTAGTGCTTCCGCCAATATTTCTATCATTTTTCCAGCGAGGTTTTCACCCTTTTCTTCCTCCACATTTTGAAATCTCAAGTAAAATTCTGATCTATCCATCTCTCCTCTCAATGATTCAATCCTGTCTTTTCAACTTCACTCAATCTGATATTGATATTTCCAATTTCCTTATCTCTTTGTTCGTCCTGCTCTTCAATTTTCTTAATCTTTTCATCATATTTGGTCATCATCTCTTGGATATTTTCCACTTTCTCATCTGTCTTTCCAATTTTCTGTTGAATATTTTCAACTTTTTCATCCGTCTTATCTATTTTCTGCTGAATCTTCTCCACCTTTTGATTTGTCTGTTCAATTTTTTGGGAGATATTCTCATTACTCTTTTCAACATTTTCTATTTTTGTCTGTAGAATTTGAATTCCTTGCAAAATCTTCTGTAATGTATCCTCCTTCTCTTTTCCTTTTCCTGTTGCAACATTGCCTGTATTGATCGCTGACCTCCAGATGGTGAAGAAGCAGGAGTTGTTGATTGAGAGCTTGGAGCTATTGCTTTTCTACTCATTTTATAGTTATTTCCTAGTAGGGCCCCAAAAAAGCAGAGGGCCCTCCAAAATAATAAGAATAAGTAGACAAAAAGGGGAAAAAAGTAAAAAATTAAAAATATTAAGGAATATAAAAAAATTAAAGAAACAAAAAAATTCTTCAGTTCTTGTACACCTTAATCCAGTTGGTTCCACTTGTATACAAAAATAGAAAAAAAAGTAAAAAAGAAAAGGAAGGTCTCAAAAAGCAACAACAGGTGGTTCCAGTTCAAAAATAAAAGGAAAAAGGGAGAAACTTCAGGTATTTATATACCATAATCTAATGGCGAATCAACAAGATGAAAAAAAGGAAAAAAAGCTAAAAGGGGAGCAAATCATAGGCAGAGAAAAGGAAAAAGAAAATTCCTGGCTAAAATTGAAAAAGGGATAATCCAAACAATAAAAGTTCAATCAATGGGAGGTGAGGGTGGAAAAGATAGAGCAGCCACAAATCCAGCCAAAGAGAAAGAAAACTACTGCCACCAGATGTCCAAGGCTTTTTTAGAATATCAAATCAAATTTCCAGTAGAATATATTTTCAAGGTCACTTTAGTCTTCTTTCTTTCAGTTCCAACTCTGGGTTCTGCTATCAATAGTTCACAGATGGGCACCTGTGTATACAATCCGTCGTGCTCACCCCACTATCTCTTTCAAGAAGGAACTCTATGTCCTTGAATGCAGCTCACATAAATAAACAAACGAAGAAGAAAGGAATACAATATATCCAAGCCTCTAAATGGCAGTGCTTTCACTTTCACTCCTCCCCTCAAGAGCAAGAAAAAGGGGAAAAAAGAGAAAAGGCACATTGATATTGCTCTCTTTTCTAAAAGTTCTTAAAATCATAAACAGCGTTTAATCCAAAAAATATTGGTGGAAAAAAAAGGAAAAAGACCATCAGAACAAAAGATTATTTTACATAGAGGAAAAGCCAGTCCCTTTTAAAATCAAATAGTTCCAGAAGAGATAAAAAGGAAGAAAAAAGCCATTAATCCTAAGAAAAGCTTAATCTCGCCGCTTATAAACTGTTCTCTTTACTTTTCAAGTCCACTTTCCAGTTATTGGGGTGTTCTCTTCAGAAATAATAAAAAAGAACCTCTCACCAAACCGACACACCTTCATCCTATCTTGCCTTTCTTTCGGAGCTGTCCCAGCTTCAGCAGCTTGATGGCTGCCTCTTTTCCGCTGGCAAAAAAAGCTTCTCCTGGATCAACCAGGGACTTTGCGATGTCCCTGGGATCAACAGGACATGCTCTTTCCCTTCACCATCTCTTTGGGATGGTTTAGTTCCAAATGGACCATCCAGCTGAGAAGATATCTACGGCGATCCAGGAGCTTCCTGATCACACGTAGTATCACTGGGACACAAGCCCCGCCCTTTCGAGTGGGGAAGAGATACTTGAAGGAGAAGAATAAGTTCTATTGTGTAACCAGAAATCAGGATGACAAACAATTGGTTTAAACTATAAGAAAGTAGATTTTGGTTGCTCACCAGGAAAAAAAAATCCTATAATAAGAATCCTCAACAATGTCAAGTAACGGATTCTCCTTTGCTTGTGGTTTGTCTTTTTTTAACAGAAGTTGGATGGCATCTGTCAGAGATGCTGTAGGAATTTAGCAGCAATGGATTTCTGCACCGATAAGTATGATAGGATGGATGCTTTCCAATGTACTTTGCAACATTACATTTTATGATATTCTTTGAAGCAGCAGAGGACAAGTCTTTTCACTCTTTGACAGATGTTTAGATATTTGAGGAGCAGTTACAAATCCTGCCTTGATCTCCTACAGTCTGAACAGTAGGAAAAATTACTTCCTTTCTGGAGCTTCAAATTTCACTTAGCATAAATGAAGCTGTAACAATTACAATATTTTAACATAAGTAGTAGGACTGTGCATCAAGTTTCTTCCTAAAGCAAGGGGTTCCCTCATTTCCACAAGCAAAGTGGGGCAGCTGTGTTGCTTCACTTTATCTGCTCTAAATACTTTGATTGGCACTTGCATTAAGCCTCTTCTGGTTACTGCAAGTGCCAGTTGAGGTGATGAGATTTGAGGTCTTGGCAAGGAAAAATGTATTTCTTCTGCAGCACAAAATGCTCAAGACAAATCAAAGCTGCCTCACACAGACCTGGTGATTTAAGGTACTGATGCCAAAGTTCTTGTAAAAATGTCAGAATGCACTTGATAAAAACCGTGACATAAGCTGACACAACAAGACACATGAGTACATGTGGGTAATGATTTTTCCCCCCTTAGGTCATGCAACTTCAAGGTTATCCAACAGTAAAGTCACCCAACATCACTGTCATCACATGACATCCCATGTTAATTCAAAACAGGGAATTCTGAGTGTAATATCCCATAGCCCAAACATAGAAAATCCTAGTTTTTGTTTATAACAGCTCGTTTTTCTCTTTTTGTAACTTGCAAAAGTGTGATTATAGTTTTGCTTAAATAAAGCCTAGTAAATTAAGTATAGATCTTTGCCTTGTTGAAAATAGATAGAGGCAATTATTATTGAAACTTTCTAGGTAGTACTATCTTCTGAAGCTATTTGGATTTATTTATAACCTGAACATGTTTGACACGGGTTACTACCTTGTTACTTAAACAAAGAATAAATTCCTGCTTTCAAGTATCTCATCTTGTAAAAAAAAATTCTGAAATAAGTAATTTCAGAGTGTGCCTTAGCTTTATGCATGTTTGATGAATAAATAAAACTATTTATCAGTACTGAGAAGCTCTCAAGGCTAACTTTGTTGACGTGTTCCAGTGAAACATATGAAAACCCAAGAAATGTCAGCTGTATATAGGAACAGAAAATTGTAAATGTTGAAAGTAAGAATTAAAAAAATCATCTGAAGAAGAGAGAATGGAGTAAGATTATGTCATTAAACAATATATCAAGCCAATGTGAAGCGATTTTCACATATGCTGTGCTTATTTATTTATTATTTATTTATTTATTTGACTTGTATGCCACCCCTCTCCCGAACGGACTCGGGGCGGCTCACAGTTAAAACCAGTACAATAAATAATTACCTAAAATAGAATTAAACCCACAAGCCAAATTACTAAAACAAATTATAAAACAACGCCTCCCCCCCAAGAGGAGTCAGCACAGCGCAGCCTGCTCAAATAGTCAAGTTTTCAAGTCGTGGCGGAAGGTGTGGAGGTCAGGGGCCAGGCAGAGCCCAGAGGTAGATTCCATAGGGCGGGAGCCGCCACAGAATAGGTCCTCCCCCGCGTCACCGCCAAGCAACATTGAGTCGCAGACGGCACGCCGAGGAGCCCCTGCCTGTGCGCTCATACAGGGCGGTTGGTATGGACTATAAAGAATATGTTGTAGAGATTAGATCCAGTAGATGCATGAATAACCTATTTTTAAAGTCTGTTTCTAGTTCCTGTTTTGATTAGGTATCATCTCTGTTGTATTAACGTAGAGCTCTCATTTAAGTCACCCAGTGCTCAAATTATCCTATTTCAGACACATTATCGGAAAACATAGTTCACTAGAGAGAGCTCTGGGAAATATGATGGAAATATGCGGGGGGAGGGAGAAATACAGGAAGACCAGCAGCAAGTCAGATGGATTCACTTACAGGTGATGATAGGTGCCCCATGGGAAAACTTAAAGGACCAGGTTAAGGAAACAAATGATCACAGAGAAAAATCTATCTATGTGATTACTGTGGGTGAATCCTCATTGTTGCTTCAAAGGTTTGTGAAAGAAAAATATTTCTGGATACAGGAAGATTACAAAATAACAGAATAATACAGTTGAATGTGTATGGATCTTCTGAGTCATCCTACTCATGGTTGTCTCAAATGTGCTTTTTCAAAAGGTAACTGGACTATGTTTCTTTTCCTTGAAGAATACATTTCACTTCTCATCCCAGAAGTTTCATCAGCTTCATCAGTTCCAACAGAGTTGGAGGGGACCTTGAAGTTCTTCTAGTCCAGTCCCCAACTTTTAACTATTTCAGAAAAATGGTTGTCCAATCTCTTCTTTAAAACCTCCATTGTTCGAGCATCCACAACTGATTAATTGTTCTGTCAAGAAAATTCTCCTTACTCCTAGGTTGGTTCTCTCTTTGATACATTTCCATCCATTGCTTCTTGTTCTGCCTTCAGTGCTTTAGGGAATAGCTTCTTCTTTGTGGCAGCCCCTTAGATATTGGAACACGGCTATAATGTGGAAATTAATGATGCTCTTGCCCTGTATCCACTGTTTTGGGGAGACTATTTTTTATATCCTGGTTTTTGCTCTTCTAATGACTTCCATCACAAAGATCAAGCAAGAAACCAGAATACAGGTAGTCCTCAACTTTCAACAGTTCATTTAGTGATTGATTGAAGTTATAATGGCACTGAAAAAAATGTCACATATATTATACACTTATGACCATTGCAGTATCCCCATGGTTATGTGATCAAAATTCAGATGCTTAGCAACTGACTAATATTCATTATGATTGCAGTGTCTTGGTATCATGTGATTTGCGGCCTTCTAACAAGCAAAGTCAATGGGGAAGCCAACTATGTTACTAATTTAACAACTATAGTGATTAATTTAATAACTGTGGCAAGAAAGGTCGTAAAATGGGGCAAAACTCACTTGACAATCTCACTTAGCAACAGAAATTTTGGATTCAGTTGTGGTCAAGGATCACCTGCTATTTGCCTTCTGCTTTATGTGCTGTGTAAACAAATTCTTTGCTGAATGGAAGTAGGTTTTACCAGAAGGAGCCTTTTCTTGAGTTTGAATGTTCACTCACTATAGTTCATTTTATCAGTTTTCAACAGTGTAGACCAGGGATGTCAAACTCATCTGACCCACAGGGTGCTTAGATTTAGCCCACGGGGCCAACCTGGAAACAGTAAGGAACTAGCCCACTGTGCCTCTGCCAGTGAAAACGGAGTTCATGAGAGCTGTGTGCAGCCCTTCTGAGCTCTGTTTTCGCTGGCAGAGGGTTGTAGGAGGCCGTTGCAGCCGAAAACTGAACTCAGGAACCCACTTTTGTTAGCAGAGTGCTCGGGCCATCACAGGGCCCATGACATGAGTGACGTCAAGCTGGCCATGCCCACCCCACCCCTATCGTCCATCTATCGATCTTCAGAAGCTACCACTATTATGCTCCCTAATTTCCACTATATAAACAGTGAGGCCTTACAATTTCAAATTCCTACAGAAATCTTAACCATCCTTTACTTAAGGATTTACCTTAATCCCAAGATGTTTTTTGGAGGGGTTCAGTTTTATTTTGTATCCCTTATGAAGACAAGAGTCAAACATCTTACTTCACACATGTAGTTGCATCACAGTCTCCCCAGTTACCACAGGATATTCATTATGAATTGTTAACCAGATAAACTCCAAAGAGTCTTCCTTTTCTTCAGATAGCATTTTGCACTGACTGCTTGATCTAAGCTCAATTATTTGCTTTGTGATATCACTAATATGTTTGTCTATCATTATCCATTTTTACCAGGAGTGGGATTCAAATTTTTTAACAACCAGTTCTGTGGGCGTGGCTTAGTTGGTGGGTGTGGCTTGGTGATCATGTGACTGGTGGATGTGGCTTGGTGGTCATGTCATTGGCTGGGCATGGCCAACTCAATATCACTCACATCGAGGCACGCATCTCCTCACCTGGCCTCTCATTACTGTGGGGATGCTGCAACAGTCGTAAGTACAAAAAATGGTCATAAGTCACTTTTTTCAGTGCCATGGTCACTCCACACAAGCAAAGTACCAGGAAAGGAGGTGGAAAAAAACTCCAGAGAAGTTCCAGAGACAGGAAGACTAGTCCTGCCAAGAATGTAATAAGAGTTAACGGAGAGGCAGTTTCTGTAATCAACACCAGAATGTTTCCTTCTTGCCTTCCTTACAGGATTAGGCCAGTAATTTCTTCTAACAACCAGTTCTCCGAACTGCTTAGAATGTTAACAACTGGTTCTAGTGAATAGGTATGAACTAGTAGAATCCCACCCCTGATTTTTACCCAATTTTGGCCAATTTACCCAGGCTTGTCAAATATTGTTCTAGATGTTAGGGTTATGAGATTGGCAATGAGAACAATTCTTTGAGATAGATGTATGAATTTAGAAAGATCTCTATGGTAGCACCTTACCTGAAGCAGATTAGCAGGTTTTAAGATCAACAAGACACAGAAGTTAACAAAAACATGAAAAATAGAAAATCAAATGTAATCGATTACTAAAATAGGTTTTAAGGTAGAGAAGAAAGTAAAGCATCTGGTTATCACTGTGACAAATATTTTAAAACAGCAATGTTAAAGCATGGAATGAAGTTAAAATGTCATGTTAAGATGGGAGAAACTAAAACTGTCATTGCTGGGGAGAATTTCTGTGATAAAAGTGAATCTCTTGCCTAGAATGGTGTTTTCATTTCAGACAATATCTGTTTTGACAAGTGATACACCATTTAAATAGTGGCAGAAAAATGCATCTAAATTCGTGTGGCATTGGTGAATTAAATATAAGGTGTTATAAGATATAAAGGAAAGAGGGGAATTCAGTTTACCTGATTAGAAATTGCGTTTTGCAGCTTGCTGTTTCATTTAGAGGAAAGAATAGAGGCTACTGAGAAGCAGAAGGCTTTGGGAGTTAGAAGGTCATGGCCTGAGATTTGGATGGATGTCTATGATACAACATCAGAGTTTAAGTTGGAATTCAAAAATCACTACATTAGACATGCCACATTGAGAATATGGAATAGATACAAATCTTTGTGACTCTTAGCAAGACAGGTTATAATAGGTAAACAAAATGGTTAACTTATAGCACTAGTACTTAGACTTATATATACTGCTTTGTAGTGCTTTACAGCCCTCTCTAAGTGATTTACAAATGTCAGCATATTGCCCCCAACAATCTGAGTCCTAATTTTACCAACCTTGGAAGGATGGAAGACTGAGTCAACTGTGAGCTGGTCAGAATCGAACTCCTGACTAGGGCAGATTTAGCATGCAATATTCCAATCTAACCACTAAGCCACAAGGTCTCATGGTGAAATAGTAAAATTTGCCAAGAGCATTGGAAAATAAAATCAAGAGAAGAATTGAGAAGGACATAGTTCTTATTAGAAAAATGTCTAGTAGACAAAAGAGTTTTGAAGATTGTAAGACTGAGTTTGAAGTAGAATTATGTATAAATGTTGAAAATGCAATTGTTAAAATGTATATACTTTTACTGAAGTTTCAAACAGAAGAACAAATGAAAGAATGAATCATAAAGTGTGCTAAAATGTTCTGTTATAATAAACAGAAGGAAGACTGTGGTTGAAAGGATTGAAATTTACACCATGTTATAATGTTAAAGAGAATTTTTATAAAATAAAGTACTCTTGGTTTGTATCACCAGAGAAATAAATAAATTTGTTGTAAATGCAAGCATCATGATGAAACATTTCATCTTGCTTTGTGGACTGAAAAAAGCTAGAAAATTTTGGATTCAAATGTATACACTCGTTCCAAGGATTTAAATAGTAATATATGATTGAGGGCAAAGGTCTTTGTTTTGGGACTGATGGACAGTTCGAAAATGGCATGGAAACTTGTCTGTGCATATAATATTTATTAAAAAAAAGATTATGGAAAAAATAGAAAGATTCAGCTCTACCTATACTAGAGAAATGGTTGGTAAAGATGGTAGAAGTTTTTGAGATGGATAAATTGATTTCTTTGATTAGAGAAAGAACAACATCTATGCTTATTGATAACTGGAATCTCCTTACAGAAACAGAACAAAAATGAACATATGATTTATGATTTTGATGATTAGCAAGATAGATAACAGAAAGAAGAAAGGCATGTTGTGGCTTTTAAAATTATAATTGTACTTGTGTTTATTGTATTTATAACTGTTTTTATAATTGCTATAAAAAAGATTGGGGGAGTCATTTCTTTGGTTTTAGGGTGTTGTTTTTGCTTCTTTTATATTTTTCTTTTATATTTTTCATTTCTTATATTTTTAGCTTTGATTTCTTTTCTTTTTTCTTCCTTACTTTATATAAGTTTATATTTTTAATTTTTAAAAAAATATTAGACTTTTTAAGACTCTAGACTTTTCTCTACCTAAATTATGATTATATGAAGATGATAGGATGGGGAGTATTTCTTCATTTTCAGTGTGAACTGTTGTTGGAACTCTACAATAACCAATTGATGTCAGAGATTTGTAAATTTTAAACTAGGGCAAAACACAGAATAATAAGGTAGGAAGGGACCTTAATGGTCATCTAGCCCTAGCTGAATCCAGAGACCGTATATGAACAATCCCTTTCACCTGTGTAATACAAAGCACTATTATACTTATAATACCTGACTGCATAAATCAACTCAACTAAACAGATATAAAACATAATGACAAGGGCAGGAGATTTCAATGTACCAGGAAATCACAATTCCAAAACGTATTTGTTTCTACTTTCTTCCTATTTTGTCTTTGACTAGTTGGCAGATTCAAGCCAATAATGATGTAACAAAGTTTCTTCAAAACAAGAACCAAAAGTCACGTTGCTAGCCTCTTGTGTCTCATTTTTGTGTCTCATTTGCAAAGTTGTGCACATCAGTGGTTTGATTTACAAGTATTGATAAAATGGTGTTTTGGTTGCCTGCCTTGCACTCATTGAGAATTTCCAATTCTACTAGAAGCAAAATTAGTTTTTCTCAATGTTCTGCCAGATTGGCCATGAGTTTTCAAGTTAGAAGGATGTTAGGAGCAACAATGGGAATGTAGTGGATTCGAGTAAGATGTTCAAGATTTTTAATACATCTTCCTCATACCTAAAGAATACAAAGAAACTTTTTAAGATCAGCAACTGATTTATTCCTTACAGAAGAAAAATTACAGATTTTTATAAGGTTGAGTATGCTTTCTTGTTTATACCAGGAATTAGATTTAGAAGTACTACTAAAAAAAGAAAAAAGAAAAAAAGAACAGGCAACATTTTCATGCCTTTGTGGACAGCTGATGCTGCAGTGAGCTGTGCAATGATATAAAATGGGAAATCACTTATATAGGCAGAATGGGGAATTTCTTAGGAGTGGATTGCAGACATTACTTTTTTGTTTGATTGCTAAAGTTTGTTTTAGGTTTACATTATAGCTTGTGTGTCCCAAAATTGTGTCACAGACTTTCATCTGTTATTTTTTTTAGAGTTTTTTTTCTTTTTTAGGATGCATTAAAATATAAGAAAGACATTAAGGGACACATGCAATCTTGGGGAATAATTATTATTTCAATTTCCATCCAGGCTCCAGTGTCCTAGACAGAAGGAAAAAACCAGTATTTTTCATAATATTGAGATTGATTGTAGAAAGATAAAAGGCTATTAGATCAAAAAGGGAAATATTGATTAAGATTAATGTTATAATATCATATTATATTAAACTAATAAATAAAATATTGTATTGTAATATTGATTAAGTTTTTGTTTGATTCATGACCAGGCTTAGAGGACTCAACTATTTCCCCACAAAATATAGGCAATTCTGAATTTTCCCAGTGGAATGCAGTTTCATCAGCAATGCCCAAGGAGAGGTGGCCTATGATATTCAAGATCTGATGAACACTAATTTTCCAAAAAATTCATTCAATATAGCTACAGAAACCCTTGTAAGTTGCAATTCACCAAAATTTGGACTATGTGAAAGTTAGTTCTCAAATGGCAAAATATTCCAATGCAAGGAACAGATGGAATCTTATTTCTCACTCCCACAGTTTCCCTTTATTGTATTTTATACAGTAAGTAGAACTTTTATTTGACACTCATTGGAATTCTGAGTTTAAATTTTTCTATAATTAACTTTATTTAAAATAATTGAATTGATTCCATTCCAGTCTCTTGGGAGGAGCCTGACTAAATGCCTCTCACTGCATACTTCTGTACTAGGAAACAGATTTCAACTTATTCTTTTCCTTTATCCATTTAGACTTCATATTTAAATGCTGGCCTCTAATGTACAGTAGTAATAATTGTTTTGTTACATCACAATAAATGGTTATTTCATTTTTAAGATTCTTTTATCTTGTCTTTATTATTTATAAGTAATTCAAAATGCTAAACACACCTAATATTCCTTTCTCATCATCATCATCATCATCATCATCATCATCATTATTATTATTATTATTATTATTATTATTATTATTTAGACTTGTATGCCACCCTCTCTCCCTAGGGACTCAGGGCGGCTCACAGTATAAAATCACAATGCAAAAATAAGTTAATAAAAAATAATTAAATTACAAGCCCAATAAATCTAAAAAACAGTAAAATTTAATTAAAATTCCCTTAAAAAACCCACCCCACCTCATTTCAGTCCAGGCTGGCCTGCTGAAACAGCCAAGTCTTCAGGTCGCGGCGGAAAGAGCGGAGGTCTGGGGCCAAACGGAGCCCCAAAGGGAGCTGATTCCACAGGGTGGGTGCTCCCACAGAGAGGCCCTACCCCTGGGCACCACCAGCCAACATTGTCTGGCCGACGGCACCCCAAGGAGGCCCTGCCTGTGGGAGTGTACAGGGCAATCGGAATGTGATCCCGCAAGTACCCTGGGACCCAAGCCATGTAGGACTTTGTATGTTAACATCAACACCTTGAATCTCACCCAGAGGGCAACCAGCAACCAATGCAGCTCACGCAGGAGGGGTGTAATATGGGAGTATTGGGATACTCCCATCACAACCCGCGCAGCCGCATTCTGCACCAGCTGTAACTTCCGAGTGGTCCGCAAGGGCAGTCCCATGTAGAGTGCATTGCAGTAATCGATTTGGGAAGTGATAAGTGCATGGGTGACCATCCGTAGGGCATCTCAGTCCAGATAAGGGTGCAACTGGGCGAATGCCCCCCTGGTCACAGCTCCCACCTGCTCCTCCAAACTGAGCTGTATATCCAGGAGGACACCCAAGTTGCGAGCCTTATCCACAGGGGGCAACACCTCTCCCCCCATGACCAAAGATGGAATATCCTGTATAATCCAAGATGTACAGCCACTCAGTCTTGGCCGGGTTGAGTCGAAGCCTGTTCCTCCCCATCCAGATCCGTACCACATCCAGACAATGGGACATCACGGAGAGGGCACCACTGATGTGGTTCGGGGTGGAGATGAAAAGCTGGGTATCATCTATTTTCTAACAACAACCCTGTGAGGTAAGTTGGGTTGAGAGAGCCCAACCAGCTTTCATGTTAACATCAGACTAGAACTCACAGTTTCCTAGTCAGCATCTTAACCACTACACCACAGGCATTTATCTTATAGCAGTAATGCTAAATTATATATACCTTTAAGAAGCTCACAAGCAGGTAATAAGCAACAGAACCCTTCTGCTTCTCTTTTTTTTAGCAATTGATTGAGAAGTGTTTGTCTGTAATATTTCAGATAACACACAGCTATCAAGTCTAGCAGTCATTGATCACCTCCGTCATGATCTAATTCCCATTTAAATCTGACCTGATTGGTAAAATGACAGGCAGGCAGGCAGGCAGACAGACAAACAGACAGACAACAGATGATAGGTAGGCAAACAGACAGACACATATTTTATGCCATCAAGTCAGTGATGACTTCTGGAACTGCTTGGACAAGTTTCTGAAGATTTCTTGGCAATGATTTGGAAGTGGCTTGCCGTTACCTCCTTCCTGAGTGACCCTAAGAAAAAGTGACTAAACCAGTGGTAGGATTCAACTGGTTTTCACTGGTTCAGGCAAACTGTTTTCAAAATTACCCTCCTCCTGCACACACACTATCAAAGTAGATCCTGGGTGCTGCGCTGTGCTGCAATAGAGAAATGGGCAATGGAGTGGCTGGCATGAGGGAAGGAGAAGGCAGGTTTCTCTTTCTTCTCCCTGCTCCTCCTCCTTCCATTGTGCTGGCCACTCCATTGTCCATTTCTCCATTGCAGCACAGCGCAGCACCCAGGATTCACTTTGATAGCAGGGAGTGGAGTAATTTAACAACCAGTTCACCCAGGATCAGGTAGGCCCAACCAACAGCCAACCTGATCCTGGATGAACCAGTTGTTAAATCATTCGAATCCCACCACTGGAGAAGACCAAGGTCCCCAGCTGGCTTTGTGCCTAAGATGGGACTAGAATTCATGGTTTCATGCCTGGTGCCTTAATCACTACACCAAACTGGGTGCTCTCTATGATTTTTTAGATCCAAGAATTATAGCTTCCACTGGTCTACAGTAGATGTCAGTTAATCTTGTATAAATGACATTTCTAGAGTAATTTGCACTAGATAGACCAGATAGTAATATATTTGGCAATAGAGAAGAAAAGGGGGGAAATTCCATCCTTAACACCAGTACACACAGCCAGTAGAATAAGTGTTAGAAGAAAGTAAGAGAGTTCCAAAAAGATCATGTATAGATGTATAAACAAAAAGAAGGGATAAAGTTCATTAGTATCTTGGATAACATCCTAAGCTAAAGAAGCATTAAAAGATGGCAATATTTGCCACATACCAAGTAAGCATCATGAGATATATATTTCAGAACCAACTTTATGGTTGTATTGCCCACGTAGTTGTGTTCTGTGATTTCTGTATATATAATTTTTGAAATAAGTTCCGCTATTTTCAGTACAGCTTACTCTGAGGTAAGTTTGTGTGATAGCTTTAATTGCTTTATCAATAATTCTGTCATGTCAGGTAATGTTAAGAAGATAATAATATTCACACACATACTGTACCCACCATTATCATCAACAGCAGGATAGGTATCCCCTGGATGTTGAATGGGAAACCACAAGATCAACTGTAACTTTAATCTTCCCCCCAGAATAATGATAATATGTGTAGCAAAGAACTAAAGTTAACTCTCATGCTATGCATGAGTTAAGTGGCCTTTGGGTGTGAATAAGTCAATATCTATGAACTTTACTGTCCAATATTGCTAAGCAGAATTTATTAGCTGGAATGGCATAAGATCAAAATGCTGATATTACTCACAAAGCTTCAGAGCTGAAGTAATTAAGGGTGAGGAACCTAAAGGCATTTTTGATAGGAAGGTCAAAATTAAAACATTTTATCGCCTGCTCTCAGAGCACCACAGTTAACCTACAGTTACCTTTTTGACCCAAGCAGTTATAAGGTGCTCGATTACCAAACATTTATTAAGTAAAACAAAACAATTGAATAAACCATTTCCAGTTGTTTTGCTTAGAAAGCTTTTTCTTTCCTGTGCAAGAAAACGAAATTGTACTACCATCAGTGGTCATTTAGGAAATTATGTCATATACAAATCTATGCTTATTTCAAGTATATTAGAGAGAACACTCAGTCAAGAAACTCAAGAAACAAGCCCCTTTGGTTCTATTATCACCAAGTGACTAGTTATATCTTTACTTTGATACACCTATTAATTGTGTCCATCTGGACATACAGGGATCCTGCTGAAATAAATTCAAGTTGTTCTACACTGTGTTGCCTGGAGCTACTTATCCAAAGTTAACATTCATTGCAACATCTAATTAATATAGAATATTAATATAGAACAAGGGTTGTCGCCATCCCATTTCTGATTTTATAGAGATTATCAGTATGATTTTAACCAAACAGATAAAGCTAAGGTTGATGATCTAATTAAAAATAGTCCATGTAAGTATTAGGCTCAATAAAAGCCAGTTTGGTCTAGTGCAGGGGTCACCAACCTGCGGCTCTGGAGCCACATGTGGCTCTTTCATCTCTGCTGCAGCTCCTGTTGCCAGTCGGCTCCACAATTGATAAGGCTTTTGGTTAGAACAGGCATAGGAAAAAGGACGCTGCGCTCGGAGGAGACTCTATGGTGGGGGAACTGCCACAGTGTCTGGTTGGCTCCAGAATTGAATGGGGGGTTTCCGGTTAGGACCTTTGTAGCTCTTTGAGTGTTTAAGGTTGCCAACCCCTGGTCTAGTGTTTAAGACACCAAGCCACAAAGAAGATCCTGCGTTCAATCTTAAGTGTGAATGTCGGGTTCCCAAATCATTCTCTTTCAACCTAACCCACATCACCAGGAGTGGTTCTGGGTAAAATAGGTGATTGTGCCAGTTATTCTCTCTCAGCCCAATCAACCAGGGGTGAAATTTAAATGTTTTGCCTACTGGCTCTGTGGGCGTGGCTTGGTGGGACTCAGTCTCTAAAAGGAAGAAGGCTGGCAGGCATGGGCAGGGCTAACCAATTCAAATCCCCCCTACCACCTCTCCCGAGGTGGTGCAAGGTGGTGGAATTTCACCCCTGCAACCAACCACACAAGGTTGTTGTGGGAAAATAGGTGGAGAAAGATGTGTTGGGTATTTTTGCTGCCTTGATTTATTTTTAACAATAATATGACAGGATACAAATAATAAAATAAAATAATAAAATAAAATAAACACATTAAATTATAAAATAAAATAAAGTAAATAAAATAAAGTTAAATAAAATAAAAACAAAATAAATACAAGCTCTTTTCAGACCTATAAGCTATGCCTATCAATGTGCAGCAGAGTCTTTTGGGAAAAAGCAAATGTGTCAGAAGGAAGAGGATGCAAGATGGCATCATTAAATAATACGAAGTTGGCAGGTCAATTTAATTGCAACAAAGAAGTGATGTAAGTATTAATCCTTTCCTTCAGATGCTTATTTCTGACATTATCACAATATTAATCAGGTTTTTTTTAATTTAGTCTGTAAAATATACTATATAATAGTAACAGGAAGTTGCTTTAACATAATAACCTCAGTTTACATTTGAGGTTTAACAGTCTACATACAGTTTTTATTCAATATGTCCAGGATCTTGTTGCCTTGAATCCTGGCAGGTAATTTGGTTTTCACTGATCTGAAGAAGTTTTAGTTTATGCTGAAGTGAGATCATGTCAGGGAGAGTCAATTTTTTAAAGTGTAGTACTATTTCCATTAATCTCCAAATATTTTCTTAGTTATTATGGTAGCTTGGAATTTTGAAAGTGGTAGTCTAACACAGCTGGAAAATATCATGTTAGGGAAAGGTGGTGGAAAACTGATAATAATAATAATAATGTGTGTGTGTGTGTGTGTGTGTGTGTTTGTGTGTGCGTGTGTGTACAAAATAAGATCTATTCCTAGAACTTTTTCCTAAACACTCAACTAGAAAAGCTTAATTTTCTCAGGACTAATTCAATAATAATGTCAGTATGTTTTATTATTTTATTGCATTTCTGCTGAGTGTTTAGAATAATGAATTGGAAGGGTTACATTAATAATTTGGCCCCACAGAATTGGCAAACCATTGACTGTTCTTTTTTCAACACTAAATATACTAAATATTTCTAATAATTCCTCATATATATTTTTTTCCTTTACAAGTTCCCTATAATCTTCGGTTCTGCTTTTTGGATACAATTTGTTAATATCCTTCCTAAAGTGTGGTGTTCAGAATAGATTTATTTACCTATATATTAGATTTATTTGCCACACATCTCACCACAAGGCGACTCTGGGTGGTTTAGGACAGGGGTGTCAATTTCATGGAGGGCCACATCAGAGTTGACCTCAGAGGGCCAGGGTGGGTGTGGCCAGCACAACGTCACTCATGTTGGGAGATCCTGTAGTGGCCTGAGCACTCTGCCAGCAAAAATGGGCTCCTGAGCTCAGTTTTTGGCTGCGACTGCTTTCTGCAATCCTCTGCCAGAGGATTGGAGTGGGGGGCTGAGCTCCATTTACGTGGGCAGAGGCACTGCGGGCCAGTCCTTTGCTGTTTCCAGGGTGGCCCGATGGGCCAGATCTAAACACTCCATGGGCCAGATCTGGCCCTGGGCCTTGAGTTTGATACCCCTGGCTTACAACATTAAAATGAATAAAACCATAAAAAAATAAATATTTCTGATATGAATAAAAATACAAATTACAATTAAAAGATAGGGAGGAAGGGAGTAGTATGTGCTGTGCAGATGGGGAGGTAAGATCTCTTAATCTATCATTTACCCCAAGCACGATACTCTCCCAGCAAAAATGTTGAAAATCAGACTCACATGACAGCAGGACAGTACAAACAGCCTTAAAAATTAGCATAGTACCAATCAACCAAAATGCAATAATGTGGAGGGGAGTGTGGCTGATCATAAGTCAAGGACTATCTGCTGTTTGTGATTCATGAAGAAGTCCTTTTTTGCACATGTTTCTTCATGACTTGGTTCCCCCTCTACAGCCTATATTCACGTCTTTAATTTTTTTCATACTTAAATGTAGAACTTTGTATTTTTCCCTATTGAAATTCGTTTTGAAAATTTCTGCTCATTTTTCCAACTTTTCAAAACCTACCCTTATACTGAATTAGATGGCGACTAAGAGTTAGAATATTAGCTAAAGTTAGATATCCCTATACCTAACCAAAACTTGGTTAACCTCTGTCAACAATCTTGTACAAATAGTATGTGTCAAAAAGAAAAAGAAAGAAATAGACAGCACAATGGAACACCGACATCATTGCCGAGAAATTAAGTTTTATCCTAACATCATTTCTGTTTGTATGGAAACAGCTTTACAATAGAAGTAAAGTCATAATCAAAGGGTAGCTTTTTCATACAATCATATGATCTCTCCAAGAAAATAGTATGATTGATGGTATGAAAGCTGCAGAAAAGTGTAGGAAAATCAATAGTGTCACATACCTCGTTTCTTCTTTCACAAAAGATGATCCCTGCAGAAACTCAAGGCAATTTTTTTCTAATGTCAAAATCACATTCTGAAGACTGATTCATCTGGAAATATTTCTTTTTAGCTGAATAAACCAGAACCTGAACCTGGAACATTATTTCTTCATAGGCCATGAGGTATAAGGAAGCTGTGCTTCTTTCTCGGGTTAGCTTTCCTATTCTTTTTCAAATTTGTTTTTACAGGATTGAGGAGCTGGTTGTTTTTTGTTCCAGAAACCACCCAAACCAGAACATTTCAGGTAATATAATACTGTGGATTATACAGTATTATTGTAGATATCTTTCTTCCTTAATTTTCCTGGTGGTTCTTTCTGTACCTAATTCCACTTTCCATAATAAAAAGAAATAAGATTGCAAGCAGCTGTGCCGTTATTCTAATAAACTTCACCTGAGTTTATAGCATTGTAAATCCCAAAATATCTTTGGTTTGAATATATATATTGTTTCTACCTCTTAGCAAGTGCTATCTCTCAGAATCATGAGGCTTCCTGATTTCTTTTTCTTTTTTCTTCCAAACCTTCTCTATTCCATTTTCCAGGGGCATCAACAGAGGTCAATCTATATTAAAATATGCAACAACATTCTACTGATCATGCCCAGAGGCTGTCTTTACTGCTCTTCTTGAATAAATGTCCTACATGGATGCCTGGAAGCAGGTTCGAAGAATTAAAAGCAGGAATAGTGGGAAATGACAGATGTGCATGGATACATAACCATCATGTTTTTCTTTTTACAATAGGTAGTGTTATACAGAAAGGTAAAAAAGGAGTAGAAAATAGAGAGTCAAAAGAATTAAAGGCACACAGTAAGAAAAATACAATAGCTAAAGGTAGATTAAACATTGAATTTATATTTACCAACAAAGAAATGAAGGGAGACTAGCAGAGGTGGTTTCTGACCAATTCTGGAGAACCAGTAGTGGAAATTTTGAGTAGTTTGGACAACCAGTAAATACCACCTCTGACTGGAGATTTTACACTATCCTTCCCCTGCCACGCTCACCAAGCCATGCCCACCGAACCGATAGTAAAAAAAATTGAATCCCACCACTGGAGACTAGTATAGATCTATTTCAAGCTATTTAACTCTCGTCATACCCTTTCTGGGATTCAAACCCAGGCTACTTTGATATTAGGTAGATGTAATTTCTAGGCCAACAGGCTCTCCTTGCTTTGTTGGCTATACCAGGGGAGAGAGTAAGTGTTTTCCTGGTGAAACCAGTCTATCAGGGCAACCTGGTCTACCCAATTATGGGACAGAGCATACTGCTTCTACTTTCACCTATCAGCCCCAATCCAGGAGCTTTCGCAGGCAGTCACTTTCATGACAAACTATTTTTTGTGTTGAATGTATAAGTATGGCACTCCATACTTGTCAGTCTTCATGAACCAGTCTTGCTTTTATCACATATGCATTAATTCATGTGTTCACTTCCTGTTGTTTGAACTGCTCACATTTTCCCCCCAAGAGCTTACCCACAGCATCTCACGCTCACTCTCCCCTCATATTAAGGATATGTTGCTCTATGGATACAAAGCTCAAAAGATGTTTTGTAGCATAGGTGGCTACGAGCATCTCACCCATTAAAACCTTCTTCAAGAATCAGCACTTTTATTTGTGTCATCCACAGGTCTTTTTTGCTTCAATGTTCCATCAAACATCCTTTTCATGCTTGTATTTCATGCAACTCCATACATTTTGCAAGTCTATAACATATTTTTTTTCACTGTTTCAAACAGCTTCCACATCTTCTTTCGTTGTGTATACTCTTTGTTGGGGGAGGGAGATGAGAGTATTACAGGATCTTGCAAAGCTTTTTTTATACAAAACCTGTTGTCTCTCTTTCTGCAGTCATTGTACTGCTCTATATTTTTTTTCCCACTTTTATTCCATTTCTACTTTTTTCCAAGGTCCATTCTAAATATAGTCCCATATTCATAATGTATCATCATTATTATATTCCATATAAATCATCTCAATCTTTTGTATCAGCAATCAAATTACTCATCCTTTTAGGTTTTTATTCATTTATTTGTCAAATATACATAATATATCTAGGAATAAATTGTACTTTTGAAATTGTATATTTGAAACAAACTGACTTTTTCCTATATACCCACCACAAATCACCATTGCTGGGTGTCTAAAAGGCCCCAAAACCTTTTCTGTTCCACTTTTGTTGCTCCCACTCAGTCATTCATATAATTTAGTAAAATCTAATAATTTCTTCCAAAAGCATATACACCATTTACTCAATATGTAACATGCAGTTATCACCAACCTACAAATTCCTACTTTTCAAATCACTTGCAAGAACTTAGATGGCAC
Source organism: Naja naja (assembly GCA_009733165.1). Classification (NCBI taxonomy): domain Eukaryota; kingdom Metazoa; phylum Chordata; class Lepidosauria; order Squamata; family Elapidae; genus Naja; species Naja naja. Next base: position 15,214,715 of record CM019155.1, on the reverse strand, counting down.
TAGTTTATACTTTCTGGTGTATATTTTAGCCCTCTCATTCATAATTAAATATGAATCTTGACTTCCTTGCCTTTATTAATCTGCTTTACAGGATCAGACCTCCTTCATTCAGGTCTACCATAGTGGTACCTCAGTACGCATTGTTAATTGGTTCTGGGAGATGTGATAAGTACCAAAAATGATTACCAAACAATTTTTCCCATAAGGAGTAATGTAGTGAGTCACAGCCAATACCAACAAGTTCTAGCTTGTGTGTTGCGTATCTAATAAACCATGAGTACCGGGACAAAATTTTCACATAAAAATGTGTTGAATATAAAATTTTATTTATTTGGAAAATTTATATTGCCTCCTCACTCACAGAGTCTCAAGGTGGCTTACAGGGAACAAAAGCAGAATTTAAAGAAATAAAAATAATTAAAAAAATAATCCCACACCCCACAAATTTGGTAAATTTCAAAGCAGTTGAGTAACAAGGTACCACTGTATTTCTTTTCTCTTTCTCTTAGTTTCATAGGCACACAATGTATTATTATTATTATTATTATTATTATTATTATTATTATTATTATTATGGTGTTTATTTAATTCTCTACCAGTTACTCCTCTTATAGTCAAAGTTGTAATCTTCTATAGATAGGCCCATATAAACTGACATTTATTACACATCCTGGCTTTGGTCATTCAAGGCTATTGTGTAACCCTATTTTTGTCAGATATAGACTATTTGAAGTGTGTTGTCAGCTTTGTCAGCTGCCATGTACAACAGACTTGCAAATTGTAAGGACACTCATATGTCACAGGCAACCAAAGATCTGCTCTACCCTAGGGATACAAACTATGATCTCTAATCTAAAGATTAATCTCTAATCTAAAAAAATAGAGATACCTACTGTGCACAGAAAATGTGTTATGCTTTAAGTTCAGTCCAACTCAAAAAAGAGAGAGAGAGAAAGCTGTATTTGTTGTGTGACAAAATCAAGAATGGGTGGCATCTAAAATTCCCTTCATAATAAAGGTAGAAGGCCACCAAGTCTGCTATGCCATCTTGTTTTTTTTTTCTTTTCTTGACGTGCAAAACTAGTAGTACTGTTTCACTCCCATCTCAAAAGGAAGTTGTGAGAAGATTTCAGGACCCTTCATATTCACAGGAAGTGAGCTGTTTTGACTGAATAGACAGCTTGCCTTGGCTCGCATTACAGAGTTTCTTGGGATCCTCTTTCTCCCATCATCAAAAGACAAAAATGACAACTCAGAATGTCCCCCAAAATCTCTTTCTCCTGAATGCCAATTTTTAACTCCCTCAAAATTTACATTTCCTGAAGAGAGTAAAAAATAGTCCAACTCCCCCATTTGGGACAAGATCGTCAAGTGTAAGAGACGTCAGGTAACAGTAAAGAGGGCAGATGGAAATATGGTTCTTTCACAGGTCTTGTCAGATAGTAGTAAATCACCTGGTATTTTTCCCTATGGCAGAGGTGTCAAACTTGAGGCCTGTGGGCTGGATCTGGCCCACAGGATGTTTAGATCTGGCCCATGGGGCCACTCAGGAAACAGCAAAGGACCGGCCCACGGGGCTCTGCCAGCAAAAATTGGCCTCCATTTTTGCCCTTGATGGCCTCCTGCAGCCCTTTCACTGCAGAGGGCTAGCAAAACAAACTAAAAACAAAACAAAGGGATAAATGTTTCCCCTTTTGCATTTGAGCGTGCAAGAAGGGACAGAAAAGGAGAAAGGGAAAAAGAAAGAAAAAGAAGGAAATGTGGGAAGAGAACAAGGAAGGAAAAAAAAGGAAAGAGGAGAAGGAAGAAGAAGAGAGAATGAAGAGGGAAGGAAAAAGAAGAAAAGAAAGGAAGGAAGGAAAGAAGGAGATTATAATGAGAGTGAGAGAAGATCTGAGTGAAGTCCTGCCTTAGCACTGCCACCTCAGGTGCCCCTGACACAAGTGATGTCGAGCTGAGCATGCCCACTGTGGCCACACCCATCCTGGCCATGCCCACCCTGCCCCCCAAGGTGAAACACAACCCTGATGTGGCCCTCAATGAAATCAAGCTTGACACCTCTGCCCTACGGGTTTGCTACAATTTGCAATTTGTTGGCTGACGCTTTTATGATGTTGCTATTTTAAAAAAAAATTGAAATGCATCAGTTTTACTTTTCTCCTTATTCACTAAATTATAAATGGATAAAACAATGTTTTTATTTGTTTGTTTTTTAAATCACTATATGTTAGCCCAAGACAAAGATCTTTTTGTGTTACTTTTCAAGTGATTCTCTATGCTGGAAGGACCATAAGGAATCTGTTCACAAGGATGAATGGAAGCTTGAGCATCTGCTAAATTCTAGCCATTCTAAGGCTTAAAATATATGCTCTGTATTAGTTTGCCTTCTTTTTGTGCATACAAATACAAATATAACAGCTAAGAACATATGTATTAGTTTTGATTAGTTCATGTGACAGGTAATATTAAGGAAATTTCCTGGAACAAAAATTCAATTACTTAAGAAAAAATACAAATTCAAACATTAGACCCTGAAGTATTAAAAAAATGAATATAGTCACCTATCTGTAATGCATGTAGCATGCTTTTTTATTAGACAATTTTCTAAAATGTTTTTGTTGTGTTATTTCAATCATTTTACCAAAACACATTTATGCTTATTATATTAGCTGGACTATGCCATTTTGCAGCAAATATATATTCCCCAAAAATCAAGTTTTTGTCATTTTTTTAATGAAATGAAAACTGGAATATTTTAAGGTCTATTGATATCAGTTGTTGATTGGATCAGTTTCAGTTTCTTGAATTGTAGTAATAATACACTCACTCAAAATTTATTTGCATATACCACAGAGGATTGGCTAAGAATATTCATATATGTTTGTATGTTTGTGTGTACACACATACACATACACACACATGATTAAAAGTTAGATATCTCACTATAAAGAATGGGTAGGAAACTTTAGTTATGTATTAATTTAATTTAATTTAATAATTGAACTTGTATGCTGCCCCCTCTCTGAAAGGACTCAGGGCGGCTCACAACTAAAAAATACAATCAATAAATACATTAAAAACAAATTAAACCTGACAAGCCCAAATAAAATCAGTTTAACCCCACCCCCAAGAGGTCAGTCCAGCCTGGCCTGTTCAAACAGCCAAGTTTTCAGATCGTGGTGGAAAGAGCGGAGATCCAGGGCCAAACGGAGCCCCAAGGGCAGTTGATTCCACAAGGCGGGAGCCGCTACAGAGTAGGCCCTTCCCCGGGGTGCTGCCAGCCAACACTGTCTTGCGGATGGCACCCCAAGAAGTCCCAGTCTGTGCACTCGCACAGGGCGATGGACATTCGATGTCGGCAGGATACGCTCCCGCAAATATTAGATAAAGATATGCCAGATATGCATTTGTCCTTCTCCAGAACAAAAGAAATATGACAGTTGAAATTTGAAGCAAGGGCTTTAGTTCATTTGGGTGATTTTAAGAGGGAATTATGGCTTGTAGTCTCATGAAAGCTGTTTACTTCTAAATTTTAACTCTCTCCTCAACTCAAAACTGAGATGAAATCGTATATAGAGATACCATAACATTCTTGGATGTTCTGGGACTTCCGGTGGTGAGGTCGCAGTGGAGCGGAGCAGGAGAGCGATCTCTGCAATCCTGTATCTGAATTTTTGTGCTTGGAAGCTCTCAGAGGCATCATGAACCTTGGAGAGACACACGAATCAGAAGGGGAAACCTAGGAGCAGAGTGAGGGAAAACAACCTCCCACTGTGACGAAGGGAAGCTCTTTGAATCTGGCGTGAAAGAAACCCAGCATTTATGGCGGGTCCGAAGCTGTGACAGCCAGATGCGATCAGGAAACAGGAAAGTGGATCAATGCAAGACATCAGAAGAAGAATGGTAGACTGGGACAGCTTTTGAGAGGTGAGAGAAGAGAGTCCTGTGAAAGAATCTTGACAGAGGGAGTCTCCTGAGAGAGTGAATACAATGGCTAATTGGCGGGGGATAGCGGAGCAAAAGGGAGAGAACGAAACAATTGGAAAAGAACAGTTTGACAGCTGAGAGAGAGCGCCGCAGAAGAAAAGATCAAGACTCTGTGAATAAAAACTTAAAATTTCTATGATTTGGACTGATTACTAGAAGAGCAAAAAAGAGACATTAAAGAGAACAGTTGGAACTTTAATGGAGAACTGTAGTTGAATGGAGAGTGGAACCATTTTGATAGAAAGCTGTGACAATTTGAGAGTGAAAGTGACTAAGTAGTTAAAGAGGCAGATGAAACAGGAAATGAGGAAAGTAATTTGACGGTGTGCAGAAGAAAGGGCAAAGAAGAAGGAAGAAGAAAGCTGAATAATTTCTAAATATTAAATTTAAATTTGTATATTGGGGAAAAACTAATAACTATATATATATATATATATATATATATATATATATATATATATATATAGGTGTATTGGTCTGTTGTAAGATTGAGTAATGTAAATTATCTCCTGGTGTTCAGCTTGTTCTCCTGGGAGAAGAAGCTGAAGACACCAGCCTGAAGATGACGGATGAGATTGGTCAAAGCTGCCAAGGTATTCTCAATCTTATACACAAGACTACATACCTTACCTGAAAATTCTCTAAAACAAATATATATATATATATATATATATATATATATATATATATATATATCTGATTGTAAGAAGAATTAATTTATGTATCCTATTTCATAGATTGCTACATTTTTTATAACTGCTATATCCTATATATCCTTTATATCTATCCACAATTTAATACTTTGGATAACAACTAATTAATCAATTGATGTATAACTAATTAATGGCTATATATTGATTCATAGACTTAAATGAGCTATAAGAAAGTTATAAGATATAGTATATAAGAAAAGAAAATAATCAAACATATATTTATCTATACTTATTGAATTATATAGGTTTACTACATAAGCTATTATATTATATTTAGGATTATCAACTAATTTATTAAAAGGACAAAATAAGATTAGAAAATTAAGAGGGTTACAGACTATCACAGATTATAAATAATAATGATATATATCTTTATATTGTTGTATAAATACATATATATATATATATATAAAAGGTGTACATAAAATTAAGGAGACACATTATTAAGAATATTAGACCTTGTAGTTATAAACTGAAGGGATTAGAATGAGATAAAAGGGAAGAGATAAATACAGAAAACGCAGAAGGGAGTTGATACAATGGATGATAATATTGAAAGAGTTCCTTATGAAAATAGGTAGATTTGGGAAGCCTAAGATGTCCACCAAGACAACTATTGCTAAGATTGGGAAGAAAACAACATCCAACCCAACATCAACGATGGCATCACCAGCAGGACAACGTTCGATAGAGGGCATGCTGAATCCTGAGAAGACGAGTCAGGTATCAAATATGCAAACAATTCAAATGGCATTAACAACAATACAAGAAATGATGGGGAGAAACCACGCAGACTTTAAAACTGAAATGGAGGAAATGAAAGGTAAAATATGGAAACTAGACAAGAAGATAAGTACAATCCAACAAACAGTAGCAAAGACAGAACATAAGATGAAAGCAGTGGAGACAAAGGTCGAACAAACAGACAAGAAAGTAGAATCAATACAATAGAAATTAATGGGAGAGAACAGGAAATTAGAAGAGGCAATTGCATATTTGGAGATGGAAAAGGCTGACTTCTTCCTCAGATTTCAGAACAACAGAAGGGGGAGGACTTGCCCAAATTAATGGCAGATCTCATAGTAGAAGCATTACCAAAAAGGGCCAAGAGGTTCGAAGGGAAATGGACAAGGTATATAGAATATATACCAACTATACAAGACATTTTAAACTTCCAAGAGAGGTTCATATACGATTCTCAAAGAAACAACTGAGAGATGAGATATACAAAGTGACGAGAGATTAACAGAAATTGTAACGCTGAAACAAATTCCAAGAAGAATAAGGGAACACAGAAAGAAATATAGATTCCTGGCCAACTGAATAAGAAAAACATCCTGTTCAAATCGCTCATCCCAGAGGGAATGTTACTATCATGGCAGGATAAAAAAAATTAAAATAAATAGTATAGAAAAGCAGGGAATTTTTTGAACTGTATGTGGTACCAGGAGAAGACCAGAACAGCAAAGAGCAGAAGAGGAAGAAGCAGGAAGAAGAAAGGAGGAGAAGAGAAACAGAACAAGAGGAAAGAGAGCAGAAAGAAATGGAAAGAGAAGGCATAAGAACGAGACACCAAACAAGAGCAAACAAGCTTCAACAAGTAACAACTACAGAGTAAGATGGTGGAAGAAATCAAATTGATTTCCATTAACATCAATGGTTTAAATTCACAAATCAAGAGGAAAAAAACGATAACTAAACTACAGAAATTGAACTTAGACATTATATGCCTTCAAGAAACACATATCCAGAAACATCAAAGTAAACTGTTAGAAGCAACAAAATTAGGAGATTTATATGTATCTCTAGCCCAACAAAAAAGGGGGATAGCAATATATATTAGGAAACATTTACAAGCAAAACAGGTATATGCAGATGAGGAGGGTAGGATTCTGATGTTAGAAGTTTATATAAACTATAAGAAAATGTTATTGACAGTGATATATGCGCCGAATGAGAAACAAGAAAAATTTTATACTAAACTATATAGAAAATTAGTAGAACAGGAATATGAGAACATATGCCTGCTAGGTGATTTCAATGCAATAGCAAGTTTAGGGAAAGATTATAATAATGAAAATCCAGGGAAAAAAGGAAAAGGAAAACATTACCAAAAGTATTTTATCAAATGGCGGAAGAATTAGGATTAAAAGATATATGGAGAGAAAGAAATCCAGACAAAAAACAATATACCTACTATTCAGCACCACACACATCATGGTCAAGATTGGATATGTTATGGACAAATGTAGAAATTGAACGTAATATAAAAGAAATAGAAATTGAAACTAACACATGGCAACCATAATCCTATTAAAATAATTTGGAAAGGATTGAAAAGAACAGAAGATGGATGCTAAATAAGGAGATCCTAAAAGAAAAGAATGTATCAAGATGATGGAAAAAGAATTGGAGTTCTTTCTGAAAGAAAAAAAACAACAAACATCAATTCCAAACCTATGGGACATGACTAAAGCATACATCAGGGGCTTAGCAATTTCATATAATACACGTAGATACAAGGGGAAAAAAAGGAGAACAATCTAAACTACTAGATAAGGAGTTAGAAAAACATTAGAATAAACACCACATAATAAGGCAGCAAATACAGAAAGGATAATGATTGGACACAAATTGAATATGTTAGCACAAGAGGACATGAAAATGATAAAACAGAATTATTTTGAACACTGAACAAGCCGGAAGGTGGCTAGCCTACAGACTTAAGAAAGAAAAGGAAAAAGATCAATCCAACAATTGAAGGATGCTGATGGTACGTTACAACATCAAACTGAAAAGAAAAAAACATATTGTTAAAAGTTTTTGAGGAACTATATAGTAGGAAGACGTACCAGAGGAAAATATCCAACATTATTTAGAAGGAAAGGGCTACCCATGATCCCGGAAGAGAATAAAGAAGAGATAAACAGAGAAATAACACTAAAAGAACTCCAAGAAGCAATCCTGAAACAGAAAACAATAAGACACTTGGACCGATGAACTGTATAAAACGCTCCAAGAAAAATTAGAAATGCAATTGTTAGAACTCTACAATGAGGTACTGACAACAGCAAAGACCCAAGTCATGGGGAGACATACATAACATTGATCCCAAAAGAAGATTTGGACCATCAATTAATTCAAAATTATAGGCCCATATCCCTTTAAATGTTGACTATAAAATATTTATGTCCATAATGGCAGAAAGATTGAAAAATCTTAATCAGATCATTCATATGACAAAAAATGATTCTTACCGAATAGACAAATCAAAAATAATACCAGAATGGTAATGAATATAATAGAATACTATGAAGCAAACCCAGGAAAACAATTGGCAATGGTCTTCCTCGATGCACAAAAGGCATTCGACAATGTTAATTGGCAGTTCATAATACAACAATTAAAAAGCATGCAATTTGGCAATAAATTTATCAAACTGATTTTGACAATTTATATGACACAGATGGCCCGTGTAATACTGAATGGTGACAGAACGGAAACGTTAAGATCAACAAGGAGTACAGGGATGCCCACTGTCACCCCTCCTCTTCATCCTTACCTTAGAAAACTTATTGGAAAACATTAGGAAAAATGAAGAAATCAAAGGGGCTCTAATTAAAAAGGAACATTATAAGGTACAGGCATTTGCCGATGATATAGTATTTTTTTCTGGAAGATCCAGAGGATATGGGAGTAAAATTAATAAAGGAAATAGAGGAATTCGGCAAGGTGGCAGGCCTTAAGATAAATAAAAACAAAACAAAATTATTGACTAAAAATTTAAAAGATAAGCAAAAAAAAAAGAATTAGAAGGAAAATTGGGAATGCAAAGTGTGAAAAAGGTAAAATATTTAGGCATTTGGTTAACAGCAAGATGCTCTTCAATCAAAAAAGATAATTATGACAAATTAATAATACAAATTAAAAAAGAATTAGAAATGTGAGGGAAATTACAGCTATCATTACTGGGGAAAATCATGGCAATCAAAATGTCTACTCTATCAAAAATACTATATCTTTTTCAAATTGTACCAATAAGATTGGAGAAAACCTTTTTTAAAGAATTAGATCAAATAATGTGAATTTGTTTGAGATGGGAAAAAACCTAGGATAAAAATGAAACTTTTACAGGACAAAAGAGAAAGGTGTGGCTTTGGACTCCCTGACTGGGAAATGTATTACCAGGATGCAGCTATGGTATGGATTAAAGATTGGATCAATCTGGAAAATAGAAGAGTATTGTCGATAGAGGGTCACGACTTGCAGAGAGGGTGGCATAATTTCAATGGGATGGGAAATGTAAACAGCATGCATATTTTCAGAGACACATGATTAGAGATTCATTAATTCGGACATGGAACAAGATTAAAAAGAAGCATTATACTAAAATATCGAACTGGTTGTCAACTATGGAAGCACAAATCTACACAAACACAATGGATCTGGAAAAAGAGGAATTATAAAGACTTATTAGACACACAAGGAAGATTAAAACAAGACAAGAATTACAGCAACAAAATATAAAGATAGATTGGTGGCCATACATGCAAATTCAGGCAAGATACAAAAGGACAAAGAACAATTTGGTTTCTGCATGGAAAAGCATCAATTAGATAAAATTCTACAAGAAATGGAAAAGAAAATGATCTCAAGAATATATAATTTTCTACTAGACTTTAAAATGGAAGAGGAGGTGGTCAAAGAGACGATGGTGGTATGGGCAAAAATGTTGGCCATAATATAGACCTGGAAAATTGGGAGAATGTGGGATTAAATTACAAATTAATTACATCTACAGCATACAGGGAAAATCAATATAAAATGTTCTACAGATGGCACCTTCCTCCACTAGACTGGCAAAAATGTTTAACTCAGACCCAAACTGTTGGAAGTGTGAAAAGAAAAAGGCACTTATTTCCATACCTGGTGGACATGCCAGGAGGTGAAAAAATATTGGAATACAATTAGGCAATGGCTAGAAGAAATCACGAATCAGAAAATTGAATTTAATCCGAAACTTTTTATTAGGCATAATAACACAAAAATGCAATAAAACAGATAGATATATCATGTTACACATATTAACAGCTGCAAGGATTTCGTACGCACAACTCTGGAAAGAAAAAGGGGTTCCACCAGAAGGCATGGTTATAAAAAAAATAGATTGTATAGAGATGGACAGGCTAACGATGAAAATAAAAGACAGAGAAGATTCAATTTATTACAGGATGCCTGCTATGAGTGGTTTAGAAATAAAAAGAAAATAAAATGGCAATTAGGAAAGCAATGAGGATATATGTAAATATGTAAATATACAATAGAGAAGATTGATGTGTAAGGATAAAAGATATTGATTTATAGCAAGAGTAAGATGTAATGGTAAAGGAATAAGTAAATACATGTACTGAAAAATTTAAGGAGATGCAAAAGATGTCTTGATGTTGATAACAATGTATAAAGTTTTATTTTATGTTTTTAAAATTTGAAAGCTTAATAAAATTTATTTAAAAAAACATTCTTGGACGTTCTATGGCCTCCACAAAATTAACAAGTTTAAATGTTGTCTTCTTCCTCTGAAATAATTGGAGATGCTATACTTCTAGCATCTCTAATTATCGCCTTTGGTATTGTGGTTGCTGGGAGTTATATAGTAGTTTTATAGATACTCACTGTAACCTATCCTTAGTCTGAAATAATTTAAGGGCATAGCAGAACTCCCATGTAAAGATTTATCTGCTTAGAGGGACTAACGCTCATGATCAGATAGATTGTACCTTATAATGGCCTACGGTCTTGTGAATGATCTCACACAACCTAAGTACAATTGTCAAATTGATGCAATTTTGCCGTTTCAGAGCTTTTCTTGCTGTTTTCCTATCTTTCCATACCTTTTAAAGCTACCATAATTGTAATGTTCAGTCAACTCACAGACATAATTTCAATGTCTTATTGACAGGAATTATATCTACTATTCATTGGATATTCTTCTTTTATAATGGCTCTGATTTTTTTTAAAACAAATTGCTTCTCTCTGTACAGGAGAAATAATGGCAGAGGAGTGCAATTATATTTGTAATCCATATATTCCTTTTCACGTTTCTACAGCTCTTTCTTTCACATATGCAGCCATCTCAAATAGTTGATATTTCTAAAGAAAAAGAAAGATTCCTTGTGTTCAAAACCCTAGCAAATAAGAAGTCCATGAAGGCAGTACAAACGGCCTAATGGTTTTTTAATTAAGTTCATTTGGGATAAATACTAACATAATCAGTAAAATACTAACATAATCAGTACTATACTAACAGATACTAACATAATCAGTAAAATCAACATTTCATTTGAAAAAAGGGGTTACTGAATTTTTTATACAAACTAACATGATAGGTAGGTAGATAGATAGATAGATAGATAGATAGATAGATAGATAGATAGATAGATAGATAGAGTCATGCCTCTGGTGGAGACTGACTCTGAGTCAGAGGAGGGACAGCAGTCAGGGAGTGGAAGTGTGGCTCCGGAGGTTGTGGAGGAGGCTAGGGAATGGCAGAGGCCAGCTGGCAGTCAGAGGAGACCTTATATAGGCCCATCCCTATCCATCTAGGCATGCAGGAGAGGATAAGGGAGAGAGAGATAGCTCACTGGGGGGAGAGGGCCTTGATTCTCTTCATGGGCTGCAGCTGTGACTACTGAATAAGAGGACGGCCATGCATACAGATGAGCGCTGGAAACAAGGCTGGAAATATCTCTAGTTTATGGTTCCTCTCTGAGTTTGGCATCCTTCCCAGTGTGTGTTCTGTTATCTGTGGACATCCTCCAGCTCTTATCTTGCATGGTTTGTGTTGTTTTTTCCCTCCTTCTTGTAACTATTTGTGTGGGAGTTTTTGTCTTCCGTCAAGGATATTTGGAGCTTGGAAGCGAAGGAAGAATAAAGGCAAGCCACCCGACAGACTGTGTTTATTTTGTATCCCCACCCTGGATCATCACAGATATAGACAGACAGACAGACAGACACTAATGAAAACTAATAAAGAAAAAGAAATCAAAGAGAAAGCTAAAAGTCCAAGACATTATTTCTTTTTCTGTAAAATTACAAAATGCCTCTTTTCTTTTTATAATCTAGCCTGTCTAATTAACAAAACCATAAATATTTTTTCTGTTTTCCATGAAAGGTTGATAAAGGATTTCCAGTAAGCCATAACATAAATATTATATTTCCTCTGATCAAAGAAGTAAATTTAGCCATCTTGGAAAGTTCCATCATCTTTACCAACTATTCCTCCATTGTGGGTAGTGCTGAATCTTTTCATCTTTGCACATACAATACTTTTGTTGAAGTTATTGCATATAAAAATAAATTGCCATGGATTTTTCCCATCTTTTCATTCATCAATCCTAAAGAAGAAACCTCTGGTCTCAATTGTATATAATCTTTAAAATCCTTGGAATGAGCATATGAATTTGAATCCAAAATGTTGTACCTTTTTTTACATATCCACCAAACATCAAGAATCTTCCTGAACCAACAAGAAGTTATTTGCAAAAGCCCTTAATTTATAAACTTACAGTATTTTTTAATCTTTATTTCCATATGCCTTTCATCTTGGTTTATAATTCCATTCAGTATTTCGCCGTGATCTAAAGACCTGGCTGTTTTCACAGGCCGGCCTGGATTGAGCGGGGGTTGGGGTTTTTAATTTTGGGAGATTTTAATATTTTAGAGTTATTTGGATTAAGTAAATTTGGAATAAGTTTTATATTATGTATATGTTTTTTGTGTAAGCCACCCCGGGTCCCCCCAGAGATGGGGGGTGGCATATAAATCCAAATATAAATAAATAAATAAATTTCAGTATTCAAAATAAACAAGAGAGGAAAGAGGAATCATCCAGTGGTGGGATTAAAAAATGTTTTACTACCGGTTCTAAAGGCGTGGCTTGGTGGATGTGGCAGGGGAAGGATACTGTAAAATCTCTAGTCGGAGGTGGTATTTGCTGATTCTCTGAACTACTCAAAATTTCCGCTACTGTTTCTCCAGAATTGGTCAGAACCTGCTGAATACCACTTCTGGAATCATCCCTGTCTTGTTCCTTTCTGTATCTCGCAGTTTTGTTAGATCTCTATTAAAAATTATTTGTGATTTCTGTGGAGTGAAAATCAATCTTGCCCATTTTATAAAGTTCTCTCTAAAATTCTTTTCCTCCAAAACCTTGAACAAGAAAGCCTGGCACAAATCATTAAACTTCTTCTCTGCATTGAGAGAAGGCAAGCTTCTTGTTTTCACGATATGATTCCAAATATTCCAAAATGTTCTGACATTGTTCAGTTTTTAACATTATTCCTTAACTGTCTTTTAGGTCTTGTTGTTGTGCCATATCATCAGACATTGACAATCATATTGGCGATCCTATTTTTATCAACAGCTGCACAAAAATGTGTGTTGAGTTTTGTTCAAACCAGTCCCTTATATTTTGAAGCCATGATGTTCTTCTTCTGCCTGGACCTCTTTTGTCTTCAATCTTTCCTTGGATAATTAAGGTCTTTTAGGTAAAAATCCAAAACAATCCTCATAAATAAGTTCTTGCAAAATTATTTTCAGTCTACCAGCTAGAAACATCCCTTGTAATCCAGAAAGAATAATAATTCACCAAATGGAATTTTTATCTGCTGTTCAGAAAATCTTTTTAGTTGTATATTAATTATATATAATTACATGTAATAGCATGCAAAAGAAATGAGGTCATGCAAAAGAAATGGTCATGTCTCCATATAAACTGCAGTTGTGAGCTTGGTTTAAGTCCCTCAACTCTGAGTTGCTCAATTCACAAACTGACCATAAAAACCTCAGTTCCTGCAGTTTCCTCACAAGAAGCAGTTGTCCAGAGTGCAAGTGAGCAATCTCATTCTCTCTCCTTTTTCTGGGTAGATTGTGCTGACCAGAATTCACTGTTTGGCTGCTGATATGACTACAACATCATCCATGTTCTTCCAAGGACATCTAGTTCATCATGAATCCAAGCTAATTTAAACATTCCAGTGTGTTTTCAACACTTATCTAGCTTTTTTTCCTGCTTGGTAACATATGCCAAAAAAATAGATTTAAGGTTTAGATGGGCTTGGATTAGAATATCAATCCCTACTTTTAAAGAGAACAAAATAATTTCTTCTGCCTGAGTACATGGGTATGCTTATACCATAGGAGCACAGCAATTACTCCTTTTAGAGTAGGAATTGGCAATATTTTGGTGGCCTAAACTTACCCTGTTCCGGTAACCCAGAGTTGCAAAATGTACAAGATCGCTTTATATATGCTAATTTGATCTGGTGATTAAGCACCAGGCTAAAAAGTGGGAGACTGGGAGTTCAAGCCCTGGCTTAGACATCAAAGTCAGCTGGGTAACCTGTTGCTCTTTCTCAGCCCAATCCACCTTCACAGGGTTGTTGCTGTGAGGAAAACAGGAGGAGGAAGGAAAATGTTGTGTGTTTACTGCATTGATTTATTTGTACAGGTAATAATTATATAAGGGGAGTAAACTGAGGAATGTATAAGGTAAAAGGGTGGCACACTTGAATCGATAAATTAAAAAGGGCAAATTTTTTTCTTGAATTATTAGAACTATGATGAAATTAATTGGATAGTGAATGAAATAAAAGTATGTGATAATATTGCAAACGTGACAGAAAGAAGTATGTAAATATAATGAATATAGAAATAAGAATTTTAGGTACCATTTTAAAATAAGATATGAGAATATTTAAAGAAAAATGAAATAAGCTATGATATGAATTGGAAATGAATATAACAATTGTCATGAATATAAATGATGTGAAATTGATTATAATAAAAGAATATGTAATCAAGGCCACGTTTGTATTGAAATGTAAAAACCTGGAACCACATTGTTCACCAAGAGAGATGTTTTTAAAATGTAAAAAATAAAAAAAAACTTATTTAAAAAATAATAATAATTATATAAATTATTATACTTACTTTATTTAAGTAAGTAAATAAATAAATAAAAGTGTATGGGGAATGAAACTCCTGAAGGGGTATTGAGAGATTTTCTTTATTTTATAATATGTTTGTTTCAAAGTTAAACCTATTGTTTTCATACATTTCCCATCTTATTGTGATGAGAAATTATGTTATCTAGTTCAACAGTTGTGAACAGAAGAAACTCTTAAGAACTTCAGAAAAGAAATTTAAGATGCACATACAATACTAGGACCTGAGGTATTCATTATTCATAGGTAAATGTAAAGGTTCCCCTCGTACATACGTGCTAGTTGTTTCTGGCTCTAGGGGTGGTGCTCATCTCCGTTACAAAGCCGAAGAGCCAGCGCTATCCAAAGACATGTCCATGGTCATGTGGCCATCATGACTAAATGCCGAAGGCACATGGAACAGTGTTATTTTTACATGCTTTTAAACTGCTAAGTTGGCAGAAGCTGGGACAACTAACGGGAGCTCACTCTGTTTCGTGGTGCTAGGGATTCGAACCACCAAACTGCCAACCTTTCTGATCGACAAGCTCAGCGTCTTAGTCACTGAGCCACCGCATCCTATTTCATTTTTCACAGTTATCATTATTCATAATTTATATAAGTATTCCAGGGTTCTGGTTTCTTTTGGTAAGATGTTCTTCCCACCCTCCACTTGTGATAATAAACAATTGTCTATTGTCCATTATTGTGGGCTGAATAAGAATTTTGGAGTTGTCTCCTGATTGATTTTGGTGGCAACTTTTATCAACTTACTATTTTTGTTAGGTTTAGATCACTTTGGGGTTCATTTATCTCTGGCTTTTGGGCACAGATGGTAAAAGGCTTGGGTACCCAATCTGTAAATTATTAAGTACTCTGAAGTACCGGGGTGCCTCAGGGTACTTAGCGTTCTCCTCATGCTGACCAGATGTCAGGTACCAGAGTCGGAACAAAGGACTTGGTGACAAAGACAGAGATATTCATCTATCTTCAAGAAAGCAATGATATCTAACACCACTGACTCATTTCACAAGAAATGGTGGAATTGCCTTTAATAGACTCTAGCTGTCATCAGCTACCCAAAAGTGGTACACGATCTCTCATATAGCAGATTAACCAAGTCACAAAGTTCAAACACGAGCTTCCGAGAAAAGGAACAGGATAAAATCAGGGAAGCTGAAATTTGCATGAATGGGCCTTGAGCCCATTCTGGAACTGATCACAAGTGAATATCAATGCCATAGATTTTTTGCTTCCACTTCAGGTATCAAGGAGAAAGAGTGAGAAAGAAAGAAAGAAAGAAAGAAAGAAAGAAAGAAAGAAAGAAAGAAAGAAAGAAAGAAAGAAAGAAAGAAAGAAAGAGAAAGAAAGAAAGAAAGAAAGAAAGAAAGAAAGTAAGTAAGTAAGTAAGTAAGTGGGGGAGAAAGGAAGGAAAGGAGGAAGGAAGACCCCACAAAATACTCATTAAAATATTCATTTGGCAGTACTAAATCAATAGCCAAGTCCTCAATTATATATTCTTTTAAAATTGCAGGAATAACTGCATTTATTATTTATTTAAGGAGATTATGATATATGGGATTTGCATTTCAAAATGTTGAGAAAGCCCTTGGTTGAGTAACTACTATCAAACAATGAGATTACGATAGAATTTTCCCTCTGAATCCTCATGGATTTCCACAATGAACATGGGTGATCTTATTTCTCCACTGTATTTGAAGCATTCTGCCTCCCTTCTGAATGTACACCCACAACTACAGAGATGTATAAAATATGAAGTTACTATGCAAGTTCTGACATGTATTTTGAGAATATTAGATAATTGCAACCTTTCCATTCCCCAAATTTAATGATTCATTATAGATCAGTGGTCACCAACTGAGGGGCCATGGCCCACTGGTGGTCTGCAAGAAAATTTTGGTGGGCTGCAGAGAAATGTCACCCCAAAAGCACCTCCCAAAGCAATTTAATCCAGGCTGGGTGGGAACACAAGGCCGCACCGCCCACATGGCCCACTGGAACCCTGCCCGCCTACTCACTCTTTACATGGCAAAGTTGCCTGCTAAGTTGCTATTTTTCCTTCCCCACCACCATCAGCTGTTCAGCTGTGCTGGGAGATTTAGATTAGCTAGAAAGCAGGAAATCATTGGATTTCCTGCTTTCTAGCTAATCGAAAAGCAGAACTGAAGCTTCCTTAGAACTGAAGCTTCTCAGTGCAGACTCAACTAGTAGATTGCAGATAGATAGATCTCTAAGTGAATCTGTGATTCTGTGAATTCAATCTGCCTGCCTGCTCTGCCTGATTTTGGGTAAAAGTTGCTCTTTTTTAATTAAAAAAATAAATATTTACATACATGGTGTGTTATGAGTTAATTTTGTGAGTTTGCTTGCTAGTAAATGTTATGGGTTTGCTTGCAAGGAAATTTTATGTGACAGACTCAGGTAGCCAATGGCAGAAAGATAGATCTGAGTGAATCTGTGATTCTGTGAGCAACTCAATCTGCCTGCCTGTTTTGCCTAATTTTGGGTAAAAGTTGTTCTTTTTTTAATAAAAAATTCAACATTTACATAGATATTTATAATATTTACATACAAGCCATGCCCAGCCAGTCACATGACCACCAAGCCACACCCACAAATTAGGCCATGCCCACAGAACCAGTTGTTAAGAAATTTGAATCCCACCTCTGCCTCTGTATGTTTGTGTGTGTGTGAGAGAGAGGGAGAGGTTAGATCAGATCGATCTCTCTCTCTCTCTCCCTCCCTCCCTCCCTCTCTCTCCCTCTCTATCTCCCACCAACATCAGCAAGCCACCATCAGTCAAAATTCATATTAAGTGTTCCCTGGGATTTAAAATTATGAGTTTGAGGTCCAAAAGGTTGGCGACCCCTGTTATAGACTGGTGAAGCAGTTATGGGAATATATTTTGTATTAATGTTCTAATGAATAATGATGATCCCTAGAAGTCTCCTATTTATGGAGAAAATAAGTTTTGACAAAATCTTTTTAAGATGCAGGTATTTTTAGGACTGTAACCTGAGATCATGTTATGTCAACTCATTTGTGGTGAATTCATTTTAAGCATCAATCAATCTGTAGAACTTCAATTGCATAAGAGGGGCCATGAGTCACTGTACCAACCCAATATTGCCATTTCTCAGAAGACTTTATTTCGTTCAGAGAGAAGATCTCAAGTTAAACTTGGGGTGTTTAATCAATCAGAGTAATGGTTTTGATCTTTCTTTATTGCTGGAAGTAGCAGATGGTGGTAGCACTTTCCACTTATGTATCTTTCCATCACTTTGGCTGTCCACACTTCCAAAGCTGAAAAAAAACAACCCTCCATAGGAAGAATTCTTTTGTTATGTGTGAAAAATGATGAGGAAAGGAAGGGAGAGGAAGAGAACAGGCCATGCACTTTCGCCTTGACCTTTACTCTTAAATTCATTTGGTGATGGGTAAGATGAGTAGAGACAGTGACAAGCTTTTCATTAACTTTACAGTTGTGATTAAGATTATCAGTAACATGTAGTAAGGGTCAGACTTTTCAACAGCTTGTTTCCTGTGATGGCTGAGAAGCTCATGATAAGCAGTGAAATCTGTAAAAGTGAATTAAGTTTCTATTTTTCCCCTTTTTAGGCTATCTGATCATGGATATATCTGAGCTGGGAAACTTATAATATTACTAGAGGCTACTTATCATTTGTAAAATTATTTGTACTCTTGTCTCAAAAGAGGTACAGAGGTATTTTGCATGCCCTTGAAATCTGACAACAACGATACAAAGATCAATGGTAGTTTTATAATGGTAATTCATTGTGAGGTAAATTACATGGGGAAAAGTGTGTTCTTGAATAATAAATGTAATGGGGGCATGTTTTGGTAAATAACTCTTTTTAAAAAATATGTTTATTGTTTTATATCATGCATTTCCTTTCTATGTTGAACAGCGTGCTCTCTAGGTGTCCAAGATGTTAACATACCAAACATCATCATTATATTTATATTTATAGCCTTGGTGGTGCAGGCTGTTAATAGCCTAGCACTTAGTTCCAGCTGCTTGTAATTATTGCAGGCTCGAATCCCACCAGGCTCAAGGTTGACTCAGCCTTCCATCCTCTCGGAGTAGGCAAATTGAGGACCCAAGATTGTTGGGGGCAATAAGCTGACTTTGTAAAAATGCCGCTTAGTAATAAGCAGCCATATACAATGGAATGAAGGCTATTGCTGAGCGCATTGGGTTGTATCCGAAAAATTGTAAGCCACCCTGAGTCTCCGGAGAAGGGCAGGATATAAGTATGAATAAAAATAAAAATAAAATAAATAAATATTTATATATATATATGTATATGTGTATATACATATACATACATACATACATACATATATACATATATGGTAATATATAAACAAATATGCAATAACATCAATCATATTGTAACAAATATTATCTTCCATTATAGTGTTGATTATATAACCATCAGAAATATTTACTCATCTGTTTTTCTTTCTCCTATAAACCATATTTCACCTAATTCCACTCCTCTAACCTCAATATAATAAAAAGGACGTAGTTAGTGTATCCACTGTATATATCTAGATACATACATATATCCCATGAGTAATGAACTTTCTTTCTAAACCTTTGAAAGTATTGTATTGAAATAAAATAACATAGGTTTTATTTTTTAATTTGGTTGGTCTGCTACACTTCTGTCTATTTCCCTATAAAGTCTCCCTATAATCTGCCTTTGGAGAAATGAAAAATCAATTTATGTACTATATTGTATCTATAATAATTATTGGGACTAGAGATTCATATTCCAAAGGCAAGATGTAATTTAGAGCATGATGTAACAACCATTGGAAATAGCTGTGTCTTTTCCTGAAATTGTTCTCTACCTTCTACAACTGGCATCCCATCCTCAGAAAAGATGTTTCTGTTTTAAGGTATTTGCTCTAAGGGGTTTCACACATACATTTCACACTGTATGTTATCCTTCAAGAATTCTGCACTGATTAATTATTGTTTGCACTTTAACTCTATTGCCTCTGGATGCTTAATAAGTTAATTCGAAGTGGATCCCATTCATTTCAGTCAAAACTACTTTGGAATAACATATGTTTCTCAAATGCTTTTTTCCCCCAAACCCACAAAATATATTTAAAAGTAACTTAGTACATGTGGATTTGCATCCATTTATGCTGATCTACATGCTAGTCTATGACCATAATAAAGATTTGATCTGTTTTAAATGCTAGTTTCTGCAGTAAAATGTACTGATGAATCTTTTCTTTTATGTATACTGAGAGCATTTGCACCAAGACAAATTCCTTATGTGTCCAATCACACTTGGCCAATAAACAATTCTATTCTATTCTATTCTATTCCATTCTAAAATAAACAAATATGTGAGAAGCAATGACTCATTGGTAAACACTTGGGGGAATCACCATACACAACATTGGGCATTACCATAGACAACATTTAGTGCTAATTATCTTCTTCTATTTCAAGTAGAAGGATTTCATTAAGGGCTTTGCAGTCTGCTCTAGGAGACAGAGAGTGGATTGCCAAAAGAGAGACAGAGAATGTGCAACCAAATGAATCAATATTTTCAGGGTAATGGCCAGCATAGCAGATACTATCCGAGCAATAGTACTTAGACTTCTGCTAAGAATTAGGCAATGTTTCCTTAAAGGAGCAGCTTTCTGATATGACTATTATTAAGTGTTGTATCTTATGATTCTTGACTCTTGACAAATGTATCTTTTCTTTTATATATACTGAGAGCATTTGCACTAAGACAAATTCCTTGTGTGTCCAATCACACTTGGCCAATAAAGAATTCTATCTATCTATCTATCTATCTATCTATCTATCTACCTACCTACCTACCTATCTATCTATCTTCACAGTGCTTTACAGTCCTCTCTAAGTGGTTTACAGAGCCAGCATATTGCCCCCAACAATCCGGATCCCCAGTTTACTTTGGAAAGATGGAAGGCTGAGTCAACCTTGAGTTGGTTAGAATTGAACTCCTGACAGTGAGCAGTAAGTTAGCTTGTAAGCATCAACTGCATTCTAACCACTGCACCACCAATCAATATATTAGTTTCTTTAGGACTGGACAGGAGCATCTTTCTGATTTTAAAGCCAGACATCAAACTGCAGATCCAACTCCTTGAACTGATTTTGCATGAAATTGCTGAGCCCTTCTGAGGAGTGGATGAATTGTGGAGGAGCAAGAGAAATAGATTCACCAGGCTTTAGTTTACTTTATTTATTTTATTTTATTTTATATTATTTTGGTCCTGTGTCATGAGAGACCTATACATGTATTTTTTTTACAAATGCATACTTGTAATCGGGCATGACTATAGGGACCAGTCCTGGAATCAAGTAGATTGATTCTGCTTCACTTCATACAACAATGCCATATATAGCTACTTGCCAACCCTTGATTATTGAATTAATTTGAACATAACCACATCTAAAATTTATGTGATGAGACATTTTGCAAATAAAAAAAAATTGCCAATGTATTCAGGTTGTTCCTTTCATTAGTAGCGTGTAACTTAGCTTCTCCAAGATTAAAATCAAAAATGAGTAACGGAGAGGTGTTCTAAAGCACACAGTTTACTAATTCATCTGAGATCAATAATGATTATATGAATAATTTAACAAAACCCCAAATGTACATTTTCAAAACAGCTTAATTTTGTGTGACAAAGAAGTCTATTATTTACATTCAGGAGAACCAAGGAAAAGAGGAAAAACGGATGTACACTCATCATTTACTGTATGTTTGATTCCACATCCTCTTGTCATATTCCTTCCTGAAAGCACTGTTTTTATGTTGTCTTATGATATTGTTTCCTCATGTGAGGTAGAATAAGGGTTATTGAGGTTATACACTGCTTCAGAAATAATTTGTAAACAGTGTTCTGTCACATTAAGGAAGTGAACAAAGCATCTGTTTTAACCCTGTAAAGCAACTATGTCTTTTCACAGAATCGCATGCCTGCCTTTTTCCCCTCTTATATATTTCCTCTTTTTTAAAAAAGTATTTTCCCCTTATTTATTTAGGAGTAGTTTGTTTATTTATTTTTCTTTTACAATTTCAAGTAGCTGCAGTAACAATTTCAAAATATATACACAGAAAAAAAAAGAAAGAAAATACAAAAAGAATGTACTACAATGTAAAAAAGGAAAACTTGGGCACCATATGTATGAAAAATTATCATTAATAAGGAGCACACCAGATTTTAATCTATTGCTGTTAAAATAAATAATAAAATCCAACCAAGTTTGATAAACTTGTGGGTCCTGCTTCTGAAATCTCATGACTTTATTTGTGATTTTTTTTCCTACTGTGACAATTGAAGAGCTTTACTAATTCACAACTCAGTTGTTACATTATCTAAAGGTTTCCAGTGTTGCACAATTATTGTTTTGGTTGCTATAATTAAATAAACATTATTTTTAAGATTATGTTTTGGTCCTGTAAATAAGTGTAATAAGCTTACTCTGGAGAGCATTCTGTTTTTTGTTTAGTGATGATGCTTATCTTGCCAAACATTTTTCGCTAAAAGGGTATAGCTTTATCACCTGACTTTCACAAATGAAAGAATGATCTCTTTTTTGGGGAGGACAACTTCTGAGACCTTTGGGAGAATATATTTTATATAGGTATGCCAGTCTAACAGGAATCAAATACCAAAAATATATAATTTTCCACTACATTTTTGCATTGAGGCTGAAGTGAATCTATCTGCTGCTAATTTGTCTCCTACATGGGGTTACCAAAATCAGTCTCCCAACTTTCCTTTAATCTGTATGGTGGATCTTCTATTTCTAATTGCAGTAATAACCTATAAATTTTTGAAATGGTTCCTTTCAGCTGTCCTAAATAATGGAGTATTAAATTATCAAAATTAGTACAAGGCCATATTGCTGAAGCGCTAATATTTCTACTGCCTGGAAGAAACTTAAGTTGATACCAAAAGAGCCACGGCAGCTGGTTTAAAGAGGAATTGACAGTTTTATGCTTGCATCTCACACCCTCAGATATATCTTTTCTGAATTATTTATAAAGTGCTATATGCTCCTCATATTCTAATGGCGTCCTAGGGATCCCCTTCTGGGTTTAAAGAAAACTGCCTTATATTTAGCACTCTTCTGTCAGTTATATGTAAACAATGCATGCTGGTAACAATCATATCAAACTGATTGGTCTTCGGGGACTCACTATGTTCTTGAATCCTATTGGAATAGAACTGTGGACACTGTTACTAGAAAAACAAAGATAGGTTACTTGTAGAAAAGATCTGTGCATATACTGTGTTTCCCTGAAAATATGACCTATTCCAAAAGTAAGTTCTAGCTTGATTTTTACATGTGTGTCCAATATAAGCCCTACCCCCCAAAATAAACCTTAAGACCCCACTCACTCCATTAAGCTAGGATAGGGATGAGGGGTGGAGCTGCCCTCCTACTTATCTTTGGATAGTTGCAGCAAGGCCTTCCACACCTCAGCCATTTCTTCTGCAGCCAGCAAGGCTTTCTTGAAGGCTTCGGTAGCCGATAACAGAGCTCCAGATTGATCCAGAGCTCTGTTATCAGCTGCAGAGGCCTTCAGGAAAGTCTTGCTGGTCTTGCTGTCTGAAGAAGTTCTGAAGGCCTCTGACAATGAAAAGGAGGCTGGGGGCAACACGTGCAAGTGAGGTGAGTTAGTGGATGACATCCTCTTCCCCCAAAATAAGACCTGGTGCCTTTTTGGGTGGCAAAAAATATAAGACGGGGTCTTATTTTGGGGGGAACATGGTATAATGAAGAAGGATGGGTTCTGTTGATTTTGTGCTCTGCCTCCCAATATACATCAAAGAGTTGTCTGCAATCCTATTATTCCTGTATTTTTATTAGGTGGGGAAAGAGGAGGAATATTAAGGGAATTTTTTTACTAAGCGGGGGAAAGAAGTTATAAGTAAAAACTATTGTGTAGGAATAGGTTAGCTTATCTTTACAGTTCATCTGACAGCTACCTTGAGTCAGTAATAGAATATTTGATCTCAGGCATTAATAGGATATTGGATATCAGGCAGGAAGGAGTAAACTTGCAAGATTCATGTACATATATACATTCTAAATAGGCTATTGAATAATATGTATGTATGTATGTATGTATGTGCACAATTTTGTATCTATTTTGTCATGTTTATGTAGTGCATATTGGAGGTGGAGGCCCTTTGAGAGCTGTATGCAACAAAATTTCATTTTAGTGTATGCTGATTAGTGTACATTCAAAATGACAATAGTTATTCCAAGTCTAAATCTCTAAGTGCTCAAACAGGAATTAGCCTTCAATTGTTATGCAGCTGCAAGAGATCCTGGACTGACCCACAAGCTCCATTACCCTTTAATTGTTTGTTCTCAAGGAAAGGCAAGCAAGCAGTCTGAAGAGATTCCTGTATTACAGACAGAATACAGGTAGTCCTTGACTTACAACAGTTCATTTAGTGACCGTTCAAAGTTACAATGGCACTGAAAAAAATAACAATTTTTTCACACTCACACTTTTGCAGCCTCCCCATGGTCATGTGATTTATATTCACCTTTTGCGATATTCTGACAAGCAAAGTCAATGGGGAAGCCAGATTCACTTAGCAACCATGTTACTAATTTAACAACTGCAGTGATTCACTTAACAAATGTAGCAAGAAAAGTACTTCCATTTTTTCCCCTTTTCCAATATGAATAGAATAGAATTACAGAGTTGGAAGGGACCTTGGAGGTCTTCTAGTCCAACCCCCTGCTTACCACCTACACCACTTCAGACAAATGGTTATCCAATCTCTGAAATGGATTTTGCAGAAACAAAGAAATAAATGTAATAAGTAATGCGTGACTTTGTAATTTTGCTCTTGTCCTGCTCGTTGTCCTCCAAATCTTCCAACAATGATGTTGTTCCAATAAGGGTGGCTAACAGATAATGGATGAACTCTCCTTTTCTTTTCTTTTCTTTTCCCCACCATACATAGCCAAAAGTGGTGATAGAGAGGATGTCTCTGTCTCTCTGCATGGTCACTATTTTTAGTGTTCAGACTGTTCTCAGCAATGCTGACTTGTTCCAGAGAACTCAGAACAATAAAAGATGCAAAAAAGGGGGTTACTTCAAAATAGGCATAGAAAATGCCATAGTACCTGTCTTTTGAACATTCCCCTCCTGAGATGGACACTTATATAGCTTTTCATAAGTCTTTAAATACCCAATCAGGGAGTTTCAAGTTTGTGCAGAGACCTATTTCTTGTTTATTTTAGTGGTTATGCTGTATGACTTATTTTTGCTTTGTAATTTTTGTTTTATTGCAATTGTTTTTATTTTCTCTTTAAATTTGTACACCATCCAGAATCATTTGCTGAGATGGGTGGCTGTACAAATTAAACAAACAAAAAATAAATGTGTCAGACCAGCCTACAGCCCTAGGATTTTCTGGTGATATCCAAGGAATAACAAGGTCCAAGTTTGTTTAGCTTTTCCAAAATCAGACCCAAGTTTTCTAGGTACTGCCACCCACAACAGTTAGTTTATAACATGAATATGAGATTAAATTCTGTTAGGGTAGTATAACCAGCTGTGATTTAGTAAACACTTTAAAAAAAATGACAAGCAGCCCAGGGATGGGATCCGACCAGTATAACTACCAGTTCTGTTGTTTCATGCCAGCACGATATGGGGCGCGAGTCACAGTCGCAAGTGCAATTTATGACCTGCTGAGCTGCTCAGACAGCTGAGCAGCGCTGCGTGCAAGTGAGCAGCAGTTGGAAAAGCCCCTTTTTCCTGCTTTTTCAACTGCAGGTGTGTTGCACAAAGCAGCTGCGGTTGAAAACGCAGGAAATAAAGGTCAGGTAAGAGCCCGGTGCTGGTGGTAAAACAGCAGCAAACATAGAACCGGTTCTATGTTTGCTGCTCTTCAGAGCAACTGGTTCTACAGAAGTGGACAGAACCAGTAGAATCCCACTCCTGAAGCAGCCCCTTCCTCCCTCCCTCTCTCCCTCTCCCTTTCTTTCTTTTATTACTGTTGCAAACAATTGTCTGAGAATTAAAAGTTTTCCTATTTTAGGAATACACCCCATCTCCCCTATACATTTCAAATATTTTTGCTCTAAAACTGTACAGTTAGCTATCCCAAATTGCACCCACAAATTACACATTAAGGCCAATTCACCTCTACGCCGGAGTAGGTCTGGTGCTCAGCTTTGGTGCAGGACAAAGGGCTTAATAAATAAACAAATGAGGACAGACTGGAGAAATGCTGACGGAATTATGCCTTTCATCTCTCTCATTTGGCTGCCTTCTTGTTATGGTGTTTTAGTGAAATGGATATTCTGAATAATTAAAAAAAATCTTATTAAGCAATGCATTTATATTGCCGGAAGGAAGACTTCCTATCTTGCACTCATAACCAGCTTCATTACAATGTTAAGTTGTGCCTTGTCAGGCTTTTCTGCAGTGAGCAGTTCATATGACTAATTAAAATGTGATTCTCTATTCAATTTGTTATTACTTCCATTATCTTTCTCATAGCACACAGGCCTAACAACATGTTTATGGGGTCTTCCAGCTCATCTAATTTAATATTTCTATCGGAAATGAAATATCCTCATTGGCCCAGTGCTAACCATGGCACTGTAGACTAATTTTAGATTCCCTTTCAGAGTTTAATTTTTAACCGCATCTCCCTTTCTTTCTGTGGAAATAAAAGTAATCCTGCAGTGCACACACAGACAATGTTAATTCATATACTGATAATGCTAATCTTTACTCATGGTCAAATGTAAAGTGACTTAAAGATGAATAAATATATTCTTTTTTTAAAGAAAAAAAAAGTATTCAGGAGGGTTGAAATCTTTTCATCTATCATCTTCTTTACCACTGGGGCATCCGTAAAACGGTGCAAAAAGTGAAGATGGTGGCTATATTGTGAGATTGAAAACATGCTCTTTTTGTGTGTATTGCATAATCTGCCACAGCAAGAGGGCACTTCATTTGCATGCCCCACTGCAAGGGGGCATGCAAATGAAGTGCCCTTTGCAGTGGTGGATTAAGGCTCACTGGTGCCCTAACCACTGACAAATCTTTGTGCCCCCCCTCCTTCATACATACTGTACAAAGCCATATTCTCAACTTTGTGTTGCCCCCTCTTCGCCTAGTGCCCTAAGGACATGCTTTTTCTGTTTAATGGTTAATACACCTCTGCCCCCTTGCCTGCTGCTCACATAAATGGGGATGTGCACATGTACTCTCTCACCAGTTCTGTGGCCTGGTTCCGAATGGCTCAGTAGTGGGCAGAGGCCCAGGGATTGTTGATCCCTGTACCACAGTGAGGGAATCTTTGGTAACAAAGGAACATGGACTGTTGTCATGCCCTTGTCAGAGTCTGAATCTGAGGAGGAAGATGACTAGCTGATAGGGAATGGGACAGAGGTGGTATTCAGCAGGTGTTGACCAGTTCTGGAGAACCAGTAGCAGAAATTTTGAGTATTTCAGAGAACCAGCAAATACCACCTCTGACTGGAGATTTTATAGTATCCTTCCCCTGCCACGCCCACCAAGCCACGCCCACAGAACCGGTAGTAAAAAAATTTGAATCCCACCACTAGAGTGGGAGTGTAGTTCCATTGGCTGTGGAGGAAACTGGGGGAAGGCAAAGTCCGGCTGGGCAGAGCAGGAGAGAGGTAGAACAAGGGAGAGGGAATTCAGAGAAAGACACAAGCCCACCCCCTCTTCATCCTAGGGCACACAGGGAGAAACGGAGAAGAGAGCAACATAGGTTGCATGGTTTACGGGGAAGGAAAGGGCTCTGATTCCCTTCATTAGCCACAGCTTGGAAGAAAGTTTAAAAGAGATGCATGCTGAGTTTGCTGGAAATAAACATGAGTTTATCTTGTGTGTACTTTGGTTATCTGCGTTTCTGGCATCCTCCCAACCATGTTGAGTTATTGCTGTGCCTTCATGTCTGGAATTCCTTCTCCTGTCCTGCTGGACTAATTACCTCATTTTGCCTTGTTTGGACTTATAGTTGCAGTTTTTATTGACCACGTTTTGGACTTGATTCTCTGCAGCCAAAGGCTGTTCCTGGGAAAGTTTTTCTCTAGCCAGAAGGTAACCAGGACATTGGGGGCAAAGTTGGAACTAATAAAGGGACTCCTACTGATTATCTGACTGTGTTGCCTTTGTGCCATGCCCCAGGTCATTCCAGCTGGTATTTATTTTATAAAAAAAGTCTTTGTGGACTTCATTTCCTTGGAAAGGAGATTATGGTCCTTATCTCTTAAATTTGATAAGTATTATACTCTTATATTCTTCAGATGGATTTAGCTTCATCCATCAAACCTACTTAACTTTGTTTTCAACTGTGAATTAAAGCTATCATGAAAATTATTTTGTCCTCTTCACAAGTTTAACCCTACTCCATAGTAAGTTTTGCCTTCTACCAAATACATGGGGAAGTCTTTTGTGGAGGAAGTTGTTTGCTGTTACCTTCTTCTTAGGGTGATGGAGTGACTCACTATTTGACTTTATTCCTAAACCCAGATTAGAACTCACTATCTCTTGGTTCTCTATGTTTGCCACTGTACCAAAATGGCTTGCATACAAAAATACAGCAGGCTCCAATCCATAGGAACTGCAAAAATAGGGGAAAACTTGCTTGCTCTATTTCTATTTTGACCTATTTGCATGCATCACTCATTTAAATCTATGTCTCTTTATATAAAGAGACATTATCTTTATATAATGAGTCTAATCTGTCTAATCTAAGAGTCTAATTTAAGATAAACACTATCTTTATATAAAGAGACACTATCTGCATCTCTTTATATAAAGAGGAGCACTAAAGCAAACCTAATATGTAAGAAGAGAGAGAGAGACAGCTGTTATGGCTGGAATATTTAAGCAGCACCTGGAGGAACTCTTTGTAAAACATCTGGCACACACCACCAAATGATAAAGTAGGAAACACCATCAACTCTGAAGGATAAGTGTTTTGCTCTTTTTTCTCTTTTTTCCTCTGTGCCTTGATTCAACTGCATTTTGAAGCTTCTGTTCTCATAACAAGAATGCTTTAGTGATGATGATGATACTTTTCAAAGCTGCATTAATCCTGTACTGCTGGAGGATGATTTGTCTAGCCTACAGCATATTTCCTATGTTTCAGCTGATTACCACTTCCAACAAACAGTCTTTTGTGATCCTTCGTTACCTTTCATTATATATTCCAATGGTATGTGAGGTTGTTGGGGGGGGGGAAAGAGTGAAAAATGACTGACAGAAAAGTCTTTTCAAGTGATCGTGGGGGAAGGAAGGCAGGGAGGCAAGAAGCTGAAGAACTAGTCTAAGAAAAAAAAACCAGGACCTTTTAATATTTGTTTTATAAAGCAAATTGCTGGAATTAATCAGCCCTAGTATGATCACTTGGCATGTTTAAAGCCTGGGAGCAAAGCCAATGGGAATTCTGTTCTTATTCAGCTAAGGGATCCTTTTGGTACTCTCTTACTCCAATCCACAGTGGCAGATTACCTGATTCTTCCAGGGGTGGGCTTCAAAAATTTTAGCAAAGGTTTCTCTGCCTGGTTACTGGGTGGGCATGGCTATGGTGGGCATGGCCTAGTCAGCCTCCTTCACCATAGTGGGGGTGGGGCATTTTTGCTCTCCCTGGGCTCTGGGAGGGCGAAAACAGCTTCCCTGGGCTCAGGAGGCTCTCTGGAAGCCGGAAACGGGCCCATTTCCAGGCTTCCTAAACTTCCAGGAGGCCCATTTTTCACCCTCCTCGAGTGTCCGTGTGCACCCTGCAGTTACCTGCATCCAAAATGGGCCACGTGAGGACTCCTAAGAGGGGCGGGGTGGGGTGGGCAGGGCCAGCCGGGAGTAGGATTTGGGGGTTCTCCAAAGTGCACAGTATCTTAGCGAGGGGCTCTCCTGAATCCCTTGCAAACCCCAGCAGCCCACCTCTGGATTCTTCAGTTCTTTCCTTCCACGGAATATATTCCTTTTTCACTGGTTTATCACTTTCATGATCCTGTGAAAATTTTGTCAATCACTACATAATCATCTATAGTTATGAACATCTCAGTGTTTATGAAACACATATAAATGTGTTTTTCACATGGGATAGTGATAAACATTTTATCATTAGAGATGTGATTTAAAAACTAATTATTCCTTAATGGTTTTGTTTTTTAAATTTCCTAGTCTAGTAAAAAGTCCTTCCATTTCCTGGTTTCAACCATCTGAACTCTAAGCAGATCCAACTTTACTCAGCTTTTGAGATCAGATGCTAGGGTTAAAGGCTAGTACATGCTGTAGACAGAAGTGTAATCTTTTGCTTAAATTAGCTAATTGAATCTTCTTTGTACTGAATTGCAAAAAGACATTATCACATAGCTGAATAACATAAATCTGTAATGCATAGAAAAAGGGAAAAAACATCAACTAAAATTAGAAACAGAAATATTTGCTGTATATCATAAGTATTGATGATTGTATGTGTCAGTGGAGAAGTCAAATGTGGACTTAGTCTAGAATCTCTACATGGGTATAACAGCCTGCCCCAGCTAGAACCTTATGTAGTTTTACCCAGGTGTAAACTGTCAGTCTGAGAAGATTTCTGTTTACAGGGGTGAGCAATAAAACAACTAACTGAACTCTTCTCATCTGGATCTGGTTGTTCACACCTGACATTGTTATAATAAAGATAATATATAAAGCCCATCCAATTTAGTAAAATTGTGGCTCCTGTTGTGATGTCATTATTTTAACTCTACAACTTTTCTAACAATTTGAATGCTTGCTTTATACCTTACCTCTGCAAATCTTTTCATTCATGCAGTTTCTTTTAACTTAGATAATTATCATTGCTGATCTTTATAATTTGTTGGCTATCTGAGATTTTCCAATGTTGAGCAATTATTTAATTGTTAATTTTCCTACTATAACAACTAAACAATGAATTCCATTTTTAAGCTTAAGGCTTGATTGCATAAATAACAACTAGTAATTTTAACTCTGGATAAAATTAGCTAATTGTATGAATTATGCAATTGCTTAATATTTTCTTCCCCTTTTCTAACTATCCTCTTTTGAATCTACCAGGCCCATTTTCTTCTTTTATATATGACAAACATTACTTTTTCAGAGTGTTGTTTCTCAACAGAAAGAGAAATAACACTTGAAAGGCTTTTCAAAATGAAGTCAACTTGGTTTCTGAAAAACAACAACATAAAAATCTAGCTACCTGAGACCATGAAGCTATCTAGTCCAATGTCCTCTTTCCCAGAGAGTATTTTGGGTACCTTGCTCCCTGACATCAACGCATGCCTCCCATTAGTTTATCCAGCAACTGAGATTCAGAACCATGATTCCTATGATACTGGTGTTAGTATTTCAGTGGAGTATTTCAGTATTCCAATCAGTGGAATGATTTGCCTCCAGAAGTTATGGATGCTCCAACACTGGATGTCTTTAAGAAAAAAATGGGATAGGGTTTCGTGCCTGAGCAGGGGATTGGACTAAAAAGGTCCCTTCCAACTCTGTTATTCTGCTATTCTGTTATTCAGCCATCAAGAAAACATTCTTCTATCATCTTCCATGACATGGTCCCATCTCCTACCATATTTGTGGCAGTGAAAACCAAAGCTGGATTAATAACTGTTTTAAAATATATCCCTTATTTATTCAGAATCTCCCTAATGCTAAAGGACCAGAGGTATTGAATCACTGTTGGATAGCAGCAGGGGTGGGATTCAACCGGCGTTACTACTGATTCGGTAATTATGTTTTGTGCTTTGCGCGCATACGCGCCTGATGCACGCTGTGCATGCGTGTAAAATGACCTTAGGCTGTGCCTCCCGGACAGCTGAAAAGGTGCACAGCATTCGAAAAGCCTCTTTTTCCCTGCTTTTTCAACCTCAGCTGTGCCGCGCAAAGCAGCTGCAGTTGAAAAAGCAGGAAATAAAGGACAGGTAAGAGCCCGGGTGGGCGGATGGGCCAAAGAGCAGCAAGTACAGAACTGGTTCTGTGTCTGCTGCTCTTCAGAGCTATCGGCTCTATAGAACCAGAAGAGAAAAACTGACTAAAGAGAGGAATGAAGAAAACCTCATCAATAAGGAGTGTGCAACACACACTTAGAAGCCCCTGTCTTAATTATCTCAGTTATTTGTTGCCCTAGTGTTCAGTAGATTGAGAAGTGCCAAAAGGCTTCAAACCAGAAAAAGCTGAGGCAGAAAGAGATTGTCCTTTATAATGTGAGTTTCCACAGAAACTTGGATGTATCCAACCATCATTCTACTTTTCTAGATTCAAAAACACACATGCTGAAATA
Organism: Naja naja; assembly: GCA_009733165.1. NCBI lineage: Eukaryota > Metazoa > Chordata > Lepidosauria > Squamata > Elapidae > Naja > Naja naja. Next base: position 15,182,649 of record CM019155.1, on the reverse strand, counting down.
CTTGGAAGAAGAGTTGTTTGAGGTCTTTGTGGCTGTGGCTATTGTGGGTCAGTTTACTCCACAGTGAGTGAAAAGAAACACTAGCCATCATCTGAGAAGCCAGTTGCTCCTTTAAACAACTACCAATGGGCTGAGGAAGAGAAGGGAAGGGAAGGGAAGAGGTATGGCCTTCCCTTGATGAAAGACTGACAGCAATGGTTCTTGTCCTTAAACTGTTTTTCTTTTCTACCCTTCTTGATAAAATAAAATAAAATAAAAGACTGTAATTAAGCTCCTGCCAATTTATTTTTCTCTCATGCTGTTTCTTTTAGACACACATCTTCTTGCTGTACTTTTAAGTCATTCTGCAAAACTTTTTGGAGCAAATAAATGTTTTGAGAGAGAGGTGGAAGTTATGATTTCATTGCGGCATTGGATACATAGTTTTTTTTAAAAAAAATGAAGAATAAGTGTTAAAGTTGAGCCTCTGAACTGCGGTTCCTTCTTTGTATCTTTCATTCAGTTCATTAGAATATGCAATTTACCCACTCTCTATTCCTTCCAGCCTTGTTCTCCATGTGCACATACAGTATATGACTGTTGTTTATTACCTCATCCATTTCTTCCATTCTGCAATGCTTTGCACTCACCTTGCAAGCATATTCTGGCTAGCCTGAACTTCCCCTTGTCCATTTCCTGCTATCAGAGCTCTGAAAGCCATCATTTAACATCTGTCTGTCAATAAATTATGCAGTGCAGCATGTGCAGGGATTTCAATAACTTTTAATGTCTATTTAAATAATGCTGTTTGTCAGAAGTCCAAGAGAGGCCATATAGAACAATGAGGCAGAGCAAGAAGCAAAGCACAATGTTGAGGTTGGCAGTTAAATGATTTAGTCCTTTAAAAAAAAACATTGTTTATATTGGGCAGTGTTTCTTGCCACTTTTAACAGAAGTCATCATTGCTCAGTTACCCAAATCTTTATCTCAAATTAAAACAATGAGAAATAAACTAGCTTGTGGAATTTTAGGGAAGTATTTTAATGGGGGTCTGGAAGAAAAAGAGAGATAATCATAGGTGAACTTTAGGATTCTTCATATTCTCCAAGGTTGATAGTTTTCCTACAGACATTTCACTGATAATATCATCAATGCCTGGGATAGGAGACTTTGCTAAATATACAGGTAGTCCTTGATTTAACAACCATTTATTTAGTGATGGTTCAAAGTTACAAAGGAACTGAAAGAAAGTGACATATGGCCTTTTTCCCCCACTTATGAGTGCTGCAGTATCCCTTTAGTCACATGATCAAAATTCAGACACTTGGCATTCAGCTCATATTTATGATGGTTGCAGTGTCCCAAGGTCATAGGGTAGGGTAGAATAGAATAGAATAGAATAGAATAGAATAGAATAGTTGAAAGGGACCTTGGAGGTCTTCTAGTCCAACCCCTGCTTAGGCAGGAAACCCCATATCATTCCAGACAATGGCTATTCAGGCTCTTTTTAAAAACTTCCAGGTTGGAACAGTCACAAGCATAGTCAATGGGGAAGCTATATTCACTTTACAACCATGTTACTAACTTAACAACTGCAGTGATTTACTTAACAACTGTGGCAAGAAAGGTTGTAAAATGAGGCAACATTTACTTAACTATCTTGCTTAGCAAATGTTGGACTCGATCATGATTGTAAATTGAGGAATAGCTGTATAGTAATTTGCTCTTCCAGTCATAGCTGGGATGTAGTTCTTGAAGGTTCTTGGATTATTGTTTCATCCCTGTTTGATTACTAGATGTTATGTTGATTTCTTTGTGTGATGCAGAATTCTGCTTGACAGAAGTTTAGGTGATATTCAAGTAAAGTGAAATATACTTTGCATTCTGATCTTATAATTACTCTGGAAAAATGATCGGATCAAGCACTTAGAAAATAAGGTTCCAAGACAAAAGTGGATTTGGCACATTTGATTGTTCACTCTGATGATTTTTTAAATCATAATATTTATTTAAATATCTGGAGCACAGAACATTTGTCCAGATTATACACCAAGGTAGATATACTTTCTATTTTTTCATCAAATTCCTCCTTTGTTTTTTCAAAAGCCCAGCTGTTAGAAGAGTAGAAGCTTCTTTTACATCATGGGTATCAAATTCATGTTGTCCCGCTGCATCTCATGATGTTTTGCAATGCTTTTCCCCTTTGCGAAGTAGGGGTAGGCGTAGCCTCCACATGACACATCTGGTCTGCGGGCCACCAGTTTGACACCCCTGTTTTACATCATTCCCTTGAATGGCCACATCTTGTGAAGTCCAAAAGGGCTCAGGGATGATGCAGTCAACTTTTTAAAAATGAAAGGCAGATGGAACCCTATTGGCCTCCTTGTACATTTTATCCACTAAGTTCAAGCCTTCTCCACTCCATTAGCTTTGTTCCTCCAGGGAAGAATGAATGTTAATTGAACTTTGTTCAATTGAGCATTTACTCCGCCATGGATCCACATTTGCTCACAACAGGAGCCATGGCAAGATTACTTTTTAACAGTCAGTATGTGTACCCTCAATACAATTTAGCATTCATGTTTATTAAGAGCACCCAAAGAAAGATTGGTCCACCCGTAACCATCCACCTGCTTGCAAGTGATATGAAACACTCAGGTAGGCTGGCTGGTTTCATTTTGTAATTGGTAGCCTTCTTTGTAGCAGATGCAAAGTTTATTGTTTACATGGAGAGGGTGTGTGTAATTTTATGAGAAAGCTGTTAGCCTTTTTAAAGCTGTGCTTTTGAAAAGTATGCTGTTTGAACATGCCGCAATCTAGACCACTGCCATAAAACTGTCTCTTCCTTACAAATTATACGCTAGTTTTAAGTATTTAGGTCACATAGTCCCTTTTTAAGGCTTGACAAGGAGAGGAGATGAATGTGTGCTATAAATATACTTCGAATCTTACTTTTCAGTTCATCATCATAAAGAGAAGAGGGGAGGGGTAACAGTAGTTTATCTTTTATCTCTTCCAATGCCCTGGGCTAACCAAAAGAGATGCTTACTTTAATCTGAATGCATGTACTTCCATGTTTCTAACATCATTATGAGCTGGTAGATCAGGCTTTCAAATCTGCTGTAATAGGCAGAGACTCTGTGGCAGATCAAGGCTACAAAAATAAAAATCAAGTAAAAACCAATTAGGATAAAGTACTGATTAATGTGACCAGGAAAAATTGTTGCTCCCTTTCAGAGGTACCATTTTCATCCCATTTGCAGGAGATTGAGAACTGTTATGGTGTCAGTAATTAACACGGAAAGATTTTTTTCCCTCCTTCGTGGGTTATATTGAGAGATATGTGGCCAATTTGTTAACCAGGCTGTCTGATCACAGATGGCAAGGTTTGTGTTTGTGAAAGAGAGGTACTTAGTTGGTGGTCTAGAAAAACAAAACTGCTTCCTGCACTTCATCAGGATTGAAACAAGATTGATTAAGACCAAATAAAAATGTGTGAATCCACCTTCTTCTTTTTTTTAATTCATATTTATATGCCGCCCTTCTCCAGAGACTCAGGGTGGCTTACAATTTTTGGAGCGCAACCCAAAGCGCTTAGCAATAGCCTTCCTTCCATTGTATATGCCTGCTTATTACTAAGCGGCATTTTTACAAAGTCAACTTAGTGCCCCCAACAATCTTGGGTCCTCAATTTACCTACCCTGAGAGGATGGAAGGGTGAGTCAACCTTGAGCCTGGTGGGATTCGAGCCTGCACTAATTGCAGGCAGCTGGAATTAAGTGCTAGGCATTTAACAGCCTGCACCACCAAGGCTGTATTGTCAATGTCCCTTTATAGTTCCATCTTGACATTTTTTTTTACTATAACCTGTAGACATCTGTGATGACCCAGGGCTGGGCATGGAAACAACACAGCCGGAACAAAGGCTTAACTCCCCTTTATTGCTCCAACTTTTCCCTAAAAGTCCCACTGTGTTAAGGTAAAATGATCAGCACACTGTTCACTGCAAGCCCAGGAGCCAATCTCTAAACACGCATCTCCAATAGTTTCTGGCTGCTATTAGTCCAGAGGAGCAGCACAGTTCTGAGAGCAGACACAGTTCAGGGAATTTATTTCCAGGGAGTCCTCATCACAGGAAGAGTTCACTGGGACTGCAATACAACCTGTGTCACTGTGAACTTAAGAGATAACAGATAATCAGAACTGGAAGGGACCTTGTAGGTCATCTAGTCCAACCCCCTGCCTAAGCAGGAGACCCTACACCATTTCTGACAGATGGGAGTCCAATCTCTTCTTGAAAGTCTCAAGTGATGGCGCTCCCACAACTTCCGAGGGCAACTTCTGTTCCATTGGTTGATTGTTCTCACTGTCAGAAAGTTTCTCCTTATTTCCAGGTTAAATCTCTCCTTGTTCAGTTTCCATCCATTATTCCTTGTCTGGCCTTCAGGTGCTTTAGAAAACAGCTTGACCCCTTCCTCTCTGTGGCAGCCCCACAACTATTGGAAGACTGCTATCATGTCTCCCCTGGTCCTTCTCTTCCCTAGACTAGCCAAGCCCAGTTCCTGTAACTGTTTCACATAGCCAGGCCAGGCAAGCAAGGCAAGAAGAGCAAGCAGGACAAGGCAAGCAGAGCAAGGCACAGCAAAGTATCCAGATGTCGGTAACAGCACGTGACACTGGAAAAAGACAGCGCTTGTTCCTAACAAGTGCTCTTCCAAACAGCGTCCCTTTAAATCTCATTCCCAAGGTAAGAAGAGACTGGATAGCCCCTTGTGTGAAATGATATAGGGTCTCCTGCTCTAGCAGAAGGTTGGATTAGATGACCTTCAAGGTCACTTCCATCTCTCTTATTCTATGTTTTAAGAACAATGTTGATTTTTATACAAAATAAAATATTCCCAGTAGCAGAATTGGAAGAATTGCAAAGATATATCCAGGGCAAAGAAAATCAGAGCCTTGCCATAAGCAACTCAGACTATAACTCAGTCTGCCATCTGCACCTCTATAACTTTCTGGTTTGGTTCTGCAACCCAACAGGACAGACAGAGGGTAATTAGGACTGCAGAAAAAACAATTACTACCCACCTGCCTTCCATCGAGGACCTGTATACTGCGCGAGTCAAAAAGAGAGCTGTGAAAATATTTACAGACTCCTCACATCCTGGACATAAACTGTTTCAACTCCTACCCTCAAAATGATGCTATAGAGCATTGCACACCAATACAACTAGACAACAGGACAGTTTTTTCCCGAACGCCATCACTCTGCTAAACAAATAATTCCCTCAACACTGTTCAACTATTACAAAGTCTGCACTACTATTACTATTAATCTTCTCATCACTCCTTATCACCCATCCTCTCCCACTTGTGACTGTATGACTGTAACTTTGTCACTTGTATCCTCATGATTTATATTGACTGTTTCCCAGTATGATTTGATTGCTTATTGTACCCTATGACTATCATTAAGTGTCATACATTATGATCCTTGACTCTTGACGAATGTATCTTTTCTTTTATGTATACTGAGAGCATTTACTCCAAGACAAATTCCTTGTGTGTCCAATCACACCTGGCCAATAAAGTATTCTATTATATTCTATAGAGACAAACCAGGAAGAGATGACAGTAGAGAAAGTCAGTATATCTATTGAATCATTTTCATTCCCACCAGGCAACGTCTCCTCTACTTTCTCCCCAAAAGAACAAACCCCCTCCAAATTAAAAAAAGAAGAGAAACTGAAATAATGAATAACTGAACATCTAGAACAGCATCAAAACAACAAAATAAGGTTACTTGCTTTGAAACTTATTCCAAAGAAACCACTAGCCCAAGTATTAAGAGAAGCCAATACTATAATATCAAAGATAAGCACCAACTCACTGCAAAAAACAAACTAATGTACAGCATTAGTATAACTAATCATTTTAGGTGCATAAAGAAAAGAAAAAGAAAAAAAAGCTAAGCAGTGCACTACAGAAATAGAAGTTAGGTTGGAAATAAGATCAGCTTCTAAGTTCGCGTGCAAGCTAGAATAGATGAAAGAAGAATTTTGAAGAACAAGAAGACCAAAGTACCTTAAGAAATATTACATAAAAACAAGGAAGATTAAGGAAGCATTGGAAATAATAAAGCAGGAAATAACAGCTACAGCTAAGAAAATAATGTGATATGAAGGCTCTAGGGGTAGGGCCTTCTCTGTGGGGGCACCCACTTTATAGAACCAGCTTCCTCTGGAGCTACGATTGGCCCCCAACCTCCGCTCCTTCCGCCATGGTCTAAAGACTTGGTTATTCGAACAATCCGGCCTGGACTGAGGGGAGGGGGGCTTAGTTTTAAATGTCTTGTGATGGGGTTTTAATACTATTTGGTCGAATTGTCTTTAATAATCTTTTAACTTCTTTTAACTTTTGTATTGGGTGTTTTTATGTGAGCCGCCCTGAGTCCCTAGGGAAATAGGGCAGCATATAAGACCAACAAACAAACAAGCAAACAAACAAATAAATAAATAAATAAATTGCAAACTATAGGAAGGATCTCCAATTTCATTAGAATCTGAAATGTTATATCAATCCACCAGTTATGAGACTGCAATGAACTGCAATGCCTGATAAAAGAAAAAAGAAAAATGCAGCTATGAGTATCCAAGATTGCAGCTTTGATAAAGGAGATGAATAAATTGTAAAAAGAAGTTGGAATGAAAGAACATATAATATTAGCAAAATTGGTGGAGAAAAGAGCAGGGAAGATTAAAAATTAGTATCAAATGAAAATTAACTCCATGAGGTTTTTTGGGGGGAGGGGGGAAGCATGAGTACACCCACTCATTGCTAAGTAGTTTAGCAATGTCTTGGAGAAAGCAGAAGAGAAGAGGAAGAACTAGAGACAAATGGGATATACAAGGTCCTGTAATAAAAGTAGAATAATTGTGGCAAAAGAAAACAAGGATACTACTAATAATTATAGGTGGCTTGGTGCCATCCCAAAACATTTGGTGTACTACTTGAACATTTTTGGCTTTGACAAAAATCATCATCACTTGATTACAAAAGGCAGCTTTATTTGAATAGCTTAATCCTGTCACACCATCAAACAAGGAGCAACTACGTATTCCGTATCCTTGGGAAATACTCAATAGGTGGATAAAAATGTCAAATATAGTCTAACCATCTGAGTGGCTGTGCAATGAACCATATTATTACTATTACTATTACTATTATTATTATTATTTAATTAAAATTATATATCATCCAACTCTCATCAATTTTTTAAGGAGTTTCAGCATCCTTCTGGCATCCTAATAGTGGTACCAATATTATAACATACGTGCTTCCTAAAGAGCATTTTAAACAAAACTTAGCTAAGACAGGATAGAGTTGTTGTGAGAATCATAGCTCCAGGAAGATACTAAGTGTCTCAGTCCTCAATCATCACATTCTCTCAGAAGAAATGTATATCCTTTCAAGCTGCAGATTGAACCAGATTTCTCTCTCTCCCTCCCTCTCTTCCCCTCTCTCTCCCATACACACATGCTTTTTATCAGTTTTATCACTTCCTGGGGAAAAGAAAAGTCTTAAAAAGCTTTGCTGGAATCAATTCCCCAGTTTAACAGCCACTTTTGTGTCTTTTCCAGCCGGATGGATTTCTAAAAAATAACTCAGGATAAACAAAATTTAAGAATGGGGAATAAGGAAAAATCAAATTTTTACTCTGACTAAAATTGTGATTCAACAAAGGGTGATATCTTTTTTATCAGAAGGTTAGATGCTTTCAATATCTATGATGAGAATGAGAGTGAAACAGGCATATAAAACTGCAATTGAATACCAGTGGATATAGCAGAACACTGAATACAGATATACAAGTGTAGAAAGTCAGCACCTACCACTCCTAGAGGAATGAAATATGTTGGGAAATTTTTTTTAAAGGGCAGAATATTATATTTCCCAAAAGAGAAAAATAAAGAAACATGTTTGTTTTAGCGGCAGAAAGCAGCTCCCATTTTCCTTAATAGCCACAGCAGATGTCAGCACTTAAGAGATAAAGAGCTTATTGAAAGAGGAAGCCAAGTATCTAGATAGCTCTATTCAAAGGCAAAGCAAATACTACAGGCAGAAATCCATTCAAGACAGGATATTTTGAAACACCCTGCAGCAAAGTCTGAACAAAGGCAGAATGGTAGAATTAAAAGCAGCCCCCTCACTCAAGATCCAAAACAGGATGAAAACCATTAAGTCACAATAAGAATTATCCAACACCCTTTCAGAACACAAGCCCCTCGATTGTGACATCCTAGAGCAGTTCAAACTTCACGTGGGAGTTCAGATAAACAATAAACCAGAGGCTGACCAGATTAGGTCAGACAAGCACCTAGGATTTGCATTTTCTCTTTTACCTATAGAGCCAACTATGACCCCTACATAACTCCTACATGATCCCATAGGAATCTGAAAACAGCCAATATAATACATGTTCTTGCACAGGAATAAGAAGCTCAAACACGAAGTCCAAAAAAGGTATAACAACCCCACCCCTTCTCAATTCCATTTTGTCAGCTGCCCAGAACCACAAACCCATGTGGTTCTGCTTCATCAGTAAACCATATTTCCCATCAGCCTCAGTGTTTCCACTGTCTTTCTCCCAGCTTGGAACTCAACAGATGGGTATTTCTTCCAACATAAGGCTGTGGTATCATAGAGTGTTGAGGGACTGTATTAAAAATACATAAAAGTCTATGACAATAGCGAACGGTACATATTTTAGATAATACTTTCCTGAGTGGGTTTTTTTTTGAGGGAGAGTTGTTTAAACTTTAGAAGAAAAAAGCATAACCAGGAAGGTAAAAATGTGCTGAGGGGAAAGGAAAAAAGAATTAGATCATTAATATACCACTTAATTGGGCAAACCTTTTATTGCTGGGTTTTTCTAAAGGGTGAGAAGAATAAATCCAGGTGCAGAAAAAAAATTGCAATTAATATTAACCTGCATGTGATTATTTGGCTCTTCAGAATTTCATTGAATTATGTTGACTTCATAATTTGATTGCTGTGCAGATGTGAACTCTTCTGATTGCATTAAAATGTGCAATAGGAAGTTGAGGGAGTGGGCAGAAAGGGAAAATTCAGCCAATACATGGAGCGACACTGTCTTTCCTAGTCATTTATTTCCTTTAGGAGAAAGGAAAGCAGAAGGTCAGAATTATCACACTGTAATTCTAATCATTTAACAGTTGGATTTTAATTAGGTGGCAATGGCAACATTTTGCATTGCATTTAAATTGTGGCTGCAGCAAGCTTATGTAGTTTTAGTGGTTTTCCAGAAACACAGCCTCTGTCCGTCTCACTAGATCTGTTAGGTTTGGCATGCTCTTATGAAACAGTATTGTTTCATGAGACCTAGAAAGTTCTCTTAGGACAATGTCTGCCCTAAGGGACCATTTCTTAGGGAATGGCAATCTCCTGAGGTCCAAATGGGTCCAACTCTTTTAGCTTTCAGAAAGGGACTGAGCCAGGTTATTAAATGAATCCCACCTATATAGGATTATAAAAAATAGCACTTAGACTTATATATTGCTTCACAGTGCTTTACAGCCTTCTCTAAGCAGTTTACAGAGTCAGCATATTGCCCCCAAACAATATGTGTCCTCATTTTACTGACCTTGGAAGGATGGAAGGCTGAGTCAACCTTGAACCTGGTGGGATTTGAACTGCCAAACTGCTAGTAATCAGCAGTCAGAAGAAGTAACCTGCAGTACAGTAATCTAACCACTGCGCCACCACAGCTGTTATGATTGTGTAATAGTTTCTAGGGCCCTTGATTATGTTGTAACATTGTTCTTTAAAAAAAACCCAAAATATTATAGGTGGTCCTCATTTAGTGAGCACACAATTAGGACCAGCACCTGGTCATTAAGTGAGATGCTTGCTAAGTGATACCAGGACTGTACTTATGTTTAATTCAGCTTCCCTTTACTGACTTGCAAAAGTCATACAAAAAACAGTTGGCCATAAAATTACTTTTTCATCACCAATGTTTTGGCTGCTAAGCAAAGCAGTCACTAAACAAGGACAATTTGACTAAAAGCCACTTAGAGTCATTAAATGAGAGTAGCAACTATGGGAATTTTATAGACAAATAATCAGTCATAACTGTCACTTCCCTAACTAAAGTTTCCAGTTAGGCTATCCCGGGTATTACACCCTTCTTTATTCACAAAACTCATACTATAATAGTGTGCCGCTTAGCTGTTTATTTGCATTTGGTAATAAAAGCTGCGGAAAAGATGTGGAATTAGGCCAAATAAAGAAGATGTAAGACTGCTCAGGAATGGAATTGTTCTCCTGAAATGAGAACAATTTTATTAATCTGATTGGTAAAACAACAGTATCTCAGTAGGCGGGCTGGCACTAAATCAAAAATTCTTTTGAATTTTTGTCTTGCTCTTTCCGCACGATATTATGTGAAATGAAGAGGTAGCCTTTCTTAATCTTGCCATTCTGTACCCCATCATTAAATAACTTTGGATAAAAAGAAACAGTAGTCTGGGCATCCCTACTCCCACACCATCCAAAGGGTGTTCATCCCAAATTGTGGTGTGGGAGTAGGAATGGATTTCCAGAGGAACATTGCAGACTACAGGAACCAGGAGCACTACTCAGGTAATCCTGAGGACAGAGATAAATCTCCAAGTGCTTCAACCACCCTCTAAAAGGATGCAAATGACCAGCTGTCTGCAAGGAATATAAATCCTTCTATTCCCCACTATCCTGTCAGAGCTGAAGAAGCTTCTTGGATGAGAAGCGAAATGTCTTCAAAGAAAAAACAAGAAAGTCCAGTTGTCTCCAAAAAAAAGCACCATTGGGACTAACCTGGAATAAAGAAGAATTTTCTGACAGTAAGAACTGTTAAGCAATGGAAATAGCCTTTCCTTCTGGAGTTGAAAGTGCTCCATCTCCGGACAGTTTCAAGAAAACATTGAATAACCACTTGTCCAAGATGGTATGAGGACTCTTCTCTTGAGCAGGAGTTTGAACTGAGAGAACTCCAAGGTCCCTTAAAGCCCAATAATTCTAGGAATTATTTTATGGACAGACAATACTGGATGGAACACTCTAAATATAAATAGCATTCTTTCTTCGATTATGTGCCATCAGTCTGCAAGGAATAAAATTGAATATGGGATTCAAAAATTTTTACTACCAAATTTTACTCCGTGGGCATGGCTTGGTGGGCGTGGCTTGGTGGGCGTGGCTTGGTGGGCGTGGCAGGGGAAGGATACTGCAAAATCTCCATTCCCTCCCCACCTCACTAACCTGCTTTCCAGCTCCATTCTCCTGTGCAGGGCAACAAAAGAAGACCCAGCCAATCAGCTGGGACTCGGGAGGCAGAGAATAGATGGGGTGGGGCCAGTCAGTGGTGGTATTTGCCAGTTCTCCGAACTACTAAAAATTTCCACTATCGGTTCCCCAGAACTGGTCAGAACCTGCTGAATACCACCTCTGCATCTAACCAGTAGCAACTCTTTCCAATCATGTAGACCTTCTACAGAATACAGGTGAAACTCAAAAAATTAGAATATCGTACAAAAATTCATTTATTTCAGTAATGCAACTTAAAAGGTGAAACTAATATATGAGATAGACTCATTACATGCAAAGCAAGATAGTTCAAGCCGTGATTTGCCATAATTGTGATGATTATGGCTTACAGCTCATGAGAACCCCAAATCCACAATCTCAGAAAATTAGAATATTGTGAAAAGGTGCAATATTCTAGGCTCAAAGTGTCCCACTCTAATCAGCTAATTAAGCCATAACACCTGCAAAGGGTTCCTGAGCCTTTAAATGGTCTCTCAGTCTGGTTCAGTAGGAATCACAATCATGGGAAAGACTGCTGACCTGAAAGTTGTGCAGAAAACCATCATTGACACCCTCCATAAGGAGGGAAAGCCTCAAAAGATAATTTCAAAAGAAGTTGGATGTTCCCAAAGTGCTGTATCAAAGCACAAAGAAAGTTATGTGGAAGGGAAAAGTGTGGAAGAAAAAGGTGCACAAGCAGCAGGGAGAACCGCAGCCTGGAGAGGATTGTCAGGAAAAGGCCATTCAAAAGTGTTGGGGACTTTCACAAGGAGTGGACTGAGACTGGAGTCAGTGCATCAAGAGCCACCACACACAGACAGATCCTGGACATGGGCTTCAAATGTCATATTCCTCTTGTCAAGCCGCTCCTGAACAACAAATGTGAGAAACGTCTTACCTGGGCTAAAGAAAAACAGACCTGGTCTGTTGCTCAGTGGTCCAAAGTCCTCTTTTCTGATGAGAGCAACTTTTGCATCTCATTTGGAAACCAAGGACCCAGAGTCTGGAGGAAGAATGGAGAGGCACAGACTGCAAGATGCTTGAAGTCCAGTGTGAAATTTCCACAGTCTGTGTTGATTTGGGGAGCCATGTCATCTGCTGATGTTGGTCCACTGTGCTTCATTAAGTCCAGGGTCAATGCAGCCGTCTACCAGGAGATTTTGGAGCACTTCATGCTTCCTTCCGCAGACAATCTTTATGGGGATGCTGACTTCATTTTCCAGCAGGACTTGGCACCTGCCCACACTGCCAAAAGCACCAAAACCTGGTTCAATGACCGTGGGATTACTGTGCTTGATTGGCCAGCAACCTCGCCTGACCTGAACCCCATAGAGAATCTATGGGGCATTGCCAAGAGAAAGATGAGAGTAATGAGACCGAACAATGCAGAAGAGCTGACATTGAATGCAGAAGAGCTGATATTGAAGCATCCTGGTCTTCCATAACACCTCAGCAGTGCCACAGCCTGATAGCTTCCATGCCACACCACATTGAGGCAGTAATTGCTGCAAAAGGGGCCCAAACCAAGTACTGAGTACATATGCATGCTTATACTTTTCAGAGGTCCGATATTGTTCTATGTACAATCCTTGTTTTATTGATTGCATGTCATATTCTAATTTTCTGAGATTTTGGATTTGGGGTTTTCATGAGCTGTAAACCATAATCATCACAATTATGCCAAATTACAGCTTGAACTATCTTGCTTCGCATGTAATGAGTCTATCACATATATTAGTTTCACCTTTTAAGTTGCATTACTGAAATAAACGAACTTTTGTACAATATTCTAATTTTTCGAGTTTCACCTGTAATCTGCTCTCATTTTCCAATGGTGTGCCTATTGCCACTTTAAATTAATAAGCCTACCTTGCTTCTGATTGTTCTCTTCTGTTTTGTTCCACCTTTCCAGACATTTCAGATGTGTCCAGGGGACCAGTGCCTTGCATGATATGCCTAAAAAGTAATAATCTGAACTGGTTATTTGTGCCTCAAGTAGGAACTTTAGATTGATTTATCATATGATTCATTTGTTTCTTGGCAATCCTTAGTTTTCTTAAGAGTCTGCTCCAAAGCCAAATTAAAATTCTATGACAATCACCAAGATTATATGTAGACAAATCATCTTCCAAAACCTTCCCAAAGACCATGTAACCTATTGAGCCCAGTTCCTGGAGCATATCAGTATAAGAATAGAGCTGGAAGGGACCTTGGAGGTCTTTTAGTCCAGCCCCCTGCTCAAGCAGGAGATCCTATATCATTTCACACAAGTGACTGTCCAGTCTCTTCTTAAAAACCTCCAGTGATGAAGCATCTACAACCTCTGAAGGTAAGCTTCAATTTATATTATACCATGACTTACAAAAGGCTGGTTCTATCAAGTGCTGTAGCATACTTTTTAAAGCTTATTAATTAGATACATAAAGTTTCTCAATTGTTTCTACCTGTTTTTGGTTCTCTGATATTATTTTAAACTGCAGTGGTAGAACTTTAGTTATTTTTGTTAAAAGAAAAAAGGCAATTGATAGAAATATTTATCACGGCATTTGTTAAACTGAAAAACCAGTGAAGCAAGTAATGATGTTTAAAACAAATAGGAAAACACAAATGAAAAGAATAATTATACAATATGCAGAATAAGTGACAGAAAAAACCTTCTGCCCCCAATCAGCAATGCTTAAATGTGACAGCAAGTTCATGATGGCATGCAACGCAAAGCATAATAATCAGAAAATAATAAAAATTAATACGGCGAAAACATGTTTGCAGAATGTGCAAGGCAATTGAATCTTTGCCATTGTTCCTTAATAAAAAAACAATTGGTTTTTTTAATGACTTGTTTCTTGGATTACTAACAATCCAAGAAATTATAAAACCTGGCAGGAGCACTGTTCCTCAATTCACTGTTTCAGCTTGTTTCATAACAAGAAGTAATATGTCCTTGGGGTATAATAATTGCAGTTCGAAAGTATATGAAAACAATGGATATAGAATGCAGCTATAATTTTAGAGTGCTCACAATTCATTAAAATCCTCATGGGGACTCGTATCTATGTATCTATCTACTTTATCTATCTATCTATCTATCTATCTATCTACACACACACACAAACATATACATGTAGCAATAGAAATAGCACTTAGACTTAGCACTTCACGGTGCTTTACACAATGCTGGGTCCTCATTTTACCAACCTCAGAAGGATGGAGGACTGAGTCAACCTTGAGCCTGGTGAGATTCTGTTAAATATTAAATTGAATTTGTCCTGGATCTTTAAACCTATGTCTATTTCACAGAGTCATTCAATAAATTGCAATGCCAAGTTGTGTCAGATTAAAACAGATTTATTTGATAGAACAGAACAATCAATAAATATATTATTAGTAAATATCCACAGAGTCTTTTCTTCTTTCATTCCTTTTAAATAGTCCTTTAAGGAACTAGAAGTCTCTATGAGAGATTCACAGTTCTTCCTCTCATAACCTCTTCTTAGATATAGCTAACCTCTTTAGAAAGTCCCTTTTTCTTTAGGTTATAGATTTTCTCTCAGATCCCTTTGCTATATCTTCTCATACACAGACCTCAGTCTGTCAGATCCCAATATCTCCTCAGAGTCTTGGATCTTCTCAGTATCTCCTCAGAGAGCTGTTTAGGCCTTTGACCTCTGTTTAGGCCTCTAACCTCTGTTTAGGCCTCTGACATCCCTTTAGGCCTTTGACCTCCCTCCAGGCCTCTGATCTCCCTCCTGAGGTAGAATGCCAGTTGGGCTGTCCCTTTTATACCAAAGGGGCGTGGCTTGTGATGCCACTCCAGGGTATCTGGTATTACCCTGTGATTGGTGGATTTGGTTTGCCTCCAAATCCCCACAAGTTTGTAAATTTCATAGCAACACCAGAAAGTTCCACTTTCTGACAGATTCGAACTGGCAAATTGCAGGTAGCCGGCTATTAGCAAAAGTAGCCCGCAGTACTGCATTCTAATCACTGCACCACACACATATACATACACATATATTTCCATTTATGCACAGCGGATAAATATTTCTGCATTTCTTCCACCATCTCATTCACAGAAGGTAAAAGGATGAAGGGATGAGAGAGGTAAATGTGTGTGTGTGTGTGTGTGTGTGTGTGTATCCTATCTTCTGAAAGAATTTCTCTTTTGTCCTTTTTCCTCTGAAAGAATGCCAAGCAAGTATCTAATTCTATTTCTATTTCTCTCCACGATTTTGATTCGGGATTTTTGAAAAGCCAGTTTTGCCTTGGAGGGTGGGAGTGAGAGAGGGAGGGTGGGAAGGAAGGAAGGAAGGTGGGAAGGAAGGAAGGTGGGAAGGAGAACTCTTAATGACTTGATTCATTGAAAATTGGAAAGTATATAGAATATAAATCTTATCAAATTATTTTAGCTCTGGCAACAGTTCTGATGGATTGGAGAAACCTACAAAGAAAATAAAGATGGATTGCTTCTTTCCTGCCTTCTACTCAAATATTCAACTGATGGTTGTAGCAAATGCTTCCATGAAGAGGATGGTAACCATGAATGTTTTAATTGTATTATACATGATATATTTTTAAGGTAGTCTGAAGATTTCTTGTTTGGAAACATAGGCATCTGCAAAGGGGTCAATGAGGTGGAAGGAAGGAAGCATGCCTTTCAATGCAACTCTGTTTTTTTTATATGGGGGTTGCAAGGTCACATGAAAATGAATAAACTTGCATCACAACATCATGATACACATTTAATCCTCCTGACAAAATGCAGAGATCCTGGTTAGAAAATGTTAAGACTTGCACAATAGGGCTGTGGAAAGGTAGGGAGGTTACAAGCTTCTGAGTTAATTTCTGTACTGTAAAATACAGGAAGTTCACATTTATACCTTTGGTTGTCTTTTGAAAGACATTTCAAGAGTAAATTTAACAAGAAAATGCAGGAAACCTTTTCTGCAATTATTATATAAGTACTGTAATATGATCTAATACAGTAGTTATATAATAATTGCAGAAAATATTTCCTGCATTTTCTTGTTAAATTTATTCTTGAAATGTATTGCAACATATGACCGACTTGACTAAAAGCTTTTGAAAAGCCAGTTTTGCCTTGGAGGGTGGGAGTGAGAGAGGGAGGGTGGGAAGGAAGGAAGGAAGATGGGGAGGAAGGAAGGACAACAACTAAAAACCTAGGTACCCTTGACAAATATGCATGAATATTCTTGAATACAAGCATCTCTGTTTTCTACCAAAGAACTTTTGTGGCAATTTGTAAGTTAGACCAAGCGAACAGGACCCACAGATAGCAACTGTGGCTTTATTGCATTCTTCATGTTCTTTCCATCATCCAGCCACTTAGCTTGGATTCACCATTTTTATTCACCTGAACATTCCCAACAGATTGTTGTTTCTGGCATCATGGTGATTGAAACGATAGTTTCTACCTTGGCTTGCTGATAGCTGTGTTTCCCCAAGGGTTCCTGAAATTGCAAGTCAACTCTGTTTGCAGGAGATGTTTCTTTTACTCTAATATCCATTTGTCGTACTACTCTAAACACATTTATTCAACACCAAATCCCCCTGGATCCAAATGGACTTTAATCCCAGATAAAGATGAACAGCTATGCAGCTTTAATATATATTGGACTGAAATATACTGGTAAACCTAATAGCAGTCTATATATGCTTTTCCTAAATTCTTAAACAAAAACACACACAAAAAAATATACACTGCAAAATTAAAATAATTTTGAATATCCTGAATGTAATTCCATACTAGTTTGGGAAGTGTGAATTAGATTGATTGTATTTGAATGAAAACCAAATTAGTATTTATTTATTTCCAAACTGATATGGAGATATGGGCCATAAATCTGCCATCTGATATGCTCACACCTCTGAAACACACACACACACACACACACACACAAACAGAAGTACACACACATAAGCAAATTCATGTCACCTAAAGTTTACAGGTACAGTATCTCCTGTAATTCATCTCCAGTCTTAATTGCTTTCTTTTCTATTTAAAAATAAATAAATTGTTCAATAAAATACCACAGAAGGAGACGCTGAGAAATTTTATCTCTGAAAAAGCAGTAGCCAGCATGTACAAGGGATAAGAGATTTAGGGTTAGACACTATGAATCTAAGTTTAAGTGAGCATATATTAAAACAAACTTCCATGATATTTAGGTCTGCATAAATTCCAGGAAATGTAGGATGAAAAGTTACTAAATGTCAAATAGTGGTTTTAATATCTCTTGCAAATAGCTGGCAGAGTAATTGTAGAGTTTTGGCTTCAAGATAACTCTTCCAAGTATTTAGTGGAGATTTAGACACAGAACAATCAGGCTTGGGGAGATGCAGCATACAAGAGGGAAAATATGTACAATCTGCTTGTACGCTGTTATACAATCAAAGCTTTGCCCCTTCATGCAACATGTGTTTCAAGTTGCATTCATGTATAAAGGAGCAAAACTTTGATTTTGCTTTCATGCCCCTTAACTTGACCTTTTTCCACTTCCCCAAATCCCACTGAAGCAGATTGGTTCTGTTTGTCTAAATACAATAGCAATAGCACATAGACTTATCTACCACTTCACAGTGCTTTACAGCTCTCTCTAAATGGTTTACAGAATTAGCATATTGCCTTCAGTACTATGGGTCCTCATTTAACCCACCTTGGTAGGGTAGAAGGCTGAGTCAACAATACAGGTAGTGCTTGCTTAATGACCATTTGTTTAGTGACTGTTCAAAGTTATGATGTCACTTACAACAAGTCTTCACACTTACAACTGTTGCAATCATCCTGCATTCATGTGATTGTAATTTAGCTGCTTGGCAACCATCATGCCTTTACTATGGTCGCAGCATCTGCAGTTCAGTGATCAACATTTATGATCTTCCCACCAGCTGCCTTTTGGACAAGTAAAGACCATTGGGAAGTTGGCAGGTAGTCATATGGTATCTCACTTAATGACTGCAAATGATTCGCTTAGTAACTGCAACTGAGATTGCTGGAACTACCACTGCTAAGTGGGATGGCCATATGAAGTTTCTCCTTTTTACTGATCACATTTGAATGATGAGATTTGGGGATTTGTTAACAGGAAAAAGTGCAAGTGGATTTATTAGATTAAATTTATAATAAATATGTCATTATTTCTGGTAAACAATGGGCTTTTTGATGATTAGGATGATGATGAGTTTTTAAAGATTTTTTTAAAGAGAAGGAGGTGGGATATGAAATGAAGACTTTGTTGTATTTTAAAAGATAACGAGTTGCTATTTCTACTAGCTGGGAGGAAGGGGGAAGTTATTTCTTTTCCCCCTCTTTTTAAAAATCTTTTTTATACTTTTTATAGTTTGCATTAGTTTTATCTGTACAATATAATCTTTAAAACATTATTAAAACAAAAAGGAACTGAATTGCAGTATATAAACCAAATTGCTTAAGACAGATTGGTACAAGGCAAGATAAAATGTTGGGCTTGGGGAAGAATCATTGCACTAGAGACTCATGAGAATGCCTTCTTTAAAATAATTTCTATTGCGAGCAGACTTTGAGATGTGTTGGAAAAACACTATTAAGTGCTTACTAGTTTACACATGTCATTTAGGTAAGTATGGTGGTTATGGGTACACAATCATACATGCAAATCTGTGAAACTGAAAGCAAACCAAATAGCAAAGTGGCAATATGGTGACTAATTATACTCGTCCATTTTGCCCTAATTAATTGTGAAGGGCATTTATTTAACAAGCTTCTTCTGAAGCTTTTGTACATGATTGCAGATGGCACCTGTGACGTCCAGCAGTCCTTCCTTTTGCATAATGGTCACAGATTACACTTAGGAACAGCAACATGGAAGCAAAGTGACAGCTCCAGTCACCTAATGAGAAGTTTATTAAGAAACTAGGGACGATTATCAGCTGCAAATTAACCATAATGTGTGTAATCAGCCAAGATGTCACACTGGAAGAATGATGATGATAAACAGCCTGAAATGCTCATTCCCCTCTTAATCAAAAGGTACCTATCACTCTCTTAAAGATCTTATCTGCAAAAAAGATTGGTGTGTTGAGGAGGAGGAGGAGAAGGAGGAGAAGCATTCTTTAGGATAAATACTTTTATTGAACACATATGTACAAGAAATACAAGCCTCATTCATGAGCAGGTAGGACTCATATAACTCCAAATATAAACCTTGGACCACTCTGAAATATATTTTGATTTGATTCAATTTATTTTATTTATTTATTTTGATTTGTCAATTGCTTACAAGATAATAGGTATAAGGTTAAACATAGTTGTGAATACAAGAAATGAATACATATAAGAGAAATAAAAGAAACAATAGACAGGGGCGGTAGGCACATTGGTGCGCGTATGCGCGCCCCCTACAGACCTCTTAGGAAAGGGGTGAGGTCAATAGTAGAAAGTCTAAGGTTAAAGTTTTTGGCATTTGCGGAAGAAACCACAGAGTCAGGTAGAGTATTCCAGACATTGACCACTCTGTTGCTGAAGTCGTATTTCCTGCAATCAAGTTTGGTGCAGTTAACCTTGAGTTTGTATCTATTGTTTGCTCTTGTATTGTTATGGTTGAAGCTGAAGTATTCGTTGACCGGTAGGACATTGCAATGTATGATTTTATATACTATACTTAGATCAGACTGAAGACGGCGTAGTTCTAGGTTTTATAGGTCTAGAATTTCGAGACTGGTGGCATAAGGTATTCTGCAATGAGTAAAGAAGTGTAGAATTCTTCTTGTGAAATATTTCTGTACTTTCTCAACTGTGTTGATATCAGATACGTAATGTGGGTTCCAGACTTATGAGCTGTATTCGAGTATTGGTCTGGCAAATGTTTTGTATGCTCTAGTTAGTAGTGTGATATTACCAGAGAAAAAGCTATGTAGGATTAGGTTAACAACTCTTAATGCCTTTTTGGCTATGTAGTTACAGTGGGCGCTAGCACTTAGATCATTAGAGATGAGTACTCCAAGGTCCTTGACGGAGTTTGGATCATCAACAAGGTCCTGACTATTCAGCTTGTATTTTATTTTCTGATTTTTTTGCCAATATGTAAGACAGAGCATTTATTTGTTGAGATTTGAAGTTGCCATTTGTTTGACCATTCTGATACATAGTCGAGGTCTTTTTGAAGGGTAGCAGTATTGTCTGTGGTGTTGAATAGCTTTACACCATCAGCGAAGAGAATGCAGTTGCTCTTAATATGATCACAGAGGTCATTTATGTAGAGTATGAAGAGAGTTGGTCCTAGAACACTGCCTTGGAGGACACCACTGTTGACAGGTACAGAATTTGATAAGACGCTCCCAATTTTGACCATTTGCTGTCTGTTTGACAGGAATGCTTCTATCCAGTTATGCAGTTGTCCAGAGATACCATAAGATTTTAGTTTTAGTAGTAGTTTGTCGTGTACCACTGAATCGAAGGCTTTACAGAAGTCTATGTAGATTGCATCTATTGCTTTGCCATGATCGAGTTGTGTAGTCCATATGTTTTTGCAGTGTAAGAGTTGCAGATTACAGGATAGTTTTTTTTCTGAAACCAAATTGTTTATTAGAGAATAGGTTGTTTGTCTCTAAGTGGAGGATAATGGATTGGTTAATAATTGATTCTATGACTTTACAGGTGATGCAGCATAAAGAGATTGGTCTGTAATTTTCAACTAGACTGGGGTCTCCCTTTTTGAAGATGGGGATGACCATGGCTTGTGACCATAGGTTTGGCAAGGAGCTGGTCCTGAAAGATTTTTCAAAGATTATGCTTAGAGGTTCAGCTATGGCAGCAGATAGCTTCCTTAAGAAGTAGGCACATATTCCATCCGGTCCAGTAGATAGAGATGGTTTTAGATTGTGTAGTGCTTTTTCAACATTGTCTTCTGTAAAATCGATATGTATTAGATCATTGTAATTGTCTGTGGTTCGACTAGGAAATACTGGGCATGATCCATTGTTGTTTACAAATACTGAGCCAAAGAATGTGTTAAAGAGGTTGGCTTTAATGGTGTCGTCGTTGCAGTCTGTACCATTAGGTCCTTTCAGGGGTGGGATGGATTTTGAGTCTTTTAGTTTGTTTTTAATGTGTGGAGTTGGGATAGCATACTTGAAGGATGGCCCACTGTCATTCTTAAATTTTATGATCGTTTCCTGAATTTGGACACATATATTAATAAAATATTGGAAGCAAGAATATTGGAATCTTATCAATGGAGCTAATTGATGCATAACTATATGCAAACTATGGGCACAGAAATATAAGGATCATACCTATATACTTCAGTTTATCTTTGGGGTTATCAGGACACAAAGTACAGAAAAGAAAAAATAAATAGCAACCTACAAAAAAAACAAAGTTATGATATAAGAAAAAGAAAGAAAATATGGCTAAATATAAATATAGCAGTACCATTTTTCTGTCTCTCTCAAGCTTTCAATCTTACAAACCATCCCTACCTCCATCATGCCCACACAGTAATGCATTCTTACTTGCTTTTATCTTAAAAAAAACACTGTCCAGGTTTCTGCCTTCCCTTTCTTCATGAATTCATCGCAATTTGATGCTCCTTCATTCCTTCAAAAATAAAAAAATGAAATAAATACAAACCCACATATAGTGCATTTTTATCCACTAAACAAAAGTACTTTGTTGTATATATTAATGCCCTGCTATAATATTTTTACCTTAATACTGTGCTATAACAGAATAAAACATACACATACAGACACACATCAGCATTAATACAATATTCAGTAAAAATGCAAATTTTGACGAAGTATCTATAGCTAACTAGCACTGATGGAAGAACTACCAACAAACTGATCATCCAATTGCGTGGGACTTAATATTGAAGTAATGTTGTAATGTTGAAGTAATATTGAAATTAAAAAATCTCATCTTGTTGGCTTGACAGCCAATTAATAAAGTGCATTTACTTTTGAACTACCTTGAACTCTATCTTTGAACTAGTAAGGGTGTTGTATAAGTACAGTTGGCCTCATAAAAATTAGCAGATTGCTAATATGTGATATGTTGATATTATTGCAACACACCATCAAGAATTTTGAAATATTTTCCCTCCCACTATATGAAAACGAGCCAAAGCATAGACTGACCTACTATAAATTAAACACAAGAATTAAGTGAAAAGAAATGGCATGTTTGAATATTATATCTACAATGCCTAAGATATTATTTAGCCCTATCCTATTTAGGTTTGAACAGTGAAGCTTCTATGCTGAAGTTTAGTTTCAGCTGAAGATCTTCACATGGTTTTAAACCTGAAAGATTTTGGATACTTAAAAGATGTTTAATGCAAATTTCTTAGAATCATGTTTAGAGTTTTATTACGCCTATCTAATATCTATAAATAAAATTTGGATTCCTACCAACCAGGACCTAAACATTAGCTTAACTACTGGGTTAAGCAAGTTTTTATCTCTGAGTCTTTGGCTTCATTGTTTCACTCACCAGAGCAGGAAGGAATGTTTATGTTCCCTCTCCTAAGGTATTTGGTAAGACCAGGGGTGGGATTCAATTTTTTTTAATAACCGGTTCTGTAGGCGTGGCTTAGTTGGTGGGCGTGGCTTGGTGGTCATGTGACTGGGTGGAAGTGGCTTGGTGGTATGTTATTGGCTGGGTGTGGCCAACTCAATATCACTCACATCAAGGCATATATCTCCTTGCCTGGCCTCTCATGACTGTGGGGATGCTGCAACAGTCGTAAGTGTGAAAAATGGTCATAAGTCACTTTTTTCAGTGCCATTGTAACTTTGAATGGTCACTCCATACAAGCAAAGTACCAGCAAAGGAGGGGAAAAAGTCTCCAGAGACATTCCTGAGACAAGAAGTCTAGTCCTGCCAAAAATGTAATAAGGGTTAACGGAGAGGCAGTTTCTATAAGCAACACCAGAATGTTTCCTTCCTGCCTTCCTTACAGGATTAGGCCAGTAATTTCTTCTAACAACCGGTTCTCCAAACTGCTTAGAGTGTTAACAACCGGTTCTAGCGAATAGGTGCGAACTGGTAGAATCCCACCCCTGGGTAAGACAAGAAAAAGGGCCTTCTCTATGGTGACTCCCTCTCCCTGTGGAACATCATCCCTGCAGATATAAGTTTGTCCCCCACTGTGACACTCTTTTGCAAAGCCGTGAAGATATAATTTTGCCAACAGGCTGGCAGAATGATCTGGAGTCCATCAAATGTCTCTGTTTATTGTTGTTGCCAGGAGGATGGAATTTCTGCTCTTTTTTTCTTTTTCTTTTTTGTACTATTTTTGTAATTGGGTTTTATCTTTGTAAGCCTCTTGGAGTTATTGAGAGTGAATTGGGCAGTTTTATAAATTTTCATAAATAAAATTAATATTTGTTCCTTTTTTCCTGCTTCCCTATAGGAATCTTTCAAACCAGTAAAGCACAGGTGTTAGATATTTCACCTTATGTTGATAAAATGGAAATGCTTTGAACACATTTTTGAAATTTTATTGTCCTATAAATCTTTTTAGAAGGAAGGGGGTTGATCAAAATATCAATCCTTTAGAATCAGATAAGGTGAGCCTCAGTGGTGCAGTGGTTAGAGTGCAGTACTGCAGCCTATTTCTGCTGACTGCTGGCTGACTGCAATTGGCAGTTCAAATCTCACCAGGCTCAAGGTTGACTCAGCCTTCCATCCTTCTGAGGTGGGTAAAATGAGGACCCAAATTATTGGGGACAATAGGCTGACTCTGTAAACTTCTTAGAGAGGGCTGTAAAGCAGTGTAAAGTGGTATATAAGTCTAAGTGCTATTTGCTATCAGTGAATGAGTCATAGCAACAGTGATAGAACAAGAAGAGATGGAGATAAGAAAGTTTTGTATTTTTTTTTAACAAGAAGACTAACAAGGAATATTGAAACAAGATTAATAAATTTGGTCATTCTTCTAAATAGACAAGATCAGTGATCAATTATGAAGTCCATATATGATAATAATATCCACTAAGTCTTCCTTCCTAAGCTCCCTTATGACAAGATTAATAAGATTAATGACTGTTAAAATGGGGTCAAATATTTATTAGGATCCAAACTTGAAAAATAGCATTAGCTTACAGGTAGATACGAATTCGATTCAGAGATTTGGTACAAAAATAGTTCAATTGAATTTCCAAACTGACTTCTGAATTGAAATAGGAAAGTGAATGGATTCATTGAATTTAGTATCTCCAAACTCAGATAGTTCATGTTTCTTTGCTCTAATAGCACATTTTCCAGACTGATTTAGTTTTGATGACATTCAGTCATTGGATTTGAGTAATATTATTCTTGATTTTCCAAGCTGAATTGGAAGAGATCCATTTTCCATTGAATTGCTGAATTGGAAGATATCCATTTTCTAGGGGGGACGGGGAAATGCCATGGTTTGAAATTGCAAATTGAATATATTGAACTAGCTCCTGTAGTTTATCAATTTCACAAAAGTTAAGTTTATTAATTTCCAAGTTGTATAGCTGGGGTAAGCCCAAGACTTTTTCTGCAAGAGGCAAAAATAAAACTAACCCACTTCCAGTTCCATGTACTGAAGCCAACTGGATTGCCAGCTGAATCTAATAGCCAATACAGCTAATAGAACAAGATCCTTCAGCTAACTGG
Source organism: Naja naja (assembly GCA_009733165.1). Taxonomy (NCBI): domain Eukaryota; kingdom Metazoa; phylum Chordata; class Lepidosauria; order Squamata; family Elapidae; genus Naja; species Naja naja. Next base: position 15,157,664 of record CM019155.1, on the reverse strand, counting down.
AAAGCAGCTGTTTAAGTCAAGGAATGAAGGGCGAACTGTCTGAAAATAAATTTTTACCCCATCTGAATGAGGAAAGCCATGTGTCTCCTCTATATCAGTCAGCATTCGTCTTGAGAATCAACTGCCTAAGAGCAGGCTGATCTTGTTCGATGTATTCAATGCTTTGTTAATAGAGAAATAAACCAGTGAAAACCCCTTGAGAACAGAACAATGTTAGAACTAGCCTTCTTTGTTGCTGCATCTATCTTCTTAAACAACCCTCACACTATGCATTTTAAACCAGAATTAAAAATCTGTCTCTTTCTCCAAGTCTTAGTTCAAGGGTGTCAAACTCAAGGCCCAGGGCCTGGATCCATCCTGCAGGGTGCTTAGATCTGGCCCGCAGTGTCACCCTGGAAACAGAGAAGGACTGGCCCATGGTGCCTCTACCAGCAAAAACAGAGTTTTCAAGGGCCACAGGAAGCCCCCCTGACCTCTGTTTTCACTGGCAGAGGGTTGCAGGAGGCCATCACAGGTGAAAATGGAGCTTGGGAGCCTGTTTTCACTGGCAGAGCACTTGGGCCACCATAGGCACCCCTGACATGAATGGCATTGACCTGTCCATGCCCACCCTGGCCATGCCCACACCAGCCCTCCCCAAGGTCAAACACAACCCTAATGCAGTCCTCAATGAAATTGAGTTTGACACCACTGTCTTAGATTATCAAATGGTCAGGCTCATTTAACTTAGAGGGTAGGATGAATCCTGTGATTTGCTTCCTTTAGACAACTACTATTTTCTTCTGATATATTATTGCTTTCCTGTCTGTTTTTAATTGTGAAGCTATACAGTCATTCTGATATTGAGTAGCCTAGAAATTTGATGGATGGATGGATGATAAATGATGAGTGACAAATCAGAAGAAAGAAATATCTGAATGTCCCAAAGAACTGGCATACTTAGATGTACCTTACAGATAATCCTTGACTTGCAACCATTTGTTTAGTGACCAAACATATGATCATTTTTATACAACCATTGCAGCATTATCACAGTCACATGATCAAAATTCAGACACTTGGAACTAGGATTATGTTGATCAACTTTTGTTGCCTTCTGATGCACAAAGTCAATGGGGAAGGTAGATTCACTGAACAATCATGCTAACATTTTAGCAACTGCAGTGATTCATTTAACAACGGTGGCAAGAAAGGTCATAAAATAGGGTAAAACTCACTTAACAATTGTGTTGCTTAGCAATGGAAATGTGGGATTCAATTGTAGTTATAAGCTAAGGACTACCTGTATTTCCCAAAGAGTCACATACTCTTCCTAGACAATCACCTCCTTCTTTTATTTTTATCAGTTCATTAAAAGGGCCTTGGTGGCTCAGGCTGTTAATTGCCTGCACTTAAGTTCCAGCTGCCTACAACTGCTGTAGGCTCGAATCCCACCAGGCTCAAGGTTGACTCAACCTTCCATCCTCTTGGGGTAGGTAAATTGAGGACCCAAGATTGTTGGGGACAATTAGCTGACTTTGTAAAAATGCCGCTTAGTAATAAGCAGGCATATACAATGGAATGAAGGCTATTGCTGAGCGCATTGGGTTGCGCTCCAAATTGTAAGCCCTGAGTCTCGGAGAAGGGCAGCATATAAATGTAATTAAAAAAAAAACCTTTCAAATAGTTTAAATATCTTCGTCAAATCATCAGGCAATGATTTGGCAGTAATGTGTTGCCAATATTTATGACTATGATTTCAGGGAATTTGTGAGGCCACAAAAAATATAAGTCAAAAGTTACATCAGTCTATGAGTTGTCTAATCATAAAAACAATGTCTAATGAAAATATCATAGGTAGGAGAAAGACATTTTTGAATCAAAAACTCTCACAAGTACTTACTTGCACTAAAATTCCTGAGCCTTAATAGAGCTCAATGGAGGCATATTATAAGAACTCAAGAATAAAAGTTAATCATGGTATCTCTTCATTGATGCATGAATATGAAAGCTATAGTAAGTCCGTCCTCAGTATAAAAGCCAGTGAGATTCCCCAGTCTCTGTTCCTATCTACCATCCAAGCATCATCATTGTCCTACTCTGTGACCTTAATTAGATGTCAGGAGGGTTAATAAGAAAATCAATTCATCTTTTTTTTAAAGTGCAAGAACTAATTAAAGTCTAAGGGAAATCCGTATCATAACTGAGAATGAATAATGAGCAAGCAGAGTGTGAAGGCAAAAAAAGAAAAAGGGGGGAAAAGTTTGGTAATTAAGATGGGAAGTTCAGGAAAAGAGAAGGAATTATTTGTTTTGTTGACAATTACACCCGTAATGATTATTAATATTAAGCTGAACAGTTAACGCAGGAGAGCCACCAGCCCCATATATAAAGTGGTGTTTGATGCTTGCCTTATTGTCTCACAGTTTTCAGTGAGAAGAAATATACAGTGTCCTGATAAGATCAGGGTATTCAGATTAATGAAACTGAAAAGGATTAAAAGGATTAAAGAGCAATTGTATCAGCAATTTATATTCAGCCACCCAAAGTCAAAAGTCCTTTAGAATCTGAATAGCGTTGCGACCCTGAAATATCTCCTTGAGAGCTGTCAGTTTAAGAAACTGGGCCAAATGTGGCTTCTGTGTCCTTCCAAGATAACAATAGAGCTATCGCAATACTTAATTCAACTATTCAGGTTGCATCTAACTACAGGGAATTGGTCTATCAGATAAAATACAGATAGTGCTCAACTTACAACCTGTCACTTAGGGACTAAAGTTACAATGCCCACCCCAAAAGCTACTGATCACCCCGTTTCGAAGTTACAGCTGCTGCAACACCCCTATGATCAAGTGAACAAAATTCAATAAATTCTCCCTTATGTCCCATCACAGGGATGATTCAGTACTCCACCCCCATCCTTCCTTATTAGGTTCCCCACAAGCTAGGACTGCTTTTCTGCTCCACTGGATCTCTACAGGCCTTGGCCTTGCTTTCCACATTTCTGAGCCCCACACTCTTATCTCCACTCCCTGCCACAAATCACTCAATCATCACTCAGGATGATATCCAGCTTTACATCTCCACCCCAAACCAAATCAGTGATGCTCTCTCCGTGATGTCCCGGTGCCTGGAGGCGGTGCAGGTCTGGATGGGGAGTAACAGGCTCCGGCTCAACCCGGCCAAGTCTGAGTGGCTGTTCTTACTGGCATCTCAGTTTTCAGTGGATGTGCCATCTTTGCTTATGGGGAGAGGTGTTGCCCCGTGGATAGGCGAGAATCTGGGCATCCTCCTGGATCCACAGCTCAGTTTAGAGGAGCAGGTGGGGGCTGTGGCCAGGGGGGCTTTTGCCCAGGTTCAGCTGGTTCGCCAGCTCCACCCTTATCTGAGCCGAGATGCCCTTGACGGTCACTCATGCTTCGTCACTTCCAGAATGCGACTACTGCAACGGTCTCTACATGGGGCTGCCCTTGCGGACCACCCTGGGGTTGCAGCTGGTGCAGAATGCGGCCGCGCAGGCTGTGATGGGGGTGTCCTGATACTCCCATGTTACACCCCTCCTGCGTGACTTGCACTGGTTGCCGGTTGCCTCCCGGGTTGCCTTCAAGGTACTAGTAACAACTTATAAAGCCCTAAATGGCTTGGGTCCAGGGTACTTGCAGGAATGTCTCCTGCCAGCATCACACTCCGATCGCCCCGTGCGCTCCCACAGGAGGGGCCTCCTTGGGATTCCATCAGTTACACACTGTCGGCTGGTGGTTCCCAGGGCTAGGGCCTTTTCTGTGGGAGTGCCTACCCTATGGAATCAGCTCCCTGTGGATCTCCGTTTGGCCCCTGATCTCCGCTCCTTTCGCCAAGACCTGAAGACCTGGCTATTTCAGCAGGCCGATCTGGACTGACCCGGGGGTGGGTTATTTTAGTTGTTTTAATTCAATTTTAATTAACTGGTTTTAGACTTGTAGTTGTTTAATTATTTTTTATTGTAATTTGTTGGTTTTAATGTTAAGCGCCTGAGTCCTTAGGGAGAAGGGCAGCATACAAGTCTAAATAAATAATAATAATAATAATTCAGAAATGTGGGAAAGATGCAAATGATAGCAAATTGGATATCTTTTCCAATGGAGATGTCTTTATTTCTGGGAGGTTGAGAATTCCTTTCAAATTTCTCTTAGTGGTATTGTTAGAGGTAGTGCAAGAAAATACAGCTCTTATTTTTCTTTAAAACCTCTCCACTGGGATTTTTTTTTAAAAATATTTTATTTAAAACAAACAATCCATCTTCCATTTAAACAGTGTGTCATCTGGGTACAAATATCTTGTGCAATAACAAATACAGTTACACATATTCATTGTATTGGTATTGATTCTCTATTCTTACTTAATGCTGATGTACATAATATATCTAATTATTATAACAATCCCTATTGTAACATATTTAATTCTGTTAGCATGTTTTCTAAATTTCACTAATCTTTTTTTAATTTCTGATTCCCATATTTATTTTCAAGCCATCTCTCCACTGGGATTTGATGGTGTAGAGCAGGAACGCCCAAACTCCGGGCTATGGACTGCTACCGGACTGAGCCATCAAAGCTGCAAGTGAGCACTCAAAGCTTCATTTGTGCATGCACAGGATTTAGGTTGTGCATGCAAAACAATTCCACCTCCACCATTGAAACTGATGAAGATGCCATCACTAGTGCCAGTTCACAGAACCAAAAAGTTTGGGGGCCCTGGGGTAGAGGAAGCCAGAAAGGCCACTGTCAGACCTCGCATGTAGAATAATTCAACCAAATTATTCTTTATTTGCTTATATCCAACAGACAGAATCTTGCCAAACTAAATCTTTACTACAATGGATATATCGTGAGACATTCTAGGCGGTGGCTATCCTAAATCTCTTCATCTGTCTCTAATCCAGATCTGGCTTGTGTTGCCCTTTGTCAGTGCCATATCCTTAGAATGTGCTCTCTCTTTCCTGTGTCCTTGGTGTAGTCCATCACACCAAACTCCCCCTCTGTAAGCACCATCCCTCTTAGCTGCTTACTATTGGAGAATTGATTGTATAATTAAATCTACAGATATTAGCTAATTAACAACTTACTACAAAAACGTTTACAAATAAAATAGGTACAATGTAAATAATATATGTGGAAATATGGAATTTTCACAGATCTTGCTTATTTCTTTTGTAGCTAAAATACATGCAAAACATGTATTTTACACAGCTCATGAACCACCCCCTTCTCCTTGGAATGAGTTGAATAGAATAGAGTAGAGTAGAGTAGAATACAATACAATACAATAGAATACAATAGACTACAATAGAATAGAATAGAATACAGTACAATAGAATAGGAGTAGAGTAGAATAAAATGGAATGGAATGGAATGGAACAGAATGGAACAGAGTAGAATAGAATAGAATAGAATAGAATAGAATAGAATAGAATAGAATAGAATAGGAGTAGAATAGAATAGAATAGGAATAGAGGAGAATGGGAGAATAGAGTAGAATGGAATAGAATAGAATAGAATAAGAATGGAATAGGGTAGAATAGAATAGAATGGGGTAGAGGAACGAATAGGGTAGAATAGAATGGGAATAGAGTAGAATAGAATAGAATGGGGTAGGAATGGGATGATGGGATGGAATGGGGTGGGGATACAAAGGGAATAGATGGGAATAGAATGGGTGGAATGGGATGGAATGGAATAGAATAGAATGGGAAGGAATAGAATAGAAAATAGGAGTACTGGAATAGAATAGGAATAGGATGGAATGATAGAATGGAGTAGAATGGAATGGAATGGAATGGAATAAGAGAATAGAATAGAATAGAATAGAATAGAATAGAAAGCATAGCATAGCATAGCATAGAATAGGAGTAGAGTAAAATAAAATGGAATGGAACGGAACAGAACAGGAGTAGAGTAGAGTAGAGTAGAATAGAATAGGAGTAGAGTAGAGTAGAGTAGAGTAGAGTAGAGTGGAATGGAACAGATTGGAATAGAATAGAATAGAATAGAATAGAATAGAATAGAATAGGAGCTGGGAGGGACCTTGGAGGTCTCTTCATCCACCCCCCTGCTCAAGCAGGAAAACCTATACTATTTCAGAAAAGAAGCTGTCCAGTCTCTTCTTAAAAATCTCCAGTGATGGAGCGCCCATGATTTCTGAAGGCGAGCTGTTCCACTGGTTAATTGTCCTCACTGTTAGGACAATTTCAAAAATAAATAAGATGATGATGATGGTGATGATGATGTCAAAAATAAATTCTATTTTATCTAAGTGAATCTGAAATGGTAGAACAAAATGTATTTATTTATGAGATTTATATTGCCACCTATTCGCATATGATGACTCAAGGCAGCTTACAAGAGTATAAAAACATCATATAAAAATAATAAAACTAATAAAAGAGAGAATCATATAAAATAAAATAATAAAATAAAATGTTCTCATTCTAAGCAAAATCCAGATTAACTCCTCTATCCATCACTAACCCATTAGCCATCACTAAGCCATTTTCAAAAATGTTGCTTTTCTTTCTCAAATTCATAATTAGCATTTATTCCCAAATTAATTTGAGAAATTTCAGCCAATTGAATATAAGCTTATTTGTTAATAAAGTAATACATAATTATTATATATGTACTATATCTGTTCTTTCTCTCAGCTACCTAAAAAATTTTCTTTTTACTAAAGTTTTCTATGTTTTCAGTCTTCTGTGATAAAGATGATTGTACTGAAAACAAAATAGTTTCAAAAGTATTATATACCTAGTATATAGCACATTTTATCCCACAACTTCATTCCACTACCATTTTTTTGTTATAAAACAATTCAAGCACTAAAGATAAAGCTTGATTTTCTCATTTTGGCCTCTAAAAAGTAGAATTTGCTGCCCAAGGTTGCGGTAAATATACAGATATTTATCGTGTTCATCTCATACTTTTGCACTCTGTCTATCAGCAGACCAAATGAAAACAAAAAGGTAACTCTGTTGTTGGTCAAAATAAAACAAAATGGGAGGGCAAAGCACTACCACCGATGCCTGATCTTAGAAATGGATGGAAACAAAAGCCGCATTTTGAACTTAATAACCTGCCTGAATTAATGCAATATATTCTTGCATCCAACAAAAGCAAAGGTACAAATGCCTCCAGCATTCTCAGTGTGAAATTTATGGTTTGCTGAATTCTTAAATTACCTGGCACCCAGCTAATTCTAGAACTCATGTCCATCTGTGCAATTCTCTGTCACTGAAAAGACAATTATTGGATTTCTTTAATTTAAGATAAAGTGTCATGGGGAACAAGGGGAAAGGAAACAAATTAGACATGTATTTGAAATCTTGTTCTGAAACAGTCCTGAACCAGAATTATAACTGAATGGTGCAATAAACCTATTTAAATAAGCTCTGCTTTTTACTAAGATGGACAGGATCTTGTCTTAAAGGATTATTTTTAATTCATTGGTATGCTTACTGTTTTAGTAGGGCATTTCCAATAAATTCTAATTACACTATCACAGTTATATTTTTATATAATTTTCACATCATAAAAATGAGCAAATAGGGAGAATAGTATGGAATTTGGTGACATAATTGGAATAAGGAAAGGGAAGAGAGCAAGAACCAAGAAAGAATAGAGTTGTTATTCTTACTTTTATTGCGTGATTTTTGGTTGGGTGGAACAAAGAAGCCTCTTAAAGGTTCAGACTAAAGTTCATAAGATAAGTAAGTTGGAAAATATTGACCACAAATAGGAGTGTGAAACATAAATCAGCGTGGACAACTGTTTTGGTAGAAAATGGCAAAACATCATATGAGCTACAGTGATGCAGTGGTTAGAGTGCAGTACTGCAGGCTACTTCTGCTGGCTGCTGGCTGCCTGCAATTTGGCAGATCGAATCTCACCAGGCTCAATGTTGACTCCGTCTTCTATCCTTCTGAGGTGCGTAAAATGAGGACCCAGATTGCTGGGGGAAATATGCTGACTCTGTAAACCACTTAGGGCTGTTAAGCACTATAAAGCAGTATATAAGTCTAAATGCTATTGCTATTGTTCTCATACAAAATCTAACTCTGAAATGTACAATGTACAATGTTCAATGTGGCTGACTGGAATAGGGAGCCTTATGCAGATCACACCTATTATTCTCCATGATTCATGTAAACATTGAGGGAGCTGAAACTGGGCACTGCTGGAAGAAAACGAACTTTAACGAACACAAGCTAAAGCTGCTATATAGTTTACCTTGTGGCGATATGAGCAGCAAAACATCAATAGCTCTCTGCTCTTGTTGCATCCTCATTGTGGCCCAGCAGCCTTGTTTAGGGTCCCATGAGACCCTCTTAGGAAAGGTTGATATCCATCTCCAGGGCCACATGGAGGCATTTTTGAGGCATTTAAAGAATAAATTTGCTCAGAATAATTCACACTTGGATTTCAAGCATGATCCAAGTCCTATAGAAATAGCATTTAGCACTTACTTACATACCATTTCACAGTGCTTTACAGCCCTCTCTAAGTGGTTTACAGAGTCAGCCTATTGCCTCCAACGATCTGGGTCCTCATTTTACCCACCTTGGAAGGATGGAAGGCTGAGTCAACCTTGAGCCTGGTGGGATTTGAACTGCCAAATTGCAGTCAGCCAGCAGTCAGCAGAAGTACTTTGCAGTACTGCATTTTTGTCCAGTTTTTGGAACAGTTTGATTCTATTGAACCTGAGGAAGTGGATAGGATCCTGCAAAATGCAAGCACCACCAGCTGATCCATGCCCTCCTGGTTGCTTTAGGCCACTAGGGAGGCATCATGTGGTAGGCCCAAATGTTGGTGAATTCATCCTTGTCAAAGGGGGTGTTTCTGGCTCCTTTTAAAGAGGCACTTCTTATTCAAGAAACCATTGCTAGATCCCTGCCTGTTGAACAATTTTTTATCCAGTCCCCTTCCAATACTTTTGAGGAAAGGTGATCAAGAAAGTGATGGCATTACAACTCAGGAGGATCCTGGAGAAAAATCTGAACTCTTGGGTATGGGCATTAATCTGTATTAATTAACTAAACTGCATTAATCATACTCATCGATGATTTCTGGCAGGTCTGGGATACAGGTGGTCATCCATCTTTATTGTCTTTGACCTCTTATCACTTTTGATACCATCAACCATGGTATCCTTTTGGGCCAACTTGAGGAATTGTGGCTGGGCATCACAATTTGTGGTGGTTCAAGACCATCTTTGGTCTTAGAAGTGGTGGCACTACTTCAGACAGACCCAACATGTAACTTGGGGACCTTCTTGGACTCATGGCTCCTACTCAAAGAGCAAATGGTAGCTGTGGCCTGGAGGGCCTCTGCCCATATCTGGGTTGTGCACTAATTATGCCTCTTCTTACACAGGAAGGCTCTTTGCTTAGTCAGTCATGCCTTGGTCATCTTCTGATTGGATTATTACAATATGCTCTAATTTGGAAAGTATCTGCAAATCTAAGTGGTACAGAATATGGCTGTGTGAGCCATACTGGGTATCTGAAGAATAGCACACATAACATCCTTGCTCTGCAAACTACATTGTTATTGGTTTGCTTCCAGGTGTAGTTGAAGGTGTTGGTCATCATGAATAAAGCCTTATACGACATGGGGGCAGGTTATCTGCAGAATGAGCTTCACCCAATCACATCATCCCATTTCACTTCAGACAGGGAGGGTATGTTGTACATTCTGTCAATCAAAGTATTCCACCTGGCAAGGTGTAGGAAGAGAGCTTCTCTGCCACTGTCCCAAATTATAGAACATCCTGCCCCAGAGGTGAGGAAGAATCCCAGTTTCTTGGCCTTCTGCAGAGGGGTCAAAACTTGGCCATGCAGCCTTGTGTGGGGAGCACAGAAGACCAGGCAACCATGAAGATGTTTAGCCTCAAGAGAGCCTCCCACCTGTAGTAACCAACTTTAACTGGTCATCTTGGGATTTTTATCCTTTTGAAATCAATAATGACATTGTTCTGTAATTTTATTTTTTTAATCAAAATTTAATTTCACTGTTAATTTTTATTCTTTGTTTTATTTATCATTTATATTGTATGCAGCCCAGAGCACCTCACTGAGGGATATGGGCGGTTTGGAAATATGAAATGCAAATAAATAAATCTCTAGCATCAGTACTAGACAACAAATTCAGTATTTCAATTTTTCTTCTGTATCCCAGATTCATGTAGAATATTGAGGTTTGAGAATTAGTTTTCCAATAGCATAAAAATTCAAGGACTGTTTTGGGAGGGGAGGGAAAGAAAAGACAATGTGAAAAAGTACCTCTAAACACCTAACTGAATGAATTATTTTGTTCTTGAAAAATGGGCAAAGCAGCTGTACATAAAAGAGCAATATATAAACTAGAAGTATAATGGTATTTACACTCCAAATGTGGCCTTCCTAAATTTATTGACTTCTGAAAGAAAAAGAAAAGAAAAAGGGAGGAAAAACATAGATGACAGCATGAAGCTGGCGAGAAGCCGATAATAGAGTGTCTTCAAAGTGAATCCTTTTATTCCACACACAGCAGTAGGTGATAAATAGTTCCACTGCCAGCACTTATGACTGCTTTCATTTTTCCCCTCCTTCCTCACAACATATCTCAGATCAGAGACTAATAGCCCCCTAGGATAAGTTATCTTGACACAACCTCTTCCCATCAGTGATGGCGGCTGTTATCAAGCATCTGTCAATAAATGAGAAATGCTGAGAAAAGATGCACAAATTCCCCCAGTTAGCTAAAATCATCATGCCTGTTTTCTAAACGGAAAGACACCATCGCAAACGGGGAAGAAATAGATGAAGGATGCCATCATTTTTAAGATTCTTACTCCAAAGGTTATTGTTTCATTGATTACGTCTATAGAATATTTAGTACTAGGCAAGGAATTGAAGAGGCAGACTAATGAACTTAAAGGTTTGGTTAATAGTGCCACAGCTGGTAGAATTAGATTTCATTCCAACTCCAGGGGTATTAGTAGACATCTAGGTTGTCCCTTCGTTGCTTCCTTGGGATCAGTAATTGCTCTTTATTCAAGAAAATAGCTCCTTTACCAAAAGAGATAGTAGCTATCACACACCAAGAGCCTGTACAGAATGAGTTGGCAGACAATTAGGGCACCACTTTTGTTGTTTTGCAAGCAGAGAGATAAATTTGCTTGCATGATACAAAAATTACATTAATGTTGGTTGGATATAATTAAGATGCAATTGAAATAAAACAAGGATGGGAATGTCACTGCCATTTGAAACTACTGTTTATTTTATATACTTGTCTTCATTAGTATAGTGGAGTGCTGGATTGGGACTTACATATGAAAACCACTTGATCGTGAAATCAATAGATAGATGATAGATAGGTGTTAGATAGATAGATGATAGATAGATGATAGATGCAGCATTTGTGTCTTTTCCTGTGCTTTAATGTTTTCTTGCAATCCTTGGAGAAAATATTGTTGCCAACTAGTTAGCATACACACATATGTGTTCTCAGTCTTTAAACTGTCTACATCCACCTGACCAGGTAGTTGGGCAATGGAAGCATAATAGTTAGCATCACACTCAAGCTTGTGAACTATTCCCATATCTAGATCCTTTCAAGAAGCTTTCATCTCCTTAAGAACCAGGTAAGTGGGAATGTCTTACAGTCTGGCACATACAATAAATATGCTATTTCCCAAAAAGTCTTAATTTCCAGTTCCATTCTATATATTTACCAATTGCTTCTTACAATCTCTCGCCCTTTCTCGAGTAATAAACATTAGTATTGTAACTTTTGAAGATATTTAGTGGAGTTTTCCAAACAAGATAAGTCCTTACTTTTTATTCTTCAACAGTTGCTTAAACTAAAAGAGCTCTTAAGCCATTATAAATTACACTTCCCAATAGTGAAGGTCGAATATGCCTCATAACACAGGTTGTGAATGATATGTCCTTACAGCTTTTATTAATTTATTACATTTATATCCCACCTGTCCTCCAGGAGTTCAAGGTAATGCTCTGTCCTCAATTTTTCCTCAACAAGAGCTTTATGATATAATTGGCAGGAAAGCTGGTAGCTAATTCAAAAAAAAAAATCAGAATGCTTTGGTCAATAGGATAGACTTGAATCTTTGTTTCCTCATCCAACACCTTAGATGCTATATTCCTACAGCAATTATTTTTGCAATAATTGTTTGCTTCTTCCCAACCAAGCATTGCCTGTTGGCAATTAAAGCAGCTATCAATCTCTCTTCTTAACATGAGAGGTAGTGGGATTGGGCTAATGTAAGTGGAATGCAGGATTCAGCTATTTTTTGATGTGTAATTCACTAGTATAAAAATGCTACACACCAAGCAAGACACCTTAGCTGGCTATTTCTAAACACCTGATGTTCTTCTGAAAAAGCACTAGAACACTAAACATATATTTAGTATTCTTCTGGAAAAGCATTAAACCTGTGTCTTAGAATGGTTCAATTGCCTGGCAGTGGATGGGCACATGCTAAAGAAGGGTAGAGCTGGCATATCAAAAGAGCGCCTTCCTTTCATTCACTCTGTATTCCTCAGCCCTGGGTGCAGTATGAAGCAAGAAGGAATGCTCTTCTTCAAGGACACAATAGTGCTAGTACTATCCCAAATTTGTTTTTTCAAAAGGCAACTGTACTTCCTTTGTTTTTCCTTGAAGATGTTTCACTTCTCCTCCAAGAACTTCTTCAGTTCTGATTGAATGGTGGAGAATGAGCCTTGGTGGCTCAGGCTGTTAAATGCCTGTTCTTAAGATCCTGCTGTCTACAATTACTGTAGGCTCGAATCCCACCAGGTTCAAGGTTGACTCAGCCTTCCATCCTCTCGGGGTAGGTAAATTGAGGACCCAAGATTGTTGGGGGCAATTAGCTGACCTTGTAAAAATGCCGCTTAGTAATAAGCAGGCATATACAATGGAATGAAGGCTATTGCTGAGGACACTGGGTTGTATCCCAAAAAATTGTAAGCCACCTTGAGTCTTCGGAGAAGGGCGGCATATAAATGTAATTTTTTAAAAAATGGAAGGATTTATATTCCTTGCAGTCACCTGGTGGTTAGCACTCTTTTTGAGAGTCCTTGAGGACACATGGAGGTGTGTTCTTACCCTCAGGTAATTCAGCTGTACCTGAGTGCACTGATATACTTCTAAGTAATCTCAATGACTCTCAGAGAGAGTGCTAATGACCAGATGACTGCAAGCAATTTTGCTTTCCATTCTCCACCATTGAGTCAGAACCAAAGAACCTTCCCATATGAGAAGCAAAATGCCTTCAAGGAAAAACAAGGAAAGTCCCGTTGCCTCTTGAAAAAGCACCTTTGGGAGAACCATAACCTGAATGACTGAGATTCTCCATAAACAATAGTGCTAGCAGTAAGTGGCTATGGCCAACAGTTCCCAGAAAACCCAAGTAAGGAAAATGACAAATCCCTTCCTCCAAAGTAATCAAAATAATAGAAAAATCTTTGTTTACCAGAAATAGCATGAAACCTGAACACATTTGGGACAGGAGCAATTGGTGCAATCCAGTGTTCTTTTACAGTTTCAGTCAACTAAGGCTGGTCTAGCACTCTTTCAGAAAATTATTAAATATGTGTTTAATTATAGGTCTAACTCTTGGCTGAGGAGGGGAGATAGAAAACATTTTGTCTTTTTTCAGGATCTTTCTTGTGCAAAGGCAATAATACCACAGTACATAGGTTATTGAATCAAAGCTTTAATACTGTTCCCAGTCCCAACACAACTAATTAGAAGTGCATATCATTGATCCACATGATTTTTCCAGCTAATGTAAGCAGAGGTTATCTAAATTAGTAATCAGATAGTTACCAGAAACTGTCTTGTAGCTCCTTAATTCCAGAAAGATTTACCAGTGTGGAAAAGATAGCATTAGAAGTCACAGGTGAAAAGCAGAGAATGAAAGTTAGCATATGCACTACATACATTCTTAAGAACTGCTTTTAATCTTTTAATCATGTATCAAAGGAAGCCGAATAATGCCTCATAAGGTATTTCCAAAGCACCTTTTAGGCATTATATTGGCAGCTATTTCTGAAGGAATTTTCATTCTCTTAAACAGCCCAAGCCAAAAGGGCGATCAAGGGCAGTAATTGGTAACGAGATAGGAACATATAACTGAAAGCTGCCAACAGAATTTGAGCAGATTCCAGACTCTGGTCATAACATTATCAGGTTCATAATCAAGATAATCAACAAAAGATTGTCATTCATATAACAACACTAATTTTGAGGGAGAGAAATAGGAAACCCCATCAGTCGAATGGATAAGATACATTTAGGACATCTTATCCATCAGACTGATAGGGTTTCCTATTTTTTTTAATTTTAGGCAATCTCTGCAGAAGACTGCAAATGAGATTTATTTGTTTAAAAAATGTATATGGCCACCCAATTTAAACAATGTGACTCCATTATGACTTTATACAATAACACTCCATACATGATAATTTCAATCAAAATTCAAAAGATTAATATGCCACCCCAGAAAACTACTCTAGATGGAATCTTCAATATTCTCAACCTCAAGGCCTGATGAAAAACCCAAGTTTTTACTGCCTTTCTCAAAGCCAACGAAATCAAAGCCAACCATATCTCAGATAGAAAATAATTCCAGAGAACAGGTTTACATGAAAGTAATAGTGTGTACATTTCTCTGAAAAAGACGTTTTTAAATGTAAAGTTCCTTTGTAATTTGTAAGGGCCTTGGTGGTGCAGGCTATTAAACGCCTAGCACTTAGTTCCAGCTGCCTGCAATTAGTGCAGGCTCCAATCCCACCAGGCTCAAGGTTGACTCAGCCTTCCATCCTCTTGGGGTAGGTAAATTGAGGACCCAAGATTGTTGGGGGCAATAAGCTGACTTTGTAAAAATGCTGCTTAGTAATAAGCAGGCATATACAATGGAATGAGGGCTATTGCTGAGCACATTGGGTTGTGCTCCAACATTGTAAGCGCCTGAGTCTCCGGAGAAGGGCAGCATATAAATATGAATAAAATAAAAAATAATGTTTTAAAAAATGATAGTGAATCAAATTCATGCCATGATTTAGAAGGATGCAAAGATGATTCCAAAATTAGTTTCACAGGGGGGAAAGGAGTTCTCCTGGAGCTTATAGTAGATTTCAAAGAACATTAACTGACTAATCAACATGTAGGATGAATTATGTTCCAGGTGATGATCACTATAGAAACTGAATAATTAAACTTTGAAATTGCTACCATGAGGTGTAGATCAATTTTTGGAAATCATGAGGAAACTAAGGTTATTAGTTATGATAGCAGCAGTAATGCTTCTGAAGGCCATCTGCTGGGAAACTAAAACTTGCTTGTGCAGTTGGTTGGCCACTGGGAGAACAAACTGCTGAACTAGATGAGCCAGAATCTGATCCAGCAAGACACTGCTTTGATTATATTTATATTGATTTTGATCTGGACATTTTTTTTAAATTTAATACCTTATGTATGCAAAAGAAAATAGATTCATCAAACCCATTGATGGAAATGACAGTGACAGCCTGCAACAGAATGCTTTGTGCTCTAACACGGGGGTATCAAACTCAATGTCATTGAGAGCCACATCAGGGTTGTGGTTGACCTTGGGGGGCCAGGCAGGCATGGCCAACTAGGTGGGTTTGGCCAACTGGGTAGGTGTGGCCAACTTGATGCCACTCCTCAAACTGCTGGCATGTTTCCTCTTCGCATTGGGTAGACTAGGATGGCCCCCTGGGCCAGATCTGACCACATCGTGGGCCCGATGCAGCCTGCAGGCCTTGAGTTTGACACTCCTGCTCTAACATGACTAACATTTTATGTGCTTAAACCACAGATTTACTTGATCAATGTATACACATATTAAATGCTTATGCTGTATTTCAGTTAATGTGAAATACTTAATTTCTCTCATGTTTTTCTTTATTCCCACATGTGGGTCAATAACTAGACTCCAGTTTATATGCATTCATGAATTGGCCCTTGTGCCTTATTGGGGTATATTTTCACTATGCCATCCTTTGTCAAGGGATATATGATGCATAAATATTCATTGACTACATAGACTTCCTCAGTTTTTGTTTACATGCATTTTTGCTTCGTGCTTGAAGCATATTAGGACCCTTTGTATCATTTTACCTTGATATGGCCCACATACCTCATGGAATACAACCTCCTGCTGTGTTCAGTCAGCTGTAGACGTAACTGTGATCTTCTCCTCACCCCAGCCCCTTTCTCTGCAGAGGGTAACTCAAGCATATTCTCCACATGAATCATGATGGCCTCATTGCTTTAGCAGTTTACACTGTGACAGAGTACATATATCAAGTGCAATTTGTATGGCACGCTTTGATATTTCCCTGGTATAAAATCGAAAGCTCTATGAATCCTCTGTAATGGAAAAGGAACATTTGTAACAGCCTCACACTGTGGTCAGCTTTTGCAACATTTACAAAGGAAGAGGGGAAAGTTAAAAGCCTCAAGGAATTCAGGGGATTTTCTTCCCAGATAGGGGGCTGCAGACTCAGAACTATAGTTAATTAGCAGATTACACATACATACACACCCATACCCACACCCACACCCACACACATATATATGGCCACCCAATTTGAAAAACAACAACAGCTTACAAAAACAACAGTACATATCTAAATATTGGGGAGAGGGAGTTCTTAAGGCAGTAACTTGATTCTAGATCTTAAACCTTTTTTAAAAAAAAAATGAAAATGCCTGCATAGTTCAAATTTGGAGGGTTTTTTTTTTTGCATGGCTCTCATTTATAAATACAATTTTATGCTCTTTCCCAGTTCCACAGTTTTTAATGCACACTGTCATAGGAAATGACAGTTATAATCTAGTTTCTCCCCTCCCCATCAGCCTTCTAGGGAACTTGGAAAACATTGACAGGGAAATCTTCACCTTTTTCTGGGCATGTCTAAAAATAAAAAAGTGAAAATAAGTAAAGACTGGGAAAGTTCATAGTTTGAGCCAAACTGAAGGGTGGAGGCAGAAAGTCACTGACTATCTCCAGGATATAAACCAGGGGTCTCCATACTTGGCAATTTTAATACTTATAAACTTCAACTCCCAGAATTCCCCAGCCAACATGGCTGGCTGAGGAATTCTGGAAGTTGAAGTCCACAAGTCTTAAAGTTGTCAAGTTTGGAAACCACTGATTTAAACAAAACTAATCTTCATGAAAGATAGCTAAAGAAAAGTTTCCACAGGCACAACACACACTTAAAATGGCATTAAATTAAAAAAGAAAGAAAAGAAAAGAAAAACCCAATACAGTTTTTGTTATGTATGTAGGTTTGAATGTTATTGGTTTATTTGAACTGTTCTTGTAAAATGTCAAATGGTATTGGTTTAAATAGTGCGGGAAGAAACCCTGCACTCCCATTGGCTGGCAGCTACGGCTGCAGGCTATAAGAGGCAGCCGTAGCCAAGCCAGGACGGGTCCATTCGAGCTGTAGTCACTGAATAAACTCTTTGCTGGAACTCCTCGCGTCTGACTCTTCATGCAAACTTAACACTGGCGACGAGGATGGGATTTCCCTGAAGAGAAGACGACGCGAAGAACAAGCAACAGAGCGAGATGGCTGCGCTGAACATCCCCCAGCACCGTTCGATCCGGCGACAAAGACTGGGAATCGTATGCGGATCGCTTCCAGATGTATCTGGAAGGGAACGACTCGCCGGCATCCCCGAGAGACGGAAGAGGGCGGTCTTTCTCACGCACTGCGTCCGCAGTCTTCAAAATGGCGAAGGCGTTAGCGGGAGCTGCAGAGCTGAAGGTAATGGAATGGCCCGATTTAGAGAAACTTTTAAGAGCCCATTACGCCCCTTAAGTATCGTGCCTCATTAAGAGACACGAATTTTACCGTCGGGATCAAGGGGATAGCGAGAATGTTAATGACTTCGTGGCAAGTTTAAGGACATTGGGGGTGCTTGTGATTTTACCAACTTAGAAGAGGCCATGCGTGATCGGTTTGTTTTAGGCCTAAAAGATAAGGTCTTACAAAGCAAACTATTAATGAAACCTAAGATCACGTTTAAAGAGGCCATTGAAGAAGCTGTTTCAGTGGAAGCCACCAAGTCCTCAGCAGCGGCCATGAAAAAGATTAACAAGGCCTCAAGCCAGGCCTCAAGCCATTCTGATGGGGAAAAATCCACAACAGCCCATTGCGAACAAATAGACTCTGATTCTGATGGCAGTGAGGCAGAGGAGGGATTTTTAGACTCAGAATGGAGAAGAAGAGAAAAGACTCTGGGAAAACAGGCAAGGATTCTATTGCAGAGGCTGTGGTGGGGGCCACCCCCGCACTGAATGCAAGTTCTTTGACTCCATTTGCCTACGTTGTGAGAAACGGGTCACATAGCCAGAGTCTGCAAATCATCCAGAACTCCACCGATTAGGAAAAATTTCCTGATAAAGACTTTAAGCCCAACAATTTCCTTGAAAAGATGGGGCAAAATTCAGAAGCAAATGGCAAGAATGAAACTCACCAAACAATCACTATTGGTCATTCTTCACCCTTAAAAGCAGAAAAGTACACGTGAAGGTGTTTATTGAAGGAAGGCCTTGCCAAATGGAAGTGGACTCAGGCTCTTATTTAGCTATGGTGTCATGGGACACTATCCACAGACTCTTTCCCAAAATTCAGGAGAAGCATTTCCAGAAGCAAGCACTGACTCTCAAAGACTACCAAGGGAACAAGATTCCAGTAGTTGGAGCAAGAGATTTCAACGTGCAGTTTAAAGGCCACACCAAACGTTTGCCCCTGACCATCGTGGACAAGGATCGCCCAAGTTTGCTGGGATTTGAGTGGTTCAAGCCACTAGGCATCGAGGTGACTGGCATCAATCACGTAAGCAGCTCTGAATGGGAGGAGTCCTTGAAGTCTGAGTTTCCAGAGGTCTTCAGCGAAGGACTGGGCAAGTATATGGGGACCCCTATTGCTTTCAGCCTAGACCCCAAGGTGCCCCCAATTCGTTTAAAGCCCAGGAGGGTTCCATTTGCTTTAAAGGAAAAAACTGATGCACAATTAGATAAGCTCATTGCTCAAGGGGTTTTAGAGCCTACTGACCACTCCAGATGGGAAACACCCATAGTCACACCAGTCAAGGCTGATGGGTCAGTGAGAATCTGTGGTGACTATAAGGGGACACTGAACCATGCGCTGCAGCAGAGCGCATACCCTGTACCAGTTGTGCATCATCTGCTCCATTCCTTGGCAGGGGTACAGTATTTGCTAAACTGGACTTGGCTCAGGCATATCAACAATTAACAGTTGATGATGCCACTGCAGAGGCACAAACAATTGTGACTCATAGAGGTGCCTTCAAATGTAAAATACTACAATTTGGAGTAAGCGTGGCACCTGGCATTTTTCAAAGCCTTATGGAAAGAATGTTGCAAGGTACTGCCAGGGTAGTGCCTTATTTTGATGATGTGTTAATCTCTGCTGAAAATGACACTCAGCTTCAAGAGAGACTCAGAGAAGTCCTTACCAGATTCAGAAAAGTGGGTTTAAAAGTCAAGGAAGACAAATGTACACTCAAAACAGAAGAGTTGAGTTCCTGGGGTACATGATTGACAAGCATGGCATCCACCTACTGATGCCAAGGTTAAAGCAATCAAGGAAGCCCCTAAACCTAGATGCAAGACAGATTTGCAAGCCTTCCTTGGACTTATTAACTTTTACCACATGTTTCTACCTCACAAAGCATCTATTGCTGAGCCTTTACATCGCCTGCTTGATAAGAAAGCTGTTTGGATCTGGGGGAGGAAGGAACAGTCAGCATTTAACAGTATTAAGAGACTAATCACATCTGATGCTGTGTTGATACAATTCTCTGAGAATTTGCCTGTTGTTCTGACTTGTGATGCATCCCCTTTTGGAGTGGGGGGGGGGGTTTGAGTCACAGGCTTCCCAGTGGAAGGGAAGCCCCAATTGCATTTTACTCTCGCACTTTGTCCAAAGCAGAGAGGAATTATAGCCAATTGGACAAGGAGGCTTTAGCAGTTGTTGCAGCTGTTAAGAAATTTCATGAATATCTGTATGGCAGGTCATTCACCATTGTTACAGATCACAAACCTTTATTAGGCATTGTGGCAGGAGACAAACCTACACCTAATATCCTGTCACCAAGAATGCTGAGGTGGACTGAATTTCTTGCAGCCTATTCATACAAACTGATTCACAGGCCTGGCAAGGACATTGGACATGCTGATGCACTGAGTCGTTGCCCACTACCTTGCCACAAGGAGGACTTTGAACTTGAAACTCACACCTTTTCCTGGAGACCGTTGCTAAGCTTCCAGTCCATGCTGCTGAGATTGCCAGAGAAACTGCCAAAGATGCTGTGTTGGCACCTGTTATGGGCTGGATTAAGAAAGGTTGGCCTCTTCAAGATCTACCTCACCTTGCCCAACCTTTTAAGTCCAGGCAAACTGAATTATCTGTATTAAGAGGATGTATTTTGTGGGGTAACAGGGTGGTTATTCCTGCAAAACTGCAAAGGGAGGTTTTGGAAATGTTACATGAGGGTCATCCTGGGATTGTAAGGATGAAAGGTTTGGCCAGGAGTTATGTATGGTGGCCAGGTATTGACAAAATGGTTGAAAACTGGGTAGCCTCTTGTCCCAATTGCCAGGTAGTCAGGCCTGCTCCACCTCACGCCCCCACACAGGAATGGGAATGTCCTAGGGGCCCATGGTCTAGAATCCACATTGATTTTGCAGGCCCTACAAGAGGGCACACTTTTCTAGTTATAGTAGATGCATATTCCAAATGGCTAGAGGTAATTCCAATGACATCCACTACAACTGAGGCTGTCATCAAACAGCTCAGAAAATTGTTTGTCACCCATGGGTTACCAGATGTCCTTGTTTCTGACAATGGCCCTCAATTCACATCTAACATTTTTGAATCCTTTCTAGCTCAACAGGGTATCAGACATGCCCTCACTGCCCCTGGGCACCCTTCGGCCAATGGCCGGGCTGAACGCATGGTACGCTTTACCAAAGAGAAGCTTCAGCAGCTGGGTCCTGGGGATATCACTGAGAAGCTTGAAAAGCTTCTTAGTGTTCAACACATCACTCCTAGCCCATCAAATAACTTGTCCCCAGCAGAGTTGTTGATGGGTAGGAAACTTAGGTCTTCCCTTGACCGCCTTCATCCCACTTACACACCCAACGCACCACTGGATTCCACTTCCAAAGTTCGTTCTTTTAGTGTGGGAGATTTTGTATATGCTAAGAACCTTATAGGTGAACCTTTGTGGATTCCTGCTGAAATAACTCACATCACTGGCCCTCGTTCTTACAGGGTACAAACAGAGGATGGCCTCCTCTGGAGCAGGCACATTGACCAACTTAGATCCAGGTTCCCTCAGGAACATCGCCCCTGTCTCTCTCTGGGTCCCTCACCTAATGTCTCTTCTAGGGGAAGGGGGAACAGGAGGAAAATCAGCAAACAGGAATCAACCCCATGTGTAATGAGCCATTGCGACAGGAACCATCCCGAACCCTGTCACAATGCCAAGATCCATCCTTAGAAGTGGAAGATTGCACATCACTACCTGACTTGGGTGCTGACATTGGAATGGAGATGGGTTGGGAGGAGAGACCAGATTCTAACAGTCTAACAGGGTCTCCTTTCACAGGAAGTCCCAACAGGGAAATGTCAGCAGACACATTTCCCCTCTCACTGGGTGAGAACGTTAAAACTTCTGAACCACGAAGGTCTCAACGTACACGTAAGAGCCCCACCTATTTAAAGGAATACATTAGATAGGTTGGGGTTTGTTATGGACTGAACCTAGTGGGGAGGGGTGTTATGTATGTAGGTTTGAATGTTATTGGTTTATTTGAACTGTTCTTGTAAAAAATGGTATTGGTTTAAATAGTGCGGGAAGAAACCCTGCACTCCCATTGGCTGGCAGCTACGGCTGCAGGCTATAAGAGGCAGCCGTAGCCAAGCCAGGACGGGTCCATTCGAGCTGTAGTCACTGAATAAACTCTTTGCTGGAACTCCTCGCGTCTGACTCTTCATGCAAACTTAACAGTTTTAACTACAGCTAAGGAGCATTTGCCTGAGTACCCTCCCCTGGAGTCCAGGGAAACTCCTTCATAAAAGCCGCCAAAACTCTTCCTGCCCAAACCTGCCCAAACCCTCACCTTTCCCTTGAATGGTGACTAGGTGTCAGATGACTCCCTTCAGGTATGAAAAGCAAACTTCTGATTTAAAGGGCCAGCTAATCCCCAAGGCAACATATATTTGATGTTCTCCTTATTTCCCCAAGAATGGCAAGATGGGAAGGAGAAAATATTATATAACCCTATTATTTTTATTTCAAACTTTGAATTAAAAAATAGATGAGAAATTAATTTAATTCTATAGGTTATATGCAACATATTTTATCCCCAAGAACAATTATATCTTCAAATATAAGAGCCTTGGTGGTGCAGGCTGTTAAACACCTAGCACTTAGCTCCAGATGCCTGCAATTAGTGCAGGCTCGAATCCCACCAGGCTCAAGGTTGACTCAGCCTTCCATCCTCTTGGGGTAGGTAAATTGAGGACCCAAGATTGTTGGGGGCAATAAGCTGACTTTGTAAAAATGCCACTTAGTAATAAGCAGGCATATACAATGGAATGAAGGCTATTGCTGAGCACATTGGATTGTGCTCCAAAGATTGTAAGCAGCCCTGAGTCTCCGGAGAAGGGTGGCATATAAATGTGAATTAAAAAAAAAATCTATTTAGAAATTACTAAGTCAAATGATGCTTCCAGCCCTCCCTTTGCAATCCTTCATCAAGTTAAGAAAGGAAATATAGAATTTGTTACAGAGATACCCAGCTTCTATTTTGTTGAAGGCAACTCTGGATTTGTCATCTTTTTGTTAATAATGTAAATTTTTTAAAATTTTAATTGGTTTTATATACCGCCCTTCTCCCCAAAGGGACTCAGGGTGGTTTACAGGGCATTAAAAAACATACAATACAAATATTAAAATAAAATTAAACTCAAGTAAGGCCCACCCATATCAAATTATTTTAAGAGAGCTTCAATTAAAGCAAATCTATTAATGTGTACAAAATCCTGTCTTACACAATATAAAAATAGGCTACTCAATTTACTTTTAATCAATAACCCTTGGATTGAAGCAATCTGATTCCCTTGCTCAAAAAAAAGGATATTATTTTCTCTTTTTCAAATCAAACTTGAAGCAAATTTTTAACAGAAAAATTTGGATATAAAATGGCTTCAGGATCTGAATTTTGTGATAAAAGTTGGATAGCAGAATCATTTCCATGCTTATAGGAGTTTAATCCCATACATTTTCCAAGAAGACATTTTTGCTTTACCACACTAGACAAGTCAGATTCCCTTCATATTTTCTTCTATTATCATCTTCATTTAACAACCCAATTATTCCTTGCAGGGTGGCATCTGGGCAACTGAATGGAACTAGCAGAGTGTTTTAATGACTGGATGCCCTTCCTGTCACCAATGTGGAGTTTTGTTCAGCAGATATATTCTCAGTGTGCAACTTCAACAGTCACTAAATGAATGTTTGCAAGTTTAAAGCTATCTGTATTTTGTAGGTGACAAATAGGCAGTAAAGATATTTTCAGCTCCCTGCTTTATTTAAAGTAATTAGATTTTTTATTTATTTATTTATTTTAAAGTTGGAGTTACATCCATTCAGAGTATTAGTGACTGTTGGACACCAAACTTCATGCTTCACTTGAGATATGACTATTTGGAACAAGTTTCACATCCACCATTTTGCCTCCAACCACAGATGCATTTATTGAATTTTTTTATTCACACGTAATTTTTCAACTAAGCCTCATTAAAATACTGCATAACAGATCAAAAGAAATAGGACTCATCAATGGAAAATAATAAAGGCATGAGAGCTATTGCTGGCACTTGAAGAATGTATGGAAGAGAAGACAAGATATTCTAGTTCAACACCAATTATGACAATTATGTACGTTTCTCCAGCTATTCATCTGTCAGCATCAAACAGTGTGGCAGTTACCACCATTGTTACTCTTTCAGAATAAAAGAATGGTAAAGAATGGTTTGAGGACGTATTCAAATAAGGTAGCACACTGAATGACTATCCAAATCAAATGTACTCCCTAAATATTGTTTTTATGATTTGATAAAGATAAGGAAAAAGGTTTAGTTAAGTGCCATCATCACTGGATCATATAATGGTGATCATATAAATGTGGCAGATTGAATTTCCTAAATTCAGTCTTCTTAATTCAACTCCATTTCTTACATTACCAGCAAACCACATGGTAAACAGCTTCCATCTGTTCTACAGGAAAGGACCTAGAGCACAAATAAACAGTTTTGCATGAACAGTTTTGCAATACATCCATTCTCAGTTCTTGGAAAAACAAAATACCTTTTCTATATCCATCATGCCTGCAATACATTCATTAGTGAAAACATATTTCATTAATAACAAAGCAATCTGATGATCCCAAACAGATCCAAATCAAAGGAAATTGGAAAATAATCAGATTTCATGGGATAATTATATAAATAAAAGCCAACAAAAATGATGTTGAAGAAAGAGTAGTTGCAACAAAAGTAGTTGCAATCATTTTTATAAGTTCTATTTAAAAATCAACAAAAGTTGTTGTTTTTTTAATGGGGGAGGAGGGAATTTTTCTGAAATCCAGGAACTATTTTTACACACATTTTTTTCACAAGTTTTAATACAGTAGTATAAAGCATACATTTAAAAAGAGCTATCCACTTACAATCCTATTGATTTAGCTGTATTATTCTTCAATCCATATCCATAAGGCAAAAAATAAGTGCTTTTCTAAAGACCTGTTGCATTCACATATCTGCAGCATGCAATTAATTACAGTTACAGTCTTGCCCTTGTCTTGCAGCTAAAATTAATGTCTGTTTATACCAATACAGATTGTAAAATAGTTCAGTGTAAAAGCCACAAAACAGCTCTCAACTTGATGCTCAAAATAGCATCAACTTTAAAAAACACAGCCACAGCTGAACTTGAGCAGTTAGGGAACATGGAGAATTAGAGGTGTTTTTGTGAGACCACAAACTTAGGTGATCAACTAAAAAGGGATGAGATGTAAAGAATGATCAATCATCTTACCAAATATTTCATTCAGAAATTGCTTCCAGGCCTGTAGGGAGAAAATGGGGATCCAATACAGACTGTAAGCCATACAGACTGTCTGGTTTAGTGCCAGATCTATTATTGAACATAATTTCTCCCCATAATTATTCCATGCAAAACATTACCTTTTCATCCCAATTACTGGCTTCTCACATTCCACAATGGGTATAGAAATACCCTCTATGTGTACCAAAGGTTGTGCATGAGATAAATCATTGCCAACTTGTGATTTTAAAAAAAATACAGGCCATCTGGATAGAAGTGGGGATGAGGTAAATCTGCCAAGGTAGTTTTGCCAGGCAGAACTCTTTAGAAATTGAGTCTGAGGCAGGATAAATATTCTGGGTGGTTTTAGGAAGAAGGTAAGTTACTATCAATTTACTCTTTTGAAGAATTTGTGCTAGAGACACTGGATATAATGCTGACATATCATTGATGTTTGCTTCTCAAAGTAACTCATTCAATGCGGCAGGTAAAGGCAGAGTCATTCTCAAAAGAGCTGGAGAGATTGTTTTGTCCAGTCCTCTACATTCTTTGCTAGATATTTCATTATCTGCTTTCATTTAAGTCAGGGGCATCAAACTTAAGGCCTGCGGGCCGGATTTGGCCCATGGGATTCTTAGATCTGGCCACCAGGCCTGCTCTGGAAACAGTGAAGGACCAGCTGGTGGTGCCTCTGCCAGCAAAAATGGAGCTCGGGAAGGCTGCGTGTGGCCCTCCCAGGCTCCATTTTTGACAGGTTCCTGCAATCCTCTGCCAGTAAAAACAGAGGCAAGGCTGCATGTGGCCCTCCCAGGCTCTGTTTTGGCTGCGACAGCCTCCTGCAACCCTCTGTCAGTGAAAATGGAGGTTGTGGAGGTCATGCACAGGCTCCATTTTCTCTGGCAGAGGGCTCCGTTTTCAGGCTTCCCTGAACTCCTTTTTAACTGGCAGAGGGCTTCAGGAGTCTGTCGTGGCTGAAAACAGAGCCTCAGTGAGTGACACAGAGCTGGCTACATCCACCCTGGCCATGCCATCTCCCCAAGATCAAACACAACCCTAATGCATCCCTCAATGAAATCAAGTTTGATTGGTTTGACTGGTTTAAGTGGTACAGCAATCAAAGGCTCAGCTTTTGAAATTAAACACCCGGATTCAAATCCCTATTCAGTCAGGAGGTTCATAGTCACTCCCTCAATCAACCTTACTACCTCACATGTTTGCAGAAGGAAGAAATGAGTGGAGTGGATGAAAAGAAATATCTAATTGTTGCAAGAACAATAGAGAATAAAGGTAGGATATAAATGAATAAATGAAGAACTAGTCTGATGGTCTAATTTGGTCACACTACCATTTTAATATAATTAAACCAGCTAAGAAATAGCATCTGGCTGACTTTGGTTGATGATGAAAAGTTAAGCAGAGACACAGCTGTTTAATATCTGGATGAGAGACCTGCAGACTGAATGGCAACTTAAAAAAAAAATCCTAGAATAAGCAAGTCAAAATAAGCAAGCAAAGCAATATATATATTGACTTCTGTGCATGACATGAAACATCTGATTATTCCTTATTAACTCTTCCATACAGTTGCTAGAAAAAATGTGATTGAAATCACCCAAACTTAAGCTCAAATTGTAAAAGATTTTATTTAACTCTGAAGAACCAAGGGCTTTGTTTGTAATATCAGAACTCATATTGTGACACTGTCCACCACAAGACCCAAATGTGATGTAGTGATTAGAGGTTGGGGCAGATAATGGAGAAACCCAATTTCTAGTCCATGCTCAGCCCTGACAGCTTATTGCATAACTTTGGACCAATCACTCAACCTATCATAGAGGCTTCTTCTTAGAAAAATAAGAAAAAGAAATGCTGTGTATACCACTCTGAGTTCCTGTATGAAAGGCAGGTTATAAATCCAACAAGCAACCACATCAATCACCCAAGTCACCTCAAGCAATAGCTTTAGTATTTGTCAGGTAAGGAAATGTGAAAACAAAACAAAAAAACCGAGCAGTATTGCATCAAAGGATCCAGGGTTTCTTTTCTTTTTTTCTCAGTAAGCAATGGCATCCTTTTGTTTGACTTGAAGAACCTGAAATCCAGATATGTACCTTCACTGGGCTTCAGTTATCAACAATCCATGGCTAACAATATAACGAAGTTGGAAGGATCCTTGAAAGGCCTAGTCCAATCCCCTGCTCCAAGTAGGAAATCCTATACCATTTCGGAAAAATGGTTGTCCAATCTCTTCTTTACAAACTGGAGCACCCACAATTTCTAGAGGCAAATTGTTCCCCTCATTGTTCCAACTGTTAGGAAATCTCTTATTTCTAGGTTGCTTCTCTCCTTGATTAATTTCCATCCATTGCTTCTTGTCCTTCCTTCAGGTGCTTTGGAAAATAGGCTGACCCTCCTCTCTACTTTGTGGCAGCTCGTTAGATATTCGAATGCTGCTATTTATTCTCTCATGAGGTTAGTCTCTCATGACTTGCTCAGCCATCAAACAAATATGTTTCCTGTATGTCAACTATGGGTCTTTGATGCTGTCTTCCCCATGGCTTCTCAATTGTCAGCTGGCAACTCTCCCATTTCTGATTCACTCACTTGCCTCCTAATATCACCCTGTTTCGCCTGCTTACCCCAAACATGCAAACTTTCCACTTGTTTCACATTTCAGAAGTAGTAACAACTTCCCTCAGTGCAACGGATATTATAAAGGAGGAGTGTGTGAGGTACACAATCAAACCAATGAAGTACAACTTTTGGGAGCATACAACTAATGAGAGTTTCTGTTAGATGGCAGAGCTCATTGACTACATATGAAAAATAGAGAATTTGATTAGTTCAACTGCTTGTTGCTTTTATTTCCAAGATTACTTTTCCTTTATAGATGATGCTTTGTTACTTAATTTTTAGTAGGCTACTGCAAGAATGTGGGTTTGATATTGTAGGACAGGGGTGTCAACCTGGGGTGTCAACCTGGGGGCCTGGGGGCCAGATGCATCATGTGTAGGCCATACCCACCCCAGCTCCATGAAGGGAAAAAATGTCACAATATGTCACATGATAGCAATGTGATGCAGCAAGTTTGACACCCCTGCTGTAGGAGGTTGGAACAAATATTTAATAATTGGACTTGTATGCCACTCCCTCTCCGAAAGGACTTGGGGCGGCTCACAACTAAAAATAACAACAATAAATACATTAAAAATGAATTAAACACTACAAGCCCACATAAAATCAATTTAAAAACCCCCTCCCCGAGAGGTCAGTCCAGCCCGGCCTGTTCAAACAGCCAAGTTTTCAGATCGTGGCGGAAAGAGCAGAGATCCGGAGCCAAATGGAGCCCCATGGGGAGTTGGTTCCACAAGGCAGGAGCCGCTACAGAGTAGGCACTTCCCCGGGGTACCGCCAGCCAACTGTCTTGCGGACGGCACCCTGAGGAGTCCCAGTCTGTGCACTCGCACAGGGCAGTCGACATTTGATGTCGGCAGGAGACGCTCCCGCAAATACCCTGGACCCAAGCCATGAAGGACTTTGTATTTTAATACTGTTAAGTTTGCATGAAGAGACAGACGCGGAGTGCTTCAAGCTCTTTGTTTATTAGTGACTACAGCTCAGAACGAACCCAACTTTGGCTGGGCTGCGGCTGCTACTTATAGCCAGCAGCCGCAGTTGCCAGCCAATCAGAGTGCAGGGTTTTCCCGCACTTTTTAAACCAATCATTTCTTACATTTTATAAGAACAGTTCAAACTAAACCAATGACTTTAAACCTGCATACATAACACCCCTCCCCACTAGGTTCAGTCCATACTCAAACCCCAGCCTATCTAATGTATTCTTTTAAATAGGTGGGGCTCTTACGTGTAATGCTGAGACCTACGTGGTTCAGATGTTTTAAGGTTCTCACCTTGTGAGGGAGGAAATGTGTCTGCTGACATTTCCTTACTAGGACTTGTAGTAATGGTAGAACCTGTTTGGTTACTACAACCTGGTCTCTCCTCCCAACCCATCTCCAACCCAATGTCAGCACCTAAATCAGGTAGTGATGTGCAAACTTCCATTTGTGAAAATGGTTGTTGGTATTGTGACAGGTTTTGGGATGGTTCCTGTCGTGTTAGCTCATTACACATGGGGTTGATTCTTGCTTGTTCATTACACTCATAATCCTCCCCTTCCCCCCTACAAGAGGCAGTAGGTATGGGAACCAGAGAGGAGCAAAAGCAATGCTCCTGAGGCAATCTGGATCTTAACTGATCAATGTGCCTGCTCCAGAGGACACCATCCTCCGTTTGTACCCTGTAAGACCTGGGGTCTGTGATTTGGGTTATCTCAGCAGGAATCCATAATGGTTCACCCATAAGGTTCTTAGCATAAACAGAATCACCCACAGTGAATGTGCGAATTTTGCTAGTGGAATCTAGTGGTGCTGGGTGCGTAAGTGGGATGAAGGCGATCAAGGGGAGACCTGAGTTTCCTACCCATCAACAATTCAGCTGGGGACAAATTAGTTGAGGGGTTGGGAGTGATATGCTGAACACTGAGAAGTTTTTCAACTCTCTCAGTGATATCCCCTGGACCCAATTGCTGAAGTTTTTCCTTGGTAAATCGTACCATACGTTCAGCCCGCCGTATCAAGGATGCCCAGGGGCTGTCAGGGCATGTCTGATACCCTGTTGTGCTAGATATGATTCAAAAGGTTGGATGTAAATTGAGGGCCATTGTCAGAAACAAGCACATCAGGTAACCCATGAGTTACAAAGCTTTTAAGCTGTTTGATGACAGCTTCAGTTGTGGTGGATGCCATAGGGATAACCTCTAGCCATTTGGAATATGCATCAACTATAATAAGGAAAGTGTGCCCTCTGGTAGGGCCAGCAAAATCAATGTGAATCCTAGACCATGGGCCCCTAGGACATTCCCATTCATGTGTGGGGTGAGAGGTGGGGCAGGCCTGACTACCTGACAGTTGGGACAAGATGCAACCCAGTTTTCAACCATTTTGTCAATACCTGGCCATCATACATAACTCCTGGCCAATCCCTTCATTCTGACAATACCTGGATGACCCCTAAAATTTCCAAAACCTCTTTTGCAGTTTTGTAGGAATAACCACCCTGTTACCCCACAAAATACATCCTCTTAATACAGATAATTCAGTTTGCCTGGATTTAAAAGGTTGGGCAAGTTGAGGTAGATCTTGAAGAGGCCAACCTTTCTTAATCCAGCCTATAACAGGAGCCAATAAAGTGTCTTTGGCAGTCTCTCTGGCAATTTCAGCAGCATGTACTGGAAGCTTGGCAACAGTTTCTAGGAAAAGGTGTAAGTCTCAGGAGCAAAGTCCTCAGTGTGAGAAGGAAGTGGGCAGCGACTCAAAGCATCTGCATGCCCAATGTCTTTGCCAGGCTTGTGGATGAGTTTGTATGAATAAGCAGCAAGAAATTCAGTCCACCTCAGCATTCTTGGTGACAGGATAGTGAGGTTTGTCTCCTGCCACAATGCCTAACAGAGGTTTGTGATCTGTGACAATGGTAAATGTTCTCCCATATAAATACTCATGGAATTTCTTGACAGCTGCAACAATTGCCAAGGCTTCCTTGTCCAGTTGGCTGTAGTTCCTCTCTGCTTTAGTCAAGGTGCGAGAGTAAATGCAATAGGGGCTTCCTCCCACTGGGAAGCCTGTGGCTCAAAGCCCCCCTACTCCAAAAGGGGATGCATCACAAGTCAGTACAACAGGCAAATTCTCAGAGAACTGTATCAGTACAGCATCAGACGTGATTAATCTTTTAATATTGTTAAATGCAGATTGTTCTTTTCTGCCCCAGACCCACACAGACTTTTGTCTAATAATCTGTTCAGTGGTTCTGCAATGGTTGCCTTCTGAGGTAGGAACATGTGATAAAAGTTAATGAGTCCAAGGAAGGCTTGCAAATCTGTTTTAAATTTTGGTCTAGGGCTTCTTTGATTGCCTGAACCTTGGCATCTGTGGGGTGGATACCATGCTTGTCAATCATGTAGCCCAAGAACTCAACCTTGTCAGTTCTAAGAGTGCATTTTTCTTCCTTGACTTTTAACCCCACTTTTTGAATCTGGTAAGGACTTCTCTGAGTCTTTCTTGTAATTGAGTGTCATTTTCAGCAGAGATTAACACATCATCAAAGTAAGGTACTACCCCTGGCAGTCCTTGGAGCATCCTTTCCATAAGGCTTTGGAAGATGCCTGGTGCCACGCTTACTCCAAACTGTAACCTTTTACATTTGAAAGCACCTCTATGAGTCACAATGGGTCTACAGTGGCATCATCAATTGTTAATTGTTGATATGCCTGGGCCAGATCCAATTTGGCAAAGACTGTAGCCCTGCCAAGTGAATGTAGTAAATGATGCACCACTGGAACTGGATATGCACTCTGTTGAAGCGCATGGTTCAATGTCCCCTTATAGTCTCCACAGATTCTCACTGACCCATCAGTCTTGACTGGTGTGACTATGGGTGTTTCCCACCTGGAGTGGTCAGTGGGCTCTAAAACTCCTTGAGCTATTAGTTTATCTAATTGTGCATCCATTTTTTCCTTTAAGGCAAAGGGGACCTTTCTGGGCTTTAAGCGAATTGGTGGCACCTTGGGATCTAGATTGAAAGTGATAGGGGTCCCCATATACTTGCCCAATCCATCGCTGAAGACCTCTGGAAACTCAGGCTTCAAGGCCTCCTCCCATTCAGTGTTGCTCACGTGATTGATGCCAGTCACCTCGATGCCTAGTGGCTTGAACCACTCAAGTTCTAGCAAGTTTGGGCGATCCTTGTCCACAATGGTCAGGAGCAAACGTTTGGTGTGGCCTCTAAACTTCACGTTGAATTCTCTTGTTCCAACTACTGGAATCTTGTTCCCTTGGTAGTCTTTAAGAGTCAGTGCTTGCTTCTTGAAATGCTTCTTCTGAATGTTTGGGAGTAGTCTGTGAATAGTGTCCCATGACACCATAGATAAATATGAGCCTGAGTCCACTTCCATTTGGCAAGGCCTTCCTTCAATTAGTACCTTGACATGGACTTTTCTGTTATTGATAGAAGAAGAATGACCAATAGTTACTGTCTGATGAGTTTCATTCTTCCCCTTTGCTTCTGTGCTGCGCCCCATTTTCTCACTGTGGTTGTTGGGCTTGAATTCTTTGTCAGGAAACCTCCTTCTGTTGGGTGGAGTTCTGGATGATTTGCAGACTCTTGCTAGGTGTCCTCTTTTTTCACAACAGAGGCAGATGATATCTAGCAACTTGCATTCAGTGCGGTGGTGGCTTCCCCCACAACCTCTGCAGTAGAAATCTTGCCTCTTTCTTCCCAGGTCTTTCTTTTTCCGCTCCATTCTGAGTCTATAAATTCCTTCCTCCATCTCACTACACTCTGACTCAGAATCTATTTGCTCACAATGAGTTGTTGTGGACTTTTCCACATCAAGATGGCTTGTGGCCTTGTTAATTTTCTTCATGGCTGCTGCTGAGGACTTGGTAGCTTCTGCTGAAGAGGCCTCTTCTATTGCTTCCTTCAGCGTGATCTTAGGTCTTAGTAATAACTTGCTCTGAAGCACCTTGTCTTTAAGGCCCAGAACAAATCGATCGTGCATGGCCTCTTCTAAATTGTTAAATTCACATGCACCCCGAATGTCTCTTAAACTTGCCATGAAGTCGTTTACGTTTTCGCTTTCCCCTTGATCCCGATGGTAAAACTCATGTTTCTTAATGAGGCAGGATACTTGTGGGGCGTAATGGGCTCTTAAAAACTTTTCTAAATCAGGCCATTCCATTACCTTCAAGTCTGCAGCTCCCGCCAATGCCTTCGCCATCTTGAAAACTGCCGGACTGCAGTGCATGAGAAAGACCGCCCTCTTCTGCTTCTCGGAAATGTCGGCAAGATCGTTTCCTTCCAGATACATTTGGAAACGATCTGCATACGTCTCCCAGTCTTCTGCTGTCAGATCAAACAGGGCTGGGGGGGCGGGTGTTCAGCGCAGCCATCTCTTCTTCTGTTCCGCGTTGCCTTCTTCTTTAGGGAGATCCCATCCTTGTCGCCA
Source organism: Naja naja (assembly GCA_009733165.1). Lineage (NCBI taxonomy): Eukaryota > Metazoa > Chordata > Lepidosauria > Squamata > Elapidae > Naja > Naja naja. Next base: position 15,124,403 of record CM019155.1, on the reverse strand, counting down.
GTGTTAAGTTTGCATGAAGAGACAGACGCGGAGTGCTTCAAGCTCTTTGTTTATTAGTGACTACAGCTCAGAACGAACCCAACTTTGGCTGGGCTGCGGCTGCTACTTATAGCCAGCAGCCGCAGTTGCCAGCCAATCACAGTGCAGGGTTTTCCAGCACTTTTTAAACCAATCATTCTTACATTTTACAAGAACAGTTCAAACTAAACCAATGACTTTAAACCTGAGTACATAACAAATACCAACACCTTGAATCTACCCGGAGGGCAACCGGCAACCAATGCAGCTCGTGCAGGAGGGGCGTAACATGGGAGTAATCTGGCCCTAAATAAGAATGAAGACTGTATTATGATGGTTAACATTTTAATATAAACTTTACTTCCTGCATGAATATATGTTATAGTAATAATCAATTGAGCAGCATGGTGCTTGGAGGCAAAAATAGTTACCTCTCATTTAGAAGGTTGAGAGTTCAATCTTAGACAATGGCAGATGTTTCTCTATCAGGGGGCAAAGAGAAAATATCTGCTGTGAACTCTGAGTTGGCATCAGGAAAAGCATCTGGCCAGTAAACGCTCAGATCCATTCGGTCACCCTGACCCCATCTCAACAAAAAGGGATTACAGGATCATAAAAAGAAAAAAAGTAATAATCAATGATCATATTAATAAATAATAAAAGCAATTTCTTCACATTTTCTGATTCAATCCTTTTGGCCAGAGGTATATCTGGCCAAGGCATATTTTAAGAATTAATGCTTATACAATATTTGTTTTCGTTAGTTCCGAAGTTGTGTCCGACCCATCACGACCCCATGGACAACATTCCTCAAGGCCTTCCTGTCCTCTACCATCCCCCAGAGTCCATTTAAGCTCATGCCTACTGCTTCAGTGACTCTGTCTAGCCACCTCATTCTCTGCCATCCCCTTCTTCTATTGCCCTCAATCTTTCCCAGCATTAGACAACATTACACAACATTAGTGAAAACTTAAGAAAGGCACATATCAGAGGAGGTGGTTGCAAAAATTAATCTGCTTTGGAAAATTGCTACATCTGCTCCCACACATTTGCTCATGGATCAATGCCAGGACATTGCACACACATCTGTGTATGTATTTTTGTTCATAAGTAAACAACAAACAAAAAGCCAGCCCGGTGAACTGATAAGAAACTGAATGGGACTGAATGGACATTTGGCTGGTCACGTATAAAAGTTAGGGAATGACAGGTTCATCCATCTCCATTCAATAGTGTCAAAAGTCATCCCAAATGGGCAGCCCTGTACATATTCCAACATTCACAATAAGACACATAAAACAAGTAAAGCAGTTTTCACTTGCCAGTCTTCTCAATCACTCTCTGACAAGTCAATCACCAAGAGAAATGCAGCGTTTGGCCAGCAGGAAAAGTTCAAAGTGCCTGCATTTTGGCAAACTGGGAGTCCTGTTGCTCATAAATGACCTCCCCCCCCAAACAGATTTTGCCTCCCTTCTAATAGAACATGCAGCTGCCAGACCAGTGTTATAATTTAAAGAATGTTGGAGGGCAGTGGTGGATAATGATTGTTTAATTCTAAACCACTGCTGTCCAATTTTTATCTGATTTTGCATATTGGATGTGATTATAGCTGATTATAAATGATCGGCTTTCACCCCAATCTACTTAATGCCTTTAACCTCTAAGACACCTACACAGCTTGTAAATTTAAAGAAGGCCTGCTTTTTCCACGGGTTTGTGGTTTTGAAATCTTGTTTTCTGGGCAACTATTTTGGTAGGAAATGATACAAATGAACAAATTCTGAATTGGTACAGGATTTCCAGCCTCTTCTTAAAAGCACCCACAACTTTTGAAGGCAAGCCATTCCACTGGTTAATTGCTTCAGTGTTAGGAAATTTGTCCTTAGTTCTAGGTTGTTTCTCTCTTAGATTAGTTTGTGTCCATTGTTTCTTGTCTTGCTTTCTGGTGCTTTGGAAAATAGGTTGATCCCATCTTCTTTGTGGCAGTCCCTAAATATTGCAACACTTCCTATCATGTTATCCCTAGTCCTTTTTTCACTAGTTTAGACAAACCCAATTCCTGCAAGCATACTTCATATGTTTCAGCCTACAGCCCCCCAGTCATCTTTGTTGCTCTTTTCTGCTTTTTTATCAGCATCTCTACATCTTTTTTGCAATGTGGTGAGCAAAACTGGATGTGGCATTCTAAATGTGGTGTTACTAAGCTTTTTATAAAGTGGTACTAATTCTTAATGTGATCTTGATTCTATCCTTCTGTTAATGCAACTTAAGATTGTCTCTTTTTTGCTGCTGCTGCTGCTGCTGCATAAAGCAAGCTCATATTTATGTGATTGTCCACTAGGACTCCAAGGTTTCTCTCACAGTTTTGGATATGGTAATTCATATTTCCAGGGGTGAGCTTCAACCGGCGTTACTACCAGTTCAGTGATTACATTTTGCGCACGCATGCACGCTTCGCGTGCACTCATGCCTGACGTGTGCTGCATGCGTGTGTAAAATAACCTTAGGCTGTGCCTCCTGGACAGCTGAAAAGTGCTGCGCACAGGTACGCAACGTTCGAAAAGCCTCTTTTCCCCTGCTTTTTCAACCTCAACTGTGCCACACAAAGCAGCTGAGGTTGAAAAAGTAGGAAATAAAGGACAAGTAAGAGCCTGGGTGGGTGGGAGGGCCAAACAGCAGCAAACACAGAACCGGTTCTGTGTCTGCTGCTTTTCAGAGCTACCGGCTCTATAGAACCGGGTGGAACCAGTAGCATTCCACCCCTGCATATTTCCATATCCAGAACTGTGTGAGAGACCTTGGAGTTTCATATTTCCATATTTATTTATTTATTTTTATTTTAATTACATTTATATGCCGCCCTTCTCCGGAGACTCAGGGCGGCTTACAATTTTTGGGATGCAACCCAGTGTGTTCAGCAATAGCCTTCATTCCATTGTATATGCCTGCTTATTACTAAGCGGCATTTTTACAAAGTCAGCTTATTGCCCCCAACAATCTTGGGTCCTCAATTTACCTACCCCGAGAGGATGGAAGGCTGAGTCAACCTTGAGCCTGGTGGGATTCGAGCCTACAGCAGTTGTAGGCAGCTGGATCTTAAGAGCAGGCAATTAACAGCCTGAGCCACCATATCAGCCATATCAGTTGATTTCCATATTTCATATGTTTATATCATAAATTCCATTTGGGATATGGAAATTTTGGTTTTGAATATGAAAGTTCATTGCATCCATAGGAAAACGGCTCATGTTAGTTGAGTTAATTGTAATGAATTTATTTCCTTGTTTGGATTTTTGGAACTTAAGCTAAGATGAAAATATGATAGGAACCAGTAGAGAAGTGGTTAGCATGTTGAATCTAGTCTAATGAGACTCAATTTAAAACTCTGCTTGACCACACAATTTGCTGGCTGGATTTGAGTCAATTGTTTCCTCTAAAACCAAGATATTTCATGTTTTAACTGGAAGAAAATGAGAGGAAAACTCACATATTCCTCACAAAAAATGTAATAAATGAATGAAGAAGCAAATAAATAATATAATGCTATTAATAATTAAATTTATGCTGCAAGCACAAGTTACTTTGATGTCCAGTGTAGTAACTAGAGTTTTAAAGACAAGTCCTCAATTTTTCTCTTACTAATTTCTCTGAAATCATACCAGGATAAAGACTTCCTTAACCATTTTAATGTAGATGATTTTTCAGTGACCCAATACAAATGAGGCCTTTGCGTTCTTTTCCAGCAGAGTGCAATCCAAAATGCCCCAGCTAGGTTCCAAGTTCTACCATTTAACAAAAAGTCTGGAGATCAATGGCTAAGCCTTGATGGCAGTGTGGCTGCCTCTGAAGGCTATCTGCTGAAAGACTAGCTGTCTTTCTTATGCATTTGGTTGACTTCTGTGCAAACAGACTGCTAGAGTTAATGAACCAGCATACTACAACTAAAATGATTGTGTTCTTATGACTCTTGAATCTAGAATGCAAATAGTTCATGGCCTTCAAAAGCACTTCCATTGATTATTAGTCTACAGCATTGCTTGTCATCTTGGCTACTTGAAGATGGATACGCTTCAACATGCAGCATTCCCCATGCTGGCAGGGGAATGCTGGGAGTTGGAGTTCGGCCATATTGTTATACCAATTCAAAGTTTTTTGGGAGAAACACAATTTCACCATACTACTACAGCATAAACCCTCTGAGTTTGCCTCTGTTTAATCACACCCATCCTCTGTCTTCCAGTGCTGTACCTATTAGCATAACCATTTCTCTGAATCTCTTAGTTTATTGTTTGTAGCAGCATATCAAAGAGATTGAAACATCTCATCAGTTAGAGTTTCATATCTGATGTTGAAAAAAAGGCTTAATTTTCTTTACTGAAAGAAGAACATTTGCAAAGTAAGTATTAACCTTATGTGAACATTCCTTCCCATATTGGATATTGAAGACATGGAGAACAAGGAGAATTGCATTTATTGAATGTTGTTCCAAATTTCATATACTTTCTGTATGGGTGAAAAGGGCATATGTATATGAAACCAAGCACAAAGAATATATTTTCATTCAGTTACACAGACATAGGTGCATCTTTTGTCATGCAGATGTTGGGAACAGGGACTCTAGAAATATAAATATTGGAGAGGAATCAGTGAGCTAAATCTTCTATCTTCTGCAGAAAAAGTGCCTCTTTTTGTATTAATGAAAATATATTTAGCTGATTTCTTTGGATGAGATAGTCATAATTTTGGGTGGGCCATACTGCATATACAATCAGGAATATCTCCAATTCCACCATTTATTTTTTTTCCACTCATATTTTTGAAAAATAGTGAGATCATCCCAATAATAGGACACCAGCATTCCTTCAGACTCTGTTAATAAGTGTGAAAAGATTATCTATCTGGAGATGCAGGTTATCAGGGAAAGCGTGGAAAACAGGAATATATATGAATATGATAGCAGTGCCAGCTGACTATACAGGAGTAAAATTAATGTCCTTCCTTATTTAGAATGCAACATTTTATTGTCAAAAAACTGCTTAAATGCCCATGTCCAAGGTCTTTCTTTTCTGGAACAGTATTTTATTTTTCAAAACTTTTGAATCCTCAGGTCAAGGGTATTACATATCCAAAACAATTCTTTGTTTCTAAAGTTTGTTTCAAACTTTAAATCAATCCCATAACAATATAATATTTTCAAAATCTTATTGTTCCATTATGCCCAAACAGAAATCTAAATAAAACAATCTTAAAATGATATTTTGCTTCTCATTTTCTGCAAGACTCAAAGGATTTATAAAAGCTACCCAGAAAAGAAAACTCACATCTTATTGCATATTTGGATGCTTTTTTAGCATCCCATATTCATGACGAAAGGAGCCATATATGAAGTTCAACCATAGAACAAATTGTGAGAAAGACTTCTTGATCCTGAGAGTAGTTCCAAGGAGCTGATCTGTTTACTGGCTCTTCTTTTCACTGTGATCAACTCCATGAAATGTAGTCATCTTCATTTCACCATTGTTGTTCTTGGTAGTCCTGACAAAGTCTGAAAAAGTATCAGAATATAAATAAAACTCTCCTTATTCTATAACTCTCAGTGTACTTTACCTAGGCTTCTTGGTCCAATCTATAGAATAAACAAAAATGTTTTTTTTAAAAATTACATTTATATGCTGCCCTTCTCCGAAGACTCAGAGCGGCTTACAACTTTTGGGATACAACCCAGTGTGCTCAGCAATAGCCTTCATTCCATTGTATATGCCTGCTTATTACTAAGCGGCATTTTACAAAGTCAGCTTATTGCCCCCAACAATCTTGGGTCCTCAATTTACCTACCCCGAGAGGATGGAAGGCTGAGTCAACCTTGAGCCTGGTGGGATTCGAGCCTACAGTAATTGTAGGCAGCTGGAGCTTAAATGCAGACATTTAACAGCCTGAGCCACCAAGGCCTTTACAGCCTGAGCCACCAAGGCCCTTTTTGGATGTGTGATTCATTTAATTTTGTTTTTTTATAATATGTAAATATGATTTTGTCATCTGGATAATTGCCTATAGAGATTCTTAATCATCCAAGTCATGATTGTCCGAAAGGTGCTTTTTTCAAGAAGCAACTGGACTTGCTTTGCTTCTCAAAGAAGCGAAAGGTCTTCAAGGAAAAACAAAAAAAAGTCCAGTTGCTTCTTGAAAAAAGCATCTTTGGAGGCAATGATAATCCTAAAGTCTTAGACTTAAATAAAATAGTTAGATATCAAGAATTATTAGACTAGCAAGGAGAATTAAAATCAAACCAAAAATTGAAGGTACAAGGAATAGAGATAGATTGGTGGCCATATCTACAAATCCAAACAAGGTATAAGAAAGATATAGAGCAATATGGGATACACAAAGATTAACAGGAATTAGATAAAATATTACAGGGGACAGAGGAAAAAATGATTACTAAAATGTATAACTGTATCTTAAGATTTTGAATGGAAGAAGAAACAATAAAGGAGACCATGATAATCTGGGCAATTTTTTTGGATATAGCATTGATTTGGGAAATTGGGAAAAATCATGGGAAATAAATTACAAATTAATATTATCAGCAGCCTATAAAGAAAATTTGTATAAAATGTTCTATTGCTGGCACTTACCTCTGGCAAGGCTGGCTAAAATGTTCTCTAACAGATCTGCAAATTGTTGGAAATGTGACCATGAACAGGGAACCTTTTTCCATATGTGGTGGACCTGCCCTAAAGCTATAAGAAATATTGGCTCAAAATCAAGAATTGGCTAGAAGAAATTACAAAACAAAAAACTGAACTGAAACCAGAGATATTTTTATTGGGTAAATTAAAATATAAAATTGGCAAAAAAATTCAATATACCATACTTCATATAATAACTGTGGCAAGAATTGCCTTCAGCCAGAATTGGAAATGTGACAATATTGCTTCCAACATTATGATAATAAAAAAGGCTTTAGAATGTGCAGAGATGGACAGGTTATCAATGAATTGAAAGAGAGAGAAGAAACAGAGTACCATGAGATTTGGAACCTATGGTATAACTAGTTAGAAAGTAGACATAAAGCAGATGGATGAAAGATAGGTAGGAATTATGGTAACTATGGAAATAATACTGTGTATAACCATGTAAATAATTATGTAAATAACTAGGTGAATATATGCCTTAATTTGAATGTAGGAATAACTGTAATAATACTTAGTAGTAACCTACACATTTAGAAATATGTCAATGTGGGTGAACACCATTATGAATATGCTGTAATGAGTGGAAATGTGTTTATAAATGTGGAAATATGTTCAATAAATATTATTTTAAAATGGAAAAAAAGAAAAAAAGCATCTTTGGGCCATGGTGGTGCAGTAGTTAGAGTGTGGTACTGCAGGCTATTTCTGCTGACTGCTGACTGCCTGCAATTTGGCAGTTCAAATCTCACCAGGCTCAAGGTTGACTCAGCCTTCCATCCTTCCGAAGTCAATAAAATGAGAACCCAAATAGTTGGGGACAGTGATGGAATTCAATTTTTTTTTACTATTGGTTCTGTGGGCATGGCTTGGTGGGTGTGGCAGGGGAAGGATACTGTAAAATCTGCAGTCAGAGATGGTATTTGCCAGTCCTATGAACCACTCAAAATTTCCGCTACTGGTTCTCCAGAACTGATCAGAACTTGCTGAATACCACCTCTGGTTGGGGGCAATATGCTGATTATGTAAATTGCTTAGAGAGGGCTGTAAAAGCACTGTGGAGCAGTATACGAGTCTGTGCTATTGCTATCTGAATGATTGTTTCTTCAATCACTGTGAGCTGTTAGTTGGCATGGCAGGCAGTAAAGCAATCACCATTTCTGGTGTAAGTTTAGGGAAGGCTGTTCAAAGACTTTTTTTATTGTCAGTTAAAAATGTATTTTTTATTGATTCTATCCATTTAGAGTCTGAAAGATATTGCAGGGGAACAAAGGAGCAAAAACAGGAGTAGGATTCTACCGGTTCTGTCCACTTCTGTAGAACCGGTGGCTCTGAAGAGCAGTAGACAGAGAGCATACATAGAACCGGTTCTATGTCTGCTGCTGTTTTGGCCCACCCACCCGCCCGGGCTCTTACCTGACCTTTATTTCCTGCATTTTCAACCGCAGCTGCTTTGCATGACACAGCTGCAGTTGAAAAAGCAGGAAAAAAGGGCTTTTCCAACCGCTGCGCACCAGCACACAGCACTGCTCAGCTGTCCGGGCAGTTCAGCAGGTCGTAAATTGCACTCATGAGACTCGCATGACTCGCGTGTGCGCACACGCGAGCACGACACAGAGCAACGGAACCGGTAGTTATACCGGTCGGATCCCATCCCTGAGCAAAAATAAATATTAAGTGCTCTGTCCAATGTATTTAATAATTTCTGATTATGACATATGTTATCATATGGTGCTTGGTTTTCCCCCATCCCCTTTTTGGCCTTTTTTTAATGTTAGACTGAAATTAGGCCAAATGGTGCCACCTGACTAGTTCTGATTCATGAATTTCTCTATAAATTTCCTACAAGTTCTCATGTGGAGTACACCATATAGACCTAATAATTATTTTATAACTGAGGAGAAACAATACTCTTCTTTCAGTTTTTCACCCTGCTACACTTTGTAATTCATAAAATTAACTTGGATTGAATTTATATTTATATACTTAACTATGCACGGAAATGCAAGGAAACACATTGTGGTGGCAGCCCTGTAACAAACAGATCAAAGATCTCACTGGGCATGTTTATAAGCAGACATTTCTGGTGTGTTGGAGATTTTTATTTTTAACCTTAGATAATTGCTTTGAGTTTTCCTTGGAGATACAGTTATTGCTACATTTTTTGTTTGTTTGTTTGTTCTAGAGAGACTCATATGTTCTCAGTGCTTAGAAGCCAGTCAACTTCTGTAGCTTAGTACCTCCCAAGTACATTAAATATCTCTCTGTTTCCAAGGCCTGATAATGGGAAGCTGATATCTTGTGGTGCATCTGTTTAGAGGCAGATGAATCAATAATGCAGAGCCTCTAGGGTAGGAAAGTAATCTGACCCCCTAGAAATGAAGGTCACCAGGAAGAATGCCTCTAAGGCACATTAACATTCAATCAACCTCTTCATCTGCTTCCAATGCTTGTAACTGGGAAAACCTGGACTGAAGATATCTACGGGGAGACAGGTAGTTGGACACCATTCAGCAGGGACAAAGTTATTATCCAGGTCACTTTATTCGAACATTTTCTCCATTTAAAGGCTGGAATGGTTCACATGGACATACATAAGAAATGTACTTTGATTATTCTGTTAAGTCACTTGTGCACTTTTTACATTTAAATTGGAGACTAAGCACTTAACATGAATAGGAAAAGAGAAGTGTAGCATTTAATTTGGTAACATTCTGCTTGTTTCTGAATGGAATTCAGATATGAAAAGATCTAATTTAGAATACAGACACTACTCACAACTCTTCATTAACCATGCATTTATACATAGAGTCTTCATTAGCCATACGTTTATTTATGTAGCCTCATCACTAGATGGCACTTCATAGACTAAGGATGAAAAAGAGAGATTCCCTACTGTGAATTTTGACCCAAAGGCCCTCATATGCCTCTTCAACTCATTCAGTTAAAACATCAAAAGGCATCTAGGCAATCTGTCAAAATTTTATAGCTCGAGATCACAATAACTAAGATAAACTTGTTGCAACCTTGCCCTCTCTTCAGCAACGGAAGGGGAGCTGTCTGGTTTAAGGGAACTTTCCTAGATCAAGAAGTAGAAACCAAGGGGTGAAGCTGTGTTAAATAATATTAATTGAGTTTGGCCTGGAGCTTTAAACCAATATCTATTTCACAGAGTCATTCAATAAATTGCAATGCCAAGTTGTGTCAGATCAAAACAGATTTATTTATAACAGAATAATCAATAAATATATTATGCTTAAATATATACAGAGTCTTTTCTTCTTTCGTTCCTCTTAAACAGTCCTTCAAGGAACTAGAAGTTACTATGAGAGATTCACAGTTCTTCCTCTCATAACCTCTTCTTAGATATAGCTAACCTCTTTAGAAAGTCCCTTTCTCTTTAGGTTATAGATCTTCTCTCAGATCTCTTTGCTCTATCTTCTCATACACAGACCTCAGTCTGTCAGATCCTAATATCTCCTCAGAGTCTTGGATCTTCTCAGTATCTCCAATCTCCTTAGAATCTCCTCATTTTGTTTCCCTCTTTTTCTCACATTGAAAATGACAGTTGACAGCCCTTTTATACTTAGGGGCACGTCCTACAGTATCACAGTGAGGTGCTCAATGCCACCCTGTCATTGGTGGGTTTGATCACCTCATCAAACTCCACTAATTTGTAAACTGCATAGTAACTCCAGAAAGTTCTACTTTCTGACAAGCTGGAACCATGTAATGCATCTAACTGCTGATCACCTGTTATGGGATCAGAGGACAAATCCTTGGAACCATGAGGAACAATAGAAAGAAGGGAAGAAAATGGATCTCACTTGTTTGAAGTTTTTATGAATGAGAATAAGGGCAAATGGGAAGTTTTTGAGATAGAGGGGGAGCAAATGTGAGAGAAAAGTTAGATGTCATGAACAAAGGCAAATATACATGTCCCAGAATAATGTTATAGGATCCAATATGGTCGGTCACGGGGACCAGAGCAGAATGGTATTCAGCAGGTTCTGACCAGTTTTGGAGAACCGATAATGAAAATTTTGAGTAGTTCAGAGAACCAGCAAATACCACTTCTGACTGGCTCCGCCCCAATCTATTCTCTCCCTCATGAGTCCCAGCTGATTGGCTGGGTCTTCTTTGGTTGCCCTGCACAGGAGAACGGAGCTGGAAAGCAGGTTAGTGGGGTGGGGAGGGAATGGGGATTTTGCAGCAACATTCTCCTGGAATGGGGTGGGAATGGAGATTTTACAATATCCTTCCCCTGCCACACCCACCAAGCCATGCCCACCAAGCCACACCCACAGAACCGGTAATAAAATTTTTTGAATCCCACCACTGGACCAGAGGTCTAGTATTCTAAGCTTTTGGATTCATGCTAGGGCCCATTCTCAGGGAACTTCTCCCTCTCCCCATTCTGGTAAGGAGATGTTCCCTAGCAATGGGTGTCAGAACAAGTCTGAAAGCTCAAAAGACTAAACCTCTGGTCCTGGTGACTGACCTAGATTGGATCTTGTAAAGCTAGATGTATCCAACTGAAAACAAATGATCTACCTTTGTCAAACATACTTTAAAGATTGACAGAATCCTAGGGTGTATGAGTGCAAATTTGTTTTTGATCCATGTCCCTCTTGGCTTGTGAAAGCTTTCTGGGAAGTGACATATGGGTCAATTCTGGCAGTGGTTAATGCTGTTCTGACCAAGGCTTCCCGAGACCGTAATTAAGCACATGCTTAGTCCAGACAACAACTTCTTTTATTTCAACACTGGGAAATATGTCCATTCCCAGCCTGTAATGAGTCCCAAACAGTCTCTCAAGATAAGCACCCACCTTTGTCTCCTTTGAATTGCTGCCAACAAATAAAGTGCCAAATTAACTGTAAAAAGCCAAATGAAATACAAAGTCCACACAGAGCTTCAAGGTTTAATCTGAACAGAGCGAATGACGTTGCTTCCAGCAAAGGTTCCTGCCCCTTTGCACTTTCTTTATACTTTATGGGAGGGGCAATCACCTCCAAGCCTTACTTCTGAGTTGCCCCTTTTGTCTTAACTGCTCTTGCCTTCTGGCAGCTCTGCGCACACGCACACTGGGAACAGGCTCCCCTTGTTCCTCTGCCTCGCTGCTGTCAGATTCTGGAGGCTCAAGTGTCAGCACATAACTCTCAGATGGTCCTGGCCCCATCTCTATATCGGACACAGGACCTTGTCTGAGTCCTCCCCAGACTCCCGGACTGGCCCATGTTCTTCCCCACTGTCCAATTCTGCTGCCGTCTCGGCAGGCTGCTGGCAGACCACAACAAATGCTTCCTTGCAGGAGGGTGTGGTGCCCTAGCATTTTAAGAAACTATGGGCTGCCCTCTTCTTAAAAAGCCATTGCTGGATTCTGTCCTGTTGGATAATTTCTGATCTGTCTCCAATCTTTTCTTTATGGGGAAGGTTATTAAGGAGGTGGTAGCATAGCAGCTCCAGAGGTTGCTGGATGAAATGGATTATCTAAAGCAGGAGTGTTAAACTGGTGGCCCATGGGCTGGATGTGTTACATGCAGGCCATGCCCACCCCAGCTCCATGAATGGGAAAAGCATTGTGAAATGTCACATGATGGCAATGTGATGCAGTGAGTTTGACACCCATGATCTAGACCCTTATCAGTCAGGACTCAGGCCTGGATATGGGACAGATACAGCATTGATCATGCTTTTTGATGATCTTTTATGGGAGTGGGATGGGAGTAATGTATCTATTCTTGCTTTACACGACCTCTCAGTGCCCTTTGATACCATTGCCCTTGGTATACTTCTGGAATGGTTACAGGGCCTATCAAGTGGCTTATTTGATTGCGTGTTGTTGACACAAGGGTGGAGGTTATTGTTTTTTCATTGTTTTATATTGGAATTTTATTCTTTGTAAACTGCTCAGAGTCACTGAGAGTAAGTGGGAAGCCGTATAAATCTTTTAAATAAGTAATAAATAAATGTATTAAAGGTTAATTCAAAACTCAAAGGAAAGTACTCTCCTTCCTCATTTCACCAAGGTCAAAGGTGAAAAGCTACCACTAGGCGTTTTTGAGTTCCAGCAACATTTAGAGCAGGGGTGTCAAACTTGAGGCCCGCAAGCTGGATGCATCATGCGGTGGCCATGCCCACACCTGGTGAGGGGAGAAAAGTCATGGTACGTCATGTGATAACAACATGACATTGCGAGTTTAGCACCCATGATTTAGAGGGTCAAAATTATCTACCTCTGATATTTATTTATTTTTAGTTGTATATTAAATTTGTTTGCCACCCATCTCATTGCAAGATGGTACTACCAAGAATGAAAATTCAACTCTAATTAAAATTCTAACGATGATTTTGAGTGTTATTAGATTGAGGCTGCTAAAGGGCTTGGCCTTAAGAATTGTGGTCTTTGCATGCAATAGTTTTTCGACCTCAGCTACAAAAATAGAATAAAAAACCCTCTGCCTTTTGTGCCATTCTGCATGACTGGATTAATGAATACAAGAATAATAAGCCTCTGAGGTGATTTACATGCATTGATTAAATGTCAGCACCAAAATGCAGTAGGTTCAATTACCGTAGACACAACGAACAAAGGCAGAAAGATTGTTGCCATTGTTTGAACAAGTTATTTTCCAATTCTCTTTAGCACAGGATTATGTTCCTTCCTTTAACCAAAGAAGGGACTCTAAATAATTTAAATATGGAATGAACTGATGGGAAAGGAGACCACATTTAACAAGTTGCAGGGCACATGACTATTATTTAATTGCATTTGAATTTACTCAGGTCCAGCTACTTTGCAAGATCTACGTGCTCACACATTATTATATTTTTCAATCCCAGGACCCGAGCTGTTTATTCATTCATTATATTATGTGGAATCTAGATAATCTTTCTCATCAAACCAACACCTTACGTGGCGTTCCAGATTTATTTTTGTATCCTGCATTGTTTTAATTGTTTGGTTTTCAAAATTCCATATCTGTGTAAAAGAAGAGGGGAGCTTCACAAGGATGAGAAGTTACAGATGCATGTCAATATTGTGCATTCTTCTGAAGCAGAAGCACTGTGTACTTGCCTCTTTGTCTATACTATAAATTCCAGATCCTCTTTAAATCATGCTCAAAACTGCAAGTTGAACAGCCACCTGTAAACTACTGTCCAACAATGTGCTAATTGTTGATGTTGGGTTCAGTCATAAACAAGTCTTCAAGATATGATGGAAATAATTTTCCCAAGAATGGCTGCCAGTGATTGTTTACATCTTCTAACTTCATGCTTAATACTCAGAAATATGTCTAGCCACTTGGTTTTTGGTCAGCCTCATTCTTGATTGACTTCAATTTTTTTCAAGCATCTGGATCTTCTCCATGATTCTTGACTTCGTATTACTTTCCTATCACTAGTTGCCACAGATCTTGCAACAACAGCTATCTCTTCTATCCTCCATTCAGAAAGAGAGAAAGAAAGGAAGGAAGGAAGGAAGGAGGGAAGGAAGGAAGGAAGGAAGGAAGAATGGAGGGAGAGAGGGAAGGAAGGAGGGAGGGATGGACAGACAGAGGGAGAGAGGAAGGAAGGAAGCTTAGCACATTGTGAGGGACTCATCCAAATAAAAGAGCAAGTAGAAGGTAGTAGAATTTTGTCAGTTTGACATATTTTCTCTTCATTTAGAATATAAAATGACCAGCTTCCAAACTGGCATTTCCTGTTAAAACTGGATAGCCTTTCCTCATTCCACAATTAAATTGAAATGAATGGCTTAATTTCTGAACAGAGATGATAATGTAGGATTATAAAGGTGTTGAGTTTAAGTCTGGGAGTGGTGCAAATATATTGTGTGGATGTAGCCAGGCAGACAGTTTGGGGGCAAAGTTAAGATAAGAGATAGGCTGTTTATAAAGTCATTAAATGGTTAATTCCTCTCTCTTTGAGGAAAAGAAGGAAGATAAGAAAGGTAAGCTTCTGAACGGCTTAGGATTCATCTTAGTATTTATTGAACTTTAAGCTACAACCAGCAGGCTGGTTAACAGCAATTCCTGAAACTGCCAATCTTTTCAGCCAATGCCATCAATATTTCACACTTCTAGATAGCAACAATTAAGAGAGAGCACCAAAAGAAACATTCAGTGCAAAAAAAATATTCTAATGATCAAGTGAATACAAAACCAATTTTTCTACTGAGCACTGTAAAAAATAAAATACAAGAATACATTTAGTCTTTGTTTTTTTTTCCTGTTTGATCCTTTTTCCTCTAACAATATGGAAGTTCATTTCTCATGTTTGTCTGCTTTCCAAAGCTATTTTGCCAATATATCACTTTTGTATGTTAAAACATAGTACGCAATTGGATGTTATTCTCTTAATATGTTCACACCCATAGAATGGGTGCACAGTTTTTTTTATTGCATGACTGAGAGTAAATGTGGCATTTTGGACTAATTGCCAGTTAAAAATGTTTTTGCAAACTGCCTGTGAACCTTTTCAAATCTTTTTATTTAGCTTTATTTTGGAGGCTATTGTTTCATATTTGTACCTTTTTAAATCTTCATCAGCAAAATTTCAGAGAAGTTCATAAGTGAACAGATAATTTTCTAATTTAGTCCAATCTAATCTAGTCACACATTAAAAAAAAAACCAAGCAATCAGATTTGTCTGGTATGACCACTTTTAACAAATCCATGCTAACTTCTGGTAATCATCTTGTTTCTTTCTAAATTATCTTTCCTAGCTCCCTTGGTATTGATGTAAAGGTGATGGGTTTGTAGGTTCTTGGGTCCACTATTGTTCCTTTTTAAGTTATTTGCTTTCTCAAATTCTAAAAGGTCACCTCTGAGAATAAAAAAAGAAGGAAATGTGGCTTGATATAAACCAGATCTTCATCAAATGTATTTCTAATTATTTTCCAGGCATTTTCTCCAACCCTCCTCCAAAGCCACATTTATACAAATTTTATGGGTATCCTTCTTCATTATACTACCCAGAAATTAAGCTCTTTACAATTTTCATCCTTAATATGCTTGTCTCTGCACAATATTTCCTATCACATAGTCATAAAAATGCAACCAGACCTTACATACCCATTTTGTTCCCACTTTCTTAAATACAAACGTATTTTGTAGAAAAATTAACCAATCCACCTTAGACAGCAAAATTGACCAAGGACTGAAATTGATTATGCAGGCAGGGGTCAAATCAGGAAAACAAAACACTTAGGATTTACATTTCCCCTTTGCCTTTAGGGCCAGTTATGACCCCCACATGCCACAAAATAAAAACTTGCAATGATAATTAAAATACTATATCTAATTTAAAGAACATAGAAAGTGTTAAGTTTGCATGAAGAGTCAGAGTGAGTGCTTCAGTGAAGAGTTCATTAGTGACTACAGCTCATAACAGACCCGATTTGGCTGGGCTGCGGCTGCTACTTATAGCCAGCAGCCGCAGTTGCCAGCCAATCAGAGTGCAGGGTTTTCCTGCACTTTTTAAACCAATCATTTCTGACATTTTACAAGAACAGTTCAAACTAAACCAATGACATTCAAACCTGGTACATAACATCCTCCCACTAGGTTCAGTCCATACTCAAACCCCAACCTATCTAATGTATTCTTTTAAATAGGTGGGGCTCTTACATGTTTTGTTGAGACCTTCATGGTTCAGAAGTTTTAATGTTCTCACCCAGTGAGAGGAGAAATGTGTCTGTTGACATTTCCCTACTGGGCTTCCAGTGAAAGAAGACCCTGTTTGATTGTTACAACCTGGTCTCTCCTCCCAACCATCTCCAACCCAATGTCAGCACCCAAGTCAGGGTAATGATGTGCAATCTTCCACTTGTAAAGATGGATTTTGGCATTGTGACAGCTTTTGGGATGGTTCCTGTCGTAATGGATCATTACACATGGGGTTGATTCTTGCTTGCTGATTATCCTCATGCTCTCCCCTCCCCTAGAAAAGGCATTAGGTATGGGAACTAGAGAGGAACAATTTAAGCATGTTCCTGAGGTAATCTGGATCTAAGCTGATCAATGTGCTGCTCCAGAGACTCCATCCTCTGTTTGTACCCTGTAAGAACGAGGGCCTGTGATTTGAGTTATTTCAGCAGGAATCCATGAAGGCTCACCCATAAGTTCTTAGCATAAACAGAATCACCCACACTGAATGTGCGAACTTTGCTAGTGGAATCTAGTGGTGCGTTAGGTCGTAAGTGTGGGATGAAGGGTCAAGGAAGGAAGACCTAAGTTTCCTACCCATCAACAACTCTGCTGGGGATAAATTAGTTGATGGGTTAGGATGATGCTGAACAGAACTAAGTTTTTCAACTTTCAAAGGGATGTCCCCAGGACCGAATTGCTGAAGCTTTTCCTTGGTAACGCATTACCATTCAGTTCAGCCCGCGCGTTAGCGAAAGGTGCCCAGGGGCTGTCAGGGCATGTCTGATACCCTGTTGTGCTAGATAGGATTCAAAAGGTTGGATGTAAATTGAGGGCCATTGTTAGAGACAAGAACATCAGGTAACCCGTGGGTTACAAAAGCTTTTTAAGCTGCTTGATAACAGCATCAGTTGTGGTGGATGGCATAGGATGACCCTAGCCATTTGGAATATGCATCTACTATAATAAGGAAGGTGTGCCCTGGTAGGGCCAGCAAAATCAATGTGAATCCTAGACCATGGGCCCCTAGGACATTCCCATTCCTGTGTGGCGGCAAGAGAGGTGGGGCTTGACTACCTGACAGTTGGGACAAGGTGCAACCCAGTTTTCAACCATTTTGTCAATACCTGGCCACCATACATAACTCCTGGCCAATCCCTTCATTCGGACAATACCTGGATGACCCTCATGTAACATTTCCAAAACCTCTTTTGCAGTTTTGCAGGAATAACCTCCCTGTTACCCCACAAAATACATCCTCTTAATACAGATAATTCAGTTAAAAAGGTTGGGCAAGGTGAGGTAGATCTTGAAAAGGCCAACCTTTCTTAATACCATCTATAACAGGAGCCAATAAAAGTGTCTTGGCAGTCTCTCTGGCAATTTCAGCAGCGTGTACTGGAAGCTTGGCAGTTTCTAGGAAAAAAGTGTGCGCCTCAAGTTCAACGTCCTCAGTGTGAAGCGGAAGTGGGCAGCGACTCAAGGCATCAGCATGGCCAATGTCTTTGCCAGAGCTTGTGGATGAGCTTGTATGAATAAGCAGCAAGAAATTCAGTCCACCTCAGCATTCTTGGTGACAGGATAATGGGTGTAGGTTTGTCTCCTGCTACAATGCCTAACAAAGGTTTGTGATCTGTGACAATGGTAAATGTTCTCCCATATAGATACTCATGGAATTTCTTGACAGCTGCAACAATTGTCAATGCTTCCTTGTCCAATTGGCTGTAATTCCTCTCTGCTTTGGTCAAAGTGCGAGAGTAAAATGCAATAGGGGCTTCCCTCCCACTGGGAAGCCTGTGGCTCAACCCCCCCCCCACTCCAAAAGGGAATGCATCACAAGTCAGTACAACAGGCAAATTCTCAGAGAACTGTATCAGTACAGCATCAGGCGTGATTAGTCTTTTAATATGTTAAATGCTGATTGTTCCTTCCTGCCCCAGACAAGCAGATTTTTTGTCCAGTAGTCTGTGTAATGGTTCTGCAATGGTTGCCTTCTGAGGTAGGAACATGTGATAAAAGTTAATAAGTCCAAGGAAGGCTTGCAAATCTGTTTTGCATTTGGTCTAGGGGCTTCTTTGATTGCTTGAACCTTGGCATGTAGGGTGGATGCCATGCTTGTCAATCATGTAGCCCAAGAACTCAACCTTGTCAGTTCTAAGAGTGCATTTTTCTTCCTTGACTTTTAACCCCGCTTCTGAATCTGGTAAGGACTTCTCTGAGTCTCTCTTGTAACTGAGTGTCATTTCAGCAGAGATTAACACATCAAAGTAAGGCACTACCCTGGCAGTCCTTGGAGCATCCTTTCCATAAGGCTTTGGAAGATGCCTGGTGCCACGTTTACTCCAAACTGTAACCTTTTACATTTGAAGGCACCTCTATGAGTCACAATGGTTTGGGCCTCTGCAGTGGCATCATCAACTGTTAGTTGTTGATATGCCTGGGCCAGATCCAATTTGGCAAAGACTGTACCCCTGCCAAGTGAATGTAATAAATGATGCACCACTGGAACTTGATATGCGCTCTGTTGAAGCACATGGTTCAATGTCCCCTTATAGTCTCCACAGATTCTTAAATCTGACCCATCAGTCTTGACTGGTGTGACTATGGGTGTCTCCCATCTGGAGTGGTCAGTGGGCTGTAAAACTCCTATTAGCTATTAGTTTATCTAATTGTGCATCAATTTTTTTCTTTAATGCAAATGGGACCCTTCTGGGCTTTAAATGAATTGGAGGCACCTCGGGATCTAGGTTGAAAGTGATAGGGGTCCCCATATACTTGTCCAATCCATCGTTGAAGACCTCTGGAAACTCAGACTTCAAGGCCTCCTCCCATTCAGTGTTGCTCACGTGATTGATGCCAGTCACCTCGATGCCTAGTGGATTGAACCACTCAAGTCCCAGCAAGCTTGGGCGATCCTTGTCCACGATGGTCAGGGGCAAACGTTTGGTGTGGCCTTTGAACTTCATGTTGAATTCTCTTGTTCCAACTACTGGATTCTTGTTCCCTTGGTAGTCTTTAAGAGTCAGTGCTTGCTTCTGGAAATGCTTCTTCTGAATGTTTGGGAATAGTCTGTGAATAGTGTCCCATGACACCATAGATAAATAGGAGCCCGAGTCCACTTCCATTTGGCAAGGCCTTCCTTCAATTAGTACCTTCACATGTACTCGACCGCCTGGCCCCCTTTTTTCTCCAATGGCCACGGTCCTTAGTTATCATCTGGACCTCTCCTGTTACCAGGACTTGATTGACAGGTCCCATTGTTGTGTGAGGACGATGGAGGACTATCCTCTACTGTGAGAGGGTAGAGGGATTTAACATCGACCCTACAGTTTTTGAGTTGTTTGGTTTCGCAGTGAGAGAGCGTTGCCATTTATTATCATCTCCGCCCCTGAACGGGTGTGAGAGACCGTAGAGACTGGAACTCTTGATTACTGTTGCCTGTACCCTTCTTTCTCCATTGGATATTTTTAACATCTTCACCCGCTGCCATACCTTACCCTGACCCCTTATGAATTTTGTCAACTTTATGGGACCTTACTCATGCTTCAGGTGGGCACTCAGGACTCGCTCTTGTCCTTGAGTTGGCCCAGTGGACTGTCGACAGCTACCTTGATGACGGATCCTGGGATCCCGAGAGGTGGCATGCTGCAATCAATGGGTTAAATTCTAAATTAAGGGTTAAGGGTCAATTTTAAAATTTTTAATTCGCTGTTTTAAAGGGTTGGGGAGGGGGGGGTGGAGGGGTCATTTGCAGCCTGCGTGGGAGTGTGGGGGTTGGGGGCGGTGGAGCCCCGGGCCCGGGATGGGGGCGATTCCCAGGGTGGTCGGGATTGGAAGAGGCGGACGAGGCATAGGGCCATATCAGTTTAGGGGAGCCGCACCACACTTAAAGCGTGCGCCTCACCCTATCCCTCCCGAGGGCGATGGGATTAGGATCCCTGGGCTTAGGTTGGTGTATTTTAATGCCAGGTCTGTGGCTAATAAGTCCTCCCTCCTCCGGGAGACCATTGAGGAGGAGGCTGCGGACCTGGCCTGCATCACTGAGACCTGGTTGGGCCCAGAGGGGGTGTCCCTCTGGTTGATTTATGCCCCCAGGTTTTCGGTTTTGCACCGCCACGGGCCCAGGGTAGGGGTGGTGGGGTGGCCGTGGTTATTCGGGAGACCTTGTTTCCAGGGAGGTCTCTGTTGCAGAGATAGGCGGGAGTGAGATTCTCCTCCTGAGGTGGGGGCCTAATGGGCGGGTGGGCTTGCTGCTAGCATACCTTTCCCCAGCTGTGTGGCAGCAGCCCTGCCTGGGCTTCTCGATCTCCTCTCCGGGTGGCGGTGGAGCTCCCGGACATTATGGTCCTGGGGACTTCAATCTGCCTTCCCTGGGGGGTCGGGTTTGGCCCAGGAATTCATGGCTTCTATGGAGGCCATGGGCCTGACCCAATTGATTCAAGGCCCTACTCATGGGGAAATACTCTTGACCTGGTTTTTGTCTCTGAACAGTGGCGGAGTGACAGAGGGCAGGTCACTATTACGACTTTGCCTGTTCCATGGTCTGATCACTATCTCCTACGGCTGGTCTTCCAACAGGCCGCCCCCACTGCTGGGATGAGGAGCCACTTAGATGGTTCCGCCCCAGGCCTGATGGACCCTGAGAGGTTCCAGGCAGAACTGGGGTTTTTCCTTCCTCCCTTGCCCACAGCTCTGCCGAGGATCTGGCAGTGGCCTGGCAGCAGGCTGCGTCAGAGGCCCTCGACAGGGTTGTCCCCATCGTCCCCTTACCGTGGATCCCGGTTTGCTCCTTGGTATACTGAGGAGCTCCGGGAGATGAAGCCGTCGAAGGGGTTAGAGAGCAGGTGGAGGTCCACCCGTTCCCAGTCCCACCGAGCCCAGCTAAGAGCCTTTATTGGGACTTACCTGGTAGCTATGAGAGAGGCGAGAAGATCTTATCTCTCCACTCTCATAGCGTCCGCGAATAATCGCCCGGCCGCCCTGTTTGGGTTACTCGTTCCCTCCTTCATTTAGAGGGGGGCGGACCTGCGGGTAAGGCTGAGCATTTGTTCAACATCTGTCGGATAAGATTGCTCGTATTGGGGACGGGTTGTCCTCCGATTTGCAGTGGTCTGGGGAAGGGGTGCAGGGAGTCTGGCTATTGTTATCTGGGATGAGTTCGATCCGTTTCGAGGATGAAGTGGACAGGATTATGCGAATGAGTTCCACCACATGTTTATTGGACCCGTGTCCCTCCTGGCTGGCTTATGCCGCCAGGGAGGTCATCTGGTTGGCTCGGCGGTTATCAACTTCTTAAGGGAGGGTGTCTTTCCCCGCCTTGAAAGAGCGGTGGTGAGACCCTCCTGAAGAAGCCTGCCCTGGACCCGACTGTGTTAGACAACTCGCTCCAGTCTCCAACCTTCGCTTTCTGGCGAAGGTTGTTGAGAGTGTGGTGGCTCAGCAGGTTCCGCTTTTCCTGGATGAAGCGGACTACCTAGATCCAGACAATCGGGCTTCCACCCGGTATAGCACGGAGACGGCATTGGTCGCGCTGATGGATGATCTCTGGAGGGCTCGGGATAGGGTTTTCCTCTGTCCTGGTCCTATTAGACCTCTCAGCGGCTTTCGATACCATCGACCATGGTATCCTTTTTCGCCTTGAGGGGTTGGGAGTGGGGGCGTTCTTCGGTGGTTCTCCTCCTACCTCTCGGGCGCAATCGGTGTTGGGGGGGGTCAGGTCGCCCCTAGGGTGCTCTCTTGTGGGGTCCCTCAGGGTGGTCCCCTTTTGTTTAACATCTACATGAAGCCGCTGGGTGAGATCATCCGTGGTTTTGGGGTGAAATTTCATCAGCGCTGATGATACTCAGCTGTACATTTCCACCCCAGACCAGATCAGTGATGCCCCTCTCTGATGACTCGGTGTTTGGATGCGACGGAACTGGATGAGCGGAACATGCTTCACTCAACCCGCCAAGACTGAGTGGCTGTGCATATCGGGCCCCGCCCAGTTTAGATTGTCCATCTTTGGCCATAGGGGAGGTGTTACCCCTGTGGATAGGGCTGAATCTGGGGTCCTCCTGGATGTACGGCCCGTTGGAGGATCAGGTGGGGCGCAGGGGCCTTTGCCCAGCTCCGCCTTGTTCGACAACGCCCTTTTCTGGACCGATCGCGACGGTCACTCATGCCCTTGTTACCTCTAGGCTCGACTACTGCAACGCTCTATTTGGGACTGCCCTTGCATACCATCCGAGATTGCAGCTGGTGCAGAATGCGGCGGCTGGTGGTGATGGAGTTACCGTTCTCCCATACGACCCTCCCGCGCTGCCTTCATTGGTTGCGGTTGCGGGTGATTCAAGGTTTTGGTATTAACATACAAAGTCCTTCATGACATGGGTCCTCAATACTTAAGGGAGCGCCCTTCTTCCAATATCAAATACCGTCGCCCTGCGAGCCCATAGGCAAGGACTCCTCGGGTCCCGCCGGGCCAATGCCGGCTGGCGGTTCCTCGACACGAAGCCTTTTTCTGTCGCCCCTGACCTCTGGAATCAACTGCCTTTGGAGCTCCGCCTGGCCCCTGACCTCCGCACCTCGCCAGGAGTTAAAGACCTGGTTGTTTGACCAACCGGGCTGTGACCCCTTGGGGAGGGATGGTTTTAAGGTTTTATAGTGTTTGAACTTATAATTTAATCTAATTGTTTTTTAAGTATTTATTGTTCTTGTTTTAGCTGTAAGTCACCTGAGTCTTCGGAGATGGGTGCATATAAGTTCAAATAATAAATAAATAAATAAATACTTTTCTGCTTCTTAAGGGTGAAGAATGACCAATGGTGACTGTTTGATGAGTTTCATTCTTCCCATTTGCTTCTGTGTTGTCCCATTTTCTCACTGAAGTTGTTAGGCTTGAATTCTTTGTCAGGAAACTTTCTTCTGTGGGGTGGAGTTCTGGATGATTTGCAGACTCTTGCTAGATGACCTCTTTTTTCACAACGGAGGCAGATGGTATCAAGAAACTTGCATTCAGTGCGGTGGTGGCTCCCCACAACCTCTGCAGTAAAAATCTTGCCTCTTTCTTCCCAGGTCTTTCTTTTTCCTCTCCATTCTGAGTCTATAAATTCCTTCCTCCACCTCACTACAGTCTGACTCAGAATCTATTTGCTCGCAATGAGTTGTTGTGGACTTTTCCACATCAGGATGGCTTGAGGCCTTGTTAATTTTCTCCACGGCTGCTGCTGAGGACTTGGTGGCTTCTGCTGAGGAGGCCTCTTCTATGGCTTCCTTCAACGTGATCTTACGTTTTAATAATAATTTGCTCTGAAGCACCTTGTCTTTGAGGCCTAGAACAAATCGATCACGCATGGCCTCTTCCAAGTTGTTAAACTCGCATGCACCCCCATGTCTCTTAAACTTGCCACGAAGTCATTAACATTTTCGCTTTCCCCTTGATCCTGACGGTAAAACTCGTGTCTCTTAATGAGGCAGAATACTTGTGGGGCGTAATGGGCTCTTAAAAGCTTTTCTAAATCAGACCATTCCATTACTTTCAAGTCTGCAGCTCCCGCCAATGCCTTCGCCATCTTGAAAACTGCCGGACTGCAGTGAGAAAGACCGCCCTCTTCGCTTCTTGGAAATGTCGGAGATTGTTTCCTCCAAATACATTTGGAAACGATCTGCACGAGTCCCAGTCTTCTGCCGCCGGATCGAATGGGGCTGGGGGGGTGTTCAGCACAGCCATCCCTCAGCTTGTTTTCCGAGTCGTCTTCTCTTCAGGAAGGATCCCACCTTCATCGCCAGTGTTAAGTTTGCATGAAGAGTCAGACGCGGAGTGCTTCAGTGAAGAGTTTATTAGTGACTACAGCTCATAACAGACCCGATTTGGCTGGGCTGCAGCTGCTACTTATAGCCAGCAGCCGCAGTTGCCAGCCAATCAGAGTGCAGGATTTTCCCGCACTTTTTAAACCAATCATTTCTGACATTTTACAAGAACAGTTCAAACTAAACCAATGACATTCAAACCTGCATACATAACAGAAAACATATGTTTTCATACAAATACCAACACTCCAATTAATAAAGAACTCAGAAATATAAAAGCTCACTAACTCACAACCCTAATTTGTCAACAGCCCCCAAGAATGCATGATGTTTTATTTATTTATTTATTTATTTTATTATTTAGTCTTATATGCCGCCCTATCTCCCTGGGGACTCAGGGTGGCTCACATAATAAAAAACAAAAGTTTTTTATGTACAAAAGTTAAAAGAAATTAAAAAGTTATTAAACCCAATACGGCCAAACAAATTTTCTAAAACCCCAAAACATGACATTTAAAAACTAAGACCCGCCCCCTCAGTCCAGGCCGGCTTGTTCAAATAACCAGGTCTTTAGGCCGCGGTGGAAGGAGCGGAGGTTGGGGGCCAATGTTGTCACTGTTGTTACTAGGCCAATAAACAGAATCCTCCTTTACAACTGCAGCCTGCCTCAAACTTATTTTTCCTTTGCCTGTGTGTCTCTCTCTCCTGGCTTGGAATAAGACATCGACCAGATTTAACTTCCAACAAGACAAATAGTACATAACACAATGAGCAAATTCTACATTGGGTGGAGGGGAGATGGGCAAGATAGATGGTAGCCCTTGGTACCACAACTAAAATGCAAGGCCTAATGGAAATAGGTAGCCATTGCCACTGAAATAATTTGGAAAGGAATCTTTGGTCCCACTTCCATATTAATAAAATTACTTTAGCCACAAATACAAATCTCCTTCAGTAAAACAAAAAACATTTTTCCAGGTATGTTACGTATCATGTTTTAATGCAATGAAAGTTGCAACCTAGTCCCCACATTAGCAATATTAAGGATTTTTCTTCATTCAGCATATTGTGAATATGCACAGTAGATCTATTCTGAAATACTAAGCAAAATTCAACAGCAAATAAATGCAAACATTAATTGCAGGTTCCATCAGAACCAAACTGATCAGTGGTGGGATTCAAAAAAAATTATTACCGGTTCTGTGGGTGTGGCTTGCTGGGTGTGGCTTGGTGGGCATGGCAGGGCAAGGTTACTGCAAGATCCCATTCCCTCTCCGCCTCAATAACCTGCTTTCCTGCTCTGTTCCCCTGTGCAGGGCAACCAATGAGGACCAAGCCAATCAGCTGGGACTCAGGAGGCAGAGAATAGATGGGGCGGGCCCAGTCAGAGGTGGTATTTGCCGGTTCTTTGAACTACTCAAAATTTCTGCTTCCGGTTCTCCAGAACTGGTCAGAAACTTCTGAATACCATCTCTGCATCTGATTCAAAATGGATCTGAGGCTGCCACATTCATTTAGTAACCACTATGCTGCTGCAGCTCTTGAAAAAGAAAATACCAAAGAAATTTTGAGCAGAGCATCAAACACATGGTGGATCAGTAATAAAGCTTAACCAACTTATGTGGGAGTGAGCTTGCTTGCTGTCTGACACTCCCTTTTGCGTATTGAATATCTGTTTATGATTATCCAACAATTCATTTTCTTTTCCCAGCTTACTAGGTAACAAACTATTTGCAAGAAAATATATGTACCCTCAAACATTTTAATACAGCAATTTCTAGTACCATGTAAGTCTTCTTTGCTATTCAGCTAATGGCTCTAATAACACCAAGTATCTCTTCTCTTCAAAGGAAAATTAGCATTATAAACCAATTCTGGTTAATTTATATTTATTTAAAAGCATCCCATTTGGATGACCCTTTGGCTGGTAGTTAAGTCGGTGCATGCTGTTAAAACTATTGGCCTATTTTTGCTATTAACAATCATTTTGCAATGTATTGCTCAGCATGAAAACGAAATGATAAAGATAAGACAGTTAATAACTGGAAGAGATGCTACTGTATCACATATTATTAAAATGAGTACCAGGCAATGATTCCGAATTCATATGCCTAATTATTATTATTTTACTGGGCCAACAAGGAAATAGAGAATCAGTGTCAAAATGTTCACAATAGATATAATTTACATTATACTTCTATTCTTTGGGCTCCAAAGACACACTTTTCCAGATCTGTCTCTTGAGTTTTCAGCATTCCCATCCAATGGTTGGCAAGCTTGTATATTCTGTTTCACAATATCATTCTCATCACCATTCCTAATGAAATAAATGAAATAGGAAAGAAACTATCCAGCTTTTATATTCAGGCAGAAGTTTTGGGTTTTCATTCAATTCATTCCACTCCACATTCAGTTATAAAGCTCTCATGATGATATATACCTTGCTTTGAGTGTCAAATAGGTAGTTAAAAACTTACACACCACCACAAACTCTCTGGAAGTAAGATACAATGCTATAAATAACAACTGCAACTGTAAAAACCTTTTGGAGTCTGTCAGTCATTCAGGTCATGGTTATTCCAAGCAGTCCTGAGGAGAGGGGGATTCAGCTGGTACATTGTTCTGAGGCCCACGGAGCTCAAAGGGGGCCCATGAAGAGGATTAAAAAAAATTTTTTTTTTACAAAACCCAATTAAAAAAAAGAAAAACAGTGGGACAGGGTGTCAACCTGGACATGCCTGGGCAAGGGTTGGGGTGGTGGATGGTGGGGATGGCTCACAGCAAAACACTTCAAAGATGGATCAAATCAACTCATTGGAGGGCAAACGGCAAGGAAGGAAGGCATGTCCTTCCCACACAGATCACAGCAATGATCACCCCACCCTCTACTTCCTCCTCTCTCTTTCTCCCCTTCTCCCCAGTTCTTGAAGAATGAACTTTGGAAGGATCTGTGCCAGATGTGGTATTCAGTAGGTTCTGACCAGTTCTAGAGAACCAGTAGCAGAAATTTTGAGTAGTTCAGAGAACCGGCAAATACCAGCTCTGACTGGCCCCGCCCCCATCTATTCTCTCCCTCATGAGTCCCAGCTGATTGGCTGGGTCTTCTTTGGTTGCCCTGCACAGGAGAACGGAGCTGGAAAGCAGGCTAGTGGGGTGATGAGGGAATGGGATTTTGCAGTAACTTTCCCCTGGAGTGGGGAGGGAATGGAGATTTTGCAGTATCCTTCCCCTGCCATGCCCGCCAAGCCACACCCACCAAGCCACACCATGCCCACCAAGCCATACCCACAGAACCGGTAGTAACATTTTTTGAATCTCACCACTGATCTGTGCATGCAGCCATGCCAAAGGGTAACTGGCAAGAGGTGGCTTTAAAATGCAGGAAGATAAACTGGAGGAGGGGAGGGTAGATGTGAAGTTAATGTGTAGGTGAGGGGGCCCATATTAGTCTTGTTCAAGCATTTAATAATCCTCTCGGCAGCCCTGATTCCAAAGGGGTTTTTTCAGTAGGCAACTGGACTTTCTTGTTTTTCTTTTGAAGATGTTTTTTCTTCTCGTCCAAGAAGCTTCTTCAGCTCTGACAAAAAAAAACCCTGTAAAAACCTTTGTACCCATAAGATATGCTGATACCCAACAATTTAGACAGTTTTTAAAGGAGGTTAAATAGATCAGTGAAGTATTGGGCTATTAATGGGCATGTCTAAATTGTGATAAGTCCCTTTATCGATTAGATGCCGCTTCAACTAGCGCCTTGCATTTGGGCTTCATTCACATTTCTTTTGTAGTTTGAAAAAACATGATAATGAAGATAGCAGAAGCCATTTCCTACATACAGTAGTTGAACTTCAATCACTTATCCTCCATGGCATGAAATTCTTTGTTGATTCAAATCTAAATTGTCACATGTCAAACTCATTATCTTTTTTTCTTTGTATGAATTAAAAATGACAATTTGAAAGCATGTGAAGCTTTCTGAGACTTTATGGGACTCCAAAATCAGAGAAGGGCATTTCTTTTGCAAAATAATAGAAGACTTCATAATTCATCATTTTGTTCTTTCCCACCTGAGAGCAAGATATGGCTACATTTCCATCAACATTTCTCATCCAATAAAAGTATGGTGTGTATTAGTACCCCTTTATAAAGCCTTAGTAAGATCACACTTAGAATATTGTATCTCAATTTTGGTCCCATATTATAAAAAAGATTTTGAGATTCTGGAAAGAGAAGAGCAACAAAGATGATTAAGGGAGTGGAGACTAAAACATAGAAGAATGGTTGTAGGAGTCAACTATTTTCCAAAGCACCAGAAGGCAAGATAAGAAAAAATGGATGGAAACTAACTAAGGAGAACCTAACCTAGAGCTAAGGAGAATTTTCCTGTCAGTGATAACAATTAACCAGTGGAATCTTCAGAAGTTGTAAGTGCTCCATCACTGAAGGCTTAAAAAAAAAGACTGGATAGCTACTTGTCTGGAATGGTTTAAGGTACCTTGCTTGAGCAGGGGTTGGACTAGAAGACCTCCAAGGTCCCTTCCAACTTCTATTCTGTTAAATTTGCCTTTGCCAGATTCTGAGCGTAACATGCAGCCCTGGGTCTCATGTTGTCCATCTGTTTTCTAAGGAGAGAGAATAGAGTGACTATACCAGGACTGCAAAAACTTAGCTGGAGGTTTGTTTGATGTTGTTGTTGCTGTTTTCATCTCTTTGCTACCACAGTGTTATTATTTTTGAAGCCCAGATATAGCAGTCTACTTGAGGAAGGCCATTCCAGAAGTTTAGAGCAGATTCTCAAACATTTTAGAACCCCTTTTGCAGCCTTAAAAAGCATTGATGATCCCAAATAGCTTTGGTTTATAAGGGTTGTGCATCTGTCTGTCTGTCTATCAGTATCTACCACATAAGAAACTAAAACTGGGAAATGCTAAAATAAGAAAGGGTTGTAGAGAAGAAACACTAAGAATCCCTGGTTTAGAAGATAATCATCTGGCCTGTTTAAAGGCTCGCTGAACCTAACTACAGCACATGGTTTGCAAATGGTTCATCTCTCTTCAGTATGTTCTAGCCAATATGTTTTTTTCATATTGTAGATCTTCATTAATGGCTTTGGAAGAAAAATAATATTCTGGAGAAGTAACCCCCCCCCCCTTGGTTGCTGGGAAAAATGAATTGCTTGGCTGACAAGTGGACTGTTCCTTGGGGAATTCTCAGAAAGCTGATCGACCAAAGCATGTGTGATAATATTCTCACAATGAATAATTCTGTGAATCTGTTGTTGTTATTAAAGAAATAGCAACTGCAAGGACTTCCAATAATAGTATGATAAAATGAAATGCATATTGGAAGGAAAACATATAATTTACAAGCTTATTGTTCATTTCAACATCTAAAACACATTCATTTGAACACATTTCCCACATAATTTATTTTGAACACACCTCTTGTTTGTTTCACTATAAGAAATTTACCAAAATCATCTTTTTACTGGAGTGAATGGATGTTGTTCAAAGAATCTCCATATCAAATATGCACATTTTCAGTGGGTTATTATATATCAGAATGCCTTATTTATAGTGTGGTGGAAATGTAATGGATTTTTTCACCCATAACCAAATGCATATCTCCCATTTTATCATTTTGTAACGATTACCTATATTCAATTTTCTCTTTTATTGCTTGAGTTTTTTCTTCTTCACATACTAATATTACTTTTCCAATTATTATCTTATTTCTTGGTGTAAAAAATGATCTTGATTAAATTGCAAAAATAATTGTGATAACTTAGCCAATCATTTCTGCCCAGGCTCATTGGGAGTTGAGTGTCATCAGAGTTAAATTTTATATTTAAATATCATATTTGATATTACAGTATTGGCAACATTTAATGCTTGTGCTAGCTGTTTCTTTGTAAGATGCTTCAATGCAAGTGATCTTATCCTTTTGTATTTATGCTGTTCTAGATGCTCAGTTATTCTTTTTTCAATTCCTCTTGGTTTGTTTTTTTGTTTTTTAGTTAGAGGGCTTTGTTCTTTCTGAAAAAAAGGCTGAGGAGAGGTTGCCTGGTTTAGGAATGAAAACAATTCAATAGCTATGCTCACTTCCTGTAATACTGATTCCCCCTGGTTTGCCTCTACAGTCTGAGCTACTACTGGCAAGGCTTTGATTTCTTTGCCTTGAGAAGACTTTTGCAGTTCTTCCAATTCTACTTCTGTGAATAGTTCGTTTTTGTATTATAACTGGACATTCATTTGCTAGTCCCTGTTCTGTTATTTCTTATTATGGAAAACCCTCAAAACCAGGACTTTCTTTTCAGGTATCTTTTTCTCATTGGGTTTGATTTATAATAATAGATTGTAATTCCTTTGTTTTCAATTTTCACATACTTGTGATGGGTAAACAACTTTTTTTCCCCAGTAATCTTGCAGCTGCTTACACTGATTGCTCAGCCAGCAGTTCTGAGCTCTGTAGCCTATTTGTAACCAGATGTCAAGGAACTCCAACACCTGACATAGCTTTTGTTGACCTGGGCTTGGCCAATTCAGTATAAGCTTCTGTGAAATACATCTCACCACATTGTTTATGCGAAAGACGTTCTCCATCTGGCTCTTCTGATGAGACTATTCAGTATAATATAGTTCTCATTCTCCTCATGGCACATAAAACCTGCAACCATGGCAAGATAATGTCATACAGTGGGTGGAATTATTATTATTACTATCATCATCATCATTATCATCATCCATTTCTTATAAGGCTAAAGAGGGCTGTCCTATCTTTATTCAGAATGGAATATGGGCAGCATCGCTATGCTGGTGATGTACACTATTGCTGTAGACACATAAGAACAAATTTATTCCCACATTTAAAAAAAAATCAGCCTAGTTGACTTGGCAATGATGAACTTTTATTTGTAAATATCTTCAAATGTTTCAGTTATCCTCACTTCTCTCTCTCAAAACAATTACTAAAAAAGTCATTTTGGGGGAAATTACTTGTATTTGGTTATTAAATTTAATATCCTCCCATCTCCCCCCAAAAGCAACTAAATTAAAATGTATATATAATTATTTGATCCTCTGTTATATTTAAACTCTTATTTTTTTATTCTGCCAGTAACATAGCAGAGACCCAGGCAAGAGTTAATGTGGCTGACTGCCCAAACAGAAATCAGCAACTTTTTACTACTCAATAACAAAGAATTACAACTGTTTTAATGTAGTCTGATAATTTATGGTGCACTTTTATTCAGCCTCATTTTAAATACTTTTTTTTTGCAGATGAGTAGGTTAATTAGTTTTGTGATCAACATTCTATAACTGCCAGCTAAGGTTCTTGCATGGAACAAAAACATATTCATTACAATGAACAGATGTTATTTTAAAGTAATTTTCCATAACTGCAGCCATTGTGTGTGCTTATGTGGTGTCATCATTTCATCGATAAAGATTCCATTTTCCAAACATGTTCACTGGTAATATCTCATTCAGAATGAGAGAATTTGACACTCTCTGATTAACAGTTTAGGATTTTTTTTTTTTAAGGGAATTGTTTTGCCCTGCTGAGAAGCCAATGCTTAATAGATTTCTGGGAAAAGAAGCCTTCCATTGCAAAAGTCTGTGTGAAGGATGTAAATTATGAATGTCTACCTGCTATAGAAGTATAAGATCATCCATCTCTTAGCAACTTTGGGCTCAGCAACAGCGAATCAAGGAAATGATAACTTACTAATGGGATAAAATGAATGATTTCCCTAATACAATAGAAGAGAATATTTGTAGTTCAGGATTAAGCAATGGAGTCTTTGGTGCTCTCTGAACTTGGACGGAGTTTTTTTTGGCAAACATTTCATTACCAAACGAGATAACATCATTAGAACTGATTAGTACTTGTATCTTTGGTTTTTCGTGCCTAAAACCTGGACTTTATCCATATTAAATTTCATCTTGTTGGATAGGGACCATTGTTCAAGTCTGTCAAGATCTGTTTAGATCCTGAGCTTGTCTTCTGGGATTTTGGTCCATAGTAGTCATGAACTGCTGAAACAACACTAATCCTGGGAACCAGCAAAGGCAAATTGAAATTCTTCAGAACTTTTTAAAGAATACTTCCTGTTGCCTGTGTGGAGTTCACAGCAGATATTTTGTCTTTGCACCCTGAGGAAAAAAAAACATCTGTCACTACCTAGGATTGAACTCATTGTAAACAATTGGTTTACTTATTGACTGTGGGGCAAAAAATATTGTAAAATTGGGTTTGGAGTTATGATTTTATTAATTTAATTTATATGCCACCCATCTTACTGTCACACAACTTTGGAGTCATGACCCACTGAATGACCAGCGCAACTTATGACTATAATTCTGGCCTCAATTACAACTGTAAGTTGAGAATTACCTGAATATGCTAGCTTCAGCTCCATTTTACTGCCAAAATGTTCTCCCACAAATAACTTGTTTTCCTTCCTCCTTTCCCTTAAATTCTTGTTCCTTCTTCCTTCCATCTGGTGTTCCTTCACCACTTTCCTTTTGTTTCTATGCATTCCATGGACAGGAAATGGATGAAGCATGTTAGAGAGAGTGAGATACATTATCTTCCATCAGTTATTGCTCTGAATGCACATATAAAATTTCAGCAATGCTTAACTGGAACCCACTCCACTAACTTACACCAACTCTCATTATAAACTCTTAGATCATTAACTTCCAGTACAGATGTACAGATGGATATGCCATTGCTATCAAGAGGTATTTGTCACCATCATCCATATTTAGAACAGGATCACAGACTATTAAATATAATCTTTGGTGTTGCATTAATCATTGGGACTTGTTGCTGCCTATTAGAGTTAGGTACTACTGTGTTCAGATTTCTATGCATATTTAAGACAGCCAGTTTGGCATGATAGTTTAAGGCATTGGACTAGAAACTTAGTTCTAGCCACAAAACCAACTGGGTGATCTTGGTCCAGGCACTCTCTCTCAGCCCTAGGAAGCAGGCAAGGGCAAACCACTTCTGAAAAAAAAATTGCTAAGAAAACTGTTAAGTTTGCATGAAGAGACAGACGCGGAGTGCTTCAAGCTCTTTGTTTATTAGTGACTACAGCTCAGAATGAACCAAACTTTGGCTGGGCTGCGGCTGCTACTTATAGCCAGCAGCCGCAGTTGCCAGCCAATCAGAATGCAGGGTTTTCCCGCACTTTTTAAACCAATCATTTCTTACATTTTACAAGAACAGTTCAAACTAAACCAATGACTTTAAACCTGCATACATAACAAAAACAACAGGGATTTATCCAGGCAGTTGCCAGGAGTTCAGACTGACTAGAAGGTGCTTCCCCCCTCCACCCAACAACAACAAAAAAAAGCATATTTATTAGATGCTGAGATTTTAAAGTGCTTTTGTCAGAACATTTCAGAAGCACATACTTTTCTAAGTTCCAAATTGCACATTAGTTTGGTAGATGAGAAACACTCACCTGCCTTTTAAGCAAATTATGCTGGGTTTTGTTACGTGCAAAATCTTCACAAGTTGTTTGGTTTTCTACTCAGAAAAAGCTGGGGAATAATAAAAATGTGGATTTTTTTTCTTTTGTGACTTCTTTTTATTACTGTGTTTATAATATGTGTGTTTTTCCCTGTATCTTCATTTGCATATCATGCTATTTTCCTCCCCTCTCCCTTTTCTGCAACCATTATAAATTACTGGCAATTTTCATGGTAGACTGAGGGAAGTTAGAGGGAAAAATGCTAACATATCATAGTGCATTTTTCCATCAGGCAGTTCAGATTTCACAAATATGTATTTACCTTCTGCTCTGTTTGTGTTTATTTTGCAAAATTTTAATTTGGAAAAAGTTGGGGGTCTATTTCCATTTAAGTAAGATAATTGGAATGATAATATTATTGTTGTTGTTGTTTATTGCACAATCAGCCAGATATTCAAACTGAATTTGGCATTTTTGTCTAATTATTTATTTCTACAATATGTTGTTGTTATCATATGACATCATTATTAGCGTATGCCATTGTTACATTAGCCAGGAAATCTCAATGCAAGGATAGTAATTTGGCTGCAACACCATGCTGTGTTATAGGAAATGCTCATGGCTTCCCATGGGACATCACAGGAGGGTGAGATAGCTTTTCACCAGAAAGGAAGATAAGTGGCTCTTCTATAGCATCATCTAAAGCCCCTTCCTTCCATAGAACCACCTTGCAAACTGGTGCCACAACCGGGAGGGTTCAGAGGGCAGGAATCTGACTGCCTGAATGGAGCACCAGCTTGTTCCCCACTGGAGTGGTAGCTAGTCTATCTACTTTCGAAGTGTTAGGTGGACAGAACCCCAGGCGAGTGATGAAATCTCACCCTGACATGCAGTGCTGCGATTTGAACTGCTAGAGCAGAAACTACCTCCAGTGTCATTAAGGCACTTGGGTCTATTGGAATGCTGAAAGACCAGAAACAAATTTTCACTGAAACAACATTTCCTAAGGCATCTTGAATATTAGACTTCTCTGGTAGCCCTGCTGGGGCAACTTAAACTTTCATATCTCAGCTTTCCTTGAGACCTGTAATATCTGATCTAAAGGTAACACTTCTATAAATGCTAACCAAAAAAATGATATTTATAACTGTTTCATATTACCATCATTTGTTATCATTCTTGTCCTCTTCAACCATATTTATGTTACGCTACAAATCAATCAGCAATTTTCATGCTCCTACTAAGGAGCCCAACATTCAAAGCAGAAAGCATAGATTGTCTTAAGCACCCCAACCTACATAAATTTAGAGATGAAACTATATCACAATCATTCAGAAAGCTAATTTCTATTGAAACAGCCCATTGGTGCATATAATTCAGTTCTGTCTAGACTAGGGTGAGCAGTGGAAATGGCCAAAAGATTGAATTGGACCAGGATGGTCCAGGAGAAAATTTCATTTCTCTAAGGTGAGGTGAGCAATATTTCCTCTATTTTCTGTCTAGCTTATGAAGGACTAGCTTATGTCTAGCTTATAAAGGGCCTGTGCTTCACTACAAAACTATGTGGTTGGGCCTAGTTTTGGGGGAACAAAGTAAGAAAGGGGGAAAAATGTGCCTCTGTCTACCAGCATCCATCGGTATTCATCTGGCTAGCATCCTGTCAGTGTGTGAGAGAGTTGGGGGCTGAACTTGGAAACTAAAACAGTATTTGCTGTGGGAGCAAGAAGGAGACAACCAAGGAGCCTGGGCGTGGCTTAGCTCAACTGTTCTGTACTAAAGCTGCTTGGTGCTGTCAAACTAAAATTGAAACTCCTCTCCTCTGCTTGTGTTTTGCATTTAGAACAGATTTCTTTTCAGGTGGGGAGGCGGAGTAGAACTCCTTAGCATCAGAGCATGTTAATAATAATATAGGAAATACTAATGCTCTGATGGTCATTTCAAACAATCCTTTCTTAGTGAGCACCTAGAAGCCAAGAGGAACATTTTATTTATTTGATTTGTCAATCGCTTACAAGATAATAAGTGTAAGGATAAACATAGTTATGAATGCATGAAATGAATACATATAAGAAAAATAAAAGAAACAATAGGACAGGGACGGTAGACACATTGGTGCGCTTATGCATGCCCCCTACAGACCTCTTAGGAAAGGGGTGAGGTCCATAGTAGAAAGTCTAAGGTTAAAGTTTTTGGGGTTTGGGAAGAAACCACGGAGTCAGGTGGTTTCTGTTGCTGAAGTTGTATTTCCTGCAATCAAGTTTGGTGCGGTTAATCTTGAGTTTGTATCTATTGTGTGGTCTTGTGTTGTTATGATTGAAGCTGAAGTATTCATTGACCAGTAGGACATTGTAATGTATGATTTTATATACTATACTTAGATTGGACCAAAGACAGCGTAGTTGTAGGTTTTCTAGATCTAGAATTTCAAGTCTGGTGGCATAAGGTATTCTGCAACGAGTAGAGGAATATAGAGAGTCTAGCTTTACCGTTCTGGAGATTTTATGATAGGAAAATATGAAAGTTAGCAATATGCCCGTCAATATAAGAGAATATTTGTAACTTAAGGTTGAACTCTATGGTCCTTGGAGCTTTCTGACCTTGCAGATGTTTCATTGCCCAGCTTGGTAACATTATCAATAATTTGCTCTTTTTTATATATTAGTGGCTTGCCCTGTCAGTGTTGGTGGCTACATGATTAAGATATTGTTTACCATTAACTTTATTTATCTATGCTGGGGGTTCATCTTGTTTGGGTGTTATTTACAGCTTGGCTGTTGGTATTGTGTTAAACTTAGTGGTAATCTCTGCTCATCTGGATGTTGATTGCTGGTGAGGAGGTACTTTGCTCTTTTTGTTTCCTTTTTATCTTTTTCATTGTCTTACTGATGATGTTATTTGAAATGTCTCCAAGAAAATGTCTACAAGAAAACAAACAAACTTGGAAGGCACTAAGGACAACATGTTGTGGATATTATGCCTGTTTGAATGAATGAATCAATTCTTTATTGGCCAATTGTGATTAGACACACAAGGAATTGGTCTTGGTGCACATGGTCTCAGTGTACATAAAAATAAAAGATACGTTCATCAAGAATCATAAGGTACAACACTTAATGTTCTTGCTACTGATGAGTAGAAGGGGAAAGGGAAGAAAAGCGATCTAAAAAATAATATGTTTGGCCATTGTTGAAATTCTACTCTGCTATTCCCTCTTTATTCAGAATTTTTAGTCTCAAAAGCATCCCAGTTAAAAACAAATTGCCTAAAATGAAACCTTTCTGCATTTTTTGTCTGAACCCTGGATTCCACCTAAGCTGCAGAGGTTGTTCAGTGAGAACAAAGTCACCAAAGCTAAACTTGATAGCAAAGTTTTGACTTGTTTTCTGTTCTTTCCTGGTTTTTGTTTGATGCTGCCCTCCTTGATCTTTCTCCAGTATATGATTCTTCATCAAGAAATCAGATTTACAAATCTTGTAAAGACTTTTCTTTGTTCTTCCTCAATTGTCAAATGTCTCATTAACCATCAGTTGAATAGACAATACTTTTAGTTTAATAGACTTGACTCCTTGTTTATTTTTCCACAGGACACTCAATCTATCTTCTGAAGGGTTGTTGGGGCAAAAAAAGAAGAAGATGGAGGCTATGAATATATATACAAGTAGTCCTTGACTTACAACAGTTCATTTAGTGATCATTCAAAGTTACAACAGCCCTGAAAAAAGGGACTTGTGATCATTTTTTAAACTTATTTTATTTATTTATTTATTATTTGAACTTATATGCGCCCCATCTCCAAGACTGGCTTACAGCTAAAACAGGAACAATAAATACTTAAAAACAATTAAATTAAATTATAAGTTCAAACACTAAAACCTTAAAACCATCCCTCCCCAAGGTCACAGCCCGGTTGGTCAAACAACCAGGTCTTTAACTCACGGCTAAAGGAGATCGGGGCCAGGCGGAGCCCCAAAGGCAGTTGGTTCCAGAGGTCAGGGGCGACAGAAAAGGCTTCGTCGTCGAGGAACCGCCAGCCGGCATTGGCCGCCGGGACCCCGAGGAGTCTCTGCCTATGGGCTCGCACAGGGCGACCGGTATTTGATATTGGAAGAAGACGCCCTTAAGTATTGAGGACCCATGTCATGAAGGACTTTGTATGTTAATACCAAAACCTTGAATCCACCCGAGCGCAACCGGCAACCAATGAAGGCGCAAGAGGAGGGGGTCGTATGGGAGAACCGGTAACTCCATCACCACCAGCGCCGCCGATTCTGCACCAGCTGCAATCTCCGGATGGTACGCAAGGGCAGTCCCAAATAGAGAGCGTTGCAGTAGTCGAGCCTAGAGGTAACAAGGCATGAGTGACCCGCAGGGCGCCCGGTCCAGAAAGGGCTAAGTTGTCGAACAAGGCGGAGCTGGGCAAAGGCCCCTGGCAACGCCCCACCTGATCCTCCAACCGAGCCGTACATCCAGGAGGACCCCAGATTCCGCCCTATCCACAGGGGGTAACACCTCCCCCCCTATGGCCAAAGATGGACAATCTAAACTGGGCCGGGACGCCGATATGCACAGCCACTCAGTCTTGGCCGGGTTGAGTCGAAGCATGTTCCCGCCATCCAGTTCGCGCATCCAAACTTACAACTGTTGTGGCATCCTGATAGTCACATGAAAATTTAGATGCTTAGCAATTTATTTATTTATTTATTTATTTATTTATTTATTTATTTATAATTGACTTGTATCTCTCACAGGACTCGGGGCCTCACAATTAAAACACAATACTTCAAACAATAAATATTTAAAACAGAATTAAATCAAACAAGCCCAATCACTAAAAACCC
Source organism: Naja naja (assembly GCA_009733165.1). Lineage (NCBI taxonomy): Eukaryota > Metazoa > Chordata > Lepidosauria > Squamata > Elapidae > Naja > Naja naja. The sequence continues at coordinate 15,085,927 of CM019155.1, read as the reverse complement.
ATTAAAATACTTTTAAAAACCCCAGGAGGTCAGTCCAGCCCGGCCTGTTCAAACAGCCAGGTCTTCAGATCGTGGCAGAAGGAGCGAAGATCAGGAGCCAACCGGAGCTCCAAAGGGAGTTGGTTCCACAAGGCAGGGACCGCAACAGAATAGTCCCTTCCCCGGGGCACCACCAGCCAACATTGTCTAGCCGACGGTACCCCGAGGAGTCCCCGTCTGTGCACACGCACAGGGCAATCGGTGTTTGATATTGGCAGGAGATGCTCCCGCAAGTACCCCGGACCCATATCGTAAAGGACTTTGAATGTTAACACCAACACTTTGAATCTCACCTGGAGGGCAACCGGCAACCAATGCAATTGATTCATATTTATGACGGTTGCAGTGTCCCAGGGTCATGTGATCCCTTTTTGTGACTCTTTAAAAAGAAAAATCAATGGGGAAGCCAGATTCACCTAACAAATGTGTTACTAACTTAACCACTGCAGTGATTCACTTAACAACTGTAGCAAGGAAGATTGTAAAATGGGGAAAATTCACTTAACAACTGTCTCATTTAGCAACAAAAATGTTGGGCTCAACTGTTGTCTTAAGTGGAGGATCTTTCACTTATCAAAGGTCTAACCCTTTTTTATATATTTGTTCTAACCCAGACCCTTTTCCAATAAAACAAACATGAACCAAAGGGAATAGAAACCTTTTAATGATTCTTACGAATCCCTGGTTAAAAGGCTGCTGCAAACTAATTAACTTTGATAAGCATGAGCCTCGCCAAAACTGTGCAAGACTGCCAAGAATAACAGATAAGGTTACCTAGAAATATTTTACAACACAAGAGTCTTCAAATACCAACTAAGATACTGCAATGTCCACGAAGCTCAAGTTTCAAAACGTCTTTGCTTCCTGCAAAGAACCTTTGATTCACAGCTGGCTTTTATCTTCTTGAAGAAGGGGCCATTACCTTGCAGCCTTACTCCTGAGTCACCCATGCTGCTGCAGCTGCTGTTTCCTGCAAGCAGCCCTGTGCGCACGCACACTTGGCACAGTCTCCTCGGGAACCCCCTCATCGCTGTTGCCAGCCCCCACAATCTCTGAAGGCAGCAGTCCACTCCCTAATGGTCCTGGCCCCTCATCTGAGTTCTCGCTCTCCTCAGCCGTCCATACCTGCTGCCGGCTAACCACAACAATATTGCAGATATGATAAGAAAAACGAACCGGGGCTTATATTGTACAGTTGCAACTGCCATCTTGAATTCTTTTTATGCCTCTCTGAGTGAAGATCACTTTTTTAAAGATATTCATCACTCAATAAATAATCATATCAAAATGTCTGTGTGCAAAAATCCCAGTGGAGTTTTCTAAACGGTGAATCTTAATACAACATGAAGCTGTTCCCTTCCTGCTAGTTTGATTTATATAATTTCCTTTTCCTTTCAAGTCATGGAATTATTTTGTGCTCTACGCTGCTAGTTGCTTTGATTATTTTAAAAGGAAAGACATACAAACATACAACAAATGCATAATATTTCAGTATTTGAAAAATGGAAGCATTCGGTGTTAAGCACCAGCGGTACCTAACAGCCAATAAAAAATACTGAATAGACTGTATATTGTGGTATTTAGTATTTGACAATTTTGGAAAGATTCCATGGCATCTTTTCTTATCCTTGTCACAAGCCTATTAATCAAAAATGTCATTTCAAGTACTAGCAATTCCAATTTTAATGCAAAATTCATATTTTCATGTGAATGAAATGCTTGTTCATCTTTTATCCTCAGGTCAGATATTGTGGTCAAGAAGAGTTCACAAAATTTATCTGCTTATTCAACATAGTATGAATTGTTCCATGACATTCCTGCTTTTTTTGTCATATTTTCAGTTTTAATTTTGGTTTTAATTAGCAGTTTGATTTCAGAACTTACTGTGTTTTTATTGTTTTCTTAAATTTTGTTTATTACTTTTGCTGTTTGATTGCTTTAAATATGTGAGCTTCCAAGACTCAGAAATGTAAGATGGGCAACTATACAAATTTGTTCAAAGACATAAATAGTTTGCTTTTTTTTAAAGTGTAACTTCAGAGCCAGGCAAAGGCATATCCTTTTCCTTCTCTCTTCCAATGTTATTGTTTTTTATAGCAAGAATACAAAAACTAAATAAGCAAAGGAAGAAGAGGAGGAGATAGTAGCAAAATAATAAAGTCTGCATTCTTCAATATATATTTGTTCCACATGTTTAAAAGGGGTGCGGCTTCCGTTGCACAATTGTGAGTACCATCTTGACCTTCTTGGTTATTAAATATCCCCATGTATATTTTATATTGATTTATTTTAATCGTCCCTTTATTATTTTTATAAATGTTTTAAGGCATTTATTAATACTCCTTCCTTCACCTATTTTTTCTACAACAACCTTGTGGGTTGAGAGAAAGTAACTGGCCCAAAGTCACCTAGTTGGCTTTCTTGCTTAAGGCAGTATTAGAACTTACAGTTTTCTGGTTTCTAACCTGATGTCTTCATTACTAGACCAAAATGCTACCTCTCTTTAACTATTCAATGAAATAATGCATAAAGGGGATGGAAATCTGTGAGAAGTTTATATAACTCTTTGGATCCAAAGATTAATGGGCTTTGAAGCAGACACAGACAAATATGTAGATAACCTCTGTTGCAGAGGTGGTATTCAGCAGGTTCTGACCAGTCCTGGAGAACCGGTGGCAGAAATTTTGATTAGTTCGGAGAACCGGCAAATGCCACCTCTGATTGGCCCCGCCCCCATCTATTCTCTGTCTCCCATTGAGTCCCAGCTAATTGGCTGGGTCTTTTTTGGTTGCCCTGCACAGGAGAATGGAACTGGAAAGCAGGTTAGTGAGGTGGGGAGGGAGATTTTGCAGTAACCTTCCCCTGCCATGCCCACCAAGCCACGCCCACCAAGTCATGACACGCCCACCAAGCCGTGCCCACAGAACTGGTAGTAAACATTTTTGAATGCTCTGTTGGTAATTTTTAAAACTCAAAGTGTTTTTCATGGGATCAGATCTGTACCTCTGTGGAGCATTAACAGAGAATTAACAACTCTAGACAAATTGTTGATAGGGATTGGTGATAAATTGATTAAGGTAATATATAAATATTTATTAGATTATAAAATAGAGGAAGAGCAGGTTAAAGAGACGATGGTGGTATGGGCCAAACATTTTGGATACAATATTGAATTGGAAAGATGGCAGAAACTTTGGGAAAAAATAGGAAATTAACATTGGCCACATCATATAAAGAGAATTTATGTAAAATGTTCTATAAGTGGCATCTTCCTCTGGCAAGGCTAGCCAAAATGTTTAGAAATTTAACACCGAACTGCTGGAAATGCAAGCAACTACCAGGCACATACTACCATATGTGGTGGACATACAAACATGCAAGGAAATATTGGCAACAGATTCAGAAATATTTAGAGCAAATGGTGGGACATCATATAGAACTTAAGCCAGAATTATTTTTATTAGGAATAATAACAGAAGCAAAGGCTCAACATATCTAATACTCCACATCCTGACAGTGGAGAGAATGGTTTACGCCCAGCAATGGAAGAACAAAAATATTCTGTCAGAAAGAGAGATAATAAGAAAAATACTGGTTTGTGCAGAATTAGATAAACTCTAGATCTGAAAAACAAAAGGGAAACAGAATACCATGATACTTGGAATAAATTTTACCAATGGCTGGAAGTGAGAGGTGGAAGTCAGAACATAACATAATTAAGATAAACTGATCTAGAATGTGACACTATAGAGGATCTAAAAGAGCAGGGTAGTCAAAAGAATTGTAACAAAATCAATATATAAAAAAAGATTTGGCCCTCTGAAGGAGTTGTTGAAAAGCTCTATAGCAGGGGTGTCAAACACAAGGCCCATGGGCCAGATTCAGCTCACTATTTGGTTGGATCTTGCCTGTGATGTGGTCAGATCAGAGGTGGTATTCAGCAGGTTCTGACCAGTTCTGGAGAACCAGTAATGGAAATTCTGAGTTGTTTAGAGAACCGGCAAATACTACCTCTGACTGGAGATTTCACAGTATCCCTCCGCTGCCACGCCCACCAAGCCACGTCCACAGAATGGGTAGTAAAAAAATTTGAATCCCACCACTGGGTCAGATATGGCCCATGGGCCCATCCTGGAAAAATGTAAGGGGCTGGCCTGCATCACTTCGACCTGGTCTACCCAATGCAAAAAGGAAACATGGCAGCAGTTTGGGAGTGGCATCAAGCTGGCCACGCCCACCCAGTCAGCCACACCTACCCAGTCAGCCATGCCCACCCAGCCTTCTGAAGTCAATCACAGCCCTGATGCACCCCTGCTCTATAGCATCACTTCTGGATGCTCTGAGTTATACTGACCAGTTTATATTGACAAGAAGGCAGTGTTGGAATCTTTAGTAGACAAGGGCCTCATTTAACATTTTTGGAAGATAGAAATATGCCAGTTATACATGGCTATATCACACTTGTTGGCAAGAACTCTGTTTTTTTTATTTATATGGAGATGAATATTTGGCATGTCTTCAGAAACTGAGTCTTGTGTCATTTATTGTTTATTTTTATTCCACATTTATTGTTTTTATAAATAACTAAGGAATGAAACTCAGTTGAATACAGCGGGAATGTGAGAGATAAACTAGTGGGAGTATGAAAAGAAGAAGGAGGAAGATCAAGAGGCAATAAATCTTGAAGATATGTGGATTGAATTTCAAAGTAAGTGACTAATAGAAAATAAATATGTTGCTTTGGCCATATAGGCAACTGGGGATTGGATTAAATTTCATTGTAAATCTATGAAGAAAGAATGAATGGGTTGAGAGTAAGGGGAAGAAGAGTTGATATGTTCTGAATTCTGTTGATTAGGCAATACCTTCTTGTGTGACCCAAGGGACATCTTCTCCCTACCCTTTAGAAGACCACCTCACTGAGATACTTTCCCTGCCTGATTTTTTAAAAAGATATTAAACAGGTGCTGGATCAGGGAATTGTTCTTAATGGAATGAGTTTTCCATGCTTGTTATATCCCTATGTTTTTGTGTTTTGCTTTTATTATTTGCTTGCAGTGCTAGTTCGCAAGGCTTTATTGCTGGTTACTGATGATATATGTTACCTGAGTGGTGTGCTGAGTGGACAGCAAAATAAAACAAAATACCCTGAATGTAATAGTTCACATGAGATGATGAGAACTGCAGAAAGAGAAAGGTGAGGAGCTTAAAGGTCAAGAAGGAATGTGTATAACAGTATACAAATGTGGTAGAAACAAGGATGCGTTGCAAAAAATAGAAAGCTATGAAAAGGAATGGTAGTGGTTTAAATTATATATACAGTAGATACATTTTCTTCTCTTTTTACTTAGAATAGAATAGAATAACAGAGTTGAAAGGGACCTTGGAGGTCTTCAAGTCCAACCCCCTGCTCAGGCAGGAAAACCTATACCTTTTGAGATAAATGGTTATCCAATCTTATCTTATCTTATCTTATCTTAAAAACTTCCAGTGTTGGAGAATTCACAACTTCTGGAGACAAGTTGTTCCACTGATTAATTGTACTAACTGTCAGGAAGTTTCTCCTTAGTTTTAGGTTGCTTCTGCCCTTGATGAGTTTCCACCCATTGCTTCTTGTCCTGCCCTCAGGTGCTTTGGAGAATAGCTTGACTCCCTCTTCTTTGTGGCAGCCCCTGAGAGATATTGGAACACTGCTATCATGTCTCCCCTAGTCCTTCTTTTGATAAGACTAGACGTATCCAGTTCCAGCAACTGTTCTTTATATGTTTTAACCTCCAGTCCCCTAATCATCTTTGTTGCTCTTCTCTGCACTCTTTCTAGAGTCTCAACATCTTTTTTACACCATGGTGACCAAAACTGGATGCAGGATTCCAAGTGTGGCCTTATCAAGGCATTATAAAGTGGTATTAACACTGCACGTGATCCTGACTCTATCCCTCTGTTAATGCAGCCTAGAACGTCTCATGCATTTAATATCTTTGGCTTACCATTTATTACATTTCCCTCCACTTTGAATAATGTTATGGATTGGTTGATGGATTGATTGATTAAGTGCCATCAAGTCAGTGTCAATTCATTTTTCCAAGACAATCAGTCCCAAACTGGTCCTTCAAATTTTCCAATGGTTAACTTATAGTCACTTTGCTGCTGGCCATTCACTTCTTCTTTTTTCTCACACCAAGACAATCTGTCTCCAACATAGACCTTCAGGTCTCCCAAAAGTGCACCTATTGACACTATAAGTGAGACCAACCACCTTGGTGTTGGGCACCCTCTTATTTTCTCCACCCTTCCCAGCATTATGGACTTGTCAAGGAAGCTAGGTGTTTGAATTGATTGATTAATTTGTGCCACCCAGGGTGTCAGCTCTTAGTAACCACTTAGATAAGCATTATTTAAGAATGTTCCTAGCCTACATCTTCAGATTTTCCAAAAGGGCACCCATTAACATTGTTATTGAGATTATCTACCTTGATGCTGGTCATGCTATGGAACCAGCTGCCTCTGGACCTCCGTCTGGCCCCTGACCTCCGCACCTTCCACCACGATTTGAAGACCTGGCTATTTGACCAAACCGGGCTGTGACTGCCTCTCGGGGGTGGGTGGGATAGTTTTAAATATTTTAAATTTGGTATTATTGGGCTTTGTACTTGTTTAATTCTTTTTTTAGCTATTTATTATAAATGTATGTTTTTAGCTGTGAGCCGCCCCAAGTCTTTGGAGATGGGGTGGCATATAAGTCCAATAAAATAAATAAATAATAAATTCTTTGCCTCCATCTTTCTGAACATTAGAACTTTCTCACAAAAGCCAGGTCATCGCATGATGTGTGACTGACAAAAGTAAATTCGAGCCTAGATATTTGTGCCTCCCAAGTGAAACTCGGGTTTCATTTGTTTGATGATTCACTTATTTGTTTTCTTGGCTACTGAATAATTTGCTTATCCCTAAAGAGAATAGTGTGGTGGATGTATCAATATAACAGAGTTGGAAGGGACCTTGGAGGTCTTCTAGTAGGGCTTAGGGTCCAATCATCTGCTCAGGCACAAAACTCTATACCATTTCAGACAAATGGTTATCCAATCTCTTCTTAAAAACCACCAGGGTTGGAGTACCCACAACTTCTGGAGGCAAGTTGTTCCACTGATTAATTGTTCTAACTATCAGAAAAATTATCCTTAGCTCTAAATAGCTTACCTTCTTGATTAAGAGAGAAAAAATTATTTATTGGCCAAGTGTGATTGACACACAAGGAATTTGTCTTCATCCATTGCTTCTTGTCCCGCCTTCAGGTGCTTTGGGGAATAAGTTGACCCCTGCTTCTTTGTGTCAGCCCCTTGAATACTGGAACTGCTATCATGTCAATAATATATAATAATAATCTCTCTCTCTCTCCCCCCTCCCTCCCTCCCTCCCCCTCCCTCCCTCTCTGTGTTTCATTGGAGTTTCCATTTGTTCCAACATCAAAATGTAATTGCAACATGTTGGGTTTTTTTTAGCAGCCCTGGTCAGAAAACTCTCTGAGGCTTCAGAAAGATGATTTAGAGTTACTATAGTCCTGGGATTACAATTCCCCCAGTCCTGGGTTGGTCAGCCTCCTTCCAAAAGCACATTCTTTCTCAGAGATTCCTTTTGGGGCTCTCTGGAACTGCTTTTGTGTCAAAGAAAAAAAAAAATTAGCATGTTTTTTCCATCAGAAGTGAAAACTGCCTTAAAACTGACTTATTACTTTTAAAAAAAGCCTTCTTATCTCAAAATGGAGAAAAGAAGAAGAAAAATCTCAATTCCATATTTTTTTTTCATTATCAGCTTATCCCCTGCAACTCTTATGCCCCATAAAGGCAGTTTGTTGAACTCCTGGAACTGTCCAAAAATTACCCCACCCCTCTTTTGAGGAAATTTCAGCTAGACCCAATTGATGTCTGTGCAACATTCTCAATCACCCAATTATGTTACATTCTCATTGCCATGCCTTGCATTTCATTTGCTGGTGACCCTGAAATTAAATTCAGCTTTGCACAATACCGAACTGCCAGCTGCCAGGAAAGAATTAGGCAGATCTTGCTTTTAATGCAAACTTCTTTTTTAAATGTAAGGGGAGAGGACATCAACATGTGCATAAAGCTTTTTAAAAGAAATGACCTTCTGTAATAGAAATTGCTGTAAGGCAAAGAAATGTGCTTGGGGCCGATTGGCCTTCATGCTGCCACTTCTTCTATAATCTCTTTTCTTTGTGCCTCAAATGGAATAACCAGAAGCAGGGCATGGTGTCCTCAGAACTGCGTGCCAGAGTTGCTGTCTCTACAGAATTGTCTCTAATCACACCTTAGGAATTCACTGCATCAAAGTCCGTTCTTGTCCTACTGTATTAAATGTCCCTTGCTGTAATAGGAAATGGATTTTCTACCCTGCACTGAAAAACCTTTTCTGCATCGTTATGAACCAGCCATCTTAATGACCGCAAACCATGCTTCTTTGGGTTTGGGGTTTACAGTGCACACTAAATTCTAAATGAAAGTTAACAAAATCAAGTTACCATATTCACACATGCAGGCAAATACAGCATATTTACCTGGATGTGCGAATTTACAGTATATGTGCAAACCAGCATTTGCATTTCCCGCATTGGATGAGGAGAACTCACCTTTCTCCTTCTGTCCTGGCCACTTTTTACAGAGGCACGATTGAGAGCATTTTAACAAACTGCATCACTGTTTGGTTTGGGTGCAGTGGTGCCTCAGATAGAAAATCCATACAGAGAATGGTAAGGGCAGCTGAGAAGATCATAGGAAGTTTGCTTCCCGTCATTCAGGATGCTGCTTATAAACGATGTATACTTAGAGACCCCACACACCCACTTCATGGTCTGTTTCTGTTGCTCCCCACTGGGATGAGGTTTCAAACTTTTTCTAGCAGGACTACCATATTCCGTAACAGCTTTGTTTCCTATGCCATACATCTGTTAAACTCACAAGCTTCATTTTTCTCACCATGTACAGTACATGTATACATCCAAACTATACTGCGTTGTTTCTCTGTGTCATATAATGTATATGGGTATATGCATAATTTTAATTAATTAATTAATATTTTTGTCATGCTTATGTGGTGTACATTGGGAGTGGTGACCCTTTGTATGGAATGAAATTTCAATATAAGCTGATTAGTGTACATTAAAGTTATTGTAAGTTTAAGTTCTAAGCCATATACTGATAAGACATGATAGCATGGTTAACACAACAGGCTAAAATAATTTCCCAAGAGCCTCTGAAGAACAAGCTACCACCTGTAGCGTCATCTAGTATGTTATATGAAACAAACTATTGTTACTCACTCACAGCCCAGTTTCAGAGTCAAGAAGAAAACTTGCTTGCCCTCGAATTGTCTCTCTAGCCACTTCATTGGCCTTTTGTGTATGTGCCTTTGAATCAGTGTTGACTTCTGGCAGCTGCCTGGATGAATTCCTTGCAGTTTTCTTGCCAAGATTTTGAAAGTGGTTTCCAATTGACTCTTCTTAGAGTCAGGGCCATCCAGGTCAAACTAGAACTCACAATCTTTTTTTTTTAAATCACATTTATATGCTGCCCTTCTCCGAAGACTCAGGGCGGCTTACAATTTTTGGGATGCAATCCAGTGTGCTCAGCAATAGCCTTCATTCCATTGTATATGCCTGCTTATTACTAAGCGGCATTTTTACAAAGTCAGCTTATTGCCCCCAACAATCTTGGGTCCTCGATTTACCTACCCCGAGAGGATGGAAGGCTGGGTCAACCTTGAGCCTGGTGGGATTCGAGCCTGCAGTAATTGCAGGCAGCTGGAACTTAAGTGCTAGGCATTTAACAGCCTGAGCCACCAAGGCCCTTACCAATCTCCTGGTTTCTAGCCTGGTGCCTAAACCACTGCACCTAAAGTGGTTTGTTCATTGATCTTAATTCCTTGGAATACCAAGGATTCAATATGTTTTTTAATGTACAACCAATCTCTGGTATGCCCCAGGATTATCGGTTAACTATGTCTGTCTGTCTGTCTGTCTGTCTGTCTGTCTGTCTGTCTGTCTGTCTTTGGTCATTCGGGTTTTCTCCCGTGTAAAATTGGAAGTATCTGGGCAACATTTTGATGAAATCTCATCCGTCATCTTCAGGCTGGTGTCTTCAGCTTCGTTCTTCTGGGAGAAGTGTGTGATAGTGGCTGTTTTTTCCTTTCTAAACTGCCAGAGGGGGTGTGTTTTGTGGGTGGAGGCTTGGCTGTGTTCTGATTGGGTGGAGGTGTGCTCTGATTGGGTGGAGGCTTGGCTGTGTTCTGATTGGGTGGAGGTGTGCTCTGATTGGGTGGAGGCTTGGCTGTGTTCTGATTGGGTGGAGGTGTGCTCTGATTGGGTGGAGGCTTGGCTGTGTTCTGATTGGGTGGAGGTGTGCTCTGATTGGGTGGGGGCTTAGCTGTGCTCTGATTGGGTGGAGGTGTGCTCTGATTGGGTGGGGGCTTATTATGAATAAAGGTGGGATAAAAATAAATACATAAATACACTAGAACAGATGTGGAAAGTAAATGCCAAAGTTGTTCCAGTGACTTCTAAATTACAGCATAAGTCCTATGCTTAGAACAGTTCATTTAGTGAGTGTTCAAAGTTACAACAGCACTGAAAAAAGACACATAGATATTAATAGTATCCATAGACTATGCAAAAAAAAATAATCAACCAGCTCCGAAGAGAAAAAGACGCCAGCACCTCTACATCAGCAATCAGCATCCAGATCAGAATCGATTAACTCCAAGGTTAATATCAGACCAACAATCAAGTAAACAATACCCCAATCAAGAAACTGCCAAGGAAGCCAACAGCAAACCACCCAACCAAAGTATCTCTAAGACCATTCCTGACAGCTCAAGACACTAAACAACTGAGAGCAAACCCCACTCCATACTAGCACTGCTGCTGTTACATTTTTGGTGTAATGAAAGGTCTGCAAAAAGACAAGCAACTTCAGAGAGCACCAAGGACCACTCAATTATGTTGATTGTAAGCTTTTGTGAAAGCAATTTTTCATTAGTATCTCAAATTTGTTCGATGAAGCCAAACTTCTTCATCAGGCATTACAGTTTAAGCTTTCTATTGTGTTCCCTTTGGAAACAGATACGTATTTTAGCCTTTTCTAATGAGGGAGATGTCCTTCTCTTTTTCTGTGAATTGGAATGAAGGGTAGAGATGAAACTCTGTATCTATCAAAAGACTGGCAATATCAGGAAGGCAATATACATGCA
>CM019155.1:14997922-15073629 GCA_009733165.1 Naja naja | reverse complement strand
CAGAATTGTAATTCTGCTATAATGTCATTCAAAGCTTTTGATTTAGGCTAAATCAGGGATGTCAAACTTGATTTCAATAAGGGCCATACCAGGGTTGTGTTTGACCTTGGACAGTTGAGTGGGCATAGCTCGAAATCCTGCAGCCCTCTGCCAGTGAAAACGGTGCCTGCACAGCCCTCCTGGGCTCCATTTTCGCTGACAGAGGGCTTCAGGAGGCCACTGCAGCCAAAAACAAAGTCCAGGAGGGTTAGAAGCTCAGTTTTTGCTGGCGAGCCAGTCCTTTGCTGTTTCCAAGGTGGCTTGATGGGCCAGATTTAAGCATCCCACAGGCCAGATCCGGCCTGTGGGTCTTGAGTGGACAGTTCTTTTAACTGGTCTTGATTGGTCTTATCTTCAAGCCTATCACTAACATCTTTGTTGATCTTCTCTATACACTTTGCACTTCCTCACATAGTTTTTGTAGCATGTGACATCCATACAATATTCCTGGTGCAGACTGACTAGTGGAGCATAAAGCAAAATTATCATCTCCAATGATCCAACATGTTATGTTGCCCAAGATTGTATTGGCTTTTCTGGCAGCTGCAGCACACTCCCAAAGGATCCAGTTCTTTCTTCTTTTGCATATGTACATCTGATTCTCCCCCCCGCCATTAATGCACAACCTATCTATCTTGCCATTAAACTGCATTTTATTGGAAAAGTCCCAATATTCAAATGTATTGAAATCCATTTGAAACATGAACCTATTTTCTTAGGCAATAGCAATTCCCAGCATTGTGTTCTCTGCAGGTTTGCTGAACATCATTTCTATTGCCTTGTCTAAGTCATTTATAAATATATTTATAACTTTGTGGAAGAGCACTGGTCTCAGGACATTACACCATGTTATATCACTGTATAAGTCTTTTCAGATAGACATAGTTCCATTAAGGATTACATGATGTCACATTTGTTCAACAAACTGGAAATCTATTTGGTAGAGGACTTTCCATCCCACATTATTCCATTTTATCAAGAAGGAAACTATGGTTCATCTTATCAAGTGCCTCATTCTAGTTATATTGTAGCCCCAGAATTCCCTTGCTCTCTGAATTTATGGCTACTGTCAAATAAAGCAATAAAATTTGTCTGGCTTGGCCTATTTTTAACATGGTGGCTTCTATCAATCATCTGGTTCCTTTCTAAATATTTGCAAACCCACTGCTTGATTATCTTTTCTTGGATTCCCCCCTCCCCAATATTGATGTCAAGCTGATTGGCCGGTAGGCAATTTTCTAGATCTACCCCCCCACCCTAAATTTTAAAGGATTGGAACAATGTTAGCTCTTTTCCATGTTGCTGTCACTTCCCTTGATCTCCAAGCATTTTCAAAGATTATATTTAATGGTTGTGAGATCACATCTGCCTATTCATTTAGCACAGTGGTGAGATTCAAAATTTTTTTACTACCGGTTCTGTGGGTATGGCTTGGTGGGCGTGATGTGGCTTGATGGGCATGGCTTGGTAGGCATGGCAGGGGAAGGATACTGCAAAATCTCCATTCCCACCCCACACCAGGGGAAGGATACTGTAAAATCTCCATTCTCTACCCACTCCTGGGAGAAGGTTACTGCAAAATCCCATTCCCTCCATACTGCGGGCTGCTTAGAAAGCCACATCCAGCCATCTTCCAATTATTTTATTCTGATTTTCTGATCATCTTTAATGCAGTCATCAGAATCTGGATACTCAAAGTCTCCTTCAGAAATCAGTTGATTAATGAACAGCCTCAAAGTCAGTTGATTTCTGAGCCTGATTTCTCTTCTAGAGAAAGGAAGTTTAGGTTTGCATGCTAATTTTGACATGGTAGCTTTGACTTGATAATTCTTAGGAGTGGTTTTTCCAGTAGTTAATTCCCCCCCCAAAAAAATCCCCTCTCCTTCCAATTTAGTTCTTGATTGTGTACTTTCAAATTGCTAGATTTGCGATCTTTTGACCAGGAGCCCAGGAACCACTGCAGTTGTGTGCGGCAATAAAACATACTTTGTTTCATCTATTTTCAATCACTTTGATTCCTTATTTATATGGGCATTTTCCCCACCAGAATACCCTAAAGGTGTTTAGACTACGACTCTTACAGTGACTAGGACAGGACTGATTTGAGTTGGAGTTCAGCATTGTCTGGGGAATTATCATTTGGGCCATCTCTATTCTAATTGCAGTCCATAAATCCATGTCTATCTTTAAAATAGAGAATAAAAAGTAAAAGGAATAACAAGTTTGTGAAGGGTACCAATAATATTCTATAGTAGGCAGAGAAGATTAACATCATCCATCTCCAAAAACGTTTAGGAAGGTTGAGGAGTAGAAATAAGGCTGTGTGTAACTGCCCTTATCTTGCTATTTTTAGAGTTAATTTCAGATTAATGCTGGTTGGATCATGCTCATTATGTCAAGGGAGATAATTAACAAATTACTTGATCCATTTCTGAAAAGATTATTGGCAAAATTATCTTTAAAGAGAATTGCAGGTTTGGGATTTTTGTCTTCTTTTAACCAGAAATGAATGTTGATTCTGAAAGTTTATTTCACCAATTGAAAATGGCCACAGCTGCACAAAATTATAGGTTTCCAGCATTTTTCAATTTTTTTTAATGAATTTGCATCTTCGGGGTTGCAGGCTGTTTAGAAGGGCTGAAGAGGAACACATCATTAATAAATGTGAGATGAGCTGTTCTGCTTTGGAGTATTTATTTATTATTTTTACTAAATGAGCTAAAGGGGAAATCATTACAGAGAGTCAGGAAAAAATAAGACCTAAAATATAATCACAGATCAAATTTTGTTGCTGAATCCCAGTGAGGGGGAGTTCTTCAAAAAGCTTTTGGATTATGACATTTGTATTGTATGCATTATCCCATATTTATGTGGCTTATAAAGTACACTATTTTAATTCTTTATCAGTTTAGTTATGATATACAAATTCTCTCTAAAGAATTCAAAATAGTCATTTAACATGATGCTGTGCTTTAGCTTCATGCCATCCCAGTGAGATAACTTAAAAGTTGGTGACTATCCCAAAGAAATAACACTAGCTCCGCCTTGTGGAACCAGCTCCCTTTGGAGCTCCGTTTGGCTCCTGATCTTCGCTCCTTCCACCGCGATTTGAAGACCTGGTTGTTTGAGCAGGCCGGGCTGGACTGACCTCCGGGGTTTTTTAAAAATTATTTTAATTGGGTTTTAAGATTGGGCTTGTTGATTTAATTCTTTTTTAAATATTTATTGTTTGTATTATTGTGTTTTAATTGTGAGGCAGAGTCCTCGCGGAGAGCTGAGGCATAAGTCCAATAAATAAATAAATAAATAAATAAATAAATAAATAAATATGGTGGAAAATGAAAATGACAGGTCTCAATTATCCAAAATTGCTACTGTTTAATCTTGAAACTGTTGATATTGGGAAGGCAAGGAGGATGGATCAATCAGAGAATTAATTTTGAGTTGCTGCACAGCCAGAAGAGATCTAAGACTGACCAGCCTCTCCTAAGTTCCATGGAACCTTATCAGATGTAGGACTGACCAACCCCAAGAGAAAGCAAGCAGTCTGGAGAGATTCTTCTAATATAGGTAGAACATAATAAAGTAGTCAACTTGAACCTTTCACATGTTGTTTGGACCTGACAGTTAATAATGAGTTCTAATGAAACCAGAAGGTTCACCTTATAAAGATCATCAAAAACTGCTAAGAAAGCACAATTTTGTAAGTCATAATTTAGTTGTGAGTAACAATTTAGTAGTGAGTCACAGAAACTCATTGTTTTCATAACAACAAAAGTAGCATTGTAGTGTTAGGTCATAACTACAATGGTGTAATGCCAGAGGAATGGTGTAGGATTTGTGCAGTATTGGTTTGACCACCCTTTGTACATCCGCCCCAATATTGAGTGTGTTCGTATGTCAGTAGGGTGTGCAAGAGGAAAAAAGGAGAAGAGAGAAACTGAAAAGAGTTGAGATCATTATAGAGAGCATTACCATCAGGCTCAAATAACCAAGAATGTTAGTTGAGTTCAAAGCACATCATTGCTATCTCTAATACAAGAATCTAGTTGACTAACAGTCGAAAAGCTAAATTGGCATTAGATAAGGGTCAACGGAATTTATGGAGGGGGGAGATGGACTTAGATTTCTTGTGGCAACACAGTGATTCCAAACTGATGATGCATTTAACATTGCCTTCCAGTTTGTTCTTCTGCTATAACTACCGACATTTTGATGTATCAGTAACTAAGACTTTTGATAAGTTGCTGGTGTTCCTCTTAAATGCTCTTCCACTTTTAACTAGCCTCTGAATATTAGTTTAATCCACCACCCCCTATAATGGAATAAATAAAAAAGAGCAATGTATGCATCATCACCTTAAGGATTTCTTCCTCATTTTTGTCTAAAATAGGGAAAGAGATAATTTGAGCCCTGAGAGGTAAGCTCTTCCTTAATTTGAAAACCTGTTGACCTCAAAGTCAATAGAGATGGGATCTGCCTAATTTTGGTATTACAGAACTCTTCCTCTCCTTGTTATCTCACCTCTCCATTTCTTCATGCCATCTTTTCCTCTCTCTCCTACACATTCAGAACATATATTCACTGACACAACATCAGAATTTTTAGCGATACAATGGAGAAGGGGTTTTCCTTATTACTGAGTGGCCATTAAATTATAAATTAGACCCTTCCCTGTAATTTACATTGGTTACAACAATGAAATCATTGCACCAAGACAAATTCCTTGTGTATCCAATCACACTTGGCCAATAAAGAATTCAATTCAATTTTATTCTATTCTATTCAAATGCTGGAAATGACTGCATTTCCAGTTCTTTGCATTGTGTGTGTAATGATAACACAGATAACTGCCTCATGCAGACTTCGTTGGATCCAATGGATTTGTCCATTACTTTAAGTTTGATGACTGGATAGAAATTTGATCTGTTACATCCAAAACCTAAAGGAACGCCCATTAAATTAATTGTATTTACTTTTATGAGCACAGAACCACATTATAAGGCTGTTTTATGTAGGTTAATAGAGGAAACTAAACATGCTGAAAAACATTAATTTGCATTGCAAATTATCACTTTTTTTGTTTTCCAGCCTTAAATCCTTCAGATCTATTAGATGGCAGATGCCTTCATATGTACCATGCATAGTCCTTAGCATCATAGTTAGGTTGTTATGTGATACAAGCATCACAGGGCCTTCTTAATAACTTAAATATCAAAGCAGAGGTCAATCAGAAAAGATTTTCTAGTACTTAAATACTAATGGCTTGCAATTCTTTTTTATTTAAATTAAATTGGTGGTACTTTGTTCTTTCAGATGAATATTCTTGCTTCAAATTCGTTTTAGGATGTTTTGTAAATAGTAGCTATGATACTTGCACCAAGTTTAACTTTTCCAAGCATTTATTTTGCAGAGGAGTTGTTTGACACAAACTAAACTAAATCTTCTAGAAATTACAACCAGTGCCAGAGAGCAACTAATAAAATAAGAAGACTGGTGATTACAACAGAGCAAATCAAGAACAATCATTTTGCTAGGACAAAGAATAGGGTGTCATTGGTTTTACTCATCATGTCATTTATCTAAGCAATCCAAACAATTAATTAAAACAATTCATCCAAGAAAAGCTTACAAAGCTCATGTTTTATTTGTGATTTATATTGGACCTGAAAACCTTTTTGGGATTCATTACATTGAGAAGCAATATAAAAATATATCTAAGAACAGAGAATAAATATAAGTCCACTGATATCCCCAGGAACTTTTTTTCCAAACAAATCTGCCAGATTTTTGTCTTTGCTTTGAGATTCTTTTAATAAGAAGTCACATAATAATATTTTTAAAAAAATATGTAATAAATATGGTTTAGTTACTATCATCAGATAGTGTGTGGGAAACTGTCCTGTCTTCTAAAACAAATGTGCTATTCACAAATATTGTGGAAAATTCACCATGTCATTTGCACTCTGCCATTAATCAGGGTAGTCTTGACTTATGACTTAAGCTGAAGATTGTATATATAGCAGTAATCATTAATGTACATGAGACCTACGCTCAGAAAGCAAGAAGGCACCTCTTTCTACATACAAATCTGATTTTTTTTCTTCAGGCATTAGGATCAGGATGATTGAAGTCCCCATCTAGAGGAAGATAGAATAAGGATTCTTGGTCATCTATTAATGTCTACTTGGATTTTAATGGAAGATGCTCATTTTGTTTTGTTTTGTTTTGGCATGCATGTCAGCCAGAATTACATGTTAGATTGAATAGTGGTAAATTCTATAGAGGAACAGGCAAACCAACAAATCCATTCACTGTCTTGTTTGAAACTGATATATCTACTCCAGGACTCCCAGATCTAAACTGTAATAATGTAAATGAACAACAACAGAGACATACATTCTTACTCTTTGCTGTCATCTATTGCCCATCTGGTTATTTACTGCCTACATCTGATAATGCGAATATATTCCTTAGTGACTCTGAGGGCTAACTACTGTAATTTGCATTGTTCAAATAATTGTTGTTGGAGTTGGAGGATGATGTTCCATTCCTACATAGATTCCTGCAGTATCCTAAAATCATAATAAAGTCAGTATGTATAACTTTGAGACAACATTCATTCATTCATTCATTCATTCATTCTTTCATTTTGAGGATGATGTATTCTTTTCAATTACATCCCCACAATGTGGAAATTGACTGCTGAACAATACAATACAATCAGTGATGGGATTCAAATTTTTTTGCTACCGGTTCTGTGGGTGTGGCTTGGTGGGCATGACAGGGGAAGGATACTGTAAAATCTCCAGTCAGAGGTGGCATTTGCCGGTTCTCTGAACTACTCAAAATTTCTATTACCGGTTCTCCAGAACTGGTCCGAACCTGCTGAATACCACCTCTGAATACAATACAATACAATGCAATGCAATGCAATGCAATGCAATGCAATGCAATGCAATGCAGCGCAACGCAACGCAACACAACACAACACAATACAATACAATACATTATAATATAATACTAATGAGTTCTCCATGCTTTCGTATTGCTAACAGGCATGTTGTTGGGATGATAAATGTGTGATCTCAGTTACTATATGATTGAAGACAAGTTGCTTTCAGGCACAGAATGTATATGGATGATTATAATAAAAAGTGGTTATATTTTATTGAAATGTTTATGTAAAACTTCACATGGTACATATGCATTCATTAGGTACTCTTATTCATATTTGTTTTAGTCTTTTCCTTTCTTATTTCCTGCATTTTCTGTTTATTCTATTTATGAAATAAAGGCGTACTCCATTTTGCTATAATTTTATTTCATTCCCACACTAATAGTCTAAAAAGAAAGGTATCCAAAAAACTTTCCCTGCATGTTTTTTTCTCTGTCCCTCCTTGAACATTTGCATCTAATTCCTCTATTTGTTCAAAACTAGACTATCCAAATATAATACAGATTTAAACGACAGCTATCATTTATATTAGTGGCGTGGGATGGAGAACAGCAGGGTGGGAGTGGAGGTTTGAAATGTGGTAAATTAATCTTTGTGCAGCAAAAGAGCCCCTTAAAATAGATTTTCAGCATGCATAGTAATGAACTATTGCTATCTCTCCTGAACAGACCTCTTTATATAACTATGTCCAAAGTTGCTTCAAATATTTTCCCTCAGATTTCTGTCTCAGAATGGGAGGCACAGAATCTCACTTTGTGGTGGAGATTGTCCCTTCCTCCCTTCCGCTCTCCCCCCACTTTATCATTTCCTTAATATAAGGAACTTATGAATCAACAGTGACTTCTATAGGCTTCCCCTTTGACCTTTTAGGAGATAATCGTTAGAGAACCAGCCTGCTGAAAATCATTCAGTTTTCATAAAGGTGTTAGACTTAAGATTAATCTCTTATTATGAACTCAGCAAGCCAACAAATAGACAGATGCACAAACAATTATTTTCCCTTCCTTGGAAAAAAAATGCCAAGTGAACAACAAGCAAACATTTTCCCCTAATCGAGCAAGGCTGAACTTTTGCAGCTTTGCATTGAAATTAATTCCAATGTGACAGTGAAGTTGGGTTTGTTAAGATTACAGAGGGTCCAGTATTTATGTCCTCATTTCATCTGCTGCATTAACAGCTCCAATCATCGTCTAATTCTCAGATCAAATTCCCATCTTCAATATAGTTTTTAATAAAGCTTCCATTCCCCAACTTTTATCCTTAATTATTGCATCCTGTCTCCCCTGACAACCAAATTAAAAGTTGCACATGGCAGCTATAGACAAATGATATGTTTGTGTGAGTTTATATTTGATTGTGCATATGTTGTGTTTTTGTGTGATCCAGAGACTACATATTTAATGTGCTTTCCATTAATCTGGGCATTGAGTAGTAGGAGATAAGAAATGTACTTTACAAAAAAAAACATGTATTGATTGTTTTCTCTTGCTCACTGGGGCTTTAC
Source organism: Naja naja (assembly GCA_009733165.1). Taxonomy (NCBI): domain Eukaryota; kingdom Metazoa; phylum Chordata; class Lepidosauria; order Squamata; family Elapidae; genus Naja; species Naja naja. The sequence goes on along the minus strand of CM019155.1, from coordinate 15,065,128 downwards.
CAGTTAAGAATAATAATAAAATGGCTTGAAAGATAATGACAAGAAATCTTACTAGTTTGGCAACTAGTAAGATTTCTTGTCATTATCTTTTAGTCAAGCCACTTTTATTTTATTAATAATAACTGATAATAAGCAAGATTACAAATGCGGACAAAATCAGTATCAAAAACGGAACATCCTACCAAAAATATTTTTTGAAATGTCAGAGGAGCTAGGATTAGAAGACGTATGGAGGAAAAGAAACCCAGGAGTTACACAGTATACTTTCCACTCCAGTCCACATAAATCATGGTCCAGGATAGATATGATATGGATAAATAGTGAATTAAATAGGGAAATCCAAGACACAAAAATTTTAACAAATGTATGGGCCGACCACAACCCAACGTTACTAATTTGGAAAGAAGGGGGAAGGAAAGGACAAAGATGGTCGTTGAAGACACCTGTTTTAAGGGAAGAAAAATATTTGCAAAAAATAAGGAATTAACAAACTTTTACAACTTCAATAAAAAAGAAGATACATCATTACAGAATTTATGGGATACGACTAAAGCCTATATTAGGGGAATATCAATTGCATACACAGTAAATAGAAATAAGGAAAGATGGAAAAAACAGGATGAGCTAGTAAAAGAAATTGGAAAACTAGAGAATAAACAAAAGAGAAATCCGGACAATGAGCAAATTAGAGATGAGCTAATACAAATAAAACATGAATTTAACACACTTGAACAAGAGGAATTGCTTAAGAAGTTACAGTACACAAAACAAAACTATTTTGAATATGCAAATAAACCGGGTAGGTGGTTAGCATACAAACTGAGAAAAGAGGAGCAAAAAAGAACGATACAATACTTAGAAGATAAAAATGGGGAACTTGAAGCTGATTTGGAAAAAAAGAAAGAAATTACAAGAGGTTACTTTAAGGATTTATATAAACAAGAAAAAGTAGAACTAACCAAAATAGAACAATACTTAAAAGAAGGAAACATTCAGGAGTTATCTGAGGACAAAAGAGAGATATTGAACAAGGAAATAACGATAGGTGAACTAAGAGAGGCGATTCAGAAACAAAAAAATAATAAAACACCAGGTCCAGATGGATATCCAAGTGAATTTTATAAAAAGATAGGAGATATACTAAACAATACATTTTTAGAGGTCTGTAATGAGGTATTATTAAAAGCGAAAATACCCAACTCCTGGAGGGAGGCATACATAACACTCATACCCAAAGAAGAGACAAATATAAATCAAATTAAAAATTACAGACCAATATCACTCTTGAACACAGACTATAAAATATTTATGACAATTATGGCACAAAGATTAAAAGGAATTATTAGTGAGAAAATTAATACAGACCAAAATGGATTTTTACCAAAAGGCAGATTAGACATAACATAAGAACAATAATAAACATATTGGAATATTATGAAAATCACCGGAAACCAAATGGCACTGATCTTTTGGATGCACAGAAAGCGTTTGATAATTTGAATTGGGATTTTATGAAATTGCAAATCAATAAAATGAATTTTGGATATAATTTGAAAGAATGCTTAACAATATATGATAGCCAAAAGGCAAACATATTGATAAATGGGGAAATCACCAAAACGTTCAAAATAGAGAAAGGGGTCAGACAAGGTTGCCCCTGTCACCATTGTTGTTCATCACAATATTAGAAATACTGTTAGTTAGAATTAGGGGAAACGGGAATATAAAAGGAACGAAAGTTAAGAACCAAGAATATAAGGTACAGGCATTTGCAGACGATATGGTATTCATAATAGAAGAACCACTAGAGACGGCCCTGTACTAATGCAAGAGATAAACAAATTTGGGGAACTAGCAGGATTAAAAGTAAACAAGGGGAAAACTAAAATGTTAGTTAAAAATATAATAAATTCTAAACAAAAAAAATTGGAAGAGATAATGGGATTACAAATAGTAAATAAAATAAAATATCTAGGAATCTGGATGAGGGCGAAAACAATAATGCTATGGGAAGATAACTACATTAAAATTTTAAAGCAAATTAAAAGGGATTTGGAAACCTGGAATAAAATGCAAATATCTTTCTTAGGAAGAATTGCGACAATTAAGATGAATATATTACCCAAAGTTTTGTATCTATTCCAGATGATCCCAATACTAATAAATAGTTTTTAAAGGAATTGGACAGGATGATGATGAAATTTATTTGGATGGGGAAAAAGGCGAGAATAAAGAAAAATACTTACAAATGGTAGAGGTGGTTTCGGACTCCCGGATTGGGAAGTTTACTGTAAAGCTGCAATTTTGGTATGGATAAGGGAATGGGTGAAATTAGAAAATAAAAGAATATTAACATTAGAGGGGCATGACTTACAAACGGGATGGCACTCGCTCTTGTGGAATCCGACTGATAAAAAACAAAGATATGCAATGAAACACATAATACGTAAATCATTGATTAAAAATTGGGTGGAAATAAGGAAGAAAAACTACACTAAAATAGCAAGATGGTTCTCAACAATGGAGGCAACTTTTCACCCCAACACATTGGACTTAAATAAAAAACTTAAATACTATCAGATATTGGACACAGAGGGAGACTAAAACGAGACAGGACCTGGAAACTCAAGGAATAGTGATAGATAATTGGGCTTACTTACAAATCAAAATGAGGTATAATAAAGACATAAAGGAATGGAATAGAGACAAAGAATACAAATTTGGATAAATTACTTCTGGGACCGGAAGAAAAATTGATATCCAAATTATATAACTTATTATTAGAACAAGAAAGAATAGGACAATTAGTGAAAGGACCAATGATAGCATGGGAGAAAAATATAGGATATAATTTGGACCTGAATGATTGGGAGGATATATGGGAGAAAAACTTGACATATACAAAATCCGTGGCGTATAAAGAAAACCAGTACAAAATGATGTATAGGTGGCATTTGGCCCCCACTAGATTAGCAAAATTATTTCCACAGGCAAATCCATTGTTGGAAGTGCAAAGACAAAATCGGCACATATTATCATATGTGGTGGACGTGTGCAAAAATAAGGAAGTACTGGACGGAAATTAAAAACTGGATTGAGGATGTGATGAAATGTGAACTGGAGTGGAAACCAGAACTGTTCTTATTAGGAATGATAAAAGGAAACTTTCCCCCAGAGGACAAATACCTGATAACACATTTACTAATGGCGGCTCGAATCTCTTTAGCTCAGAAATGGAAGGAACCTATAACCCCATCCATACAAATGGTAATAAAGAAAACATATGAATGTGTGGAAATGGAGAGATTAACACTTAAATTAAATGAAAAAGAGGACTCGGACTACTATAAAGCATGGGACATATGGTACGATTGGATAGAACGCAATGGAAAGAGAAGAATGGAGGGAAAGGGAATATAGGAAAACAGGGTATTAGAGCAAATAGAAAGAATTTATAGATAATAGGAGATACTATGTAATAATTTAGAAAAAGATATAGGAAATACCTAAAAATAACCCAAACCAAGCAAGATGAAAATGAAAATGGTTATGGTTATGTATAAATGTAATTTCACATGGAAAAAATGTATATCCGATCTGCAACCCAAAACAAGCGGGGAAAGCGCATTGCGCATTGTTTATGTATTTATGTTATTTGTAACTGTAAGTCTGTGTGTTTTGTTTTTAACAATTGTAAATAAACCTTTATAAAAAAAAGAAATCTTACTAATTTGTAGTAAGTGCTTTTCACACTAAAGTAAGTGCTTTTTCACCTAATGAACCATATTGTAAATACCACATTCTTTATTGACTGATTTTCTTTGCCAACAGAAAGACCAATAGATTATACCATTGAATTTATAGTCTCTTGAGTTAAAGTTTGTTTCTACTTCTCAACTCACAACATAAGTTTACACTGTTTGAGCTGCTTTCTCCTCAAAATGTATTGCAGTATGTCAATGAAGATTCAATCATCCAGGCCAAAGGTGTTTAAAAGGTTGAATCATGACAACCGGAAGTAAAATCTCTCAGTTTAACTAATTTTGATCCAGTTGCCATGATTCAACTTTTAGATACCTTTGGCCTAGATGATTAAGTCTTCACTGACATAAAAGAGTAAACATTCATTACTTCTATTTGTAGTTGTTCCAAAAACAATTCAACCATTTCCTTGATCTTGTCAATCTACTGATTATTTCCTTTCCCCTCTGAGAGCATTTCTCCAAATCTTACCAAAAATAGTGCAGGTAGTCCTCGCTTAACACCTCCATGTTTTAGCAGCTATTCAAAGTTATGGCAACTCTGAAAAAATAATTTTGCAACTGGTCCTTGCATTTAGAACCACCAAAGCATCTCTGCAGTCATGTGATCAAGATTTGCCTACCACTATCAGGTGTTTAGTTTAATACAGTAAGATATAATAAGGCTGGAGGAGCAGGTGGGGGCCGTCACCAGGGGGGCCTTTGCCCAGGTCCGGCTGGTTTGCCAGCTTCGCCCGTTTTTGGACCGAGATGCCCTGCGTACAGTCACTCATGCCCTTGTTACTTCGCGACTCGACTACTGCAACGCTCTCTATTTAGGACTGCCCTTGCATACCATCCGGAGATTGCAGCTGGTGCAGAACACGGCAGCGTGGGTGGTGATGGGAGTTTCCCAGTTCTCCCATGTTACCCCGCTCCTGCGCTGCCTGCATTGGTTGCCGGTTGCACTCCGGGTGAGATTCAAGGTTTTAACTTTAACATACAAAGTCCTTCATGGCATGGGTCCTTATTATTTAAGGGAGTGTTTCCTGCCGACATCGAATACTAACCGCCCTGTGCGAAAGCACATAGACAAGGACTCCTTGGGGTCCTGTCGGCCGGGCAATGCCAGTTGGCGGTCCCCCGACAATGAGCCTATTCTGTCACGGCCCCTGACCTCTGGAACCAACTTCCCTTGGAGCTCCGCCTGGCCCCTGACCTCCGCACCTTCCGCCATGACTTGAAGACCTGGTTGTTTAACCAAGCCGGGCTGTGACCCTTTGGGTGGGGTGGTTCTTATTTCTGTATTTTGTAATTATATTTTTTGGGGCTTGCTTAGTTTAATTCTTTTTAATTATTTATTGTTGTCGTTGTTTTAATTGTGAGCCGCCCCGAGTCTTCGGAGATGGGGCTGCATACAAGTCCCACTAATTAATTAATAAATAAATAAATAAATAAATAAATAAATAAATATAATAAGCCTTTATTGCCATTTTTTTTATTGTGAGCCCCCTGGCCTATATTAAAAATGAAATTCTGTTGCCTGCTCTCAAAAGAAAGTATATACAGTATCTACCCATACCCATACATAACATACATATGAAGAGGCGTGGTGGCACAGTGGTTAGAATGCAGTACTGCATGCAAGCTACTTCTGCTGACTCCCTGCTGCCTGCAGTTTGGCAGTTCAAATCCCACCAGGCTCAAGGATGACACAGCCTTCCATCCTTCCGAGGTGGGTAAAATGAAGACCCAGATTCTTGGGGGCAATATTTTGACTCTGTAAACCACTTAGAGAGGGCTGTAAAAACCACAGCGAAGCGGTATATAAGTCTAAGTGCTATTGCTAAATACACATGCTATATACATACATCTATGTATATACCTACACCCATACATACATATGGACACACACACACACATATGAACACATACATATTAATATAAATCATTGTCCATTTTGAATACATAGCGGAAAGAGGAAAAATGAGAATTCACAAGGTTGATGCTATATGGAACAAAACCGTGACTGAATTTGTTTCGGGTACCACAAAGCCCTCCCAGAAGGTAACAAGGAAAACAGGCCATAAAGGGGTGGTATAGCATCCCAGACAATCCTGAGGACCATGCTCAAGCATCATTTATAAGCTATATCTAAGTATCCTGCAATTACGTAATTGACATTTGGTGGAATTCATAGCCAGCTTCCAACAAATAAAGTTAATGGAGAAACCAGCATTAAAGGTGCAAGTCACAGCCACCTGAAGTCTCAGTTAAGCGGGTGATATGCTTAATAATGGTGGAGGAGATGAGGTGGGAAGTGTGTCATAATCGTGTGATGTCTTGGTTAACAATGTCATCACTTAGTGATACAGCTTGCCAGTCCCAATTATGACTGTTAAGTGAGGATTACCTGTAATTTTTTTCTCTTCCTTTTTTCATTATATTGCCCAAATATGTAGATTGTAAGAATCTTTTTCTATATCCCCCACCCTACTCCAGACTGGGAATGGTGCTCCTGAAAACTCTTAGGGATTTAGCTGGAGTCTCTAACATATCCCAAATAATTATTTCATGGGTAGCCCAATTCAAATCTGTCATGTGGATATGACCTAAAACAATTTAGCTTGAGGAAGATCATACTTACTGATATTCAGGACAAGTCATATTATTTCAGCACTTGAAACAGAAAAGTGCAACTCTGACTTTCTAGCAGTAAAAATATGCAATTATAATAAATGAAATAATTAGCCATTTGCTATTCCTGCATACCACCGTAAATTAGCTATCTATGGAAGCCATGATGTTTTGCCTAATAATAGGGACATTCACTCAGATAGTTTTATAAAGTTCTTGTAATATAAAGCCCCTATCACAGCAAATGTAATTTAATTTAATACGTTTAGGTACCACCCGATAGAGACTCTCAACTTTGGATGCTTAGGCAGGTTAAGATTTTGTTTTAGGAAACATTAAGTATTTGAATCATAAACTAATCATAAACTGCAAAATACACTAAGTGGAAGGAAGGAAGGAAGAAAAGAAGGAAGGAAGGAAGGAAGGAAGGAAGGAAGGAAGGAAGGAAGGAAGGAAGGAAGGAAGGAAGGAAGGAAAGAAGGGACAGGAGGGAGGGAGGAAGAGAGGGAGGAAAAATAATAACTGTTTAATAAACTTTGCAAATACCATCACTAACTTCTGAAATAACCTATTTAAGATTCTAATGAGAAGAATTTATTTCTTTGCTTGCTTGTGTGTTTGTTTCTTTATCAAATTTAGAACCACCGATTTCCCTCACACAGAACATGGTCATCGTATTTTGTTTATTGAACACAATTGGAGACCATGCATGTTTTCTGTATAGAAACAATTCATGAAAGAACCGAAAGGTGCTTTTTTTTTAAAGAGGCAACTGGACTTTCTTTTTTCTTGAAGACAGTTCGTTTCTCATACAAGAAGCTTCTTCAGTTCTGATTGGAAGAATGGAAGGATTTATATTCCTTTCAGTCATCTGTTTTTAGCATTCTGTGTGAGAGTTATTGAGGCCACTCATAAGCTTATCTGTGCCCTCAGGATCAGCTGAATATAAATCCTTCCATGTTTTCCATCTTCAAGGAAAAACAAATAAAGTCTAGTTGCCTTTTGAAAAAAAACATTTTTGGGGTACAACCAAGAATCCTGGATGGCTAAGAATCTCCATAGACTTTCATGGAGGAACAGTGATTACTCTTATATGATTTCTGTTGTCATTTTAATGAAAAGGTTCTTTTGCCTTTATCTGCATTCCCTTCATTTCATTGCCATTTCATTTCATTGCCATAATTAAACACATACAAACATCAATGGATTTTGGTTGACCATTATATTGCTTAAATCCTAGGAATCCAGGCAGAAGCAGTGAGAAAAACAAAAACCAATCCATGCTTCATTTACTAAGAACAAATGTGTAATGCATCTCCTGTGCATTACATGATCTTCAACATGTTTTGCAAACACTGAAATCAATCCATAGTAGCCTGCCATGGAAATAAAAATAAAAATGTGAAAACAAAAACTTATAAGTAGAGCTTTAAAGCCACCACATACTCATCCTTTTATGCTATTCAAAATTTGATTAACAGGATTATTTTTCTTTGTTTTCTAAAATTTACAAAATAAGATGTTGAGGCCAAACTATTCAGTCAACCTCTTAGTTTGTAAATTCTGTAAAACAAAGAAAAATTCAGCAACAGACATTTTACAATTAGGCTCACCCCAGGGTGAAATGGGACAACTCTCCATGGCTAGCTCACCATCTGACAACTTGATGCAGGAAATTCAACAATGCAATTTAATAAATTTATAAAAATTTCAAAAATAATTTTACTTTTTGTCATTCACATTTCCTTTTGTTCCTCCTTTGGCATTTTTCCTTGAATGATTCTATTCCACTTTTTTTATATATAAGTGTAACTCTTATCTCTGGCAAAATGTCCCACTTGGCCATGGATCCCCCCTCAAAGAAAGCAAAAAGTCCTGTTGTACTTTCTTCCAGATGCTGATCATTCATAGGAAGACCATCAACTGTTGAAGCATTTAGCAACAGCTGTGGGATTACATATGAAGCAACCAAAGTATTTATAAACAAACATGTCATTAAATTCTCCTTCCCAGTAGTTACAATGTCCTTTCCCCTCTTTTATTGACATGTTTTTCTCATTTGAGGCAAAAAGGCATTTTCATTACTTATCTATGTCTGTAGAATCTGGAACCTCAGGCACTTATAATATTGATTAGTTTACCAAGTAGCTGGAATTATGGATAGAACTTGCTTTATAGATAAAGCAGTAAAGTAGTGCAATTCTGTCAGTCTTGTAACTCTTACATTCTGAAGCTCCTTATTTTGATGTTAAGGGATTTTCATATTTCATAACATGAATATGAAGCAATTCATCATTTGACCATACACTTTAAAGAGGTGGGCATGAACTACTTTTTTATTTGAGTTTCATAACTCAAATCTGCTGATTGCTTCTAGAAAGAGTCAGCCTATATACCCATCCACAATGAAAGCTGCATTTTCTTCCTTTGTTCTGAGTTCATCTGATTACATTGTCTTTGTGTTTATCTGTAAAGATGGGCTGTCACCATGAAATCAAGTTAGATTTAAGATAAAAGTTTTGTTCTTCATCTTAATTGGCTTAATCCTATTTTTATTGTCATCGTGTTAACAGTCTAGTCCAGCCATTCTTCAAAGGGAAAAATAAATGAAAGAAAAAGACAGTGTGGAAAGAAAGAAAGGAAGGAAGGAAGGAAGGAAGGAAGGAAGGAAGGAAGGAAGGAAGGAAGGAAGAGGAGGAGGAAGATGGAAGGAGGAAGGGAGGGAGGGAGGGAGAGAGAGAATGATGGACAAAGACAAAACTTAAACAGAGAAAAGAAGCTGCAAAGGTCTTCTAAAAGTCACACATCCAATAAGCAATGGGAATTCTGCACTCTTGTAACACTATGCATGACAAAATGTAAATGCCAGTTTATGAGTTCCTTGAATATGAGAAGCCTTGGGTAAAGTAACTATGGAGAGAATATTTCATATTTTGCAAGAGTATCCATCTTTATTTTCCTTTTCCCATCAAGTTGAGCAAACGGGACTGCATCCTGAATACCTGGTTAAATTACAAGAGTACCTTCTTGTACTCTTGAAAGCCACGATAGTGCAGTGGTTAGAATGCAGGGCTGCAGGTTACTTCTGCTGGCTGCTGGCTGCCGGTAATTTGGCAGATCAAATCTCACCAGGCTCAAGGTTGACTCAGCCTTCCATCCTTCAGAGGTGAATAAAATGAGGACCCAGATTGAGGTGGGCTTCACATAATTTAACAACCAGTTCGCCTAGTGCAGAACTGAAAATGTGAGCACATGCGGGGCTTCAAACACACAGAGATATGATATATGCGGTTTCCTTCTTGGGCAGCCACGGTGAGTAGAGCAGGGAGGTGTGGAAATCAGCTGTACTGTGTGGGTGGGACAAATAAGCCAGAGAGTGAGATATATAGGGCGGGATAGCACCGGGGTGGGTGGTAGGAACTACCAGTATGGAAGAACCGGTCCAAACAAGCAGCAGCCCACCTCTGGCTGACTCTGTAAACTGCTTAGAGAGGGATGTAAAGCACTGTGAAGCAGTATATAAGTCTAAGTGCTATTGCTATTGCTATGAAGATTAAAAATGCTTTACTGTGTCACAATTGATAATGCTGGCTAGGAATTCTGGGAGTTGTAGTTCAGGTGGACGACACTAGGATGGGAAAAATAACCAAGATGACGTAAACAGGCTGCACATGGAAAGATTCTGACTCATCATGTCCTTTTAGATTAATATAGTTCGACATAGACCATTGTTAAATGAAAACAAACATTCATGTGTTTATTACTGTCTTTGTCACACCGTTAAACAGATATTTGCAATAGCAATCCATGTTTCCAAGGAATTGTATACCTTGATTTCTGAGTTTGCCCTGGGTAGATATCATATTATGATGGATGGGGTAGAAGAAATTTTGTATTTTAATAATCACATCTATTTATATCATTCATTTCTGAAAACGGGGAACTATTGTCCCTGATCATAATGATACAGAACCGCTTTAATTATCTGAATGGCTTTGGGAGAATTCCAAATGCTAAAATAATGAGAGGTTTGATGAAGAGACATCCTGTTTATCTAGAATTTGATTGACATGAGATTATAAGCAAAGGGATGATAAACAATTAATCTCTCAAAGCACAATGATTTTTGCTCTGCTTTCTGTGTTTCTTATAAAAGAAAGATATATGCGAGAAACTAAAACCGACCCACCCTTAAGGAAATCAGTGCAAAAGTTCAACTGGATATTCAGAATATCCCTGTCAGGTAAGCTTGAAGAAGATATGCTGCAGGAATTAAGGATGAGTTGAGGCCTTAATCCTTGCTCTCCTTGCAAAGTTGGCTGTTTTAGTTGTTAAACCTGGGGTAGCAGATGGTAAATCCAACTCTACAGTTTGACCTTCTGGAAAATTATAGTGAACTAGCAGTAGATTAATAGTATCCACTAACTGCAGCATGAAAAGGACTCTCAGCTGTCCTAAATTATATTTCTAAACTAATGAAAACTTATGCTACCTAATAGAGCTGTGCAATGCTTTGGATGAGATTGCAAAAGGCTGCCTTGAACCTAAAAAAAATGTGGCTGTTTTAAGATTTTTCAACAAGTGCTCTCCTTGTGCTGCTGCAGATACACTCTGAAGGATTTTCTGGAGTTAAATATAAATTGATGTGATGTCCAAGTGCCTTGAGGCAGAGCAGGTATGGATGGGGAGGAACAGGCTCTGGCTCAACCCAGCCAAGACCGAGTGGCTGTATGTACTGTCATCTTGAGTCATCCAGGAGATTCCATCTTTGGTTATGGGGGGAGAGGTGTTGCTCTCCATAGATAGGGCTCACAACTTGTGTGTCCTCCTGGATGCACGGCTCAATTTGGAGGAGCAGGTGGGGGCCATGGCCAGGAAGGCGTTTGCCCAGGTTCACCTGGTGCGCCAGTTGTGCCCCTATCTGGATCGAGATACCCTACACATGGTCACTCATGCGCTCATTGCTTCCCGCCTGGACTACTGCAATGCTCTTTACATGGGGCTGCCCTTGAGGACCACTCAGAGGCGTCAACTTGTCCAGAATGCAGCACCACAGGTTGTGATGGGAGTGTCCCAATACTCCCATGTTACACCCCTCCTGCATGAGCTACACTGGTTACCAGTTGCCCTCCAGGTGAGATTCAAAGTGCTGGTGCTGACCTATAAAGCCCTACATGGCTTAGGACCGGGGTACTTGTGGGAGACCCTAGTGCCAGTAACGTCTTCCTAATGTCCCATGTGCTCTCACAGGCAGGGCCTCCTTGGGGTTCCATCGGCCAGACAGTGTTGGCTGGCGACCCCTAGGGGTAGGGCCTTCTCTGTGGGAGCACCCACCCTATGGAATCAGCTGCCCCTGGAGGTTCGGGTGGGCCCTGACCTCCGGTCCTTCCATCAGGGCCTGAAAACATGGTTGTTCCAACTCGCCTACCTGGACTGAGGGCGGGGGGGAAATGGGATTTTTAATGAACTGTTTTAGTGTTTTAATCTGATTATTGGGTTTCATATTTAATTTTTTAATTGTATAGTATTTGTATTGTTTATGATTGTTCGCCTCCCCAAGTCCCTAGGGAGATGGGGCAGCATAGAAATCCAATAAATAAATATAAAAATATAAAAATATAAAAATATAAAAATATAAAAATATAAAAATATAAAAATATAAAAATATAAAAATATAAAAATATAAAAATATAAAAATATAAAAAAATGAACAAACTGACTAGGTTTCCTAGACATGCCATACATAAAGATGGGAACTAGGCTAACTAGGTCCTTCTGTAGCTAAAATCCAGACTGAGCATCATCTGGGCCTTCTTGATTAACCCTACTGCAATCTGAGCAGTTATTGTTTACTGTTGGTTTGAAGAACAGCTGGAAGCAGCACAGGAGAGATCAGTTTCAAAGTCCAGAATAGTTTTACTATTCAGCCGTGAACTTTGTATGGAAAGACTGTGAGCCCCAAAATACTGTGGGACACAGAATCAAGATTTCAAATCCATTAACTCATTATCCTCTATGTAGTGATATTGGTGGCATATAAATTACATAAATAAATCTATATATCCTGGGATCCAAATGGTGAGTTGGGTTTCAAATAAACAAGCGAAGTAAATTCTGCAACCTTGAAGATTTCTTCCTCCTACTTTACATTTTGCTGATTTTTCAGGAATAAAGCCATAAAATTCTAATCCTATAGTGCCCAGAATGTCTTCTTATCATTCCATGTCCGCACAAACAGGTACCTACATGAAACTCACATGTAATTGGATAGTAAATTACGTGTTCAACAAACCTTAGAACTAGTTGGTTTCAGAGTTCCAGATCCTCAATTTCCATCTAGTTATGTGACTTTAGCCTAGTCATTCCTAGACTGGGGAAACTGAAAGGTATCTATCTACAATCTCCAATGAACCTGAATGATAGATCATGGTCCATAATCTTCAATGAAGAGGCTTCATCCTGCAATGAATGGATTCAAGCTAAAGAAGATGGACAGGTAGGGTGGATGGATGGGGATACTACATATATATACCAAAAATTCTAGTCATAGAGCTCTCACATGATGTATCTTTTTGCCAGTGTGGTGAGACATTGTGTTATTTATAAATAGAGATGGTTGAGAAGAAATTCTTCAGCCACAGGGAAGTTGAATTTAAATGATCATATCTAGGCAATAGACTGCCAATTTGTATCAACTGTGGAAAATCCAATGCATTGGGAGATCTCTGGTTTAAGGAAGGTTAATATACCTAGTCAGATATACAAGATGGGCCACTAACACTAAACTCCAACTCTATAAGAAGGAAATCATAACACACATTCCCATGCTCATTTTGTTAAAATGTTTGCATAATACTAAACAAGCTGAGATATTTTCCACATACAGGCATTCCTCAACTCACAACCACAATTGAGCCCAAATTTTCTGTTACTAAGTGAGACATTTGTTAAGAGAATTTTGCCCCATTTCACAACCTTTCTTGCCACAGTTGTTAAGTGAATGAGTGCAGTTTTTAAGTTAGTGACATGCTTGTTAAGTGAATCTGACTTCCCTATTGACTTTGCTTGTCAGAAGGTCTTTGGTGGGACTCATCTCCAGGGCGGATGAGGCTGCCTACCGAGATGAGGTGGACTGGTTGCTTCCATGGTGTGGAGACAATAACTTGGTCCTCAACACCAATAAGACCAAGGAGCTTATAGTGGACCATAGGAGGAACAGATCAGACATGCAGCCTTGCTTATCAATGTAGACCGAGTGGAGTAAGTGGCCAGTTTTAAGTTTCTGGGTGTTATCATAAAGGAGGACCTGACCTGGGCTGCTCACATTGCAGCACTGGTCAAAAGGACCCAGCAGGGATTATACTAACTGAGGCTTGTCAGAAAACACCAACTGAATGAAAAATTGCTGTTGACCTTCTACCGCTGCATCATAGAGAGTATCTTAACTTACAGCACCTCTGTATGGTTTGCCAATTGCACAATGGCAGATAGGAAAGTGCTCCAGAGGGTTAACATCATTAAAAAAGATCATTGGTTGCCCTCTCCCCTCTTTGGAAGAGCTTTATAGCTCCCGCTGCCTTAGGAAAGTTCAATACATTCTCAAAGATCCATCTCATCCTGGGAACCCTTTTTTTTTAACTATTACCATCTGGCAGATGGTACAGGATAATAAAAACAAGCACAAATAGACTGAAAAACAGCTTCTATCCCAGGGCAGTAGTTCTTTTGAATTCTGCTGTATAGTGCAGTGTTGGTGCGGTGTCGGGGGTTTTCGGTTCAATGTGTGGAGTGTGAAGGATGTGTGTTTGTGTTTATCTTCATGGTCATGATGTGCACTGAAGATGGTGTTTGATTTTGTTGTATGAGATGCAATGACAATCAATTAAACTAAGGTCGTAAAAGATGATCCTAGCACACTGCAACTATCATAAATATGAGTCAGTTGTCAAGTGTCTGAATGTTGATCGTGTGACCATATGAACGTTGCAGCGGTTGTAAGTGTGAAAAATGGTCACAAGTCACTTTTTTCAATGCTGTTGTAACTTTGAATGATCACTAAATGAACTGTTGTAAGTCAAGGACGACCTGTATAACAACTATTTCCTTCTAGGCAGTTGTAAGGTTCTCATCTTTGTAGCAAGCAACCAGATTGCTGCTTTTAAGGAAAGAAACATAATTTTGTCAGCAGGCCTGGGGACCACAAATACAAACAGAACTGATCAAGTGTTGTTGCTGCCAGGAAGGGTAGGGAAAGGTTTTTTTTAATTTACTATATAGTAGATTTATTTAATTTTTGTAAGCCATCCTGAGTTACTTATATATTAGTTGCGTGGCTATACAACTTTGTTAAACAAGCAAATATACAAATATCACATTATTTCTGATATTACAAGCTATGACACATTGTTTTAATAGTATTTTCTAAATAAATCTATACTGTGGGTTGACAGCAGATCCTCAGTATGTCCCAGTCTCTTTCCCCTTTAGTAGCAACACAATTCTACATTTGCTGCTGAACTCTTAAAGTTAAGTTAGGAATCAACTATGCAACATTAGCATAAATGGTGCCTGCATAGTTTTACAGATATTTGTAAACTTTAATATATTCACTTTAACTCAGTTTTTAGATGGAAAACATGAAAAATCAATTCCCCGAGCTGTGCAAACATGAATGAAAGGAGAAACATAATTTGTGCTTGATCCTGCTGAGATATATCTAGAACTGAAAAAGGCAAGTGATGGGTGCCTTGAGATATCATAATTCACTGAATTTTAAGCAACTTCCAAGATGTCCTACTTAGCATCAATACCATGATTGTGGGAAAGAGTAGAAATATATCGAACACAGCTCTACAGAAACTTTCCTTAATCATTTAGCACCATCTGGGTGAGAGAAATTATTGTTAACAAAATTTGCAGACAGGGTGAAAAGCAGTAACACTGCATTTAAAATCTGAAACTGGAGAAGCAGAATGCAAGTATCTCTTTTCTTTACACTGCGGCATCTTCTCTGAGACAGAAATTAGTTTTAAGTATATATTAGAAGGTACTGGCAAAATTTGGATCAAAGGGTATAAGAAATGCCAATGACCAAAATTTGGGAAGCACAGAGTAGCTTTATCCAGCAGGGCGTGTGCAGACCAGATTTTTGTTCTTCAGCAGTTTGCTGAGAAATGTATACATGTGAAAAAAAGTAAGTGTATTCTACATTTATTAATTAAGAAATAATAAATGGTAGAATGAATGAGCTTGAATTAGTTATTCTTCTTATTTGAAATGTTTCTTAACATTTATTTTATGGTTCATTTTGTTTGTATTGTACAGCATCCCAGGTCATGCTTGTGAGATGCACCTGAGGGAAGACTCCCCTCTCCTAGAAGAATGAAATATTTTGAGAAATATTAAAAAGGCAGAATATTATATTTTCCTAAAGGAGAAATAGAGAAACATGCTCTTGGAGACAGAAAGCAGCCCCCACCTTCCTTAATAGTCCACAGCAGATGTCAGCACTTAAGAGACAAAGAGATAGCTAGCTCTATTCATAAGCAAATTCCCTGCAGCAAGGTCTGAACAAAGGTAGGATTAGCCCTCAGCCACAATAGGAATTGGGCAACACCCTTTCAAAACACAAGCCCCTTCATTGCATCAGCCAAAATTCAACCAAGCTTAGCTCAGACAAACTGAGCTAAGAGAATACATGTTCTTGTACAGGTATAGGAAGTTCATGTGCAAAGCCCAAGAGAAGGTATAAATATCCCCCACTCTCAACTCCATGTGTTAGCTGCCCAGAACCCATGTGCTTAGCAGCGGGTTAAGTGCATCGGGGAAGAAACTGGGAAATCATGAGCTCAAATCCTGCTTTGGACAAAAAGCCAGCTGGTGATTTTGGGCCAGTCATTCTCTCTCAGCCCTAGGAAGAAGCCAAAGACTAATCACTTCTGAAAAATCCTGCCAAGAAAATTGCAGAGTCTACTCCAAATAATCACCAGGAATCAAGACTGGCTTGAAAGCACCACCAAAATGTATACATAGTCCTCAACTTTCAGCCATTTGTTTAGTGACCATTCAAAGTTACAATGGCGCTGAAAAAAAGGGACTTATGACTGTTTTTCATACTTATGACCATTGCATGGTGACATGATCAAAATTCAGGCATATGGCAACTGGCATGTATTTATGACATCACAGTGTCCCATCTCACATTCATTGGTAACCTGCCCAGCTGATTTCCAACAAGCAAAGTCAATGAGGGAAGCCAGGTTTACTTAATGCATATATTAGTTGCTTAACAATTGCACTGATTCACTTAACAATCGTGGCAAAAAAGGTTGTAAAATGGGGCAAAATTTTTGCCTTGAATGAAGACAAATATATGTATCCCCAGGTAATATTGCAGGATTCAATCTGAGTTGGTCAGCGGGACCAGATATTTAGTCTTTCAAGCTTTTAGACTCATTCTAGAGAGCCACAGTGGCGCAGTGGTTAGAGTGCAGTACTGCAGGCTACTTCTGCTACCTGCTGGCTGCCTGCAATTTGGCAGTTCGAATCTCATCATGCTCAAGGTTGACTCAACCTTCCATCCTTCCAAGGTGGGTAAAACGAGGACCCAGATTGTTGGGGGCAATATGCTGACTCTGTAAACCACTTAGAGAGGATGTAAAGCACTGTAAAGCAGTATATAAGTCTAAATGCTATTGCTATTCTGGAGCCCATTCTCAGGGAACTTCTCTAGGTGTGCAGTGGGCTGTTCTATGCATAGTATTCATGTGGGGCCTGGTTGTGTGTGGCTTTTAGTTCTTAGCTGGAATGTTGATGGCCAACTATTAAAGTCAATGGTTGTTGTTTCCTTGTGCAGCTGCATCTTCAGCTCCTAAATATCTGGTAAACTGCGGGTAAGTCAGCACTCCTGTTGACTACCAGTGGCCTGTTTCCCAGACTTCAACCATTTCCCTGACATTTTTGTCTCTGCTTGGCCACTAATTTTGGTAGCTGTGCAATTGAATGTATGTCCTTATTTGTTGCAATATGAGGTTGCCAATGAGTTCAGGTCTACTAGAGACTAACATAAGAGGACAAATCGTGCATTACAAAGATCACCTGGAAATGGGAGAAACTTGTAATGTAATTTACTGGATCCTGCATGGATTGCTCCTGTGTCTATGTTGGACAGATGGGGAGGGAGCTAACCACCAGATTGCAAGTACATGAGCAAGTGATTAGAAGAGGAGGCCAAAACTTTGTCCCTGAACAGGGAGAAAAGTAGCCAGGGAAATGATTGAAGCTTGGGGGACAGACCTCTTGTAAGTCAACAGGAATGCTGATTTATTGGGCTTACCAGGTACTTGGGGATGCGGTGGCTCAGTGGCTAAGACGCTGAACTTGTTGATCATAAAGGTTGGCAGTTTGGTGGTTTGAATCCCTAGCGCTGAGTAACAGAGTGAGCTCCCATTACTTGTCCCAGCTCCTGCCAATCTAGCAGTTCGAAAGCATGTAAAAATGCAAGTAGAAAAATAGGGACCACTTTGGTGGGCAGGTAACAGCATTCCGTGCACCTTCAGCATTTAGTCATGCCGGCCACATGACCACAGAGACGTCATTGGACAGCACTGGCTCTTCGGCTTTGTAATGGAGATGAGCACCGCCCCCTAGAGCCAGAAACAACTAGCATATATGTGCAAAGGGAATCTTTACTTTTACCTTTACCAGGTACTTAGGAGCTAAGGATAAAGCAACACAAGGAAATAACAATCAACAATTTAATAGCCAGTTATCAACATTTCAATTAGCTAAAAGCTGCATACAACCATGCACCACATAAAAGCTAGGCAAAGATCAGCCCAGTAAGCCCATAGAGAGAGAAGTTCCCTGAGGATGGGCTCCAGCACAAATCCAAAAGCTTGAAAGACTAAATCTATGCACCCAGTAATTGACTCAGATTTAATCCTGAAGCTCTGCCTTGTTTAACATAAAAATTGGTTGTAAGTTGAGAACTACCTGTCTGTACAAATGAATTAATGGATTTGGCTTTAATCTGGAATCTGAATGACTCTACCGAAGTAGTATTGTGTCATTTCTATCTCTGTGAAAGCAAACATTAGAGTTTTGTGATGCTGAATGATTTGATCTTTGCATTTGGGAATTCATGGGCTGCTGCTCAGATTTTTTTGGTCCCTAAGCAAACAGCAACAGTCACTGCTTCTTCCCAGTTGTTGGTGTGGATAATGATGATGATATTGAAGTTATTTCCAGTTCTTATGGTTCAACTGGCTGATGCAGCTCTGAGACCGAAAGGTTGAAGCAAAGTGAAATCCCAGGCTTGTAGTTCAGCCTAGTGGCCTCCATGGTGCTAGTTTAAATTGACAGCCCAATCTCAAGCCATAAAGAATTCTGACTGACAATGCTTCATGTCTCATTTTATTCAATTTTGTAATTATTACGCAGCACTTAAGATTTGTCTACTGATAGCAAGCAGCTCCTCTGATAAACAAATTATGCAGGAACAGATGAAAGGAAAGTGTAATGGTTTGGATCTCATTAGGATATTTTCTATTAGTGGGGAGAGTAATTAAAAAAGTAATTGCATCACCCTGAATCCACTACCCTCAGTCAGAAGGGGTTCATTCCCAATACCCATCAGGCTTTGTGTTTAGTACCATCATTACTCATATTCTGCTGTGTGCCATGTGTTAGTCTTTGCTGCCCCTGGGGCATTTAGCAAGCTTCCAAGTTTGCAAATGGGAAAAAAGAACAAACAAAACAAAGAAAAAAGAAACCCAAACCCATCTGAGATTGGGTAGGAAGGGAATTTTTCAAAGGTCAGGATTAGTTATCTGAGGTGAAATTTCAAGAACAAATAATTCACATAGTTTAGTTTCCTATAATATTATTACATAATATGATTTAATATACCATATGAATCCAGATATTGTGGTTTCTAAATCAAGGCTTATTGTTCAACACATTTTGTAAACCAACCAGTAGTAGCATGCTATGTGAATGCTATTGTTTCATCACGGAACCAATTCAGACCAGCCGGCAGATTTCTGTTTATGGAGAAGCAGTTGTCAAACCTAGATTGATTGCTTGGGGACATGGTGGAAAAAGAAATTTAAATGCTATGCTACCTGGCTGAATTAATATCTGTGGCTATCTCATGGGCCTCTGAAAGAACATTTAAGATCTAAATTACAAAGCTACATCGATGGCTGGAGATCTTCTATAGCTAGATTTCCTAACTGAGAAAGCAGAAATATTTGATGGTCTTCAACACCTACTCCTGCCTTATGATTCAGTATATCCTAATGAAATCTACATCATAATGAGGAATTTATGGCACCTAAGATGTTGCTGAAGCTCAGTTTCCATGACCTCTAGTCAAAATGGACAATGGTTATAAATGCTGGGAGATGTTGTTTCAGCAACATCTTTAAGTGCTTTAAAATCTTCATGCCTGCTTCTGTTTCAGATAGACTCCATGGCAGAGTATAATGGGAGGAAATTATGAAATAGACAGCACCACCAGAGATGATCTGCAAAGTCTCTAATACATTCTTTTATTTAGGAGAATTTGAGAATGTTTGTTGTTGCTTTTGCTGCATAATGACAGGTTGAATTGCAATAATCTTATTAATAATCCCCCTTAATCTTATTTTGGGTGATATGATTGATCTGGTGTACATAACTAAGACCTGGATATAGCCATAGGAATAACACTTAAGACTTATATCACTTCAAAGTGGTTTACAGCTCTCTCTAAGCAATTTACAGAGTCAGCCTATTGCCTCCAACAATCTGGCTCCTCCTTTTACCAAACATGGAAGGATGGAAGGCTGAGTCAACCTTGAGCCGGTCAGGATCAAACTATTGGCAGTTCCTGCAATACTGCATTCTAACCACTATACCACCACAGTTCCATGCATGCATGGAGAGGGTGCTTCCTGATTTGGAAATGTGCCCCATGCATTTCAAGCTGTGACCTCAAATTAAGAGCAGTGGTATAGCTTGTGTGTGTCAGCCCTTTCAGGAGACAAAGGACGGCTAGCCAGAACTGACTCGCAGAGGTCAACTCACCATGGCTAACTTGCTGCAGGATAACTCATGATGAAACAATTCAACAAATACAAAAGTTAAATTAATTTTGATGGAATCATGGCAAATAATAAAATAAAGTCAAACCAAAATACAAGTGTTACAGTGATTTTGATGAAAATGTAGTCACCAATAATAAAAGTTCCTGAATGAAACAATTAATACAGTATTAAGTTGTCTTGCTTTGAGTTGGCTGCAGCAAGTTATTCTAAATCCTTCTGAGGAAGGCCATTTTTAAAAAAAGGCTCATTATTTTATCTCAAAAAGAGCCTTGGTGGCTCAGGCTGTAAATGCCTGCTCTTAAGATCCAGCTGTCTACATTTACTGTAGGCTCGAATCCCACCAGGCTCAAGGTTGACTCAGCCTTCCATCCTCTCGGGGTAGGTAAATTGAGGACCCAAGATTGTTGGGGGCAATTAGCTGACCTTGTAAAAATGCCACTTAGTAATAAGCAGGCATATACAATGGAATGAAGGCTATTGCTGAGCACACTGGGTTGTATCCCAAAAATTGTAAGCTGCCCTGAGTCTTCGGAGAAGGGCGGCATATAAATGTAATTAAAAAAATAAAAAAATAAAAAATAATAATGTTTATAGTAGAATAACAAAATTTTGAAAGCTTGCCCAGACCTATCTAATGCTTATAATCCGATAACGAGATATGATTATTTTGAGTTG
Organism: Naja naja; assembly: GCA_009733165.1. NCBI lineage: Eukaryota > Metazoa > Chordata > Lepidosauria > Squamata > Elapidae > Naja > Naja naja. The sequence goes on along the minus strand of CM019155.1, from coordinate 15,043,986 downwards.
CTTTCCTGTTTTTCAGAACAAGGTAATCTTTTGTTAAAATTCCATTTTAACAGCTCATTTATTCCTTCACTATTCCTAAATTAATTCTTTCATGATTGTCATCCAGTAGACACAACTTTCCTAGATGCTGCTCAATAAATAATGAGATATTGTCTGTGGCATTGGGCTCTAAGGAATAGAGGGAATTATTGCTATTGTACTGGCTCTACCTGAGATGCTCATTGCTGTAACTGAGTTGGTAGCAGTATTTTCCCCAAACTTATACTTATGGAGGATTTCAACTTGCCTTTCCAGGGCATCAAGACCTAAGCAGTTCAAAAGTCCATTGCTATTTTGGCAAACATGGGTCTTCCCATTAAGGGCCCAACATTAAGTAGAGGTCATACATTAGATTTTTAAGTGTCTTGGGGTGATGACAATGTAATCTAGAATTGATGGATATTATTTATACCTTATGTTGGGCAGGTCACTGTTGGTTCATACTTTGGTTCTCTATATCCACTTCCCATTGCAGAGGAAAAGAACTCATTTAATAGATACTGTATTTCCCCCAAAATAAGACTGGGTCTTATAATAATTTTTGCTCCAAAAGATGCATTAGGGATTATTTTCCCATTAGGTCTTATTTTTTGGGAAATACTGTACTAAATGTGTCCATCTGGATGACAATCTTAACTGGGGCTTATTTTGGGGGAAAGGCATATATTATGAGTATCCTGAAAAATCATACTAGGACTCATTTTCCAGTTGGGTCTTATTTTCAGGAAAACATGGTAGATTCCAAATATCTGATGATTTCTACTGGACTTCAGAGCTTAGGAAAGTCTCTATATATCTAGTGCAAGGTTCAACTGAGGCCTTAGTCATTTTGAGAGTGTGAAAACAGCCTAGATTGCATTGTAACTGTGTAACCTCTTTGCATGTGGATCATATGTAGGGTTGATTTTTGAAGGAACTTCATGAGATAAAACAGAAGAAAACTTTAGGGTTCTGTTGAGAGCTGAAGAATTAACAAAGTTAAGTGGACTAAGTGGATCCTCTCAGCTTCTGTTTGAAGAGCATGTAGTGACTGTGGATTGAAGGGCCTTTGCACCAATTTATTTGTGTGCCATTTGCATTTATTCCTGGGTCTTGGCATTTTACACACGGATCCTCCTACAGCACCCTGCCAGCCAAAAAGGGGTGAGGAGGATCCATGCATGGCCTCCCTGTGACTTGTTTTTTTACCTTCCATGGCCTCCTGCAGCACTCTGCTGGGCATTTTCAGGCTGTTTTTCAGCCCCTTTTCAGCCTGTTTTTGGTGGGTTTTATGGCCTGTTTTCGGGCTGTTTTTGACCTGTTTCCAGCCCATTTTCAGCCTGTTTTTTGTGCCCTTTTCAGGCCATTTTCAGGGCTATTTTTGGCCTTTATTTGATCCATTTTCAGCCAGCAGAGTGCTCCAGGAGGCCATGGAGGGTGAAAATGAAGCACGGGAGGGCTGCATGCAGCCTGTTTTAGCCTCCAGAGGCACCACGGGCTGGTCCTTTGAAAGTTCCAGGACAGCCCCATGAGCTGGATTTAAGCACCCCACAGACCAGGTCCAGCCTGCGGGGCCTTGAGTTTCACACCCCTGACCTATAACTATTATACCAGACTAGTTCTCCTACAGAAGATTCCCCTCAGTCCCCAAGCATCCAGATGTCTCCAACACTGCCTAACTTCTTTTGGTGAAACCCTGGCTTTATTCTCACACACGAGGATAGGAGGTATTGTGACTGTCGTGATTCTCCTTTAATGTTTGATTGCCTGCTAACTTCTTTGCATGTGATATGTTGTCCTTTCTATTTTAATGCATTGTATTTATCATTGTACACTATCCTGAGTCAGACATCAGCTGGGCAGCTATATAAATCAAATAAAAAAAGATGCATAAAGCTCCCATCCTCTTTTCTTTTCTTTTTTTATATTTGATTTCTTAACCTCAAGTGCTTTTTATCAAGCATAAATAAGCTGATTGTTGCTTCTTTGAAAACCATTTCTGTTTTGGTGCAGAGAAGAAAAGCTTGTAAGAAAAATAAAATAAAATAATAAAATCAGCCTGTGAGTTTTGCTTTCTGAATGGATTTTGGCTGCAACTAAAAATATAGAAAATTGCCTAAAGAGGGTGGGGTCTTTTTCTAATGGAAATATCCAGAAATGACTAATCAGTTAATGCAAAGAAGATACTGTTTAAAGCCAATGACACAGAGATAAATGGGAAATTGTGTTTTTTTTAAAAATACGATCCCACAGAATTTAACACTCAGCAGTTTAGGTCAATACTGCTAAGCCATACAGTGACATTAAAACAGCTTAGTCGGTAGAAAGTAAAGTGTGTACCATTTTATTGAGTACTTCTACTTAAAAAAATAACGATGAATTCCATATCTCTTCATGCAGAAACGTCTGTTTTATGCACTCCTAAAATGCAGTTCTGGTATATTTAATATATAGGTAATCCTCAACTTATAACCATTGATTTAGCCACCATTTGAGGTTTCAACGGCCCTGAAAAATGTGATTTAACAATCAACCCTTGCACTTACAACTGTTGAAGCATCCCTACAATGACAGGATTTTGACAGGATCAAAATTTGGGTGCTTGTCCACCAGTCTGTATTTATAATGGTTTGCAACATCCCAGTGTCATGTGATTGCCATTTGTGACTTTCCCAATTGGTTTCTGAGAAGCAAAGCCAATGGGGGAAGCTGGATTTACTTAATGATTGTATGGTTCATGTAACAACTGCAGTGATTCCATTAACAATCATGGCAAAAAAAAGTCATAAAATTGGGCGCAATTCACTTAATAACCACCCTGCATAGCAATAAAACTACCAGTAATGTCAAAATCGGAAACAGAATTCATGGTGATGGAGAACAAAATGAGTTCAATCAGCCAGTGTTCTCTGTTTAAATAGAAAATCATCAGTTGCATAAATATCAGGGTCAGTCACTCCTGGCTTGTAAAAAAAATTGGAAGAAATACATAAAGTTTTATCAAAACATAAATTAAATTGGAGCAATATTATAAAAGGCAGTACTAATGTGAATGTTGAGATGGTGAGAATTAGCCATACCTTTCTATTCTACTATAGAATTACACAGGAAGGATTTTGTTCAATTCTGGGCACTGCAGTCTCAGGAAGACCTCAAAGAACTGAATTTGTACAGTAAGATAGAATGGAGATGTGTAGGAGTCAGGCGATTAAGCCCTATGGCAATAAAATGAAAGATTTAGATACCTTGAAGATGAAACAATGATAAAGGTTTCACATTTAAAGCTACCATATTTAAAATATTAGAGATGAATAATTACTGAACCTGAGTTACCAGGTTTTGTGATCCAGAATAATCTTCTTCAACCGTCCATCCTTCAATTATAGCTTGGTGTAAATTCTGAAAATTGCCATCTCAACACACTTGATATGGGGCAGCATGGTGGCTCAGTGGTTAAAATGCTCGGCTTGTCGACCAGAAAGCTGGCAGTGGGGTTCAAGATCCCAGTGTCAGATGATAGGGTGAGCACCTGTTCTTTCCCCAGCTCCTGCCCACCTAACAGTTCTAAAACATGCAAATGCAAGTACAACAAGTAGTTCGAAAGCATGCAAATGCAAGTAGATAAATAGGTACCACTTCAATGGGAAAGTAACAGTGTTCCATGATGTCATGCTGGCTACATGATCATGGAAATGATTTTGGCCAGCAATGGCTCGATGGCCTTAAAACAGAGATGAGTGGCACCTCCTATAGTTGACAACCACTAATGGAGTAAAATCCACCGGGACTCTTTTACCATTACTTTTTATAGAACTGTTAGGGTGCCAAGCTACATAACTCTACTCCTCTCAGTGAAGACCTTTATAAACTCATTAGATGGACTTTCCTGAAGACAGTAAAACAGACAGCTACAAGGACTGATAGACATACAGAAGTTGAGTGGCCATTGTTAGGCCATCATCAATGGGTAGACAACGATTTTTCATCTCTATAGTTTTATCTCTCTACAAATAATTCTAATATGCCAGGTGTTGATTCATTGCTCAGAAACAGTTCCTAAGTAATGACTAATTGAAGGGAGCTATGCATGTCACTCATATATTTTATGGCTGTTTTTAATTGTCCAACCTCTCTTGTGGTTATATTTTTGTCAGAAGAAAATTGCAGGAAGAATTCCCTGCAGAGAATAATTTTGCCATTCCCTAGAGGTGCTAAATAAAGAACAAATGCAAATGGCAGACTAAACAAGATCCTATTTTGATTAGATTTCTTTAATGAAATAAACTTTTTCAGCAGGGGTCTTTCATATGCATTATGCAATTTTTTTTATATAGCCCACAGCCTAATGCAGTGATAGTGAATCTTTTGGGCTTGGCATGTCAAAAAGTAGGAACATGCCTAACCTGATTTTACTAGTGCATAATCCCCCCACCCCAAATATAAGAGAAACAATTATCTATATCCCCTACCACATCTAGGCCACCCTGAGCATTCAACAGCAGTACAAGGGCTGGACCTGAAGTGAATCTCTCCTCTTCCCCTTTCCAATATTTTCAGTTTATATAAGAGCACCTTATTTTCCAATCATTACACACTGCTGACGGCAAGTTACCTCAGAACCAAAGCCTTTTTTAAAAGGGCCACTTCAACCTCAGGGCATCTTTTCCTTATAAAATGGGTTTCAATACCAATGGGAATGTGATGGTTCAGTGGTTAAAGATGCTGAACTTGTCAGCTGAAAACTGACAGCCACAGTTCAAGACCCAAGCTCTGCATGATGCAGTGTGCTCCCATGGCTTGCCCAGTTCCTGCCCACCTACCATGTTTCCCTACCATTTGTAGGCCTTCAGACCACTGGCAGAAGCTTTCTGAAGGCCTCTGCAGCCAATTACAGAGCTCTGGATTAGTCCGGAGCTTTGTTATCAGCTACATAGGCCTTTAGAAAAGTCTTGCTAGTCTTGCTGGCTGCAGAAGAAATGGATCAGCAAGGCAGGTGTCGGGGTCTGTGAGGCCTGGTTACAACTCTCCAAAGATAAGGGTTAGGGTTAGGATTAGGGAGTGGGTGGGATATTAATTAGGGCTTATTTTGGGGGTAGGGTTTATATTGGGTGCACATGTAAAAATCAAGCTAGGACTTACTTTCAGGATAGGTCATATTTTCAGGAAAACAGGGTAGCCATTCAAAAATGTCAAATGTGAGAAGATAAATAGGTACCACTTTGGTGCCATGCTTTCTGTGTTTCTCAGTATATAGTCATGCTGGCCGCGTGGCCATGGAAATGTCAATGCTTGGTTCCTTGACTAAGAAGTGGAGTTGAGCACTGCCCTCCCTAGAGTCAGACATGACTGGACAGGAGAAACCTTTACCTTTTTAATACCAACAGAAGTAAAAAAACAAAAGGCGCATACTCCGTAAGACTTCATACATGTTTATTATGCTCCCCTTTTCTCCATGTGTAAAGAGGCAGTTTAGCTTTTCTTATATTTTATCTACAGTATTTAGCTGAACAAAATTGAAGTGTCCATTTTCAGCCATCTGGGGAGAAAGGATCTGTTTACTCAAATTCAGTTTAGTACATAGTTCTCAGTCTACCCTCCCTATTTTCTCAATTACACCCTTAAATAAATCACATTATTTCAAACGTCTTAACTGTGCCTCATTTAAGTGATGATCTATTCCACCATCTACCTAGTATATAATGTAAAAGCAGAAAACCTCCAAACCTCATTTTTGCAGCCCTGGAACTTTCTGTAAGTGAGTTTCTGAGTTTCAACAATGTAATTGTCAAAATTTTACACAGCAGTTTCCTCCCCTTTGGGGAGAGGCGAGGAGAGGCGAGGCGAGGCAAGGCAAGGCGAGGCGAGGCAAGGCAAGGCAAGGCAAGGCAAGGCAAGGCAAGGAAAGGACAGGAAAGGAAAAGAATGGAATGGAAAGGAAAGGAAAGGAAAGGAAAGGAAAGGAAAGGAAAGGAAAGGAAAGGAAAGGAAAGGAAAGGAAAGGAAAGGAAAGGAAAGGAAAGGAAAGGAACTGGGACAAGGAAACTGGGACAAGGAAACTGGGAAGGGTAACCAGACTTGAGTCCACATATATAATGGAAGCCATCCCTACACACCTTCTTCCCCAGCCCAACCCCAATGAAAGAGCTTTGGTGGCTCAGGCTGTTAAATGCCTGCTCTTAAGATCCAGCTGTCTACAATTACTGTAGGCTCGAATCCCACCAGGCTCAAGGTTGACTCAGCCTTCCATCCTCTCAGGGTAGGTAAATTGAGGACCCAAGATTGTTGGGGCAATTAGCTGATTGTAAAAATGCCGCTAGTAATAAGCAGGCAGCGATTATTGCTATAAATGCATATAAATGTAATTAAAATAAAATAAATAAATAAAATGTATTCATTTGATTACTGATTACTGATTGTTCTTTAGTAATCCTTTTTACTGTATTGCGCATCAGTATTTGAATAATGATTCTCATAACTCCTAAGCAAGAGATTCATTGTCCAGACTAACTGAGTGTTATGCAAGGTGTGTACTAATGTACATAGTGGCACCAGGCACCAGGAGCCTGTTTTTCTCTGTTTCTATTCCTAACATATTTGGCTTCTTTAAATTCAGCTGCAAAGTTTTTGTTTGTTAACAGCTTTCCTTCATTGCTGTCTCCCTCCCACCCTCACACATTCTATTTGCCTTAATTAAGATGCTTTGCAATGTATCCATATAAATCTAGCCCAAATTATTACCTGTGAAATGTTCACAAGTGTAACGGGAACCTCGGGGCTGTACTTCGTATTTAGTTTGCATATATATATATACCTGACAAACAAATGTGCCATAATTTAATAGCTGTAAAAACTGAAAGAAAACCTTACATTTGCTTTTTGTTCTTGTTGACTAGATAATGGCACAGATAAAACTGCAATCCAAACAAAAATGTCTTCTGTTAATATCTAGCAAGTTGCTGGAAACTTTTTATTTTCCTGTTTAAGGAATTGCTCCAGATGCCAGGGGAAAAAACTGGGATTCATCAAAGCATCCAGAGGTTTGTTTGGTCTTTGGAATCATTGGTCGAAATCTATGATTGGTTGGTTGTTGCTGTTTTTTTTTTTTTTTGCTCCCATGGTCTTTTCTGAAGGGAGGATTTTTCTATAAGAGAGAATGGGTGGCTGTTAAACTGTGTTATTTTAATTTTTTTAGTTAAAACTTTATTCTTTCTAATGCAGGGAATACGAGTACTTGCAGATTATGTGATATATTTCTCCAGTGGCTTTAGGCCTGCTGTAAGTCAGGTTGATTGTTTCTTAATAATCAAGCAGGGATTGAGCTGTGGTGGCGCAGTGATTAGAATGCAGTACTGCAGGATAATTCTGCTCACTGCCAGGAGTTTGATCCTAACTGGCTCAAGGTTGACTTAGCCTTCCATCCTTCCAAGGTCAGTAAAATTAACACATTAACAGGGTTGGAAGGGACCTTGTAGATCATCTAGTCCAACCCTCTCATATACAAGGTGGAGACACTACACCATTTCCGACAAATGGCAATCCAGTCTCTTCTTGAAAGCTTCCAGTGATGAAGCTCCCACAACTTCTGAAGTTCAGCTGTTTCATTGCTTGATTGTTCTCACTGTCAGAAAATTTCTTCTTATTTCTAAGTTCAATCTTTCCTTGTTCAGTTTCTATCCATTATTCCTTGTCTGGCCTTCAGGTGCTTTAGAAAATAGCTTGACCCCTTCCTCTCTGTGGCAGCCCCTCAAATATTGGAACAATGCTGTCATATTTCCCTTGGTCCTTCTCTTCACTAGACTAACCATGCTGAGTACTTCAACCATTCATCATATGTTAGCTTTCAGTTCTCTAATCATCTTTGTTTATTTTATTTTATTTTTATTTATTTATTTTGTCGATCACTTACATGATAATAAATATAAGGATAAACATAGTTGTGAATACATGAAATGAATTCATATAAGAAAAATAAAAGAAACAATAGGACAGGGACGGTAGGCACATTGGTGTGCTGATGCACACCCCCTACAGACCTCTTAGGAAAGGGGTGAGGTCAATAGTAGACAGTCTAAGGTTAAAGTTTTTGGGGTTTGGGGAAGAAACCACAGAGTCAAGTAGAGTATTCCACACATTGACCACTCTGTTGTTGAAGTCATATTTCCTGCAATCAATTTATTTATAAATTATTTAAATTATTATAATTTGCAAATTATATTTGCGATCAATCTGTTGCTCTTCTCTGCATTTTTTCTAGAGTCTCAACATCTATTTTATAGGGTGGTGATCAAAACTGGATGCAGTACTCTAGGTGCGGTCTTACTAAGGCTTTATAGAGTAGTATTAGTACATCCCTTGATCTTGATTGTATCCCTCTGTTAATACAATTTAGGATTGCATTGGCTTTTTTTGGCTGCCACTGCACATTGTTAGGTTATATTCAGTTGAGTCCAAGATCCCTTTCACAGTTATTGCTACTGCTATTAGGCCTGGTTTCATCCAGTTTATATGTATAATTTTGGTTTTTCTTGCCTAGGTGAAAGACTTTACTTTTTTTTCCATTGAATTTCATTTTGTTGGATTGGGCCCAGTGTTCAAGTCTGTCAAGAGATTGTTGTCTCTGTGGAGTGGTGCATTGGCCTAGAGTGGCGCACCACTGTGGAGTAGTGCAGTGGCTCTCACCTCACAATCAAGAGGCTGTGAGTTCAGTCCAAGGTAGAGGCAGATATTTCTCTTTCTGGGCACACTGAGAATATATCTGCTGAACAAAACTCCACATTGGTGACAGGAAGGGCATCCAGCCATTAAACACTTGCTAGCTCCATTCAGTTGCCCAGATTCTACCCCTTAAGGGATTATGGGGTTGTTAAATGAAGTTGATGAATATGCTGACTTTGTAAATTGCTAAGAGAGGGCTGTAAAGCAGTATGAAGTAATATATAAGTCTAAGTGCTCTTGCCATTGCTATTGGGAAAGCAATTTCCCAAGTCAAGATGGCAGCAATGACAACATCATTGAACTGTTGCTTCCTTTCGCTTGGACACAGGGCTTTTTAAATCCTCCTTTGCAGATGCCCTTTTGAAAGTTACAAGTGCTACAATTGAAGCATTTTTTTTATAAAATATGCCTAATAATGCCAGGGCTTTCCTTCTCCCAGAGTCCAGTTTGAAAGCATTCTAAAACCAAGGATATCCATTTGCCCATGACTGTCAAAGTCAAGGGAATAGCAAGGAGATCTTTATACAAATCTGCTCCAGAATGTGCATTGTATTTGCAACCAGATCTGGTCCCACATATTTTGCTGCCAGAGATAAAGGACTATCTGTTCTACAGGCTGCCATTTTATTGGTCACCAAAATTTGGGGGGTGATGGAATGAAAGAGTGGCATTTGTTTTTAATGAAATAATATAGCACAGCCAGGAGTATAACATTTTCATTTTGCTTCCCATCCAACTGTCTTACTTGCTTGCTTTACATCATTTTTGCTACTACTGATCCATCACAAAATTGCAATTGGATCCATTACCTTGTTGCATCTGAAATTCCTGCTACTGTCTGTAAAGAAAAATAAAAAGCCTAACTTCCTTGGACTAAAAACTTATCTCAATTTTTCTAAGCGAACTTCAAATACCTAAGGTGTCTTTCCATTTTTGATACCGAAGACTGAGCTTTTCTCAGCTGCTTTTAAAGAAACAGTAGAAATAAAATGTCTCTGTGTCACTTCTTCCCTCTCTCTCTCTGTATAAGAGAGAGTGAGAGGAAGGAAGGAAGGAAGGAAGGAAGGAAGGGAGGAAGGAAGGAAGGAAGGAAGGAAGGAAGGAAGGAAGGAAGGAAGGAAGGAAGGAAGGAAGGAGAGTGAGAGAGGGGGAAAGAAAGAAAAAGATCCAGTGTTAACTAACTGAGATGTCAACTCTACTGGCATTATTTGCTTTGTGTATATTTTTGGCTGCACCCATCTATCCACTTCTCCATTACTTATACAGAGTAGACGAGAAAGTGAGAAATTTATAGAAGTACATCAATTAGCACTTTTCTTCTGGGTGTCAGATTCTGTTTCAAGAAATTAGCATACGAGAGGTTCTGTTGGCTATCAGAACAAGATTTAAGAACTGAAAAAAAATTACTAGCCCAAATTCATAAGTTTTCCTATGCTTTATCCACTGATGATAGTTTGAAGTGAGAATATTTTTCAATAATACAAAAGATTGGACTTCTCCTACTTCTTGTGCTCCCAGATTTTCTTAAAAAAAAAACCACTCCAGCATCCTACATTATTTGGTCCTCTTTCAAAAAAGAAATTTATATTTATTATTGTATTTATTTATTTGATTTGTCAATCGCTTACAAGATAATAGATATGGGTAAGAATGCAGGAAATAGGTATGAGTAAATGGGGACAATAGGACAGGGATGGTAGGCACGACGGTGCACTTATGCACGGCCCCTTTAAGGACCTCTTAGGAATGGGGTGAGGTCAATAGTAGATAGTTTAAGGTTAAAGGCGTGCAGGTTAGAGGATGTAACAACAGAGTCAGGTAGTGCATTCCAGGCATTGACCACTCTGTTGCTGAAGTTGTACTTTCTGCAATCAAGTTTGAAGCAGTTTACATTGAGTTTGTATCTGTTGTGTGCTCTTGTATTGTTGGGGTTGAAGCTGAAGCATGAAGGGGTTTGAGAAAAACTGAAAATAAGGGCTATTGTGGTTCTTTGTGGAAAATAGTCCTATCCAAACCATAGGAGGCCGCATCGGGACAAACTAGGAATGAAAGCTTTCCAGGTAGATTTGGTTCTGCTCTGCTTCTTCCTCCTCAGTCTGGATGCCTGGCTGGAGGCGGTGGTGGGCTGTGAGGTTTCTCCTCCTCTGGCCTGGGGAAGGGCGAGTCCGCCAGCCGAGGCGGCTCGGCCTTCGAGCTCTTCTAGGCCAACACATCCGGGCAGCAACCGCCTGAAAGCAGTGGTGGCGGTTCATCTGAACTGTCAGAAGAAGAAGCTCTATGTGCAGGGCCTAGAGACCCGCCTGCAAGGCTTGGCGGCCGAGAACCGGCAGCTGCGTGACTGCAACCAGGGCCTCTGCTGCTACCTGCATAACTTGGAGCAGGAGATGAGCTACTTGAGGGCTGTGCTGGTGAACCAGAGTGCTTTGGGCCACCTGCTTGGATATCTGGCCAGAGATGGGGCCGGTATTCTGGGCCTCCACATGAGGATCAGCACCCGCCTGCTCCAACCAACGGCAGCCAGAGCCTTCGGAGAGAATGGCGACCACGACTACGCGCTCCCCATCCTGGTGGAAGAACCAGTGGAGAAGCTCCCCCCATTGTCGTCTTCAGCCAGCCCCAGCGGCGTTTGCCTCCACATGGACCGCGACCACCTTTCGGTGGAGTTTTGCTCTCTCTGTGCCAAGCGGGCAGCCAGCTCAGAGACTTTGCCGGATGCTTCTTCTTCTTCCTCATCTCCTCCTCCTCCTCCTCCTCCTCTTACTTCCTCCTTGCTCTCCAAAATTTTCTCTTTTAGGTCACAGTCACTCATGCCCTAGTCACCTCACGACTGGATTATTGCAACACACTCTACATGGGGCTACCCTTGAAGAGCATTCGGAGACTTCAGTTGGTCCAGAACGCAGCCACGTGAGCTGTTGTGGGTGTCCTGAGATACACCCACATATCACCAATTCTCCACAAGCTGCACTGGCTTCCTGTTGGCCTCCAGGTGCAATTCAAGGTGTTGGTCATTACCTATAAAGCCCTATATGGCTCAGGACCAGGTTATCTCCAGAATCGTCTCCTACCCTGCATCTTCCTGCGACCGGTAAGATCCCACAGAGTCGGTCTCCTCCGGGTTCCATCAGCTAAACAATGCTGGCTGGCGGGCCCATGGGAGAGGGCCTTCTCTGTGGCTGTTCTGGCTTTCTGGAACCAGCTACCTCCTGAGGTCGGGACTGCCTCCACCCTACTGGCCTTCAACAAAGTAGTCAAAACCTAGCTTTTCTGGCAGGCATGGGGCTGTTGATCTGGTGACTGAGATCTAGCGAGATCTGGCCCTTCTGTTGTTTGTTGTTTTTTAAATTGTTTTTAAATTTTTTAATGTAATTCTTTTGTGTGTGTGTGTGTTTTTTTTTTTTTTGCTGTGAGCCGCTCGGAGTCCTTTGGGAGTTGGGCAGCATATAAGTTTAATAAATAAATAAATAAATAAATAAATAAATAAAGTAGTCATTGACTGGTAGGACATTATAGCAGATAATTAATTAAAATTAATTAAAATTATCTGCTACAATGGGATATCACTCAAAAAATGGGAAGTATCACTCAAAAAAAAACAAACAATGATTACTTAGGACCAGAACAAACAATGTGTGACACTGTCCCAAGACTGTTTTTTCAAAAGGCAACTAGACTTTTGTTGTTTTTCCTTGAAGATATGTCACTTCTCATCCAAGAAGCTTCTTCAGTTCTGACTGAATAATGGTGAATCATTCAGAATTGAAGAAACTTCTTGGATGAGAAGCAAAACATCTTCAAGGAAGAACAAAGAAAGTCTAGAGATTCAAGGTTTTGGTGTTAACATTCAAAGTCCTACATGGCATGGGTCCAGGGTCTTTACGAGAACGACTCCTCCCAGCATCAAATACCAACCGCCTGCGGCGCACAGATGGGGTCTCCTCGGGTGCCATCCGTGACTCAATGTCGCTTGGCGGTGACCCGGGGGAGGGCCTACTCTGTGGCAGCCCCCACTTTATGGAATCTTCTTCCGCCGGAGCTCCGGTTGGCTCCCAATCTCCGCACCTTCCACTGCGAGTTAAAAACCTGGCTGTTTTTACAATCCGGGCTGGGCTGACTCTTTGGGGTTTGTTTATTTTAACTGGGGTTTTAATTCTAATTCGGCTTATTAGTGTTTAATATGTTTTTTAGGTAATTTATTCTTATTGTTGTATTTTAGTTGTGAGCCGCCCCGAGTCCTTTTGGAGAGGGGGCAGCATATAAGTCGAATAAATAAATAAATAAATAAATAAATAAATAAATAGTTGCTTTTTGAAAAAGCATCTTTGGGACAACCATGATTTGGATAACTTAGAATCTCTATAAACAATCTGGGACACTCTAGTTATTGCTAAACCATTGTTTCTAGTATACACAATGTTGGACAAGCTTCCTAGGGATGTTAGAAATTCAAGTTCAGAAATATCTGGAGTGTTGCATATCTCTTACTACAGTTTTAGGATATACCTATTTCTTAGAGGTAATCTTTTAATGCTGGGAATAATTATCTGGAGGGAATTGTGAACTAAAACGTATGAGGTGAGGTATTTTATTTCATGGATTTTAAAGTAAGGATATCGCATCTTATTTGAGACAATGGAGTGCTCGCTACTTCAATAATGCCTAGCCTAAAGTCCCCACACTCATCTTTTTGTATTTTGCTACGCTTCTTCAACACTCTTGGTATTTGCATTCAAATCAACTACCAAACAATAGGACAGATTACAGCATTTTAAAAACCCTCTGATTTGTGAAAAATGCAAATATAACTAACCGTGAATCAAATAAAGCTACCCAATTGAGAAACTTGGGTTCAGTTGGGTTGCAGGCTTTTATTCCTTGACAGTAACTGTGATACAAATGGGTTACATACCGTGTTTCCCCGAAAATAAGACCTACCCCGAAAGTAAGACCTAGCACTATTTTCTAAACCTGTCCTAATATAAGACCTACCCTGAAAATAAGACCTAGTGTAAATCTCCAGTTCCAGGAAGACTTTTCAGGGAGCAACCGTGCACCCGCGAAACACCCCCCCCTACACACTCACACCCACTATTTGGCACCATAAATATATAAGACCTATCCCGAAAATAAGACCTAGTGTGTTTTTGGGAGCCAAAAAAATATAAGACAGTGTCTTATTTTCGGGGAAACACGGTATAAAGATTTTTATTTAAAAACAGGAATTATTGCAACCCTTGTCTACTTTTTTTTTAAAGAGCGGATGACAACTTTGGAAATATATGCAGATTATTATTTAGTGTAATGGTAAAAGCTTCATTATTTTGCCACTCCTTCTAACACCAATACCAAAATTTCTATTATAAAACAAAAGTCAACAGATACTTACCATGATTTGGCACACACTCCTTTCTTCTTTGTCATTTCCACTTATCACATTTTCCACTTCCCGTTTTGTAGTCATTCTGCATTTTCTTTACAGGAATAGAATTAACATTTATTGGATAAGAGAAATGTCCATCACAACGATGAGTTTTAAGTGCACGCTTATAATGATGGCAAGAGATGAACAAGGTATTAAGCTTCAGCTCACTACATCAATTTGCATAATTTGTGAGCTCCACTACAATAATTAGAAATCTGTACCAAGAAAGCAAAGTTAGTACATGAAATTTCAGGTACCAACAATCTGTCCAGTGTTCAGGAGATAATTCTCTGTTTCAGTAACACAATCTAGAAAGTCGGGCTCTGAGTTTTCAGGTGGGCCTCCTATGCTTAAAGTACAATCAGCAGCTAAGTTAACTAACAATCAAAATTATGTCAAGCTCAGCACAAACGCTAACAATTTTATTTACAAGAAAGCATGCAAACTGCTCATGGTGGAGTGTAGATAGTGCTGTCCCTTTTGGGGAACAGCTAGGTTTCTAGCACTGTTGAAGCATCAACATCAGGGTTCAATGGATAGCAGAACTGGAAATTTCTCAAGCAATCGTGTAAAAACATAGACTTCTTATATGGCTATGACTAGGAAAGTCATTAAAGAATATTTCCAGCAACAACCAGATACAAAATGCAAGCCCTATTTATAATCAGTTAAGTTCCTTTTTTTATCCATTAGTAGGGCTAGAACACTTGTGTTTTGGGTGGAAATAGCAGTAGCACTTACTCCACTTCACAGTGCTTTATGGCCCTCTTTAAGTGATTTATAGAGCATTTTGCTTCCAGAAATCTGGGCCCTCATTTTACCAACCTTGGAAGGATGGAAGGCTGAGTCAACCTTGAGCTGGTAAAAATTGAACTATTGGCAGTCAGTAGAATAAACCTACAATATTGCATTCTACCATTGTACCATCAAGGCTCTAGAACCATTGCTGCCCCATCATTTGTTATTTTATTGGATTAGTGTTGTATTAAGCTATTTGCCTCTGAACCTAGCAGAACTAGTTGTCATGCATTACTGTATCCAAAGCTGCAGTATATATTGCAGTCTTTGGAAGCAGCCCCAAAGGAGATTCTGAAATTGCAAATTCCCCTGATCCAGAAGCAATGATGGTAAGTCACATTTTCTGAAGGTTCCATGTCACCTGCCCACCTTGTAAGATTTGCACTGGTTATTGTTTGTAACCTAAGTCTCATTCACAATGAGGGCACTATGATATTTAATGCCTTATGTGGCTTGGGTCCACATTATTAGCAGGACTACTTACTTCTGTATAATTCTTTGCCCACTCTGTAAGAAACACAGAAAAAGCCCCAGTTGGACTGCTAAGGAAAAAAGAAGAAGCAAGTTAAGAGGGAAATTCATTTTGCTGCTGTCAGTACAAAGTGCTTGAAAGCAAGGCAAAAAAGGGATATATCATATGGTGATCTGGTAGCTTTTCCAAGCTAGTTTCTTTCTTCCTTTTCTGCATTCTGCTGCAGTGATGTTAGGTGTTATGTATGTAGGTTTAAATGTTATTGGTTTATTTGAACTGGTCTTGTAAAATGTCAAATGGTATTGGTTTAAATAGTGCGGGAAGAAACCCTGCACTCCCATTGGCTAGCAGCTACGGCTGCAGGCTATAAGAAGCAGCCGTAGCCTTACCCGGACGGGTCCATTCGAGCTGTTGTCACTAATAAAGCCTTTTGCTGGAACTCCTCGCGTCTGACTCTTCATGCAAACTTAACACTGGCGGCGAAGGTGGGATTTCCCTGAAGAGAAGACGACGACGAACAAGCAACAGAGTGAGATGGCTGCGCTGAACACCCCCAGCACCGTTCGATCCGGCGACGGAAGACTGGGAATCGTATGCAGACCGGTTCCACATGTTCCTGGAAGGGAACGATCTCGCCGGCATCCCGAGAGCGGAAGAGGCGGTCTTTCTCACACACTGCGGTCCGGCAGTCTTCAAAATGGCGGCGTTGGCGGGAGCAGCAGAATTGAAGGTAATGGAATGGCCCGAATTAGAAAGACTTTTAAGAGCCCATTACGCCCCACAAGTATCGTGCCTCATTAAGACACGAATTTTACCGTCGGGATCAAGGGGATAGCGAGAGTGTTAATGACTTCGTGGCAAGCTTAAGGGACATTGGGGTGCTTGTGACTTTACCAACGTAGAAGAGGCCATGCGTGATCGGTTTGTTTTGGGCCTTAAAGATAAGATCTTACAAAGCAAACTGTTAATGAAACCAAAAATCACGCTTAAAGAGGCTATTGAAGAGGCTGTTTCAGCAGAAGCCACCAAGTCCTCAGCTGCGGCCATGAAAAGATTAACAAGGCCTCGAGCCAGGCCTCAAGCCATTCTGATGGGGAAAAATCCTCAACAACTCATTGCAAACAAATAGACTCTGATTCGGATAGCAGTGAGGAAGAAGAGGGGATTTTTAAGCTCAGAATGGAGAAGAAAAGAAAAGACTCTGAGAAAAACAGGCAAGGATTCTATTGCAGAGGATGTGGGGGCCACCCCGCACTGAATGCAAGTTCTTTGACTCCATTTGCCTACGTTGTGAGAAACGGGGTCATATAGCCAGAGTCTGCAAATCATCCAGAACTCCACCATTTAGGAAGAAATTTCCTGAGGAAGATTTTAAGCCCAACAATTTAATTGGAAAAATGGGGCGAAATTTAAAAGCAAATGGCAAGAGTGAAACTCACCAAACAATAACCATTGGTCATTCTTCACATTTAAATAGCAGAAAAGTACATGTGAAGGTGTTTATTGAAGGGAGACCGTGCCACATGGAAGTGGACTCAGGCTCTTATTTATCTATGGTGTCATGGGACACTATCCACAGACTCTTTCCAAAATTCAGAAAAACATTTCCAGAAGCAAGCACTGACCCTCAAAGACTACCAAGGGAACAAGATTCCAGTAGTTGGAGCGAGGGAATTCAACGTGCAGTTTAAAGGCCACACCAAGCGTTTGCCACTGACCATCGTGGACAAGGATCGCCCAAGTTTGCTGGGACTTGAGTGGTTCAAGCCACTTGGCATCGAGGTGACTGGCATCCATCACGTGAGCAGTTCTGACTGGGAAGAGTCCTTGAAGTCTGAGTTTCCAGAGGTCTTCAGCGAAGGACTGGGCAAGTATATGGGGACCCCTATTGCTTTCAGTTTAGACCCCAAGGTGCCCCAATTCGTTTAAAGCCCAGGAGGGTTCCATTTGCTTTAAAGGAAAAAATTGATGCACAATTAGATAAGCTCATCGCCCAAGGGGTTTTGGAACCTACTGACCACTCCAGATGGGAAACACCCATAGTCACACCAGTCAAGGCTGATGGGTCAGTGAGAATCTGTGGTGACTACAAGGGGACACTTAACCATGCGCTGCAGCAGAGCGCATACCCTGTACCTGTTGTGCATCATCTGCTCCATTCCCTTGGCAGGGGTACAGTATTTGCTAAACTGGACTTAGCTCAGGCATATCAACAATTAACAGTTGATGATGCCACTGCAGAGGCACAAACAATTGTGACTCATAGAGGTGCCTTCAAATGTAAAAGACTACAATTTGGAGTAAGCGTGGCACCTGGCATTTTTCAAAGTCTTATGGAAAGAATGTTGCAAGGACTGCCAGGGGTAGTGCCTTATTTTGATGATGTGTTAATCTCTGCTGAAATGACACTCAGCTTCAAGAGAGACTCAGAGAAGTCCTTACCAGATTCAGAAAAGCAGGTTTGAAAGTCAAGGAAGACAAATGCACTCTCAAAACAGACAGAGTTGAGTTCCTGGGGTACATGATTGATAAACAGGGCATCCACCCCACTGATGCCAAGGTTAAAGCGATCAAGGAAGCCCCTAAACCTCGTTGCAAGTCAGATCTGCAAGCCTTCCTTGGCCTTATTAACTTTTACCACATGTTTCTACCTCACAAAGCATCTATTGCTGAACCCTTACATCGTTTACTTGATAAGAAGGCTGCTTGGATCTGGGGCGGAAGGAACAGTCAGCATTTAACAGTATTAAGAGACTAATCACGTCTGATGCTGTGTTGATTCAATTCTCTGAGAATTTGCCTGTTGTTCTGACTTGTGATGCATCCCCTTTTGGAGTGGGAGGGGTTTTGAGCCACAGGCTTCCCAATGGCGGGAAGCCCCAATTGCATTTACTCTCGCACGCTGTCCAAAGCAGAGAGGAACTACAGCCAATTGGACAAGGAGGCCTTAGCAGTTGTTGCAGCTGTTAAGAAATTTCATGAATATCTGTATGGCAGGTCATTCACCATTGTTACAGATCACAAACCTTTGCTTGGCATCGTGGCAGGAGACAAACCTACACCTATTATCCTGTCACCAAGAATGCTGAGGTGGACTGAATTTCTTGCAGCCTACTCCTACAAACTGATTCACAGGCCTGGCAAGGACATTGGACATGCTGATGCACTGAGTCGTTGCCCACTACCTTGCCACAAGGAGGACTTTGAACTTGAGACTCACACCTTTTCCTGGAGACCGTTGCTAAGCTTCCAGTCCATGCTGCTGAGATTGCCAGAGAATCTGCCAAAGATGCTGTGTTGGCACCTGTTATGGGCTGGATTAAGAAAGGTTGGCCTCTTCAAGATCTACCTCACTTTGCCCAACCTTTCAAATCCAGGCAAACTGAATTATCTGTATTAAGAGGATGTATTTTGTGGGGTAACAGGGTGGTTATTCCTGCAAAACTGCAAAGGGAGGTTTTGGAAATGTTACATGAGGGTCATCCTGGGATTGTAAGGATGAAAGGTTTGGCCAGGAGTTATGTATGGTGGCCAGGTATTGACAAAATGGTTGAAAACTGGGTTGCCTCTTGTCCCAATTGCCAGGTAGTCAGGCCTGCCCCACCTCACGCCCCACACAGGAATGGGAATGTCCTAGGGGCCCATGGTCTAGAATCCACATTGATTTTGCAGGCCCTACAAGAGGGCACACGTTTCTAGTAATTGTAGATGCATACTCCAAATGGCTAGAGGTTATTCTCATGACTTCTACTACTACTGAGGCTGTTATCAAGCAGCTCAGAAAGCTCTTTGTAACCCATGGGTTACCAGATGTCCTTGTCTCTGACAATGGCCCTCAATTCACGTCTAACATTTTTGAATCCTTTCTAGCTCAACAGGGCATCAGACATGCCCTCACAGCCCCTGGGCACCCTTCGCCAACGGCCGGGCTGAACGTATGGTACGCTTTACCAAAGAAAAGCTTCAGCAGCTGGGTCCTGGGGACATCACTGAGAAGCTTGAAAAGCTTCTTAGTGTTCAGCACATCACTCCTAGCCCATCAACTAACTTGTCCCCAGCAGAGTTGTTAATGGGCAGGAAACTTAGGTCTTCCCTTGACCGACTTCATCCCACTTATGCACCCAATACACCACTGGATTCCACTTCCAAAGTTCGTTCTTTTAGTGTGGGAGATTCTGTCTATGCTAGGAACCTTACAGGTGAACCTTTGTGGATTCCTGCTGAAATAACTCACATCACTGGCCCTCTTTCTTACAGGGTTCAAACAGAGGATGGCCTCCTCTGGAGCAGGCACATTGACCAACTTAGATCCCGGTTCCCTCAGGAACATCGCCCTGTCTCTCTCTAGGTCCCTCATCTGATGTCTCTTCTAGGGGAAGGGGAGGAACAGGAGGAATATCAGCAAACAGGAATCAACCCTATGTGTAACGAGCCATTGCGACAGGAACCATCCCGAACCCTGTCACAATGCCAAGATCCATCCTTAGAAGTAGAGTCATTACGACAGGAACCATCCCGAACCCTGTCACAATGCCTAGATCCATCCTTAGAAGTGGAAGATTGTACATCACTACCTGACTTGGGTGTTGACATTGGAATGGAGATGGGTTGGGAGGAGAGACCAGATTCTAACAGTCTAACAGGGTCTTCTTTCACAGGAAGTCCTAACAGGGAAATGTCAGCAGACACATTTCCCTCTCACTGGGTGAGAACAATAAAGATTCTGAACCACGAAGGTCTCAACGTACACGTAAGAGCCCCACCTATTTAAAGGAATACATTAGATAGGTTGGGGTTTGGTATGGACTGAACCTAGTGGGGAGGGGTGTTATGTATGTAGGTTTAAATGTTATTGGTTTATTTGAACTGGTCTTGTAAAATGTCAAATGGTATTGGTTTAAATAGTGCGGGAAGAAACCCTGCACTCCCATTGGCTAGCAGCTACGGCTGCAGGCTATAAGAAGCAGCCGTAGCCTTAACCGGACGGGTCCATTCGAGCTGTTGTCACTAATAAAGCCTTTTGCTGGAACTCCTCGCGTCTGACTCTTCATGCAAACTTAACACCCAAAATTGTCACAATCTGTTGTCCTGAGCTGAGCAAGTTATGTTTACAATCTACACAATGTGCCAATGAGGAATGTTTCAGGAAGGAGTCAAAAAAGCAATAGCAATAGCACTTAGACTTATATACCACTTCACAGTGTTTTACACCCTCTCTAAGTGTATTACCGAGACAGCCTATTGCTCCCAACAATCTGAGTCCTCATTTCACTGACCTTGGAAGGATGGAAGGCTGAGTCAGCCTTGAGCCTGGTGAGATTCGATCTGCCAAATTGCAGTCAGACAGCAGACAGCAGAAGTAACCTGCAGTACTTCATTCTAACCACTATCCCACTGTGGCTCTTAATATTATTATTATATTGATATTAATATAAATATTAATAATAATAAATATAATGGTAGATATGCCCATAGAGCTCTGGTGACATAGGGGTTAAAGTACAGTACTGCAGCAACACTCTGCCCACAGCCAGGAGTTCAATCCTGACGCGGTTCAGAGTTGACTAAGTCTTTCATCCTTCCAAGATTGGTAAAATGAGGACCCAGATTGTTGGGGGCAATATGCAAAGAATGCTTATATTATAAACTGCCCACAGAGTGCTGTAAAGCACTATGGGGAAGTATGTAAGCCTAAATTCTATTGCTGTAATTACAGTACAATTGAGCTCCACTTGTGTATGTAATGACCCTGAGCTACACTACGTTGCAGACATTCACCGCAATTAGCTCTGTAAATCTTATAATGTACTTGGGCGAGGGGAGGGACTAAGACAATGTTGTACATTGGAGAAATCACTTCAAAAAGTACTTGGAGCCAGGGCAAAAATCTAATTGTTTGAAGTTCAGTGGATCAGAAAAAAATCAGCTTAATAACTGAATAGGAGGCCAACAGAAAATGCAAAAATGTAGACAAGGCTGGAAAGGTTTTTTTAAAAAGGCTCCTGAAAATTGCAAATGCAAACTACTTTCTGCATACTTTAGAATTTTACTTTCTGTGATATTAATACTTTTAAGGAGTTTTAGGCCTGCACAAAACCTATTGGCTCTGTATGAGCTTCTAGCTACTAGTTATGCAATCCTCCTTTAAGGTTTTAAGAACAGACATGCTATCTTGCAAAATAAGTGTTTCAGATTGCACCTCACAATGGTTGCCATAAGTCCTTTTTAAATCCCCACTTTCAACTCACAGTATCTTTTGAAGCCCTCCAAAATGCCACTTATGGAATTCAATTAGCTCCGGTGAAACAAAGTAGCTTCTAAATAATTGAAAAATACTAAATGCATTGTGAATAAGCTCACAAGATTGTTTAGGTTTTTTTTTTTTTTGCCTTTGATTATCCTTGCCATGAAGCAATACCTTTGCCAATTAATAGCAATAGCCAGGGCTGTCTTTACAGCATTAAAGGCCCCAGGCAAAGCAGTGCACTGGGGCCATTATGACAACTATTCACAGGAATAAAAATGTGAACGGTCAATAAAATTAAACATATATTTGCATATTAGTATTAATTAAAAAATGCAGTAAAATGTAATGAATATGTTGCTGTATTTATATGATACAAGGTGCATTGAAGGGTTAATGTACAGAGATTAGTAAGGAGCCCCTATGCTCCTGGGGCCCACCGGCAAGTGCCCATCAGGCCCATGCATTAAGATAGTCCTGGCAATAGCAATTAGACTTATATACTGCTCCACAGTGCTTTACAGTATTCTCTAAGCGGTTTACAGAGTCAGCATATTGCCCCCAACAATCTGGGTCCTCATCAAGGTTAAAAAGTTAATGTTTGCAAAAAAAAACCAGCCACAAAATATCACATTAATCAGGAATTTCAAAAGTCTTTAGAATTCTGTCTGTTCACACCCATCAAGTTCCACGTGAAATGCCAGTTGAGGTGAAAAGAAGGCTGTGGTAAATCTTCTGAAATACTAATTATCTTTCAGAAACAATTATGTCTCATTGTCCTCTTGACAATGCATGCTGCTTGTCAAGTCATCTACTTGAAAGGAGAGATAAAAATCTAAAAGAAGACTCAAACAGAAGTGATACTTTCCACCAATGCTTGCATGCATACTTTTGGCAACATAAGCAACTACAAATGTGAGGACTTATCCTTTGAACTGTAGTGAAAGGTAAGTGGCATCAAATAATTTCTCAACAAGGAAGAAGTTCAGATGGTGGTGTTGGAAGAATTTATTTGTATCATTATCTAAAAGGTGCAAACCAGTGGTGGGATTCAAATTTTTTTTTACTACCAGTTCTGAGGGTGTGGCTTGGTGGGCATTGCAGGGGAAGGATACTGTAAAATCTCCAGTCAGAGGTGGTATTTGCCGGTTCTCTGAACTACTCAAAGTTTCCGCTACCGGTACTCCAGAACTGGTCAGAACCTGCTGAATACCACCTCTGGTGCAAATGTACCGTATGATTACATTTTAGCAAAATGCAAGGACATGGAAGTTGGCATCCCCAAAACACACACACACACACACACACTGTATATATACAGTATATATACACTATACATGGTGGTGCAGGTGCAGTGGTTAGAGTGCAGGCTACTTCTGCTGGCTGCTGGTTGCCTGCAATTTGGCAGTTCGAATCTCACCAGGCTCAAGGTTGACTCAGCCTTCCATCCTTCCAAGGAGGGTAAAATGAGGACCCAGATTATTGGGGGCAATAGGCTGATTCTGTAAACTGCTTAGAGAGGGCTGTAAAGCACTGTAAAGCAGTATATGTCTAAGTGCTATTACTGCTATTGCTATATTCTCTCACCATCTTATCCCTAGTTGCCACTTGTCTATAAAGTAGTGTCTAAAGGATATTTAGTGGAGAAGTGAAATATGGAAGGAAAAGGTTCAATTGTTCCTTGTTCACTGGTTTTACTGCGGTTCCTGATTGCCTACAGCTTTGATCCCATGCAGGATTCTAGAGCAAAGATTCCAATCAAATGGCTTAGAACAGAGCTGTCAAACTCAAGTCCCGCAGGCTGGATGCATCACACGCTGGCCATGCTCACCCCCATTTTAGCAGAGTGGGAAAAGTTGCAATGCGTCACTTGACAACAATGTGACCCTGTGAGTGTGACACCCCTGGCTTAGATTGTCCAAGAAGATTTTATATACAAACATGGATCGTAGACAGCTTGCCAAGATGGTCACCTGTAACCTAGGTTTTCGATCAGGTGGTCCTTTTAGCCAAGTACAAAATGGATTAGGGGGAAAAACCTCCAAAATAATATCTCCAAAATAAGATGAATGCGAAATAAAATGAGCACTTTAGTTAAATTGGAATAAGTGAAAAACTATGATGGTTGAAGCAAGGGCATAATGATGGAATCTGGTTTGATAATAACTTATTAAGATCTAGGATTATGATATGTACCAGCTAAGATGAAGTTAGATTCCATGCTTAAGAGTAATTAAGAAAGAGATCAGAAATAATGATATTTGCGTAATGCTTTTATTTTAAAGAAATATAGTGACACAGCTAGAACACTGTTAATTACTTCACTTCACTCAAGAAGGGACCTTCTTGAGTGGAAGGGACCTTCGAGGTCTTCTAGTCCAGCCCCCTGATCAAGCAGGAAGCCCTATACTATTTCAGACAAATGGTTGTCCAATCTCTTCTTAAAAAATCTTTAGTGTGGAGCACCCACAACTTCTGGAGACAATTTGTTCCACTGATTAATTATTCCAACTAAGTTTCTTCTCTTCTTGATTAGTTTCCATCCATTGCTTCTTATCCTGTCTTCAGGTGCTTTGGAGAATAAGTTAACACGCTCTTCTTTGTGGTAACCTTTAGATATTGGAACAAAATGGGACACAGCTATTGTCAAGCCCAAAATTGACATATGTGTAGCCATTTTAGTTAGGCTTGGTATATATTCTTTTTCTTACTTTCTCTGTGGCAGTCATGGGGGAAGGGTTTCTGGCTTGCCACATTCCTAAGTGGGGAGGAGTGGAGATAAAGAGAGTTGTTTAGGCTAGGTGATCTTTCTTCCCTTGGGAAACGAGCTGTCCATGCTGAGGCCCCTTGAGGTGGACATTTATGACATCGAGCAACGTTGAATTACTTCTGTCAGAGAATGTGACTTTTGGGGGTTGTTTCTAACTTGTAATACTGTGGGGTAATTCCGGGTTGTGTCAGATCCGGAATTACCATGGACTTTGCCAATTTGATGCTTTCCTAAATAAAAGAAATTGTTTTGGAAGATGGACTTCATTCTTTTCTTTTTAAATGAATTTCATCACTTGGAAACCTGATAGCTATCACATGATCCCTATTTGTTCTTTTCATTAACTATACATATCCAATTCCTGCAACCATTCTTCATGTTTTAGCCTCCAACTCCTTAGTCATCTTTGTTGCTTTTCTCTGCACTCTTTCCAGAATCTCAACATCATTTCATACCATGATGAGCAAAGCTGGATGAACTATTCCAAATGTAGTGTTACCAAGGCATTATAAAATGATACTAGCACTTGATTCTATCCCTCTGTAGACTGCTTTGGGTTTTTTTTGGTAGCTGCAGAACACTCCTGGTTCATTTTTAAGTTATTGTCCACTAGAACTTCACAATTCCTCTTGCAGTTACTACTATTAAAGTAGGTACCACCTATTCTATACATGTACATTTGGTTTTTCTTGTCTAAATGTAGAACCTTAGTATTCCCACTATTGAATTTCATTTTTTTAGACAGGGCCCAGTGTTCAAATCTGTCAAGATACTTCTAAATCTGTCAAGATACTTCTAACTCTGTCAAGATACCCTAGCTTCTGGAGTATTGGCTATTCCTGCCAAGTTGGTGCCTCCTGAAAATTTGATGAGTTCCTCTTCTCATTTGATGAGTTCTCTCCTCATTTAAATCATTGATGAAGATGTTGAAGAGTACTGGGTCTAAGACAGAGCCTTGAGGTATCCCACTGCATACTTCCCTCCATGTAGATGCAATTCCAAGGACAACAAGTTGAGTGCAGTTGATCAGCCAGGTATGAATCCATCTGGTGGTGATGCTGTCTAATCCACATTTTTTAAATCTTTTTAAGTGGTAAGAATAACATGGGGCTGAGAAAAGTTTTTAAAAAAGACAGTGAAATGATCAGTGAGCCTAAAAAGAATGTTATAATGGTTTGGACTTTGTAATTTAAAAGTTAGTCAAGGAATTTTTGGTTTCTGGAATTGCTTTCAGCTTTGTTTGTTTATTATATTTCTAAAGAGCTCATTTTCTACCCCTTATCAGCATGAAAAAAATTTAAAAGGGGATTAGAGAAATCACAAATGGCTCATAAATGACTCTAATTGCAATCTTTCTTCCTGTTTCTCCTTTTGACCATTCAATGAAAGTTGAAAATACTCCAGCTTTTAACCCAGAGTTGTCCAACCTTGGCAACTTTAGGAACTCTGGATTCCAACTCAAAATCCAGAAGTCTTAAAGTCTTCAACTTGAAATCCACAAGTCTTAAAGATTGGACACCCCCTTTTTAACCAGTATGTGTTTTATGTGTTATAAACCCTTGTGCAAATGAAAAAAAGAAAGCAATAATAGTCAGCTATGATTGCTTTCTTTCTTTTATTTGCAAAAGGGTTTATAACACATACTGGTTATAACAGGGGTATCCAATCTTTAAGACCTGTGGATTTCAAGCCAGCATCATAGCCACAAATCTTTGGCATAGTAAAGAGAATTTATAACTCCTTTTCTAATTTTACTCGTAGGATTGGTTTTCTGGCCAACAAAAGCCAACTCAGCAGTTATATAACAGGTTACTTTCAATTGACAGTTATACAGATTGAGAATTCAGAAAGCAAAAGTGCAGAAATATGAAGGCTTTCTAACTCATACACATATGCATGTGTACACACACTCTAATGGCCTTAAAATATCTAAACAAATAAATATTGTTAGCTAAATGGGTGATATTCCACTATGTTGGGGTATGCATAATATGTCCTATTGTGTAGGGAATTCTTTTCTGGAAGGGCATCAATTACACCCTTTCTAATTCCTGCAGAGGGGAGGACAAGAATAGCAATGAATATTTGTTTATTATAATTGCTGCATATTAAGTTCAGGATGAGGAAGCCTTGTGTAGTCTAGTAATGATATAAGAAAAAAAGTTCCTTTATTCCACTCTGGAATAAAAGCCCTGTATAGTTCCCATAAATACATGGTCTCTTTTAATCTTTAAATTCTAAATGGATTGTGAACAGGTTCTCTGAAAGTATGTTCCATCCCATATTGATCTTTTTAAACCCTAAGTATCATCCCACCATCACCACAAATGGATCACCACTAGAGGCAAGTTGGATAGCAACAGCAACAAAGACCAGCTTCAAAGATCCTCTGAGTCTTTGTTAAAACCTATAGGACATTAGGTGAGGGTTTTTATGATTCTCCAATGAGTTTTAAGAGTTGTGTTTAGTGCTTTTAGATATTGGGCTGTTTTATTTTACTGGCGTTTTATGTGCTAGAATGGATTTCTGATTGCACACCGCTAGTTTTATTTTAGTTTTAATAGACCCTTTTCATCAATCTTTATAGTTATGGATTTTACTGGATCCCAGTAAATACAACGAAGCATAAAAATTAAAAGGATGGATGGATGGATGGATGGATGGATGGATGGATGGATGGATGGTGAAGAAAAATGTCAAAAATGCCAGATGAAATAAAAGGGCTGGATATAGATGATATATAGGTAGACAAAAGATGAATGCTTTTTGCAGTCACTAAAGCTCTTCTTTAGGAATCCTAGGATCCCAGAAAAGTTATCAAGAAGATAACTATTCTTTGGTTTAGGGGAACCTCTACTGAACTTATTAATGTCTAGTCCAAGTTTTGTTTTACAGATCACCTACATATACCTTCACCCAACAGCTTAGCTTCATTGAAAGCTAATGTAAGTTAATTCTTGGAATCAAGCTATCTTCTGGTTTCCAATTCTCAAACCAAGGAGCTGCATACGTGTGTGAGAATGTGCCCATGTGCTTGAGATGAGGAAAGTATTTGTCTATTTTCCAATAGAATTAAATGGGTGGGGGCAGTAGCTCTGAACAATAGTGGAAGCAATTAAACTTGCCAGTAACCCCTCAACCATCACCACACCTGCTTTCCATCCATCCTGATTAACAAGTCTAATACACAAGATTAAAAACCAGAGATGCTCAGAATCCAAATCTTTATTACCAGCTGGTATTCACAGATGTCAAATTAGGGATTTCAGGTGGGTTACCTGAACCGGAAACAGCCTGCGAAGGAAAAAATAAATAAACCTAGGCATTACGAGTCCTACATTGAAAATCCCATGAGTATCTGATCTGGCTGGGCTCAAGGAAAGTGGTATCTTATCAGTATGCAGTACCAAGCCAGAGGGAGGGAAGGGGTGGCTGATAAATAGAAAAAATAGGCCTGGCAGAATTTGGTATGCAGAAAACCTGTCTCTCTCTTGTCCTAAGCAAGGCAATTATTCTATCGTCATTCATGCCACGGACCTTCAAAGCAAACAGGTGTCAAATTTGGTATTTGACAGCTCCAGCAATGACATGCATTGTCTTCACAGCTGTGGGAACTGGCACCCATTGTTGTCCTAAGAATCTCTGGCATGGAAGAGAGTCATTTGCATTATTTTCTAATTGCATGGAAATTAATATGTGGAATAGCTAGTACTGCCGGTTACGGCTGTGGACAGAAATTATCACTTTGTAATTTGTTTTGTTTTATTTTTAGAACCAGCAATGGGTTTTCTTCCATCTTTACAGGTAGTCCTCAACTTATGACTACAATAGGTACTGACACATCTTTTATTAAGCAAGGTGGTCATTAAATGAGTGGAGCTTAACTTTATGAACTTTCTTTGTTATGATTATTAAGTGAATCCAGCTTTTCTCATTTGCTTGTCAAAGTTCCCTAAGAAGGTCACAAATGCTGATCATATGACCTATTTTGATTATGTGGCTGCTGGGACCATGGTCATAAGGACATTGTAATAGTTCTTTAACACTTGCTCACTGGAACAAAAGAGGCTACTATTTGATATGGTTAAATAAGATTCCTAATGTCTACAGTCACTTCCAGAGAAAGGATTTTGTAGTACCCTGCCCTTAAAATACTTCCTAGAGAAGATAATGCAGATGCAACTCATTCAGTCAGTCAACCAGCAGACCACCTATCTAGATGACTTACAGTGATAAAAATGAGCAAAAAAAGACATCTAAAACAATAAATTATAATACTAAAGTTGGTTTAAAATTAATAAGATGGGAAGGAAGGGAGCAAGAAGCAATATTTCCTATTCTGTGGCAAGGTGAAATGACAGGTTCCCCCACCCACCCACTTTAATCCAGCTTTGCAGTTTGTTACTTTTAGGAGGATCTGATGTCCATGCTCAGTCACAGTTTGGAATTTTACAAGGTTCAGAGATCAAGAAACTCAAGGATTAACTCCTTTCTTTAGCAATTTACTATAGGTTAAACTTTGTCCCCACCAGTTCAAGGTGGATTGTAGATCTCCGTAGCATATACAAACTAAAAAATCAGATCCCCCCCCCCCGATTTGTCACCTTGGTGTGTTCTTATGAGAATGTACATTATGAAAGTGATACGGTGGTTGATACACATATCATCCCACTTTTCTCTGCTGTTGCAGACAAGTAGGTCATCAATTTAGGACTGCCCTTGCATACCATCCGGAGATTGCAGTTGGTGCAGAATGCGGTTGGTGCAGAATGTGGCCACGCGGATGGTGATGGGAGTTACCTGGTTCTCTCATGTTACCCCCCTCCTGCGTGGCCTGCATTGGTTGCCGATTGCGCTCCGGGTGAGATTCAAGGTTTTAGTTTTGACATTCAAAGTCCTACACGACATGGGTCCCCAATATCTGAGGGAGCGTCTTCTTCCAATAGCTAGTGCCGGCCGCCCTGTGCAGGCTCATAGGCAAGGACTCCTCGGGGTTCCATCGGCGAGTCAATGCCGGTTGGTACTTCCCCGACGACGAGCCTTCTCTGTTGCAGCCCCCGACCTCTGGAATCAACTGCCTCTGGAGCTCCGTCTGGCCCCTGATCTCCGCACCTTCCGCCGTGAATTAAAGACCTGGTTGTTTCACCAACCCGGGCTGTGACCCTTCCTTGGGGGGAGGGATGGTTTTTAATGTATTTTATTGTTGTGTTTTATATTTGGGCTTGTTGGTTTAATGTCTTTTTAAATATTTATTGTTCTATGTTTTTAGTTGTGAGCCGCCCTGAGTCTTCGGAGATGGGGCGGCATACAAGTTCAAATATAAATAAATAAATAAATAAATTTCTCAATGGGTTGTTGTGAAATTAAGAATAAAAACTGTTTCAAATTTTTGTGTATATGTGTGTGTGTGTACACATATACATATAGTTTTCGTAGATTTTCATGGGTAAAGGTATGTAGGTCTTGGTGTATTGTCCCTGTAATATTGAGAATACCTTGGTGATGTTTCGACGAGATCCCACTTGCCATCTTCAGGCTGGTGTCTTCGGCTTTGTGCTTGTGCCAGCAAAGCGTGATCAGAGCTGCCTTCTCTCTACCACACCTCCCCTCCAGTATTTATAGAGAGAAGGCAGCTCCGATCACACTTTGCTGGCAGAAGCACAAAGCCAAAGACACCAGCCTGAAGATGGCGAGTGGGATCTCGTCGAAACGTCGCCAAGGTATTCTCAATCTTACACAGGACAAGACCCGAATACACCAAGACCTACATATACATATAGCTATATATATGCATGTCCATATGCACATATAGTATACACGCACACACACGCACACACACTGATTTTTTTTCAAAGCAGGCAGCATTTATAAATCAAACTGTTTGTACAATTTTAGGCTTCAATATAAATTCTAATAATGAAAGCATTTACATGGTACATTGACAGTTAATAGTTTCACAAAATATTTACATTTTAAGAATAATTATACCACCCTCATATCCATAAATATTATGTTTCGATAGATTTATTTTAGTATTTATACGCAATAAGTTCTTCAGGCTTCTGGGCTTCTAATTAATCTGGATTTGGGGCATAAATTCTTTATGCCTTGATTAATATCAAGCAGGTTTTATTTAATTAAAGAGACAGACTGGTGAGAGACATTTTAATCAAAAATTTCATATGCATACAGTACATCTGTATTTTTTTTAATGCAGGCTCAGTGCATTAAAAAAAGATTTATTTGTTCTCAGCTGTTTCCCTATTTGAATGATGACATCTCTGTAGTTTGCATGAAGAGTTACCTTGAAGATTTTGTTTCATCTTTTGCTCCCTCCTAACCAGGATGTAAAAACAAGGCAGCAAAATGAAGCAGCAAAGCTAGAAAGAAAAAGGGAAATCAAATGCCTTCATATAGCAAGGCTTACTTTAAAGGAAACTAATCCTGCTGGTGATAAAAGATCTATATGGAATCTAATTAAGAACTCACATCTCACAATGAAACCACAAGCAACCAGCAACATGCAGAAGCTCTCTGATACTACAGAATGCCCATAACCATTCTTTTGAAGGTAAAACAATCACACACACCATATTCAAAAAAATACTCAGTTTCTTTGAGGAGTCTCAAGCCTCTACTTGAATAGCAATAGCAATAGTGCTTAGACTTATATATTGCTTCATAGTGCTTTACAGCCCTCTCTAAGCCCTTTACAGAGTCAGCATATTGCCTCCAACAATCTGGGTCCTCATTTTACCCATCTCAGAAGGATGGAAGGCTGAGTCAACCTTGAGCAAGTCCAGAGGTATTTCACAAGAAGAGTGCTCCATTCCTCCACTCGCAATAGAATATCTTACGCCACCAGGCTTGAAATATTGGACCTAGGCAACTTAGAACTACACTGCCTACGGTCTGACCTAAGCTTAGTATACAAAATTGTCTGCTATAACGTCCTACCTGTTGTAGCGATGCCGGACACTCATGAAATAAATAGGCAGAGACCAGGTTCTCGGGATGAGTGACCCCCACTTCATGCTGCGATCACTCTTTTATTAGCTCCTTCCTATATCTTACACAATTAGTCACATGGATGTACAAGCAAGTTCATCTTGTGCTTAAGCAAGCATAATATTATTGTAACATGTAGCAGATAAAACCACATCCCTATTTACTTGGAACAATCTGGTACAAAGTGTTCTTCTAGTGACCTTTGATATGCTCGTGCTTGCTATTGCTAAATTACTATTGCTAAACTGCTAGCTTGTCAATCTTTTTCCCACATCTCCCCCTTTTTTATTTATTACTGTAGAGCGGTCAAATCTAAATATTCTTCATTTTCCTCCATATGCTGAATGGTATGAGTGATATTGGGGCCGTTGTCATGGATATAAGTACAACACATAGTGCCTAGCAATGCACAAACCCCTCCTTTAGCGGCCAAAAGATAATCCAAAGCATATCTGTTTTGCAGTACGACTGTTCTAATCTCCTGCATTTCTTGATTGATGGCCTTAAGGGTTTTTATTGTAAAATTGAACATATGAGTTGTCCAATTGTTAAGTTTATGTAGATCCCGGTAATTCATGGCTGCCCCTAGATTAGGTTGTAATCCTCTAGCTAACTGAGTAGACCAACTCCTCCCAGAGTTAACCCGAGTCCAAAGATGGAACTCTCTCTTGTTACGCAGTCGTAATCCCCTAGGCAAACTTTGATTCACCCAAACTGCCGGTGAAACCCATCCTAAAGCACATGTCCCAAACCACCCTCCAGGAATCTCAGGGTATGCGTTATGTCCACATAGCCACCACACTTCTCCTAAATATAAAGGTAATGATTTGTTCACTGCCCATGTAGCATTAGCTTGCGTGATTATCATTCCTATTACCTGGCACATGTGTGCATTAAGAAATTTCCCTGTCGTCAACCTACAGGATGTTGTGCTTGTTCCCTTGATTGTATCACCCTTTGTACAGGTCAGGTTATGCTGTATACATTCACAATCCGAGTACAATTAAAATTGCAGCTTTACATTGATATTCTGAGTCCATGCTGTCCCAACCAAATTCCACATCATTACCCTGCTCATTTTTCCCACTCCAAGTAAGATTTTTGCATCTATGACTATAGTTTGTTTGCAGTGTGGATAACGTCCAAGAAAAGTTCCGTTGCCTATCTGGTTGGTAATTTCAAAACAAATCTCCGCTTCCATTTGCAGTTGGTGACTGAGTGCTAAAATGGATTTATTCTTTTATCAGTCAGCAAGCTTGAAAAGTCCCCGAAAACTTCCGGGATGTTCTGCTATTTGTTTTCTGGTTAAAGGAACACCTGCAAACACCAATCCAGAATTCCCAGTAGTAGGCATATGCATACAGACCCAGCACTTAGTTTTATTCAGCAATGTCGCGATGTCAGCCATATCTTTCATTAAAGTATTCTTTTCCCAAACCCCCTGATTACTTTCAGAACTTATTTCTGGTTTCCTTCTCTCCTCCGTCACGACATACATAAGGACACACACACCGACCAGGAACCCATAATGGAGACCCATCCTTCTCCACTGCTGCGTAGCCTCTTCCCCAAGTCAAGAGCCAAAAAGGACCCTTCCACTGTTTGTCCGGTAATTCTCTTATCCACACTCTGGGTTTTGCCGATTCTGCCAATTTAGGTTCTGCATAGGAGAGAGAAGAAAAGTGGCGGTCCCGCCGATAACGCGCTCCCTCCCCGGTTTGATCCATCCAATTTAATACAAAAGCGCTTTATTTAACCAATTTTGTATATTTGGAAGACCCAGAGGGTTTTCCCCCTTTTTTATTTTGTCCAATTTTGCTTTTAAGGATCTGTTCGCTCGTTCCACAATGGCTTGACCCTGAGAGTTGTAAGGGATCCCAAATTTATGAGTGATATCCCATTTTTGCAAAATTCGGAAAATGCTGATGAGCAATATGCTGGTGCATTGTCCGTTTTTAATTCTACTGGTTTTCCCATATATGCAAAAGTTTTTATGCAGTGATTAATGACATGTTTGGTAGCTTCTCCTCGTTGAGGAGTAGCCATAAAAATCCGAATAGGTGTCAATGGATACATGAAGATACTTATAGGGACTGAAGGATGCATATTGAGTAACATCCATTTGCCAAATTTGATTACGAACAAGCCCTCTCGGATTAACCCCAGGCAATCCTCCTGTGGTTACCATTTGGCTGCAGGTAGGACATGATTGGATGACAGCCCGGCCTCTGTAGCAGAGAGCCCAAATTGTTTCATTAAAGCTTTTGCATTTTGATGATAAAAATCATGACTGTCCCATGCAGTAGCAAAATGAACATGGTAACCTGATGCTGCTTCATCAGCTCTCCTATTCCCTCCCTAGAGCACCAGGAAAAGATTGATGACTTCTCATATGACCAATAAAATACCTATACTTTCGATCCTCTAACAACTTTTGCAAAGCTAAAATAGGCATGACAAATCTGGAGTAATAGAAGGGGACAAATATGCATTTCTTAACATATGACAAAGCTTATATACATATTGGCTATCTACTATTAAATTCATCTCCGGTTCTGATGATACTTGAAAGCCTCAATTGTTGCTGCTAATTCAGCACGCTGAGCAGACTGCTGAGGCCCGTGATTTTGTTTTCCAACCATCTGCCTCCGCCAAAGCGCCATATGTCCTTCCTCCATCTGCAAACACCGTTAGGGCCTCAGGAATGGGAGTTAATTGTTGGCATGGGACAATTTGAAGTACTGAGTTAACTATCATCTGCAATCTCGGATCTTTAAAACCATGATATACCACTTTGCCTATGTAATTCTCCATGGCCAACTGCAAGTGTTCATTACTCCCAAGCAACCATTCCCAATCCTGCAAACTCATCGGAACTATGATTTTTCCCGGATCTAGTCCTGTTAAGCAAAGACACCTATTTCTTCCCTTCATTATTATTGCCTTGTAAGCCTCTCCTTGAGACCACACAGATTTCCCGGGGGTGTGTCTTAGATGTATCCATTCCAAAATTCGCACCGGAGCAGTCTCCTGGGCCAACACTGCTGTGGGTAGTCGCCCCGCAAAATTTCCAATACTACAGGAATATTCTCTGCACACTTATCAGTCCAATGATATTGAAAACATTCTTCTACTAATTTCACTACCTCTTGCTGCCGTTTTGTTAATTGAATTATGTCTGTTGGCCCTACCCCTCCCTTTAGCCCTTCAAATAAGGGTTTTAGTTCCTCTGTGGTCAATTTAGTATACGGCCTAGTCCAATTAATATTACCAAGCCAAGTTTGTAATTGCAATAGCGTCGGAGATGATCCTAAATTTGCTCTCGCCATGACTGGTATTATCATTGCTTGTGTCATTTTAAACCCCAAATACTTCCAAGGAGCTGTGAATTGCACCTTATCAGGAGCTATTTTTAGTCCAGCCTTTGTTAATATGGTTGATAACTCTTTTAATTGTTGTCGCACCGTTCCTTTTGGACCCGGAGCAGCAATTAAGATGTCATCCATGTAATGGTAAACTAACCACCCCGGATGCAAATTTCTAAATGGTTGTAAAGCATTGTCAACAAATTTCTGACATATCGTGGGACTATTTAGCATGCCCTGAGGCAGGACTTTCCATTGAAAACGTTGAGTAGGAGCCTGGTTATTTACAACAGGAACTGTGAATGCAAATAACTTCCTATCTTGCGGGTGTAATGGAATGGAAAAAAAACAGTCTTTTAAATCTATAATTAGTAAATCGTAATTCTCTGGTATCAAATTCGGATTTGGTAAGCCACATTGTAGGGGCCCCATAGGCATAATAACCTCATTCACTTTTCTTAAAAGGAACCTCCAAGCTCCACTCTTCTTTTTTATCACAAATACAGGGCTATTATATGGGCTAGTAGATGGTTCTATATGACCAAGTTCCAATTGTTCTTTCACCAATATGTTTAGCG
This sequence comes from Naja naja, assembly GCA_009733165.1. Taxonomy (NCBI): domain Eukaryota; kingdom Metazoa; phylum Chordata; class Lepidosauria; order Squamata; family Elapidae; genus Naja; species Naja naja. The sequence continues at coordinate 15,008,596 of CM019155.1, read as the reverse complement.
AAATCAGTTTCTCCCGGGTAAGTGGCCATTGATCCACCCATATGGGTTTCTCATGATATAAAGTCAATTTTAAAAGCACCATTTCTAATCCTCTACTATTAATCTTGTGTTAAGCTGTGACAACAGATCCCTGCCCCACAGATTACAATGCAACTGAGTAATCACAGGCTGAATATAAGCAACTTTCGAACTTCCTTTGCTATGGACTGTGATCCATTCCTTGCTCATCCTGGCATGCTGTATCCCACCAATCCCTCTCACCGCTGCCCTGTGAACTGTCTCCCATTCCGATGGCCAATCCTTTTCAGAGATAACTGACACATCCGCCCCAGTATCTAAAAGTCCTGTGATAGATTTCCCATTAAGAATAAAAGTAGCACAGGGTTTCTCCTCCACTATCTGTTTAGTAAGTAACAATACCTGCTGGTTAAAGGTTTCTCGGGAAGAGGGATCTGTAGATCCAAAACCGCTGCTACCTCTGATTTTTCCCTGGCCTTTTATGGTCTTCCTATAAGGAAGCAGAATTAGTTGAGCCAATTTCTCTCCTTTTACTCCTTTTTGATATTACCTGTATCTTTACAATACCCTCATAATCTGAATCTATGACTCCTGGAATAATTTGAATCCCTCGTTTAGATGTAGATGATCGAGGAAGGACCAGCCCCACAGTACCTTCCGGTAACGGCCCTTGTAACTGTGTATCACAAATTTGTACTACTCCTGGCAAATCTAAATTATAGTTTTCTGCTAAAGGTAAGTCAATTCCGGCTGAACCTTGAGTTGCCGGACGAGCTTGAGGGTCATTAATATGAAACGGACCGGTTACTGTAAAGTCTGAATCTGGATAAGGTTCCGGATATTTTCCCAAATCACACCATTCTGTTCCGGATTGTTCGGGGGGCCCTATCAGCTCCCCCTTTTCTAGTTTTTTCCTTGTTGGAAGCCCTGCTTTCCTGCCGATCTACATTGGCTAACCCAATGGAACCCCTTTTTGCATTTAGGACAAGGTTGTTTAGGTCTGGTCGTTGATCCTTGCCCCCATGTTTGCTTTACAGCACCACCTCCCGGTGCCCTACACTGTGCTTTGAAATGCCCAGGCTTGCCGCAATTAAAGCAGTTGCCTGTCTTTTTGTTTCCATCCCTAAACGCCGCTGCCATACACTCCATATTGTAAACATTACTACCTGCTTTCGCGGCTGCCTCTAGAAGTTGAGCTAAATCTAATGCTGACCCGGATGCCACCAGCGGTGTTAACAGTCGCTTACAGTCCACATTTGCATTTTCAACTGCTAGTTTCAAAAGCAACTCTTCTCGGGCTTGGGGGTTATTAATTTGTCGCTCAATGGCTAGTTTCAACCTATCGATGAAAGTTCCGTAACTTCCCCCATTTTGTTGCTTGATGGTAGCAAAACTCTTTCCTCCTTCTTTTCCTTCCACTTTACTCAATGCCGCAAAGACGGCCAAAACAATAATTGGATAAGCTTCATCAGGCAAATCTTTCTGTTGATCTACCGCAGTGAATTGCCCTGACCCATAGATTTGATCTGAAATAATTTGTGCTGTCCCTCTGGCAATAGCTTGTTGCTTATAGTGAAAGTCGAATACTACATATTGGGAGGGAATAAGTAGCATTTTAAATAAGGCCTTCCAATCTGCAGGAATCATGAGATTCCCCAAACCCAATGCTTCCAACAATGCTTTAGTATAATGACTGTGAATGCCATAGTCGTTGGAAGCTTGTTTTATCTGTTTTAATGCACTAATGGAACCGGCTTCCAGATCCTTTGAGGATTCATTTGAGCATCCATACCCACTTGAATGGGGAAAGCCTCCAACCCTTCCACATCTTCTAACCCAAACTCTCCCTTTTCTAACCCTTCCAAGATAGTTTGCTGGACAGGCGATGCTAATCCTTTGCCCCCCAATCCTTCCATTTGTCGAAGTTGATGTTCAGTGGGCGGGGGGGGGGAAAGTCTGGTGCTGATGGGTGATCTGATGACTGAGGTGGCCAACAACACCGTGGTTTACTCTCCTCCTTTGGCTGAACTACTTGAGGAGAATATGGGGGTAACTCCTCCCCTATTAAAGATGTCAATTCCATAGGATTTTCATGTGTAATTAAAATTTCCATCAATTTTCGCCACGCCACCAACTGCCCTGCCAGAGCTCTGGGCGCTTGATGCATGGCTTTCCCAATTTTCTTCCATGTTGATACATGAAGACTACCTGCCTCGGGGTAGCTTGGGAATTGTTGCCATAGATATATTAGTAACTTTCTGATGTCATTTCTGTGGATCTTAATCCCAACACTTTTAACAGATTCCACTAACTTCTCTAATTCCTGGATATGCTGTTCCTGCACCCTAGAGAGTTTTCCTCCCATACTGCACTGTGACCAGTTCTGACCGGCAGAACTGATGAGAGCTCATATACCTTCCCGGTGAGCAATATAGAAGGGGGATACGTACCTGACTGTAATCAGATCATGTCGGGGTCACCACTTGTAGCGATGCCGGACACTCATGAAATAAATAGGCAGAGACCAGGTTCTCGGGATGAGTGACCCCCACTTCATGCTGCGATCACTCTTTTATTAGCTCCTTCCTATATCTTACACAATTAGTCACATGGATGTACAAGCAAGTTCATCTTGTGCTTAAGCAAGCATAATATTATTGTAACATGTAGCAGATAAAACCACATCCCTATTTACTTGGAACAATCTGGTACAAAGTGTTCTTCTAGTGACCTTTGATATGCTCGTGCTTGCTATTGCTAAATTACTATTGCTAAACTGCTAGCTTGTCAATCTTTTTCCCACAACCTGTCAATGACTACTTCAGCTTCAACCACAATAACACACGGGCAAACAATAAATACAAACTCAAAGCAAACCGTTCCAAACTCGATTGCAGAAAATACGACTTCAGCAACAGAGTAGTCAATGCCTGGAACTTACTACCTGACTCTGTTGTTACATCCTCAAAACCCCCAAAACTTTAACCTTAAACTGTCTACCGTGGACCTCACTCCATTCCTAAGAGGTCTGTAAGGGGGCGTGCATAAGTGCACCAGCATGCCTACCATCCCTGTCCTACTGTTCCCATGTATTTGTACTAATTTATTATGTATATACTTATACCTGTTTATACTTATATGTGTATATGTTATGTTCATACTTATACTTGTTTTCTCATACATGCTTGACAAACTAACTAAATAAATAAAACATAAATAAATAAAGATCAAAATGCTGGCAGTATGCTGAGTAGCCTGCAATACTGCATTATAACTACGGTGCTACCATGACTAGGACAATGCTTGGCATTGTCAAGATTAAAGTGCTGGCAGTGAACAGAGTCAGCCTGCCATACTGCATTCTAACTACTGTGCCGTCATGGCTCCTGAATCTTACAAGTTTCATTTACCTTCTTACACACATACATACACAATTTTTTGCCCCATAAGATTGTCATTTTCTGCTTTGTAAGTGGTGCAGTCCTATTGACATTTGTGTCCTTTTTACATTCTTAAAATAACAATTCAGATTTTGTTCAATTGCTTCAGTTCTACTTTCTTGTGACAAAGAATAAACTGTGACTTCTTTGTATATAATTCTCTAAGGCCCTCTTCTAAAACCATGTCAATATTTATTACTACAATAAGTCTATATATTGATTATGATGATAATGCACCAGAGACAAAAAAATGCAACTGTTTCCAAACTGGGAAAAAAAGATGCAGAATATCAAAGAAGCCTGATGAGCAAGCACGGAGCTGTAATACACTCAGAATTAAAACTTTAAAAGTTAATAAAATAAAATTTCAAAAACGATTTTAGAAACAATCATCAAGAACTAAATGTGAAATACAAAGAGCCTCAGTGGCGCAGTGGTTAGAGGGCAGTACTGCAAGCTATTCCTACTGCAATTTGGCAGATTGAATCTCACCAGGCTCAAGGTTGACTCAGCCTTCCATCCTTCCAAGGTGGGTAAAATGAGGACCCAGATTGTTGGGGGAAATAGGCTGGCTCTGTAAACCACTTTGAGAGGGCTGTAAAGCACTATAAAGAAGTATATAAGTCTAAGCGTTATTGCTATTGCTAAATGCTGAAATACTCTACCATAAATTTTAACAATCATTTATTTATTTTTTGAAATCTGTTTAGAGTATATACAGACAGAGGTTTCCTGAAGATGGGCTCCAGCACAAGTCCAAAAAGTTGAAAGACAAAACCTCTGGTCCCAGTGATCAACCCAGATTGGATCTGGCAACATTATCCTGGGACATGTATATTCGCTTTCATTCGTGAGGGTATATACCTGCTTATCTCACATACAGGATTCTGCAGCATAGCCAGTACAAAATAGTTCATGTTGTTTTTTGGGCAGAGGTGGGCTGCACATTCATTGGCAAGGGGTTCGCTGGTCGTGAGTGTGCATGCACCACTTTGGGGCTGAAAAGCAGCTTCAAACAGGCAGCTAATCAACTCAGACAGCTCCGGTGAGTATAGTTAGTTAGTTTAGTTTATTGTCATTGCACCTTGTACAACGAAATCAAACACCATCTTCCGTGCACATCATGATCATGAAAATAAACATAAACACACATCCTATTGAATTGAAAATCCCCAACACCACACCAATACTGCACTATACAGTAGAATTCAACAGAGCTACTGCCCTGGGATAGAAGCTGTTTTTCACCCTATTTGTCCTTGTTTTTATTATCCTGTACCATCTGTCAGATGGTAATAGTTCAAAAAAAAGCGTTCAAAGGATGAGATGGATCTTTAAGAATGTTTTGAACTTTCTTAAGGCAGCGGGAGCTATAAAGCTCTTCCAAAGAGGGGAGAGGGCAACCAATGATCTTCTGGGCAATGATATTAACCCTCTGGAGCACTTTCCTATCTGCCACTGTGCAAGTGGCAAACCATACAGAGGTGCAGTAAGTTAAGATACTCTCTATGGTGCAGCGGTAGAAGGTCACCAGCAGTTTTTCATTCAGTTGTTGTTTTCTGAGAAGTCTCAGGTAGTATAATCTCTGCTGGGCCCTTTTGACCAGTGCTGCAATGTGAGCACCCCAGGTCAGTTCCTCTTTTATGATAACACCCAGAAACTTAAAACTGGCCACTTGCTCCACTCGGTCTCCATTGATATGCAAGGTTCTGGATGTCTGATCTGTTCCTTCTATAGTCCACTATAAGCTTCTTGGTCTTACTGGTGTTGAGGACCAAGTTATTGTCTCCACACCATGAAAGCAACTGGTCCACCTCATCTCGGTAGGCAGACTCATTCCCCCTGGAGATGAGTCCCACCACTGCTGTAACATCTGCAAATTTAGTAATAGTATTACTAGCATGAGTGGGAATGCAATAACAGGGTGGCCTGTCTTTTTCAGGTTTCTGCAGTAAGATAGACATCAGTTACACACAGAGATGATGAGAGAGAGAAAATGACAAGTTCTACATCACAATATCATGAATCAAACCCCAGCCTTCCTTCCTTAGACCTTAACACTGATCACTAGTACAGGAATAAAACTTCATGGTCACAACACATGTTTCATTATTCACAGTTCATCTCCCCTGCAAAAGTTTGTATTTGCCAGCCTCAAAGAAAAGCGCAGCTCTTTTAAAGGCTGCATAACAACAGGGTAGTTTTGGTAAAGCACCCATGCAGCCAAATTCATTTACTTTGCTGGTGTCCAGGGTCTCAGATCCCAACCTAATTTTCATATGGCTATTTTTATTACAAACACCCAATGGGAATTCTGAACTCCAGCTTCATTTTTATTTCCAAGAGTGTCCCCAAGCTGTACATGGGACCCATTAATTTAAAAAAATGTAGAATATTTCTGATTGGAAATGTATCAATATGTTCAGCAAACAAACAATGTCAGCATTCCAGGGAACCTTCTTTCCACTCAGTAACTCCAAGACAAGCATAATCTCAAAAGTACCTTCATTAGAATAGCACCTGGCACATCTATGGAATCTCAAAACTAAAAGTTTCCTGGACTTCCCAAAATGTCCCAAACTACAATCCATTCCCTTTTTGCCATCATCACATCACATGGACCAATCACAATCCATCCCAGTGTAAGAGTCTCCAATTAAATCATGAGCCTCGAGCCACATTCCCAAAACTAAAAAAGATTTAATTGAAATTAACATTCTATGTCCGGCATTTATCTGGGCCTATCCAACTCTGAGATACATAATTCAGTGTCACCCTTGATCCTGCTTCCCCCCCCACCATCCCACCCCTCTGGGTGTATCATCCAATGAAAAACGTTCATAGCCAAGAGTCATCAATCATGCTCTTCAATTAGATTTTTGCTCAACAGAAGCTTCAGTCACCTAATCAGTGTTTGAAGAAAATATGAATGGAATGTACTTTCGATTCCATACTGTTGCTTGCTCTTTGAAACTCCCCTCCCCTTCTTTCTGTTGTCAGCGATAAAAAGTGTATACAAAATGTTTATGAATTGACAGTAAGATGATTTTTCCATCCTGAGCCACACTTAATAATCTTGAACTACCAAAAGAATTTTATTTTCTCTACTTAGAACTACTCAATTGAAATCACCCCCTCCCACTTTCTCAGGCTATGGGGCAGTGTGGAATATGGCTTGCAAAGCTGACAGAAAAATAAGCTTGGTAGGGACCAATTTAGTCTGTAAGTAATGCAGAATAGCAATAGCAATAGCACTTAGACTTATATACCACTTCACAGTGCTTTTACAGCCCTCTCTTAGCAGTTTGCAGGGTCAGCATATTGCCCCCAACAATCTGGGTCCTCATTTTACCCACCTCGGAAGGATGGAAGGCTGAGTCAACCTTGAGCCTGGTGAGATTCGACCTGCTGTCAGCAGAAGTAGCCTGTAGTACTGAACTCTAACCACTGTGCCACTGAGGTTCATAGAAGTCTGCTTTTTCATCAATACAGGTAGTCCTCAACTTACAACCATTCATTTAGTGACCATTCAAAGTTATGATGGCACTGAAAAAAGTGACTTGCAAACATTTTCCATATTTACAACCATTGCAGCCTCCTGGTGGTCACGTGATCAAAAATCTTGACAACTGGAGTATATTTAGGATGGTTGCACTGCCTTGGGACCATGTGATCCAGCTTTTGAGATCTTCTAACAAGCAACACCAATCAGAAAGCCAGATTCATTTAACAACTATTTTACTAATTTAACAGTTGTAGTGATTCACTTAACAACTATGGCAAGAAGTTTTGCAAGTTGGGGCAAAACTCACTTAACAACTGTCTGAGCAATAGAAATCTTGGGCTCAATTGTGGTCATAATTCAAGGACTACCCATAGGCGTTATGCAGAAGATACATCCCCCAAAGCACATGCTTGTGAGGCTGTCCACAGCATGCTTGTGTAATTCCAAACCAGCTCACTCCTGATTAAAAAAAGGGAAGAGAAGTAGAATAGGATTGTTAAAGCTTTTTCCAATGAATCAATCGCAAGCCAAAAGATTATTGGCATCATCATGAAGAACTTCCAATGCACAAATTAAATCGTTGTCTTGGAAAAGTAATTTGTGAATCAGCCAATAAATTTGAAAGAAAGAATGCAATATTAGATGCTGTTAATTACTTTATTACTGCTAATTATTTGAAGAAACAGGTGGGTTTGGGAAGTTAATTAATAGGTCATTATTACAATAAAAATTAACTTGGCAGGAGAGTGCATGTGTCATATATTTGCTGAATAATGAGCAGTAAAAGAAAGCCAACCCAGCAAGGGGGAAAAAAACTCCACCTTTTCCCACCTATTTTCAACAGAATATGGACTCATAGATCCTTACTAAAACTGCAAAGCCAAACCCTACTCAGAGGTATGTTAAAGATTTATTGGCATTCCCAGTTTACTCGCTCCATGAAGAATAACATCCATGCAGCTTCATATCCCCTCTTTAGAAAGGGCATCATATTTTTAAGTGAACCTACAATTGGCACTGTTCCCAGGCTGAGGAAGAGAGAGAGGAAAATATGTAGATTTTACACTTTCTTCAACAAAGAACTTGATCATATCCTGTACTGGTTCTTCCCTTCCTGATTTCAGTTTGATTCAACTATCTGCACTCTAAAGATTGTAAGGTAGAAGAGTTACCTATCCCAATGTTATTTTAAAAAATAACAGTGAAGCTGGAAGTTTTATAATAGTTTTAAAATTTAGTCAGATCATGTGTGAGATTCCATCTGTGCATGTGACTCAATGAGTTACATAGGACTTCTTGGTGATAGCTACCCAATTATGGAAATTCTACCTGAGGATGTGATATTGCCATTCCACCCATTTTGTTTAGTTTTGGACAAACATTAAAATTATATCTGTTCACCTGGGTGTTTTGGAGGCAATAATGCCAACTTTTCCTTAACTTGATCTCCATTGCATTATAACTGATGTACCCAGGGCATATCCAGAACTCACAGCAATTGGCAATAATTAATCAGAATTGCACTTTAGGAGCAAGCAGCCATACAAATATTTTAAATAAATTAACAAATAAAATCAACATTGCCTGATCTTGGAAAAAGTTCAGAAGTATTAGACCCAGTTAATATTTGGAAGAGTGACTACAAGGAAACTCAACAGCTGTAAGTTCTCTATGAAAGTCCAAAACAAAAAGGTAAATCATTTCTAAATTCTTGTCACTTAAATATCTGGATAGGTCCATGAAGTCACCACCACTTGAACTTAACCAGGTGACTGGGGGGCGGGGAGTGGTAATCAGAACATCAGAATTGGATTGAGATGAAGAAACACTACAAGATGAAGAGATAATTAAGAAGATACTAGACTCTGCAAAAATGGGTAGACTTACATTAAAAATCAAACAGAAAGAAGGCACAGAATATTAAAAAAATGGAACTTATTTTATCAGTGATTGGAAAAAATGGGGTGGAGAGTAAGAATGGAATCTGTATTGTTAAGCAAATTAAATACCCAGATAACACAGTGTTTATTAAGCACTAAGAAACTTAATTAACAGAAATTTAATAAAAAAAATTAGAACCAGGTTGTGAGTACCTTGGGGGGGAGGGGTCCATCATAACTTTGTTGGTTATAAGTTGAACAAAATAGATGATTGATAGATAGATAGATAGATAGATAGATAGATAGATAGATAGATGGATGGATGGATGGATAGATAGAAAGATAGATAGATAGATAGATAGATAGATAGATAGATAGATAGATGATAATAGATAAATAGATGATAGACGGAGAAATAGCCTGATTTTTATAAGATTCTGTTCAAGTTTAATAAGCAAAAGGGGGATCTCTATAACTTATAGAAAGATTCATAATCAATTGCTGTATTAAGATTGTAACATATAATACTACTCCTATTTCAACTGCAGAAGTTGTTAATTTGCTTCTTAGCAAAATTGAAAATGTTGGTTATGATTTTGAAAACTGTAAAATGGTTTGAGATCAGAATATGTAAAACCTACAAGAACTTCCAAAGGGACTGTCTTCTGAACCCTCATCTCCATACATAAAATAAAGTTAGTTGAACATCTACAAAATATTGGCATTTTGATGGTTTTTCCTAATTAGTGAGATTTCTTATCCTTAGCATGTTCATTTGTCAGGTATATGTATAAGTGCATTTACTGAATTTACTAGATCTAAATTGGGTTAGGCTGAGAAAGAATGACTGACTTATATTGCCATGATGCACCAGAATCTGGATCTAGTTGAGCACTCCAATCATTGTAATATAATGTAGTTATTGTTGTTGTTATTCTGTTGTCTATAAACACACTTCAAAACTTCCAATCTCACTCCTCTAGATAGCATAAGATTATGCAGATGTGGCTGGTGTTAGGAAGATTAAGAGAGCGCAAATGTCAGTCTTAAAGCAGAGTGTGGAATGCAGAAAAAACAGTCCAATTATCTCATCATTCCAAAGACAGGGATTTGCATAGGCCTGATTTTTATCAGTTACGAGAGTTGATAGCATTTTCACTTTTCAAATGAAATACAGTTACTTTGATGTCAATTTAACATAGAACTTTCATCCATATATCCAAAGAAATGCCTGATTCAGACAGTCCATCACAATTACTTGGCAATTATAATGAACAAGTGGGATTGGCAACAAAATTCTCACAGTCTGGAATGCTATGAGCTTGAACTGCCTTGTCTATTATGAGCCATGGGTTAGATTGCAGAATTGATCCTCCCAGTTCCATAACTTTGAAGTCACAAATAATGAAGGGGGGAAACATCATATGGATATAGCCATCAAGCTATAAAAAGATCACCTGAATAAAATAAGCTTAAAGTATTGCTAGAAAAATATAGGCTCACTGATGAACTTCCAGGAAAAGAGAAAACAATTTTCTGCCAGAAAAGTAAAAGTTGTTGGTTTGAGGAAATATTGATTAGATGAATTGTATTACTACGATGTCAAAATCTGTCTTCCAATTACACAACATTATATTTCCCCCCTTTAAAAATATTATTTTTTTCTCTCTTGGAGTGCTTTAGAAATTTTTAGAAGTCAAGCTCTTTCAAAATTACTCTTGGTATTATATATAAGTTCATAGTTTTATATTTGTCTCCTCCCCTTGGCTACCTGTTTTTATATTTAGATCTGACAAATGTCAGATGGGATTGTTGTTTTTCATTTTTGATG
>CM019155.1:14760422-14995422 GCA_009733165.1 Naja naja | reverse complement strand
AAGCACTCCGCGTCTGTCTCTTCATGCAAACTTAACAGTATCCAACACATAAAACTAATCTCCTCAAACTAATCCTAGCTATTCTTCTCTCAGAAGAAGAGAATGTTCCTATGGTTTTATAAGGCATGTTCTCTGAGAACTGGAAAGACTCATTTTAGAGATTAGATTTAAGATTTAGCTTTAGGATGATCTAAATGGAATTTCTGGTTAAGAGTTCTGTGTGCTTTCCTTAAATTTTAAGTCTATCCCATCTCCTTCCCATGAAGCAAAAAGGGAATGTTTTCTTAGTACAATAGGCACTCAAACTTAAAAATGAAGCTGCAGCAAAATATTCTGTTGGCTGGTTTTCCCAGTGACTGCAAAAATTACAAAATTCATTTGGCTTGCTTCTTGGAATGCAATGCTGTAGTTACGGAATCTAACTATATAATAAAAAGGGGATCTATTCCCATGGCAAAAATAAGGAGCAACAGTGGATGTCAGGTACAGAAATTGTTATATTGAAATAATCTATCTTATTCAGTTAGTTATCTGCAGGGATTCCAATAAGTCTTTTCCCCAACCATTCATGAAGATATGAACAATTAAATCTGAGACTTTCTGCATGTAAGGCATTTGCTTTACTGGCTTTCCCTAGAAATTTACCCATGAGTGACTCAAGGAACACACTTAAATATGAAAGGAAGCAAAAAGAAAAAATATGATGGATTTAATGTTATCAGCCATGACATCTAGCAGTCCACAACTGGAAAGAAACTCCTTCAGAATCACAGAATAACAGACAGATCTTGGAAGTTTCTAAGCTAACCTTCTGCTCAGAAGGAAACCCTGTACCATTTCAGACATATGGTTGTCCAATCTCTTCTTTAAAAACTTCCAGTGTTGGAGCATCCACAACTTCTGGAGGAAAGTCACCCCATTGATTAATTATTCTAACTCAGCTTTTGAGGCGCTATAGTAATTTTTTCAAATGCTTGAGGGATTTTCTTCCAGTGTTCTTAAATTCTTGGGGGAGGGGTAGAGTCTAAAGTCATAGAAGCCTTTCCTTTCTTTGGTGCTTCTTGGAATGACCAGGTGACCATAGACTGAGTTTCTTCTTCTCAAGAAACAAATAAATAATGGTAGAGCTGCATTGCAAAAATACTACCTATGCTGAGCTACCAATAAGTGTAATTCATTGAGACAATTCTGTAATTCCAAAATATATTTTAAAGTTCTCACAAGCCCGTGAAATTAGTTCCCTTCCCAAATAACAAATTGTCAAATGTGTCTTTCATAATACTTAAGCATAATACACAGATCAGCCTTGACAGAAGAATAGAAAGCCTTAACTTGGAAACATTATTGGAAATGTACGACAATGAAAAATACTTATTTGTTTGATAAAACCCTATCTCTTTCTGCAGACCTTTAAGAAAATAAATCTCTTTGAACCAGACTGTTCCATTTATGTAACCAAAGCTTCTTTGCAGTATTGACAGAAGAGTTATATAGTCCACACATTTTATAGAGCATTTCTCATATATTTTGAGACACATAGAAATCATCAGCCAACGGAACATCACAGCATGTAAGCATTATTGATTCTGATATTTTGTGACAGAAATAAAAAAGTAGAGTGAAATTGAATACAGAGCCCTTTTGACATGGAATAATTTATCATAGGAAGGTCATATGAAATGCCTGTCTATTGCACTCTTTAGTTGAGCCCTTTCAACTTCTGGGTGCTTCTTAGAGCTCTTTCCTAGTCTTAATTCTTAAGAAAATTTAATTATAAAATCTGGAATGGGACTCTTTCAGTATTCTGCTCATGATCTACATGTAACTTTCTGTTTGCTAATAACTAACGTGAAGGATATATATAAATGGCCAATTGACACATTTAGTAATTTTAAGTTTTCAAATGTTTTGCCCTGGTAGTAAGTCAGATGTCATGCAAAAACATCTGTGGTATCACTACTATATGTATGAAGGGATCATCTATGATATTGCCGTCAGTCAGATATTGTAGGCTGGCGGTCCCCAGGGCTAGGGCCTTCTCTGTGGGAGCACCTGCCCTTTGGAATCAGCTCCCGTGGATCTCCGTTTGGCCCCTGACCTCCGCTCCTCGCGGGACCTGAAGACTTGGTTGTTCCAACGGGCCGCCTTGAATGACCCAGTTGGGTTTTATTTTAACTTTATTTGGCTTGTTTAGTTGTTTAATTCTGTTTTATTGTAAATTTTTCTCTGTTTTAATGTTCGCCACCCTGAGTCCTTAGGGAATAGGGCGGCATACAAGTCGAATAAATAAATAAATAAATATTCTATTGCAGCTATCATGTAGTAAATATAACTTTACAATATGTTATTAACTTCCTGGAAAAGTTTATTCAAGCAGTTATGACTATAAAAGAGAAGGTACAGATAATCCTCAATTTACAACAGTTCATTTAGTGTCTGTTTAAAGTTACAACAGCACTGGAAAAAACCCAACTTGTTAAGTTTGCATGAAGAGTCAGACGCGAGGAGTTCCAGCAAAGAGTTTATTAAGTGACTACAGCTCAAATGGACCCGTCCTGGCTTGGCTACGGCTGCCTCTTATAGCCTGCAGCCGTGGTTGCCAGCCAATGGGAGTGCAGGGTTTCTTCCCGCACTATTTAAACCAATACCATTTGACATTTTACAAGAACAGTTCAAATAAACCAATAACATTCAAACCTACATACATAACACCCCTCCCCACTAGGTTCAGTCCATACCAAACCCCAACCTATCTAATGTATTCCTTTAAATAGGTGGGGCTCTACGTGCACGCTGAGACCTTCGTGGTTCAGAAGTTTTAACGTTTCACCCAGTGAGGGGAAATATGTCTGCTGACATTTCCCTGTTGGGACTTCCTGTGAAAGGAGACCCTGTTAGACTGTTAGAATCTGGTCTCTCCTCCCAACCCATCTCCATTCCAATGTCAGCAGCCAAGTCAGGTAGTGATGTGCAATCTTCCACTTCTAAGGATGGATCTTGGCATTGTGACAGGGTTCGATGGTTCCTCGCATGGCTCGCTTACATGGGGTTGATTCTTGCTTTGATTTTCCTCCTGTTCCCCCTTCCCCTAGAAGAGACATCAGGTGAGGGACCCAGAGAGAGACAGGGGCTATGTTCCTGAGGGAACCTGGATCTAAGTTGGTCAATGTGCCTGCTCCAGAGGAGGCCATCCTCTGTTTGTACCCTGTAAGAACGAGGGCCAGTGATGTGAGTTATTTCAGCAGGAATCACAAAGGTTCACCTATAAGGTTCCTAGCATATACAGAATCTCCCACACTAAAGAACGAACTTTGGAAGTGCTAAGTGGTGCAGTAAGGGGATGAAGGCGTCAAGGGAAGACTAAGTTCCCTACCCATCAACAACTCTGCTGGGGACAAGTTATTTGATGGGCTAGAGTGATGTGCTGAACACTAAGAAGTTTTTCAAGCTTCTCAGTGATATCCCCAGGACCCAGCTGCTGAAGCTTTCTGTAAAGCGCACCATGCTCAGCCCGCCATTAGGCAAGGGTGCCCAGGGGCAGTGAGGGCATGTCTGATACCCTGTTGTGCTAGAAAGGATTCAAAAATGTTAGATGTGAATTGAGGGCCATTGTCAGAAACAAGGACATCTGGTAACCCATGGGTTACAAACAATTTTCTGAGCTGCTTGATGACAGCCTCAGTTGTAGTGGATGTCATGGGAATTACCTCAGCCATTTGGAATATGCATCTACTATAACTAGGAAAGTGTGCCCTCAGAGGGCTCAAAATCAATGTGATTCTAGACCATGGGCTTCTAGGACATCCCATTCCTGTGGGGCATCTTGGGGTCTAGGCTGAAAGCAATAGGTCCCATATACTTGCCCAGTCCTTCGCTGAAGACCTCTGGAAACTCAGACTTCAAGGACTCCTCCCATTCAGTGTTGCTCACGTGATTGATGCCAGTCACCTCGATGCCTAGTGGCTTGAACCACTCAAGTCCCAGCAAGCTTGGGCGATCCTTGTCCTGTCCATGGCACATCAGGGCAAACGCTTGTGGCCTTTAAACTGCACGCTGAAATCTCTTGCTCCAACTACTGGAATCTTGTTCCCCTTGGTAGCTTCTTCTGAATGTTGGGAAAGAGTTCTGAATAGTGTCCCATGACACCATAGATAAATAAGAGCCTGAGTCCCTTCCATTTGGCAAGGCCTTCCTTCAATAAACACCTTCATGTACTTTTCTGCTTTTTAAAGGTGAAGAATGACCAATAGTGATTGTTTGGTGAGTTTCATTTTTATTTGCTTCTAAATCGCCCCATCTTTTCAAGGATATTGTTGGGCTTAAAGTCTTTATCAGGAATTTTTTCCTACTAGGTGGAGTTCTGGATGACTTGCAGACTCTGGCTATGTGACCCCTGCTTTCACAACGCAGGCAGATGGAGTCAAAGAACATGCATTCAGTGGTGGCCCCCCACAGCCTCTGCAATAGAATCCTTGCCTGTTTTCCCAGAGTCTTTTCTCTTCTCCATTCTGAGTCTAAAATCCTCCTCCACTCCCATCTGAATCAGAGTCTATTTGTTCAGAATGGGCTGTTGTGGATTTTTCCCATCAGAATGGCTTGAGGCCTGGCTTGAGGCCTTGTTAATCTTTTTCATGGGCTGCTGAGGACTTGGTGGCTTGCTGAAACAGCTTCTTCAATGGCCTTTAAACGTGATCTTAGGTTTCATTAATAGTTTGCTTTGTAAGACTTTATCTTTGAGTCCCAAAACAAACCGATCACGATGGCCTTTCTAAGTTGGTAAAGTCACAAGCACCCCCAATGTCCCTTAAACTTGCCAACGAAGTCATTAACATTCTCGCTATCCCCTTGATCCCGACGGTAAAATTGCGGTTCTTAATGAGGCACGATACTTGTGGGGCGAATGGGCTCTAAAAGTTTCTCTAAATCGGGCCATTCCATTACCTTCAGCTCTGCTGTTCCGCCAACGCCGCCATTTTGAAAACTGCTGGACCGCAGTGCGGAGAAAGACCGCCTCTTCCATCTCTCGATGCCGGCGAGGTCGCTCTTCCAGATACATCTGGAAGTGATCGCATACGATTCCCAGTCTTCCGCCGGATCGAACGCTGGGGTGTTTACATCTCACTCGCTGCTTGTTCTTTTCGCCACTTCTTCAGGGAAATCACCTCGCCGCCAGTGTTAAGTTTGCATGAAGAGTCAGACGCGAGGAGTTCCAGCAAAGAGTTTATTGGAGTGACTACAGCTGCCAGAATGGACCCGCACTATTTAAACCAATACCATTTGACATTTTACAAGAACAGTTCAAATAAACCAATAACATTCAAACCTACATACATAACACAACTTATGACCATTTTTTCAGTTACAAACTTTGTAGCATCCCCAGGATCATCTGATCAAAAGTCAGATGCTTGGCAACTGGTTCATACTTATGACCAATACCTCTGGGTGAGATTCAAGGTGCTGGTTCTTACCTATAAAGCCATCCATGGATTAGGGCCAGGGTACTTGTGGGAACGTCTCCTGCCAGCATCGAACACCAATCGCCCGGTGTGCACCCACAGACAGGGCCTCCTTGGGGTACCGTCGGCCAGACAATGTCGGCTGGCGGTCCCTAGAGGTAGGG
Organism: Naja naja; assembly: GCA_009733165.1. NCBI lineage: Eukaryota > Metazoa > Chordata > Lepidosauria > Squamata > Elapidae > Naja > Naja naja. Next base: position 14,989,799 of record CM019155.1, on the reverse strand, counting down.
CCTTCTCTGTGGGAGCACCCACTTTGTGGAACCAGCTTCCCCTGGAGCTACAATTGGCCCCTGACCTCCGCTCCTTTTGCCGCGGCCTAAAGACTTGGCTATTCGAACAAGCCAGCCTGGACTGAGGGCGGGGGGGGGGATTTAAATGTTTTATGGTTAGGTTTTAAATATTTATTTGGTCTAATTGATTTAATAAGATTTACTTCTTTTTAACTTTTGTATTGGGTGTTTTTATGTGAGCCGCCCTGAGTCCTCCGGGAGATAGGGCGGCATACAAGACCAAATAATAAATAAATAAATAAATAAATAAATAAATAAATAAATAAATATGATCCCTTTCGACAAGCAAAGTCAATTGGGAAGCCTGATTCACTTAACAACTGAGTTACTAACTTATCAACTGCTGTGATTCATTTAACAACTGTGGCAAGAAAGATCATAAAATGGGGCAAAACTCACTTAACAAATGTCTTACTTACCAAAAAATATAAATGGGCTAAATTGTGGTCATAAATCAAGGACTACTTGTATTTATTTGTTTGTTTGTTTAGTGATAAATTTATATATCTTCCCAACTGACACACAGGTGATTTCAGGGGGTCTACGACTTTAAAAATCTACAACATAAAAAATGTACCACCCTATGACAGCAGCAACACAATCAAAGCAATTACTTGATTGGTTCCATCTCCAATCGGGGTCCCCAGGCCCATTGATAAATGTTCATTCATTAATTATAGGGTTTGCTCAGAGAGAGGAACAAAATCTTATCTTGGCAGAATTTATATACTTTAGCTCAGGAGTCGCCAACCTTTTGGACTTCAGGGACCACCAAACTCATAATTTTAAATCCCAGGGACAATTAACCTGTTCTGTGGGCATGGCCTAATTTGTGGGTGTGGCTTGGTGGTCATGTGACTGGCTGGGCATGGCTTGTATGTAAATATTATAAATATTTATATAAATATTGATTTTTTTTAAAAAAAGAGCAACTTTTACCCAAAATCAGGCAAAGCAGGCAGGAAGATTGAGTTGCTCACAGAATCATTCAGTGATCTATCTGCCATCGGCTAGCTCAGTCTCTCAAATTTGCTTGCAGTGAGTCTGCACTGAATAATAGAACCTTCAGTCCTAAGGGAGGTTCGGCTGTGCTTAAAAGCAGAGCTGAAGATCTAAAGACTAGCTAGAAAGCAAGAAATCCAACCATTTCCTGCTTCCTAGCTAATCTAAATCTCCCAGCACAGCAGAAGAGATGATGGTCAGAAAAAGGAAAAATAGCAATTTAGCAGGCAAGTTTGCTGGGTAAGGAGTGAGTGGGCAGGGAGGGTTCCCGCAGGTCATGTGGGCGGCACAGCCTTGTGTTTCTGTGCAGCCTGGATTAATTGCTTGGGGGGGCGTGTTCTGGGGTGAGATTTCTCTGCAGTCCACCAAAATTTTCTCAAGGCCCACCAGTTGGCGACCGATGCTTTACTTAATTGAAAATGTTCTTCCATTGAAGACCAAGATTTCTGACCTAAGATTTTGTTGCTGATGGTGCCACTGCTTAGGGAAATTGTCCAAAGATTGAAAAAAGAAACCCTGTTGGACAGATAATGGGCTACAGATAGCAATAATATTGTAAATTCTCTACCATTTATTCATTCTTGTTTCTAACCTAATTGTAATCTTTAAAACAAAAAAAGCTAACTGCAACATCATTTTTCAGATTTAAATTTTTATGAAGGCTAAAACTATTCCATTATTTCTCAATAACAGTGCTATTTTTATTAGTTCCATAATACGTCTCTAGTCATGTGGAAAACCTCCAGTTCTGCACACTTTCAAAAATTAATTTTTATTTTTTGCTTTGTTATCCAGATATCTTCCTCCCGTATCTTCAAATATAATTTTCCCCCATTCCATCCTGACAGCTTTTTTTTTCTTTGTTTCAGTGGGCAGTAAGTTATTAGGAAGTTTAAATTTAATAAAAGTCTTATGATTGCTTTCATTGCAGTCACCTGTCATATAAATGCTATTCTCTTCTTCCTTGTCACAGGAAAAGTAATTAAGAATACTATGGCACTTCTCCATATTAAGTGGAATTCTAGTAAATTGTATCCCATGTGGGCAAAGTTAGTTTGTACAAGCTTTGCTGTGTACGCACAAAATCTGGAGAACTTTATTCATCCTTTCTTCCTAATACTGTGAAAAATGTCTGGGCATGATAGGCATTTATACAGCCAGTTTGTCTAGTCATTAAGGCATCAGGCTAGAAAGCAGAAGAAAATGAGATTTAGTTCATCTTAGCCATGACAGCCAGCTGGGTGACTTTTAGCCAATCACTAGGAGATACTGTGTTCTAGTCCTATCTTAGGCATGAAAGCCAACTGGTGACTTTGCATCAATTGCAAGGAGACCATGAGTTCTAGACCCACTTTAGGTATAAAAGTCAGCTGGATGACTTTTACCCAATCACCAGGAGATTATATGTTCTGCCTTAGGCATAAAAACCAGCTTGGGGACTTTGGACCAATCACCAGGAGACAGTGAGTTCTAGTCCTGCCTTGGGCACAACTGCCAGATCATTTTCCTCAGCTCAACCCACCTCACAGAGTTTCCATTGTGGGGAAAATAAATGGAAAAAGGAATATTAAGTATGTTCACCACCTTGAAATATTTATAAAAATAATAAAGGAAGAATTAAAAACATCTTAAAAATGTAATTCCTCTTCTATCTCAGCTGGTGGTGGCAGAACCTGCATGTCAAGACATGAAAGCTTAGCTCAAGCTTGTTAGTACCATGGTGGTAGATCACCCTACCTAATTCTGGAATACCAGAATTTCAGGGCATATCAATAATTTATATTAAAAAATAGAAGAAAAGAATAAGCAAACTGCTTTTATTGCTGCTAAAACATACCATTCATCAACATTGGGATGGGACACAAATTGGCTCAAGGCCCTTGTAATTGAAACTTTGGTCTCCTTCTCTGGTTTCAGAATAATGTAGTTTTCATTGGGTGCATTGTGAGTTTGCACAACCTTTCACACCCAATTCTAAAGTAAAAGTTCTACTCTACCAAGGAATAATTGTGCTGACAAACTGATTCATGAAGGAATTTGAAAAAGGATTAAAACTACCCTGAAATAATCCATGATCACTTGCCTCTTTCACTTTTTCTCTCCCAAGATACATATGTCATTTTATTAGTGAGCACAAGACGGAGTCAGAAAAGTCATTCAGTCATTAGCATATTTAGAAATGAGCTAAAATGCCCAGATTTTGTTTGTTCCTCTTGTAATTCTTCAGTGTTTGCATTCAAAGATAACACATCAAAGTCTTTTTTCAGGTAGAGTTCACATTCTTAATATTCATGGTGGAAGAAAAAGGGGACAAGGAAGGAAAGCCTTAATATTAAAATAATAGCAATCAAGTTCGTAGGTAACTTTAAATGGTTTAGAATTTGAAGATAGGTTTCATAGGACGTTATGTGCCTTTTCTACAAACAATTGTAAGACATCAAAAAAATGCATTATTTGTTATCTGTCAAATGCAGGAAACCAGAAGTTCAGGCAATTCAAAGGAATATATAGGTTTATTGAATGCTAAAGCTTTCTGCAAGACTCTGAACTACTAATGGTCAAAATGAGTTGGTGGTAGATAAGATTCAATGGAATTCGAGGTAGCCTGGACTTAGATCTATTGTGGGCATTAAGGGACTTGACACTGATGATGTGCTTGATCCCTCTTTCAGGCTCAGCCTGGTCATCTCTTACATTATCTTAAATGAGGAATTTTTTTATTATGAAAAATATTGATTTGACAATGATTTCAAGTAGCTGTAAAACAAGGGAAATCTAAAGAAAAAATGGTCTTTCAGTTTGCTCGTATTGTAGCATTATTGTCTTTCAAGTGTAGGAATAAATGCAATAGGCCAATAGGCCAAGCAGAGGCATTTGTGTTGGTTGGTTGTAAATGTTGGGAGAATTTAATTGGATTCTCCCAACATATACGGCATGGATTATCCCAACATATACTGCATGGTATCACCATGCAGTATAGATTATGAAGCATTCCAAAGCTTACCTAAAATTTCAAACCTTTCTTTCTTTCTTTCTTTCTTTCTTTCTTTCTTTCTTTCTTTCTTTCTTTCTTTTGTTCCTTTCTTCCTCCTCCTCCTCCTCCTCCTCCTCCTCCTCCTCCTCCTCCTTCTTCTTCTTCTTCTTCTTCTTCTTCTTCTTCTTCTTCTTCTTCTTCTTCTTCTTCTTCTTCTTCTTCTTCTTCCAGGTTATATCTATCTAGGATGGAATTCTATCCATGCTAAAAGTTTATATCCATTAATTGGGGCTATACTCCAATGGAAACTCCTATTGGATATGGAATATGTACACACACACACACACACACACACACACGCACAGACACACACACACTATTGTATATATACACACACACACACACATGCACACACGGTAACTCAGATTTATATCATGCATAATATAACTTGGAATATATATAATTCAGATATATAAATCCAATAATGGGGTAGACACTTATAAAGATGAAGCTGTTCTTAAAAACCATTTACAAGTTATTGCAAATAATTACTTATACTAACTAATTTAGACAAAAAAAATGGTTCCTGACTGCTTATGTGGGAGTAGCAGGAGATGGGGTTGGTGGAACCAGAGAAAGATTTTTGTAGAGGGTGGCAGGGTTGTTTGCTCCCTTCCTGTTCTTCCCTGTACTTAATCTTCATCACCAGAAAATTTCAGTGTTGTAGGATTATTGCCCATTCAAAAATGAGCAGCCAATTTCCATGAATTGGATTCATTAACTAGATAACAGGGAATCACACGGAGTTTGATATAACATGGGTGGCTATATAAATATTATAAATAAATAAACAAACAGCCCTGCATATGCTGTGATCTGGATATTAATTGGTCCCTAAGAGGTCTTTTTGATGGCACTACAGAAGAGCAAAGGAAATGGCCTTGCACTGGCCAAATAGCCAAAGCTACCTAAGGATTTTTGAAACAGTAGAAGTCATTCCTAGAAACTCTTCATTATCGATTAAGTACATGGCTCTTTCTTTCCTTTTCTGTTTAATCATATCCAATTCTCAGAGACTGCCTGGACAGATCTCTGAAATTTTCTTGGTAAGGTTTGCCAGGGCTCTCTTCCTGGGACTCAGCGAAAATGACTGGCTTATGGTCACCCAACTGGCTTTGTGTCTTAGGCAGGACTAGAACTCGTAGTCTCCTGGTTTCTAGTCTGATGCCTTAAACCAGGAGTATCAAAGTCAATTTCATTGAAGGCTGCATCAGTGTTGGGTTTAACCTTGGGTTGGTAGTTTTAGGTGGCCAGGGTGGGCATGGGCAGCTCAATGTCACTTGTGTCAGGGGCACCTGTAATGCCAGCAAAAATGGAGCTTGGGAGGGCTCTGCTTTCATGGGCAGATGGTTGCAAGATGCCCTCACAGCTGAAAAAGGAGTTCGAGGAGCCGCCAGCCCTCCTGAACTCTATTTCATTGGTAGAGGCATTGCAGGCTGGTCCATCATTGTTTCCAGGGTGGCCCTGCAGACCAAATCTAAGCACCCTGTGGGCCAGACTTGATACCCCTGCTTTAAACACTACACTAAACTGGCTTTTACCAGAGTTCAGGGTTAGGACTACAGCAATATCACATGGGGTTACTGAGCTTTTCCCCCAGGTCTTAAACCACGCATAACAGTTTCATATTTTTTACCCATTTCAGACAAACGGTAACATCAGGATTATAATAAGTCATTTATACTATTTATACAAAAGTAGAGATTTGATATTGTTATCTTATTTTACTGCACCAAAGGGAGTTGGAGGTCAATGCTATTTCTTTCTCTTCTCCCTTTTTCTTACACTTTTCCCTCCCCATCCTTCCAACTAGTTTCTTTTGCATTTTTATAATCTTATAGTGTTATTAAATAAATAAATTGAAAAGCAAAAATAATAAAAAATTAAAAAGCAAATTGGATTCTTTTTCAAACGCCATCAAGAAGTCTACATTTTCCCTCAACCTGGAAAAGAAAAATCTAACAAGTTGTTTCTTTGAGGGCATGGTTACAGATACAAACATGACAAGCAGACATTGGGGTACTTAGCACATTTTAATTTATTTCCTTCAGCTTAATTAAAAAGTATTTTACGTTTGTCCGCAAGTGTAGCAAGCTTGCTATTCATACCAGGAGAAAGAGAGAAGTGAATGAAAATCATACAGAACAAGAGATTTGTTTTCCATCACAGATGGGGGAAATTTGTCTTTGTTCTTCTTTGTGAAAAGTCACATTTTTCTTAAAAGAATTAAACTAATGAACCACCATTTGAAATTACACCAATTTATCAGATTATTTATTTATTTGTTGCAGTTAAAAATGGTTTTTAATTTCAAGAAAAGCAAGTAAAAAAGCAAAAATCCATTTACTCCTTGCTCTGGAGATAAAAATGACAGTTCCAGCATATGCACTGACTGAAGGCTCAAAGAAATGCAGATAGAAGTACAACCTGGTTTTAAACAGCATGTTAAATACTAATTTATGTCAAAGATATTTTATCTCCCCTCATCGTAATCTTTTTTCTTCTTCACAGCATGCTCAAGCAGAAAAAGATAATAATTATGCTGAAAGACATTGCCTTCTCCTGTCAAAAACTATAAAATTATGAAATAATACAGCAAAGCAGCCAAAAACATCTTTCTAAAGATGGGCGTTTTTTCCTAATGAACACATCACCCCTCTTTTAATGGTGAAATCTGTTGCTAAGTCTACTGGGAATAGGATAGAAATTGAGTCATTAGAAAAATGGATGTGTTAGCATGCTTGAGAGAGAATAGAAGCCCCATTAAAGAAAAGCATATATGTAAAATTTGTTAGTTTGTTCAATAACAGCTGAGTGGAGTTTGGGACAAAGTTGTTCCAGTCTTGTCAGAAGGACTTCTAAACTCAAAATCTGTTCATTTCAAATTTGGAATAAACTTGCAGCACAGACAAAAAACAGCTCTGAGAATTTCTGATGTGGTTGTTTTGAAATGAATGGAGAGGGTATTTCAATCTGAAACCATTTTGATTTTAAAACTTTTCAAACCTCATTACTATATAAGTCAATGGGTATGTACAGTTGGTGCAAGTCTAGCATCTGTTTATATTCTGCTATACTTTTTCAACTTTCTGAAATGTTGAAAACAAGTCTCAAGAAACAAACTCACATTTGTTTTTGTGCTTGTGTTTTCCAACTTGTACATTATGTATAAATAGCTTCTCAGTGCACATAGAACTGTGCAAAAACTCTCCTACATAAACATCTTAGTATGAAATATATGCAATTTAGTATAAAATGTACAAGCAATTTAAAATGGAATATTTGGAAAAAGTCAACAGGATAATTGTTCTGATCCAGATACAAGACCAAGAAGTGTGAATGAGGCTGCTTCTTTTAAAAACTAGTCTTAAATGAAATGTTTGACATGCATGAAATATATTGCAATTCCTTGTTGCTTCCCTGCTTGGATGATAAAGCAATCTCCTAGAAACTTTGTTTTGTTCTGTTTTTGATTCATTCCTATTGACTAATCATAAGTATTAAATAGCCTGGGCCAACTGGGAAAAAACCTTCTATTCACCTCCAATTCTTCCCATTATTTATGCTGAATTTTCATTTTGAGACTCAGATTGGCTCATTTGTTATTCGAATATGTGCTACAGGATCCTCCATCAAGTCCTGCATTTGACTTCAAGGAAAGGAAGCAGAGAGGCCATATGTCTTGAAACTGAATTAAATTCACATAGAAAATTTTCCCCATCCTGAATGAGCAAAAACAATGGCCACGAACTTCAAAAAAGACAACTTCAAGCCAAAACAACAATCATTTGTATCCAATCCTATACTTCCCTGAGCTCATCTCTTGGGGATGTTCATCCTTTCACTCTCACCCACAGACTCTGGAAACACTTGGTATGCAGCTCAAATTAGTCTTGCAGGTTTTATTTATATATTCTGTTCATTCAGATCCTTCTCACAAAAATTATTGATCTTACTCAATGGAATTTTGTTACATCCATTTCAGTCTGTTTCTGTAATGTTCCCATTGAATCCATACTAAATTCTACCACTGAATTCTGCTGCATCTGGAATCTTTGCACAAGGTTTAACTCTACTCACTAGGAGTGGTGGAAAGGAAAGTGAATTTTCTTCTGATGAGTTAACTGCCCATGACTTGCAGGTCAGAATTCAGCTCTAATTGTCACTGGACGGAAACCTAGACTTGGTCCAGGGAAACTAGAGTGCCAGTTCAGATTTAATAATGAATGTCTTCAAAGGACACATCATAATATCTGATTCATTTCTCTTGCAGGATTGCTATGCGAATCAAATGAAACAAACTTTTGTGAGCTTCTCATTTCCTGAAGAAAGGGGCAAAATAAAAATTAAGTTTTCAACAATCGTAAAAGCAGCATATAATAAATAGTGCTAGAAAGAGCCATTGGGTTTCTTATTAACCCTATTTATTTAACAGGCATGTACTTAATTTGTATTTCCCCAGTTTGTAATATTTGCTCTTTGAATTTTGTAAGGCATTTCCCCACTAAGATAATACACCAAAAAGACTGAGTTAAAGAAAAACACTTGTTTACCAAAAGAAAGGTGATAACAGACAGAGGGGGGAAAACTCCTTGCAACATATTATGTATCAGTAAAAGTTCATATACAAAATGTGCGCAAGATATAAGCACATAGAGAATTTGACTTCAGTGAATTTGCATTTAAACATGAGATGCTATATATCATTGCTGAAGGTACATCTTCAATTTCATATAATATATGTCAGGAGAGCTTTCTTGCAGCCTTCTATCCTTTGAGTAGCATGTTGCTGGAAATTTTCCATCAGACATTTTGTCTAGAAAGTTTGACCATACTTAGAAGGTCTTGCTGAAAAAGGCAGCACCAGATATATAAATGACAGGAACCAGTTACTGGTATGCAACCCATGTTCCTTTGCTGCTGTACCTGCAGTTTAAGCATCATGCCGCGATGCCCTTGAAAGATGTCCGTCATCAGCAAATGGTAAATCAGATACGCTCCCAAAATAAATCTGTTGCAGATTAACTTAATTACCCCAAAGCTCTCAGGAGCTTCAAGGGATTTCACAGCATAGCACTCATCCTGAAAAGCAAAATTAAATGCTGCAGTGACAACACACACATCTCCCCATTATGAGGAAATCAAATTTAGCAAGAAGAAATCTATGCCTATTTAAATGTTCAGGAGGGTTTACTAGGAACAAACTGCAAACTTTATAACATTTCCTCCCAAAACATAGTTAAAGAATGATTTGTAAGGTAACAAGCAAAGTTAATCATCATTAGAGCAGACTCACTGAATACCTTAAATACAATTGAAATCGATGGAATCTTAATCAACAATGCATTTCAGTCTTATTTGTTTCACTGAGTCCTTTCTAACTATAAATACACACATAATTAATTACTAATATTTATAAAATGGTAACATAGTGCTCTCCTTTTGATAGGAGTTGACAGTCATTTAACCAAAGATATTGTTTTTTTAGTAAAGTTGCCAGACTTATCACCTTCCCCAACATTCAGATATCTCAAAGGATCAACTCAAAGCATTGCTTCTTTTTCCCATTAAAATAAGATAAATGCTGGATAACAGTTTCTGAGAATATAACCAAGTAGGAGACATAAAATTCCACTGGCCAATTCAACTTTACAAGGAAATAAGTTAATTTTTCCTCAAGATTTTCACAGTCTGAAAATCTTTGTCCATTCTTCCAATCAGATCAAAATATTATTATTTATGCTGCACTAATTGATTTTGAAAAGTCTGGCCATAAAAAAATAATTGTTGTCCCTATCTAATAGGAAATGTAGTGTCTAGTGATTAATACATTGGTTTGCCAAATGGAAAGTTGACAGTTGAAGACCCAAATACTGCATGATAGGGTGAGCTCCCATTTCTGCCTCAGCTACTGCCCCTCTAGGAGTTCAAAAATGCAAATGCAAGTAGATAAGTAGGTACCACCCCAGAGAGAAGATAACGGTGTTCTATGGAACTCAGCATATAGTTGTTCTGACCCAAACCTGGTTCCAAGGGAGCAAACACAAGACAAAGGCAGCAGCACAACCTTTTAATGTTTCATCTATGAATTCTGTTTCTTCACAGATAAAAGGCTGCTTCTGACAAATTAGCTCTGACAAGAAAGTGCCTTGTCAATTTTTTTCAAGGCTCCCAAAAAACAACAGATAAGAAATAGTTTACAACACAAGAGACTTCAGAGACCAACTGTAATGTCCATGAGGCTGAGTTTCAAAATGTCTTTGCTTCCTACAAAGAACATTCGCTGCACAGCTGCCTTTTATTTTCTTGACGGAGGGGCCATTACCTTGCAGCCTTACTCCTGAGTCGCCCATGCTGTTGTAGCTGCTCTTTCCTGCAAGCAATCCTGAATGCATGCACACTTGGCACAGGCTCCTCAGGAACCTCCTCATCACTGCTGCCCCCCATAATCTCTGAAGGCAGCAGTCCACTCCCTTATTGTCCTGGCCCCTCATCTGAGTCCTCGCTCTCCTCAGCTGTCTGCACCTGCTGCCGGCTAACCACAACACTACTCATGCCAGCCATATGACCATGGAAGTGTCTTTGGACCATGCTGGTTCCCTCAGTTTGGAAACAGAGATAAGCCCCTCCCCCTAGAATCAGACACAACTGGACAGAGGAAGCTAAATCCCTTCATCCCAATAAGGATAAATAATTTTAGTAGTTTATCACCTTCTCTTAAAATATAAGAAATGATCTCTATAAATAATCCTTAAACCTTGTCATTTCAGTGCTGATGTCAGCAAAAGTAACCAGAGACAACATCATATCTAGTTTAATCTTGATCAAATAAACCAATGTTATATTCCTTCCTTTTATTTTTAACAATCTTGATATTTAATCCCTTCACATTAATGTCTCACAACGTAATTTATTTTCATTTTTCCTTCTCACAAATTTCTTCAAAGCAATAACAGGTCTCTTTTTAAATCTAAAATAGGAAAGTTATCCAGATCATTCTTTTGGTTTTTCATTTGAGTATCTCTTTTAATTATTAAAACATCAGCCAGTTTCTTTGAGGCATCACGTGTAGCATCATTTTCCATGTCATTCTTGTAGCCTAGCATTTTTAAATCCACTTTCAGATCAGTCTCAGTCTTGTCTGATAAAACTTGATCCATAACATCTTTCAGGCAGACAGACATTTTTAAAATTAACATATGCTCCATTGTTCAAAACTATCTTTCAAAAATATCCAATATTAAAATATTTTTGCTTTATTCTGTATTTGCAAGTTGAATTTAAGTGTTCTTCTGTTCTAACTGGATTCTTTAGTTCCTTTTCTAGTTCCCTTTAGTGTCCTTTTTTGGTTTCCTTTAGTGTTCAACCTTCAGTGTCCCATCATATTAATTAAAATAGTAATAATAATTCAAAACAATATAATTGTTCGAAAGGAAGGATTCTTATAATTAATTCCAAAAACACATTTCAAATCCATCTGTCCCTTTAGTTCATTTGTACGTTTCCAAAATCAGAGTTCTAATCATCATTTGATGTGCATTCCAAGAAAAAAGGCCTTAAAATCATATTTAAAGCTTCTTTCATGAAGGGGTGAAGAAAACTCACCCAGTATTGTCAAAACTATCAATGCAAAGGTTGCTAATAGCTAAAAAAAACAGTTAACAAGCAATTTTCTAAAGTGACTAGAAAAGAAAATTCAAATTTAGAAGAAAAGCCTTCCTTTTAAAGGCATTGACCTATCTGAGCATAGTTTGAACAAGATGGCTATTCCCTCATCTCCCAGAGCAATAGCCATACCAGACACTGCTGTCTTATAGTCTCCTCATGAAAATCAAATGTATGGAGCACTTGTGGGTGATATTAAGTCCAATATCCTTGTCCAGAGAAAAACTATGAACAGCTAGTCTACTTGCTGGTTCTTAGTCCACCAGAATTGTCTTCAGTTCACCATTTCCCCCAAGAACTCCCCAGTATAAACAAGGTTTTTCTTTTTCTTTCTTTTTTAATACAAGTTTCATCCGTTTTTTTCTTTGAATTCCTTTTAAGCTGCTTAGTTCTACAACTAGAACTTTTTGTGATAAACAGCAGTAGTAATGGTTCCATGAGGAACCATTTTTTTCAAGTCTAAATTCCTTTAGATGACTGAGGAATGTTTCCTGAGATTGCTTAAATATGGAATTTATTAAAAAAAAACCTTGCCCCTGGACTCCATATTGGTAATCCTCGACTTGAGTCCACTATTGAGACAAAAATTTCTGTTACTAAGCAAGGTAATTGTTAAATGAATTTTACTCCATTTTATGTCTTTTTGCCACAATTGTTATGCTGCGACAGTCATAAGAAATAGTTTTCACTATTCATACATTACTTTTTTCAGTGATATTGTAACTTCAAATGATCACTAAACAAATGATTAACTAACTGGATGAAGATAATGAAACAAGGTATATTGCCGGAGAGCCTTAATGTCACTGCTTCCCACTGTTACCATTTTTATAGTCTTATGTTCCTTGGGAACATAAGACTATAAAAATGGTAAGCATGAGATATTAATAACATGCATTATTTATTTGCTGATGTATATGTTCTGAAAAAGTTTCAGTAGAGATGAAACATGCAAGAGCAAAATGCCTTTATAGTAGCAGCATCTGTTTTTAAACTTCCACCCTACCTGAAAACAGATATGACTGAATGAATTGATTTCTTAAAGCATCCACATTTATTTTCAGGCAGTGTGAAAGGCTGAAAAAAGAGCAACTGCTTTAAAGGAATATGATCTTTATACTCCTATAATGTACTTCATAAGTATCTCTTCTGATTTATTTTCACAGATGATTGATGTTGGATAGATAGATAGATAGATAGATAGATAGATAGATAGATAGATGAATGAGATGAATGAATGGGCAGGAAGGCAGGCAGGCGAGGCAGGCGAAGGGGCAGGAGATGATATAGATAGATAGGTAGGTAGGTAGGTAGGTAGATGTTAGATAGATATAGATATAGATTAGATTAGATTAGATTAGATAGATAGATAGATGAATAGATAATAGATAGATGAATGGAGTAGGTGAGTAGATATGCAGGGATAGATGAGATAGATGATGAGATGAATAGATAGATGAATGAATGAACAGACAGACACAGATTGATTGATTTTATTTAAATGTATCTCAAACAAAGCTTATGCATCCAATCACACTTGGCCAATAAAGAATTCTATTCTATTTAAAATACCACCCTACTTTCTTAAGCAAATGCAGTTTTTCTCACCCATCAGAAATATGTCAACCTTTCAAGTAGTGAGAACAACTCTTAGGCATTATAAGGTCACCTATGCCTGGTTTACTGAATTTGCTGGAGGGGATATTAACCACTCCCCTATCTATTCCAAAATCTTTAAAACTCTTTCACTTTCTATGTTCCAATAAACACTATTTCATTCCCTCTTTTCCATTGCAAGCATGTGTCTTTGTATGGTATTGCCCTCTTCATTTGGAAAGCATCTATTAAAGCATTTCACACTAATAAAGTGCTGTCCATCTGGCAAATTTTATAAACGTTAATTATATCTCATGCATTTCTGAAGAAAAATAATGATACTAAATATATCTTTTTCCTAAATCCATTTATAGCTCAGGATCAGATGCAGCTGCCTCCAGCTGCATGAAATTACTTAAAAATGCATACATACAGTATACATATGTGTGTTCTGTCTCCCCTTCCCTTCCCCAGAAGGTAAGGAACTTGGCAGCAACACTGGCACAGACAGTCACGCTGGCCTGTCTCCAAAAGTCAATTACTACAGCCGATAAGAGTCTTGGCAATCACACACGCTCTGACTGCTGAGTTCAGAGCTGACAAGGAACGGACTACTCACTGAGCCAGAAGGGATGATTTATTCCCAAAGTCCATAAACCAAAGCAGGCACCACAACACAGACGGAATCCTTGGCTTATTCCAAACTTTGTCACGTACAGAGTTTGCAACGTAGGCACACCCACTACGGGGTGTGGTCCAGCTCAATCTCTGGCCTCCCGCCCCTCGTTGCTGCTGACATTTCTCCCTCCGACGTTGCCTGGGATCAAGCCAGGAATCCTCCTGCTCACTCCCCAGCCATGGCCGTACTGATATGCGTCTCTCAGGCTGTACCTCTTGGCTTTCCAAAGAAACCTGAGGCATTGCTAGGGAGGAAGGTCCTGGGGAGGAAGGCTTTGTCAGGGAGGAAGGTCCTGGAGAGGAAGGTCCTGGGAGGGCATTGCCAGGGAGGAAGGTCCTGGGGAGAAAGGCATTGCCTGTTCCTCCTCTTCATCATCCAGGTCCTCTTCCTCTGTCAACACAGGCTCAGGAGGCGGGGCCACAACATATGTGTATATGCATGTATTATTGTTATATGGGGGATTATTCTGTGTGTGATTAAGATAGCCTTCCTTCCTTCCTTCCTTCCTTTTCCTTCCTTCCTCCCTTCCTTCCTTCCTTCTTTTTCTTCCTGCCCACCATGAGTTTATGGATGAAATTTAATTAAGAGTTTTATAAACCCCAAATCACATTTCTTCCAGGTTCAAAAATGGGGAAAAAATAAAAATAGATGCGGGAAGGACATTTGCAAAGAAGATCCTAGAACAAAGAATAAATATTCCTTCTTGTAACTTTTAAATAGATGATAGATAGATAGATAGATAGATAGATAGATAGATAGTGTTATGTATGTAGGTTTGAATGTCATTGGTTTAGTTTGAATTGTTCTTGTGAAATGTCAAATAGGATTGGTTTAAATAGTGCGGGAAAACCCTGCACTCTGATTGGCTGGCAACTATGGCTGCTGGCTATAAGAAGCAGCCGTAGCCCAGCCAAGTCAGGTCCATTCGAGCTGTAGTCACTTAATAAACTCTTCACTGAAGCTCTTCGCATCTGACTCTTCATGCAAACTTAACACTGGCGACGAAGGTGGGATTCCCCTGAAGAAGAGATGACGTGGAGGACAAGCAGAAAGAGATGGCTGCTGAACACTCCCCAGCCCGTTCGATCCGGTGGCAGAAGACTGGGAATCATATGCGGATCGCCTTCCAAATGTATTTGGAAGGAAAGCGACTCTGACATCCCAAGAAGCGGAAGAGGGTGGTATTTCTCATGCACTGCGTCCGGCAGTCTTCAAGATGGCGGCGTTGAGCTGCAGACTTGAAGGTAATGGAATGGCTTGATTTAGAAAAGCTTTTAAGAGCCCATTACGCCCCACAAGTATCATGCCTCATTAAGAGACACGAATTTTACGGGATCAAAAGCGAAAAGTTACGACTTCATGGCAAGTTTAAGGGACATTGGGGTGCTTGTGAGTTTACCAACTTAGAAGAGGCCATGTGATCGGTTTGTTCTAGGCCTTAAAGATAAGGTCTTACAGAGCAAATTACTAATGAAACCTAAGATCACGTTTAAGGAGGCCATAGAGGAAGCTGTTTCAGTGGAAGCAACCAAGTCCTCAGCAGCAGCCATGAAGAAAATTAACAAGGCCTCAAGCCATTCTGATGTGGAAAAGTCCACAACAACCCATTGCAAGCAAATAGATTCTGATTCAGACTGTAGTGAGGTGGAGGAAGGAATTTATAGACTCAGAATGGAGAAGAAAAGGAAAGACCTTGGAAGAAAGAGGCAAGAATTTTATTGCAGAGGCTGTGGGGGGGCCACCCCTGCACTGAATGCAAGTTTTAGACACCATCTGCCTACGTTGTGAGATAAGAGGTCACCTAGCAAGAGTCTGCAAATCATCCAGAACTCCACCTAGCAGGAAGAAATTTCCTGAGAAAGAATTCAAGCCCAACAACTTCAGTGAGAAAATGGGGCGCAACTCAGAAGCAAATGGGAAGAATGAAACTCATCAAACAGTCACCATTAGTCATTCTTCACCCTTGAGAAGCAGAAAAGTACATGTGAAGGTATTCATTGAAGGAAGGCCTTGCCAAATGGAAGTGGACTCAGGCTCCATTTATCTATGGTGTCATGGGACACTATTCACAGGCTACTTCCCAACATTCAGAAGAAACATTTCCAGAAGCAAGCACTGACTCTTAAAGACTACCAAGGGAACAAGATTCCAGTAGTTGGAACAAGAGAATTCAACGTGAAGTTCAAAGGCCACACCAAACGTTTGCCCCTGACCATCGTGGACAAGGATCACCCAAGCTTGCTGGGACTTGAGTGGTTCAATCCACTAGGCATCGAGGTGACTGGCATCAATCACGTGAGCAACTCTGAATGGGAGGAGGCCTTGAAGTCTGAGTTTCCAGAGGTCTTCAGCGAAGGATTGGGCAAGTATATGGGGACCCCTATCACTTTCAACCTAGATCCCAGGGTGCCCCCAATTCGTTTAAAGCCCAGAAGGGTCCCATTTGTTTTAAAGGAAAAATTGATGCACAATTAGACAAATTAATAGCTCAAGGGGTTTTAGAGCCCACTGACCACTCCAGGTGGGAGACACCCATAGTCACACCAGTCAAGACTGATGGGTCAGTAAGAATCTGTGGAGACTATAAGGGGACATTGAACCATGCTGCAGCAGAGCGCATATCCAGTTCCAGTGTGCATCATCTGTTACATTCACTTGGCAGGGCTACAGTCTTTGCCAAATTGGATCTGGCCCAGGCATATCAACAACTAACAGTTGATGATGCCACTGCAGAGGCCCAAACCATTGTGACTCACAGAGGTGCCTTCAAATGTAAAAGGTTACAATTTGGAGTAAGCGTGGCACCAGGCATCTTTCAAAGCCTTATGGAAAGGATGCTCCAAGGACTGCCAGGGGTAGTGCCTTACTTTAATGATGTGTTAATCTCTGCTGAAAATGACACTCAGTGACAAATAAAAGACTCAGAGAAGTCCTTACCAGATTCAGGGAAGCGGGGTTAAAAGTCAAGGAAGAAAAATGCACTCTTAAAACTGACAAGGTTGAGTTCCTGGGCTATATGATTGACAAGCATGGCATCCACCCTACCGATGCCAAGGTTCAAGCAATCAAAGAAGCCCCTAGACCTAAATGCAAAACAGATTTGCAAGCCTTCCTTGGACTCATTAACTTTTATCACATGTTCCTACCACAGAAGGCAACCATTGCTGAACCATTGCACAGATTACTTGATAAAAATCTGTTTGGATCTGGGGAGGAAGGAACAATCAGCATTTAACAGTATTAAAAGACTAATCACGTCTGATGCTGTACTCATAGAGTTCTCTGAGAATTTGCCTGTTGTACTGACTTGTGATACATCTCCCTTTGGAGTGGGGGTTTGAGCCACAGGCTTCCCAGTGGGAGAGAAGCCTATTGCATTTTACTCTTGCACTTTGACCAAAGCAGAGAGGAATTACAGCCAATTGGACAAGGAAGCATTGGCAATTGTTGCAGCTGTCAAGAAATTTCATGAATATTTGTATGGGAGAACATTTACCATTGTTACAGATCACCTTTGTTAGGCATTGTGGCAGGAGATAAAACTCCACCTACTATCCTGTCACCAAGAATGCTGAGGTGGACTGAATTTCTTGCTGCTTATTCTTACAAACTTATCCACAAGCCTGGTAAGGACATTGGACATGCGGATGCACTGAGTCATTGCCCACTTCCTTGCCACAAGGAGGACGTTGAACCTGAAACACACACCTTTTTCCTAGAAACTGTTGCCAAGCTTCCAGTTCATGCTGCTGAAATTGCCAGAGAGACTGCCAAAGACACTGTGTTGGCTCCTGTTATAGGCTGGATTAAGAAAGGTTGGCCTCTTCAAGATCTACCTCACCTTGCCCAACCTTTTAAGTCCAGGCAAACTGAATTATCTGTATTAAGAGGATGTATTTTGTGGGGTAACAGGGTGGTTATTCCTGCAAAACTGCAAGAGAGGTTTTGGAAATGTTACATGAGGGTCATCCTGGTATTGTAAGGATGAAGGGATTGGCCAGGAGTTATGTATGGTGGCCAGGTATTGACAAAATGGTTAAAACTGGGTTGCATCTTGTCCCAACTGTCAGGTAGTCAGGCCTGCACCACCTCTCCCCCACACAGGAATGGGAATGTCCTAGGGGCCATGGTCCAGGATTCACATTGATTTTGCTGGCCCTACCAGAGGGCACACCTTTCTTATTATAGTAGATGCATATTCCAAATGGCTAGAGGTAATCCCATGGCATCCACCACAACTGATGCTGTCAAACAGCTCAAAACTTTTGTAACCCACGGGTTACCTGATGTTCTTGTCTCTGACAATGGCCCTCAATTTACATCCAACCTTTTGAATCCTATTTAGCACAACAGGGTATCAGACATGCCCTTACTGCCCCTGGGCACCTTCTAACGGCCGGGCTGAACGCATGGTACGTTTTACCAAGGAAAGCTTCAGCAACTGGGTCCTGGGGACATCACTGAGAAAGTTGAAAAACTTCTTAGTGTTCAGCACATCACTCCTAACCCATCTAATAACTTATCCCCAGCAGAGTTGTTGATGGGTAGGAAACTTAGGTCTTCCCTTGACCGCCTTCATCCCACTTACCAACGCTCCACTAGATTCCACTTCCAAAGTTCACACATTCAGTGTGGGTGATTCTGTTTATGCTAAGAACCTTATGGGTGAACCTTTGTGGATTCCTGCTGAGATAACTCAGATCACAGGCCCTCGTTCTTACAGGGTGCAAACAGAGGATGGACCTCTGGAGCAGGCACATTGATCAACTTAGATCCAGGTTACCTCAGGAACATTGCAATTGTTCCTCTCTAGTTCCCATACCTAATGCCTTTTCTAGGGGGAAGGGAGGAACATGAGGAAAATCAGCAAGCAAGAATCAACCCCATGTGTAACGAGCCATTACGACAGGAACCATTCCAAAACCTGTCACAATGCCAAAATCCATCCTTAGAAGTGGAAGATTGCACATCACTACCTGACTTGGGTGCTGACATTGGGCTGGAGATGGGTTGGGAGGAGAGACCAGATTCTAACAATCAAACAGGGTCTTCTTTCACGGGAAGTCCAACTAGGGAAATGTCAAGACACATTTCCTCTCTCACTGGGTGAGAATGTTAAAACTTCTGAACCACGAAGGTCTCAACGTACACATAAGAGCCCCACCTATTTAAAAGAATACATTAGATAGGTTGGGGTTTGAGTATGGACTGAACCTAGTGGGGAGGGTTGTTATGTATGCAGGTTTGAATGTCATTGGTTTAGTTTGAACTGTTCTTGTAAAATGTCAAATATGATTGGTTTAAAAAGTGCGGGAAAAACCCTGCACTCTGATTGGCTGGCAACTGCGGCTGCTGGCTATAAGTAGCAGCCGCAGCCCAGCCAAATCGGGTCTGTTATGAGCTGTCGTCACTAATAAACTCTTCACTGAAGCACTCCGCGTCTGACTCTTCATGCAAATCTAACAGTTTTAATTCATGATTTTAGCAAGCTCCAATGGTCTTTTTTGGTTGCTTTATCCTGCCTAATTCTAAACAAACTACAAAACACTACACATGGTTCAATGTTTAAATACTAAATATGTGAGCTGAGCTTTAAATTGTTTAATGTTTAAATACTAAATATGTGAGGCTGAGCTTTAAATTGACTGATAGAGATCATGCAGGCTTAGTTCAGGGATGCTCATCAGCTGTCAAAGTCAAAAGTCAACTCATTCACTAATTTATGCCCTTTAGATAGCAATTTTTTTTGAATGTTCACTTTTCTGATTACAATAGCAAAATCAAGTATTACGAAGGACATATCAAGGTTTAGGCCAGCAGCAGGACAATAGATCAACCACCATGTTATCTGTGATAAGTGGAAAAAGTAATAATTTGCCTTAGTTTTGAAGTATTGCAATACTTTTTATTACTTATTGTCCGTTGCACAATCAGTCAGATTGGAGGTGGCATTTTTGCCTGCTTATAGAGCCCTTCCCAAGGACCTGGAATAGGATTTGATGATGTTAAAGGTGTCATCATAGGATGTAAGATGTTGCAAGTAAAGCTGCCTTTTGCAATTGGCTGATGGCAAATTTGTCAATGCCAATGGTGAACAAATGGTGCTCTGATTCTTTTGGGATTGCACCCAAGGAGCTTATTACTGTTGGTACTATCTTTCTTTTGCCACACTACTTCTGTTTCTAGTTCTTTATTATTATTATGGTTCATTGCTTAGTCAGCAAAAGTTTGAACAGGATTTGGCATTTTTATCCACCAAGTTCTTCCCAATAACCTGAGATAGGCAGATGGTGTTTTGTGGTGTTAAAGGTATGATCACAGAATATAAACTGTTTCAAGCTTAAGTTGGCATGCTTTCCTGATTTGTATTTGTTTTATTTAGTTGTTCTGATAATACTGATTTTCACTTGTATGGTATGTTCACATTTAATGGTATTTAGTCTACTTTTATTGCCTCACTCCTATTTTTTTTAAGTGCTTGGATATCATTCTATAAACTGCCCTGGGAACTTTTAACAGTGACACAACAGTTTTAATAAAACAATGATGAGTTGAAAGCAAATAGATGCCTGTTTTGAAAAAAAAATTGAAATTTACCTTCATGTAACTTTTTTCTTTCTTTTTAAAAATACATTCTTCTTTTTTTTCCCTTTTCACATTTTTCTTTTTCTTTTTTCACTTTTATAATTTATATTACTTTTTTTATATATAAAAGTTTTTTTATTTTGATACAAACATACAAACAGGACATACAAAACATAAAAACCACCTTCCATATATACATACAGTGTGTCATTTATATTACTTTTATCTGTTTAATATAATAGTTAATAATTATTATTAGAATTAAATTAGCTTTAATGTTGGAAAATCACGTCATGCGTTTTATACAACTCAGGCATCGGAGGCCAACTATTATTATCCATACGATGTTACTGAATTTTTCTTTTTTTATTCTTTTTATTCTTTCTGAGAAGTCTTTTATGGTATACATATCTTTTCCCTATTTTTCCTTTTCAATGTTTCGCTGTCTGGAACCATGATGCATAGACAATAAAATAGATATTTTCACTAATAAATATTATAGGAACTAAGTTCAATATATTGAGAAGGGACTAGATTACGAAAAGTACCTTTTCTTCTGAAGCATAAAATGAATATTATTTCATTCCATCAATTCCTTTTTTCTTTCTTGGCTACAGGATTGGTTTAGGAATTTGATCTTGACATACTTTTTTTTATGCAGGTAGACTTCTACTTATGAACACAATTGAACCCCAAATTTATGTTCATAAGACAATTGTTAAGTGAGTT
The DNA here is from genome assembly GCA_009733165.1 of Naja naja. Taxonomy (NCBI): domain Eukaryota; kingdom Metazoa; phylum Chordata; class Lepidosauria; order Squamata; family Elapidae; genus Naja; species Naja naja. The sequence goes on along the minus strand of CM019155.1, from coordinate 14,968,449 downwards.
TTGCCCAGGGGTGGGATTCAAATTTTTTAACAACCGGTTCTGTGGGCATGGCTTAGTTGGTGGATGTGGCTTGGTGGTCATGTTATTGGCTGGGTGTGGCCAACTCAATATCACTCACATCGAGGCACGCATCTCCTCATCTGGCCTCTCATGACTGTAAGGATGCTGCAACAGTTGTGGGAGTGCAGGGGACGTTGGGAAGTCATTGCTGGCAGCAGAGTTTCCTGCAAATACCCCAGTCCTAAGCCATGTAGGGCTTTATAGGTAAGTACCAGCACCTTAAATCTCACCCAGAGGGCAACCGGCAACCAGTGCAGCTCACGCAGGAGGGGTGTAACATGGGAGAATCGGGACACTCCCATCACAACCTGCGCAGCCACATTCTGGACCAGTTGACGCCTCTGAGTGGTCCTCAAGGGCAGCCCCATGTAAAGAGCATTGCAGTAGTCCAGACAGGAGGTAACGAGCACATGAGTGACCATACGTAAGGCATCCCAGTCCAGATAGGAACCCAACTGGTGCACTAGGTGAACCTGGGCAAATGCCCCCCTGGCCAGAGCTCCCACCTGATCCTCCAAACTGAGCCGTGTATCCAGGAGGACACCCAAGTTGCGTACCCTATCTATGGGGGGGACAGCACCTCTCCTCCCATGGCTAAAATGGAACATCCTGGACAACTCGGGATGCCGGTACATACAGCCACTCAGTCTTAGCCGGGTTGAGCTGAAGCCTGTTCCTCCCCATCCAGATCCGTACTGCTTCCAGGCACCTGGACATCATGTCGAGGGCATCACTGGGTTGGTTAGGGGTGGAGATAAAAAGCTGGGTATCATCAGCATACTGATGATACCTCACCCCAAAACTGCAGATGATCTTGCCCAGTGGTTTCATGTAGATGTTGAACAGGAGGGGCAAAAGAACTGACCCCTGGGGCACCCCACAAAGGAGGGGCCTCAGGGACGATATCCCCCCCCACCAACACCACCTGCATACAACCCAAGAGGTAGGAGGAGAACCACCATAAAATAGTGCCCCCCACCCCTAGCCCCTCGAGGCATCGCAGTAGGATAACATGGTCGATGGTATCGAAAGCCGCTGAGAGATCTAATAGGACCAGGACAGAGGAATGACCCCTATCCCGAGCCCTCCAGAGATCATCCACCAGTGTGACCAATGCCGTCTCCGTGCTATACCTGGGCCTGAAACCCGATTGATACGGATTCAGATAGTCGGTTTCCTCCAGGAACACCGGGAGCTGTCGGGCCACCATGCTCTTAACAATCTTCACAATAAAGCGAAGGTTGGAGACAGGATGAAAGTTATTCAAAATAGCCGGGTCCAGGGCAGGCTTCTTGAAGAGGGGCCACCGCCTCCTTCAAGGTGGAGGGAAAGGATCCCTCACTCAAAGAAGCATTGACCACTGCCTGGAGCCAGCCTTGTGTAACCTCCCAGGCAGCATAAACCAGCCAGGAGGGACATGGGTCCAATAAACACGTGGCAGCATTCAGCTTCCCCATGATCCTGTCCACTTCATCTGGAGTCACAGGATCAAACTCCTCCCAGGTGGAAACCATAAGACCTGTCGCCCCACTCCCATTGGACTCTGACCAGTTGGAGTCCAGCCCAGCCCAGATCTGAGTGATCTTGTCCGTCAGATGCTGACTAAACTCTTCGGCCCATCCCTGCAGAGGGTCCTCCTCCCCTGGTTAAGGAGGGAACGGGTGACCCTGAACAGGGCAGCTGGGTGACTATCTGCGGACACAATGAGAGTGGAGAAGTACGCATACTTCGCCGCTCCCATCACAGCAAGATAAGACCTAGTATAGATTCTTAGCTGCAGTCAGTCAGATTCAGACCTGCTGGACCTCCAACAGCTCTCTAGGCCTCTCCTCTGGCGCTTCATTTCCCGGAGCTCTGCGGAAAACCAGGGAGCCAACCGGGATCTGCACCAGGTCAGAGGCCGCAAAGGAACAACTCAGTCAAGAGCCCTGGAGGCAGCCCTTTGCCAGGCATCCACCAGGGAGTCAACCGGGCTGTGGGTAATGGAGGCAGGAATTAACCCAAGCGCCACCTGGAACCTCTCCAGATCCATTAGGCGACTGGGGCGGAACCATCTGGTCAGTTCCACCTCCCAGTGATGTGGGGTGGCATATTGGAAGGCCAGCCATAGGAGATAATGGTCGGTTCATGACAGGGGTTGAATAGCTGGTAATCCCCCACCCAAAGCATTAAACCACTGCCCCAAGATAAAAACAAGGTTGAGTGCGTGCCCCCCCCTCATGGGTTGGACCCTGTATTATTTGAGTTAGGTCCATGGCCATCATGGAAGTCATGAACTCCTGCTCCATCCCTGACGCCCCACCCAGAGAGGGCAAGTTGAAATCCCCCAACACAATAAGTTTGGGGAACTCAACCGCCACCTCTGATAGGATGTCGAGTAGATCAGGCAGGGCCATTGCCATGCAGCTGGGAGAAAGGTACATGAGCAACAGGCCCAACTGACCCCCAGGGCCCCACCTCAGGAAGAGAGACTTACATCCGCCTATCTGAGGGACAGTGGCCTCCATTGGACAAAGTGTCTCCCTGATCACAACAGCCACCGCCCCCTGCCCCTACCCTGAGCCTGAGGTTGGTGCAGCACATGAAAACCTGGTGGGCATAACTCCAACAGAGGGACCCCTCCCTCTGGGCCCAACCAGGGCTCCGTGATGCAAGCCAGGTCCGCGTCTTCCTCCTCGATCAGTTCCCGGATGAGGGGAGCTTTGTTCATCACAGACTTGGCATTCAAATAGACCAACCTGAGCCCAGGGCCCTGATCCCCCAAGCCCCCCAGGAAGCAGGCAGGAACAAGAGGGTCAGAGCGCGCCACTGCTCGAAGACAGCAGGGGCGCACTCCCAAAATCCGATATGGCCCCCTGTTCATACCTCTACTGCCTTTCCCTATCACTGTGGGGATTGCAAACCCCACACTCTCCCCTAGAGCCCCAGACAGCCCCAACCCCATCCCCTCCGCCGTGACCCATTCCTGACCTGGACTGAGAAAGATCCAGCAGAGGCCTCCCAGGCTCCAGCCGGGTCTTACATCCCACCCCCCTCCCCAACCCCCTTAAAAATTTCATTAAAAAATTTAACGAAGGGCCCTTAAAACCCCTCTTACCACCCAACCTAGGACCCCTACCCCTATCCACACAGTGCCACCTCTTGGGATCCCAGGATCCGTCATCAAGGTAGGCCTTAGATAGTCCAACAGGCCACACCAGGGACAGAGGGGAGTCCCATAGGGCCTGTAGCTCTGCAGCTGAGTAGGTCCATATAGTCACAGATCTTAAAAGATGGGGAGAAGAATAATAAATAGGATGGAAATGGCCAGATGGTAAACAATCAGTCCAGGTATAATCCAGGCTTTTTGGAGCAGTCCAGTCCCGGGAACCCTCTCACAGTAACCAGGAAGTCCAGATGAAAAGGACCAAGTAAAGAGGACCGGCCACCATTCTCTCATTGCTGGTGGTGCTCCAATACTCGCCCATCCAAAGATCAAGGCCTAGGCCAACAGGATGACACACCCAGCCTTCACTGTTCTCTCAGAACAGGATAGCAGGGTGTGCACTAGAATAGTTCAACCACCACCCTCTCATAGCAGTGGGCACCATCCATCCTGACAGGCCGAATAACTGGTACCAATGAAAAGGGAGAGGAAGCATCCCTGGCTCAGGTCTCAAGGCTCCCATGGTCTCATGCCGGCAGAAGAGAGATCAGCAACCCGGCAACCCCTGCACCAGACAATGCCAGCTGGGGCAACCAGGCAACCAGGCAGCCCCCGCACTAGCCAATGCCGGCCGGGGCCACCCCCATTTCTAAGCCAGGCTCAAGAATCCATGGTGCCCTACCCAGGGCTCCGCCACTGTCTGCCCAGGGCCAAGGCCCAAGGCCATCCCAACTCTGGCTCTAGCAGCCCCCAGGACAAGCCCAGGGGCCACCCCAGCACAGGCCCCAGAGGCCCCGGGCCAACCGCTGCCAGAAGGTAAAAACATGGATCAGGTCACCCAGCTGGCCTAACCTCAGGTCGGTAGGCCCATCTCCTGTTTGGGGGCAGCGGCACAAATTCACCGTGCCGGTAAACCCCCAACAGAGGCAGATCTTCACGCCGGGCAGCGCATTGGCTTCACATGGCATCGACTCTGACCCTGGCTCCAGCCATGGCAACAAAACACACAACAACAAAGCAAAACAGCAAACAGCGGAGTCAGCAGCAGCAGCAGTTCCCAAGACGACCTCGCTTCCAGCGCAAGTTCCGGCCACCACTGAAATCTCCGTCAACCGCTGCTGTCGTCTCTGCTAGCAGCCGGTCGACCATCGCTTACCCAACGGGGGCCAGCACAGCTGGTATCCCCCAGAAGTCCCGCTGCCAGCACCAGAGCCAGGGGGCGAAAACCGGGCCCCCTACCCCCCTCAACAAGCCAAATCCATCGCTCCCCCATCATGGAGCTCTAAACGCTGCTGGCGGCCATTCCAGAGCATGCGCAGTTGCATGCCTATGCATTAATTGATGCCTATGCAACTTTTATTTAAAAATCATTCAACTAACTCTCTTTTTGAAGAAATCTTCACCCTCTTTATCATCATCAATTTTACATCACTTCAGAATACATTATGAAATGCTTTTCAATAATTGCAAAGCCAATGAAGGGAACAGGAATACATAAATCAGGCTGTACAATTTTCCTATATTTCTGACAACAATAGCAAGAACATAAATTTCACAAAGCGTGTGAATTTAATAAATAAATACAGGTAGTCCTCAACTTACAACCATTTGTTTAGTGACTGTTCAAAGATATAGTGGCACTTATGACAGTTGCAGTTTCTTGTGGTCATGTGATCAAAATATGGTTGCTTGGCAACTGGGATGTATCTGTGACAGTTGTAGTGTCCTGGAGTCATGTGATCACCTTTTGTGGCCTTCTGACAAGCAAAGTCAATGGGGAAGCCAGATTGCCCGCAGAAGTTGTTGGATACTCCCATACTGGAGACTTTTCAAAACAGATTGGACAACAATTTGTCTGAAATGTTACAGGGTCTCCTGCCTGAGCAGGGAGTTGGACTAAGAGACCTCTAAGGTCCCTTCTGACTCTGTTATCCTGTTATTCACTTAACAACTGTGTTACGGTTTTCAGATGTTGTTAATCACTGCAGTGATTCAGTTAGCAGACAATGGCAAGAAAGATTGTCTAAAGGAGCAAAACTCACTTAACAGCTGTCTTGTTCATCAGCAGAAATTTTGGGCTCAATATTGGTCATTAATCAAGGACTAGCTCAGGACCAGTGAGAGGTGGTATTCAGCAGGTTCTGACCAATTCTGGAGAACCAGTAGTGGACATTTTGAGTAGTTCAGAGAACTGGCAAATACCACCTCTGACTGGCCCTGCCCCCATCTATTCTCTGCCTCCCGAGTCCCAGCTGATTGGCTGGGTCTTCTTTTGTTGCCCTGCACAGGAGAATGGGGATTTTGCAGTAACCTTCCCCTGTCACGCCTACAAAGCTACGCACACAGAACCGGTAGTAAAAAAAATTGCATCCCACCAGTGGACTATCTATCTAGCCCAACGCATTATAGGGATTCCACTTCCTGTCATTGTGGACATTCAGAGGAAATGATGTCTGCGTAAAGCCCACAGCATCGTTAAGGACCCCTTCCATCCAGCCCACAAACTGTTTACTCTTCTTCCATCTGGGAGGAGGTTCAGGTGCCTGTAGTCTAAGACCAGCAGGTTAGGGAACAGCTTTTACCACACAGCGGTTTCCTTGCTGAACTCCTCAGTTCGTTTGTCCCCACACATATGCTGATGCTTCCCTTGATAATATATGATATATTTTGTATAATTCTTTGTGCATTTGTACTTATATTCAATGTGTCCATAAACATTTTGTACAGTTGTATATGTTCATATATGTGCAGTCACACTTATTCTTGTGTGCTTGTGTACATACATCTTGTTGTGTTTTTCATTGACATATTCATAGATGTCTTGCATATTTGCATACATATATTTATATTTTACTGTTGTTTTGCACTTCTGGTTGGATGCTAACTGCATTTTGTTGCCTGTATCTATGGCAATGACAATAAAGGTGAATCTAATCTAAAAAAATCTAATCTATAGTCATTTCCTCATGTGATATCAGCGTAAATGAAAATTGACATTCTTGGGAAAATTTAAAAAGTACTGAAGTTACAAAATGCCCCTGCATTGGGGTTAAAACCCCTGAGCATTCTTCATCTAGGAGCTTATGTTAGGTTAGAACTTCCTATATATTGGATGCATCCCATCCATCATAATGATTGGCATTTCACAAGTGTTGAAAACAGTGAACTCTGCGAACTCCTGGTTCTCTTCCTCACCTGCCTCTTCTTTGCTTTTCAGTTACTTAGAAGGATAATCATTTATTTACTGAATGAAGCTGGCATTTAGTCATTGTCTCTTACAGATAATTTGGTGGCTTTATCAGGCTGAGAGACGGAAAATCCGGCCAGATACTGTATGTCTTACGCTCACCAAGCAGCAAGGAAATGCCATTTTTCTTATCTTTAGCTCCAATGTTGTTTTCAATGAAAAGTTGACTAAACTTATTTGCATGTGCCTACAAATGTCCATCAATCTCCATAAAGTAAAAACCTTTTTAAACTTGGAACTTTTTTTTAATCTAACATATTTTTTTCTCTGCCTCCTCACCTGATTGTTTTAAAGGAAACAGCAAGATATTGAGATAGAATAGAGATACTATCCTACTGTAGGAAGACTTAGGCAGAAATGAAAGACTAAAATACCAGAGCTTGGGAATAGAATAGAAAGTTGGAAAAAATATCCTAGAAGGCATTAATGGAAATTCACTTTTATAATGTTGACAAGAAAATAACAAGAATTTTTCAAGACTTGAGCTCAATGCAATTAAGATTTCCCTCCACCTCCCCCCCTTTTTTTCCTCCTACAGTGGTACCTTGGTACTCATTATTAATTAGTTCCAGAAGGTCTACCAAGTATTAAAAATTACGAGTGCCAAACAAACCACATGATTTATCACATGGCCTTTTGTTTCAACTGGGAGGGACTTCCTGTCTGTTTCTTTTCCAAAGTTAGTGACCTTCCTAGCATTGCTGACTTCCTGTGCACTCTCTATGGCTGTCCCCCTCTTCCTTTTGCAGTGACCTTCCTGGAATGGCCAATTTCCTATCTGTTCTCTCAGCTGCCCTCTTTTCCTATTGCAGCATGTTGAGTACCAAACAAACAATGAGTACCGGGATAATATCTTGCATCAAAATTTGTTGAATACCAAATTTGATGAGTTTTGAAGCAGTTGAACACTGAGGTACCACTGTATCTGGTAGTTGATTAAATAGTTGTTCTATAACAACAGAGTACAAGACTTTTGGAGTTGAAGGCAAATTTTCAATTTTTGGGGAGAGCTGACAGGCTATATTTCAAGTATGGTGGAGCCAGTTTAAAGAAATGGGAAAGGTGAGGGTTTAAAAACAAGCCTGATATAACTGAAAGTATACATTTAACATTTTCAGAAAAAAATAATAACATATTATGATTACTTTCCCTTTTCTGCCACATTGAAAATAATAATGCAGTAATTGTTGGATGTCCTTTGGGGCCACAACTAACTCATTCAGGATTTGCACAATGCCCTTTATATTTCTGTTTTATAATATAAGGATAGATAAAGTAGAAGAAAGCTAAGCTGAGATCTTATTGCAAAAAAAAAAGTCTCCTAAAAATATTCTAGAAGCTTGAGCTTGAATTGCAAGTCTCTTGTAGGCAGTTGAATTCCAGCAATGATTAGATACCAAAAGCATGAAAGCACAGGGTTAGTTTCCTTCCTTCCTAAGCAAGCCATTAAAAGGGAAAAACCCCGAGTCCACAAATTAATGTTGAATATCATCCAATTAAAAGCAGAGCACAGTCATTTGACAAAAGTTGCAGAAATTATTATAGGTTTCTTCATTGATACATAGAAGGTCCAAGTTCACGACACAGGCACATTAGCTGAAGTGCATTTATTATAGCTTTTTACCCAACCTTTGCAACTTTGATTTAAAGTCATGCATTCTAATATGTTTTGACAAGTAAATTGCTTGCCTTTTTTCTTTGATAGCCAACCGTATAAATAATGCATGCATAGTAATAGTGCAAGCAATAATGTAAAAGTCAAGTAATGCTGCACACACAGAATGTTAATGATAAAGGTGCCCTATCTGTTTCAAAGGAAGAGGCATACTGGGGGAAAAAAAGAGAGGGATGGTTCAGACCTTGCCATCTGGAATGGGCATAAAGAACAATGTAATACACTGACTCTGCATTTTAAATAGCTAGCCTGGCCATATCCTAGAAAAGCGGACCTGGTTCTTGGCAAAGAAAAGACTACCTGTCGCTGAAGTGTAACATCAGCATATTTGTGATCTTGCAGGAGTGGCTAGGAAAAATGGTTTCCAGCCCATACTATGGATTGGATGTGGAGTCATTCCACTCTTACTTAGAAGCACTGGAAAGCAGTTAGGGAAAGACAGACATGTCCCATCAGCACTATACAAACATGTATTCCTGACTGACTTGCTGTGCTGTGCTAAGTTGGATAAGAGACCCAGTGTAGGAAATGATCAGGCTGATGGAGAGGTCAAACATGCCATCGGTCTTGAATCTCTTCACACCCACAAGAGGCGAAGATGCTGTCATATCCCTCTCCCTCTCTTAAGAGAGGGCTGTTTATTTTTGACATAGATTCTGCTGTCTAAATTGAACAGCCCTCTCAATAGAGGGGCAGGGATATGGCAACATCTATCTCCAGTCTACAAACACAAACCTTTCAACAGTTCCAATAAGACTCATCAACCATTTTCACTAGTCAGGTGACCTGATGACACAGATAAACCTCCAAGTGGCCTCAATGACTCTCTAAAAGAATACAAATGACCAGCTGTCTGCAAGGAATATAAATCCTTCCATTTCCCAACATACAATCAGAGCTTAAGAAGCTTCTTGGATGAGAACTGAAATACCTTCAGAGAAATACAGAAAGTCCAGTTGCCTCTTGAAAAACTACCTTTGGGACAACCATTATGTGGATGACTGAGCATCTTCATAGACATTTAGATTTTAGAGATTTTTAATTGTACCACTAGAACTGATTATGTTATCTAGTTGGGTAATGAAATGTCTGCAAGAAAACAACCAAGCTCGGAGTACATGAAGGACCCCATGATTTTTAATTATTTCAATTAAAATTAAATTAAACATTCTTTTGTATGTAGTGAGGGATTCATGATTAATACTGCATGTTTTTGAGATCAACTCTGTACACAATCTGCTTAATAATACCAGAAAAGAGAGAAAAGTGGTTTAAAGTGTAATTAGTTGTCCAATAAATGTTGCAGATGCAATGATACGTGATCCTTTTGTATTTTATTTTTAGTGCAATATCTAGACTGCCAGCAGGTTTTCTTCCTAATGAATTTATCACCATAAAATTTAAATGTTCATATCTTCCCAGAGAAAATGTATGATTAGCCACTTTTAAAAACCCTCCATTTTATTCTTTTAAACAATTGCAGTAAAGAGCATCACTCTTCTGAATCAATGATGATTCTGAATGAGAATTAGAGAGCTTGGGGACAGTAATTCTAAATAATCAGATGGAACAGATAAGAATAAAAATATATAATTTTATTGAAATGATGTTGAGATAGAGATGGGGGGCTTCAAAAATATTCCCACATATTATATGCAAATCAAATGTGACACAAAAATCAGATTCCATGCATAGGGGATAAAATAAAGTCTACATCAAAAAGGACTATGACTGCAAATTCTACCTTCCCACAGACAAGTGTTCCTCAAAGAGGAACTATCTACTGTATGTCATGCAGCAGAAATCTCTAATAAATGAAAGGAGTTTCTCAAGCATTTTATTACATACTAATTCAAAGAAAAACATTAAATAAATAATTGCACAGCCTTTAGATATGCAAATACAGATTTTTTCCCGGTGTGTGCTAAGATAGGTTCTGCTTGTATAGCTTTTGATTTCTTCATGTTTGATTACCATATACTCGGTAATTGGTAATGGCTTAACCAATTTGCCAGTGATGTACCATTCTGATTTGAATTCGGAGCTCCAGCCCTGATATTAACATTCATGAAGGAATATACACAGTTGGAGATAAAAAATCTTTAAGATGGCAGAGACAGGAAATCAAAGCCCACTCTCTTGATATATGCCCACAACATATAAATGTATAAAAACAGGTGGAGCTTCTTGCAGATTTTAATAAATGACCTCTTCATGGGGATGCTTCTTTTTCCACAATGGCCCATTCATATAGAAAAGCCATTTTGTTACCAAAATAAAGTAATAACATGTGTGAATGAACATGCTCCCTTCTGCCTTTGGTAGGTGGCAGAATGAGGAGACTGTTTTGCTGAACAGAATCTATAGAAGCACATTCTGCAGTAAATCATTTTGGTATAGTAGTTAAGGCACAAAGTTCAAAACCAGGGGACTGGGAGTTCTAATCCCACCTCAGGCCACTCCCTCTCCCTCAGCCCTAGGAAGATTACCTAGGAAAATGCCAGTCAAAAATCCAGATAGTCAACATTGACTTGAAGGCACCAAAACCTACTGACTGACTGACTGACTGACTGACTGACTGTCTGACTGACTGACTGACTGTCCAGCTAGCTAACTAGCTAGAGGAAGCTGTTGGAAAGAACATTCTCAGAAGAAAAGCTATTAATTTATAATGGCAGATAATAAGTCAAAAAGAGCTGAGAACTAGAGATGCTGGAAGGATGTATATATGGCTTTTATTAATAAAATATAGTTATCAATAGAAGTAATGACTTGGAAAAAGAGGGGCATTTTATCAAGTATTTTCAAGGATAAATTTAGTTTAAAATCTACTTATATAAATAATATATTTGTCACATCTATATATTCACTGATTAAATGAAAGAGAAAAGAAAAAAAACACAGTGTAATTAATTATTAGAGATTGAAATATATTCTGGTTGTCTTCGATTTACAGCAATTCATTTAGTGAATGTTCAAAGCGATAAAGGCATTGAAAAAAGTGACAGGACCATTTTTCATACTTACGATTATTGCAGCATCCCCATGGTCACTGGATCAAAATTCAGATGCTTGGCATCTGGCTCATATTTATGATAATTGCAGTGACCTTCTGACAAGAATGATTCACTGAGCAACTAACTTAATTGTTTCTAACTTAACAACTGCAGTGAGTCACTTAACAATTGTGGCAAGAAAGATTAAAAAATCATGCAAAATTCACCTAACAACTTAACATAAATTTTGAGCTTAATTGTGGTTGAACATCAAGGACTACCTGTATCTATATAATCTAGTCATCAAAGTATAAATTCAAGCTGCAATTAAAATAATAAATAATTAGATTTTTAAAATAGGAAGTTCACCAATAGCTCAGAAAATATCCAGAAAAGAACATTATTTTGGGAGAAATTTCATCCCAGTTCTTATCAAATGTATGGTCCTTTCCTAGATAGTTTATTCTGGTAGATTATTACTATCTGAGGGAGAGAATTAATAAATCCCAGTGCATACATATTATTTTGTTTATAACTCTCCTTTTTATATCTCACCTTTCTGTATGCAAATACTCAATCATGTTTGCAGCAATTAACAAATACAAAATATGAAAGACAACAGTAAAATCATTGTTTAAACCAAAGTCAGGAATTAAACTTGGGATCTTTAAAGTATCATTAACATTTTTGCCATTATTTATCCAATGAAATTGTCATCTTTGATAGCCTAGTAAAAACTAAGAGACAGGAAAACAGATAAAATAAACTCACAGAGAAATCATATTATCCAGTAATAGACTAGACCAGGTAGATGCACACCTGTCACAAACATAAGGTACCAGTTCACATTAGAATCTTGTACTTTCAATTATAAGATTATAATAATTATATTATTTTCACTATTTTCACAGTTGAGATTGATGAGTCTGCATATAGTTAGGAGGTTGAAGCATCCTGAAGCCTTATAAAGCATTAAGAATGTTATTAGACATTTTTTTTAATGGAACCAAACACAGAATTTCCAGAAGAACATGTTTTTCCTTCACCCTCAATAAACGATGCTAACATTCTAGAAGCATCACAAATTTGTATCTTTCAGCCATCCAGGTAATCTAAGAAGGGTGTCCTAGTATTGGCCTATCACATGCCAGTTGGAGCACTTGCTTTCCCAGCATCATGCATTATCAATACATTCCTTTCTGCTTACTGCTTCTGACTTACCACCTCTTTGTCTTTTCTTTCCTTTCTGAGGCACCTGAATAGACTTTCCAGTTGGGAACATTTCTCACAACCTTCTTCACTTTGAACTTTCAGATGCAAACTCTTATTCTTTCATTAGGTCCCCATCTTCCATGTCTTGGGCACTTATCTTTTCCTTTTCAGCATTTGGAGAAGCTCAGCATTTTTAAAAAAATAACACTTCTAAGTAATCACACTTCCATTTTTTAGGTTTCCTATTCTATCTAGTTATTTTTCTAGTATAAAATATCAATTTACCAGATCTGACTGACTTTCTCTTCAGGTTCATTGAAATCTAGTCTTCTGGAACTCAATGTATGAGTTTGAATCTTCTTCATTTCTCCTCCCCTTGATGTTCACAGTAAAGAAAACAAAAGCTGAGAAGACTTCTCATAGGTAACATTCTGTGTAATTCTTCAGACAAGGTGGTTGTATTCTTTATTTTTTTCACTTCTGTATTTTACAGAACATCTACCGAATATCATATACTGATACATATATAATGACTGCATCTCTGGGGATCCCTGTATACAAGTACTGAGGTTTGCAGATTATACAACAGTCATCAGTCTCATTTGAGACAATGATGAATTTGCATATAGATGGGAGGTTGAGCAACTGGCCCTGTGGTGCAGCCAGAACAACCTGGAACTGAACACTCTTAAAACTAGAGAGATGATAGTGGATTTTAAGTGAAACTTTCTATTGTACCACCTCTTACTATATTCAGAAGCAGACTATCAACAGTAAAGTTCCCCGGGGGAGGGCCTTCTCTGTTGGGGCGCCCACCCTATGGAACCAACTTCCCCTGGGGTTGCGGTTGGCTCCCAACCTTCGCTCCTTCCGCCATGATCTTAAAACTTGTCTGTTTGAACAGGCCGGCCTGGATTGAAATTGGTTTGGGATTTTTCTTTTAATTAATTGATTTTATTACATTTTAGAGATTTATTTGGAAGTTTATATTTTAATTTCTTGTATTTATGTTTTTATTTCGACTTTTATGTGAGCCGCTCCGAGTCCCCTGGAGATGGGGCGGCATATAAATCTAAATAAATAAATAAAATAAATAAATAAATAAAGTCTTTCAAGTTTTGGGGTTTTATAACCTGCCAGGATTTGAAATGGATACCTAGCATTAGAACCATCACTAAAAAGCACAATGAAGTCTACTTAGGAGCTGCCCCAGGAGCTGCTGATACAGGTCTACAGAAGAATTATTGAGTCTGTGATCTGTATTTCAATAACTGTTCGGTGCAGCAACTAGTCCAGGTACAAACTTCAACAGATAATTGCAGGAAAAAAAACCAATTGCAACTAGAGTGCCTCCTATAGAACATCTGTATATTACGTTGGTAAAAAGAAGGGCTGAGAAGATATCCGCAGATCCCTCACATCCTAGGCATAAACTGTTTCAACTCTGCCTCTTGGGATGCCATTTATTTTGCATGCCTAAATAACCAGACAGGGGGACAGTTGTTTTCCCTCACATTGCTAATCTGCAGAACACCTAATTCTCACAGTGCTGTCTAATGTCTATGTATATTTATCCATGTAGTATGGCTGTAATATTATCAGTTACCCTTCTTATCTTCTTTACTCCCCCTTCTATACTAATAAATATGTATTATTATGATAATGATTATTATTCTGTTGCTTTGCAGGTACACTGAGAACTTCTGTGCCAGAAACAACTTCCTTTTGTGTGTAATCACACCTGGCCAAATAAAGTATTCTATCCTATTCTATTGGGTGAGTTTGTTCATGGAGATTCTCTCTCCCTCTCTCTCCCTCTCTCTCTGAGAGAGAGAGAGAGAGAGAGAGAGAGAGAGAGAGAGAGAGAGAGAGAGACTTTTTAGGCTAGAAAAGAGTCCCTTGTGTTTAATTTAATCTTTTGTTTACTTGTACAGGTAGTTTAGCCTGTGCTGACATCTCTTTCATTTTGACATCTTAATGTAATCTTCCCAGACATGTTTTGACAGTGCTTATTGGTGCTGTGACAGTTTGGATGTCTCATCCCACCCCCTCTGAAACTTGCACACATCCCACCGTGGCTCCGCATTCAAATGAAATCGCTGCTGCAGTTACTCCAAGGGTTAAACCTGGACTATTCAACAATTAAATCAGCCTGGAAGACTTGCAAGACTAATCCCAAAGAGACACATGGCATTGAGGAAAGCTTCTGGAAGTAAGATGGCTGGATGCAAAGATCAGCAAGGAACCTTGTTTATTGAGTAATGCTAAGTGTTATGTTTTTCAAAATAACACATCATTTTTTCCAGGATAATCTAATATTTTTATTTACACCTTGTATCCTATGTTTTCCATTTTGCATCCACAGGGGCAATTTTCCTATTACTTAAGAAGCCCCAGCGGAAATAAGAAAGTGAGAATGGGGCAGAATCATTGGGGAGAGGAAATTGGATTTTCCCACACTCACAACCTTGTGTGTTCACACCCTTAGCAGCATGTAAATAGGGAGAAGATGGGATGAAAAGGATCTAAATTTCTCCCTTTCTCTTCCAGCATGTCTGCCCCAGTTTCCCATTGTTAATAGTTATGGGGAAAGGGAGTTCATTTCCAGTTATCCTGTGTAGGTGCATGTTTACACATACCTATATATCTGTGTAATTACAGATATTCTTCAATTCACAATGAGTCAGTTAGCAACCATTTGAAGTTACAACAGACCTCCTAAAATATACATATGATCCAGATTTGAAATTCCAAAGTTGGCCTCCATTGTCATATGATCACATTTGGGGTACTCAACAACTGCCTCACATGTACAGCTGTTTACAGTGCCCCATAATCATGTCACCACAATTTATCATAGTTTTGTTAGTTTTTGCCAAAAGCTGAAATTTACTTCTCGCCCATAGTAAACAATGGGTTTGCTTAATGACCACTGTGTTCACTTAACAATTGCCGTGTTCACATAATCATAATCATCATCATCATCATCAAACTGAAAACTGATGACCATGCACTACGTGCTGCATCCATGTAGTGACGTTGACAGGCTATATTTGCCCAGAAAAGCAGGTGGCAGAGGACTTTTGCAAGTGAAGCAGACAGTTGAAGAAGAGAAACATGCTCTGGCAGATTATGTGAAAGACAGTGTTGAACCAGCTTTGATGGAGGTCAACAATAGGAAGTTGCTCAAAGTTCAGCAAACCAAGGATCAATATAGGAAAACAGCGATGCAAACTTGGGCTGACAGCTGGTGTAACAAAGCACTGCATGGGCAGTTCCTTGAAAAGATCCAAGGAAAAGTAGATAAGGAAAAGACCTGGTTATGGCTGACCAACGGAACACTGAAGAAAGAGACAGAAGGCCTGATTCTTGCAGCCCAAGAAAAAGCCATCAGAACAAATGCAATCAAAGCCAGAATAGAAAAATCTGCTGATGACCTCAAATGCAGACTCTGCAAAGAAGCAGATGAAACCATCAATCACATACTGAGCTGTTGCAAGACAATCGCTCAGACTGACTACAAACAACATCACAACACAGTCGCTCAGATGGTCCACTGGAACTTGTGTCACAATTACCATTTGCCTGTAGCAAAGAACTGGTGGGATCATAAGCCTGAAAAAGTATTCGAAAATGAGCATGCTGTGGGACTTCTGAATACAGATGACAAAGTTTTGGAACACAATACCCCAGATATCACGATTGTGGAGAAGAAAAAAGTATGGATCATCGACATTGCCATACCTGGTGACAGGTATGTTACAGTGGTACTCGGCACACCAGGTACTGTGCCTAAAGACCTAGGCAAGCACTTAAAAACAATTGGTGCTGGCAAAATCACCATTGGTCAGCTGCAGAAGGCCACCTCACTGGGATCTACTCACATAATCTGCCGATACATCATGCAGTCCTAAATGCTTGGGAAGTGTTCGACCAGTGATTTGTGATACGAAACCCAGCATAGTTATTTCGGTTGCTGTGTACACTATTGTTTTTTTGTGTATAATAATAATAATAATAGTTGTAAAATTAAATCTGGTCACATGGTGACCTGCTTTACAACTGTCCCAACTTGTAACTCAAGGACTACCTATAATAGTCATGGCCCATTCCAAGTTTAAAAGAAAGGGGCGAAGTTGGGTGATTGAGCCACCCTCTGTTTATCCCTGAGATCGTCCACTCTTGGAATTTTTAGATAATTGCTACTGATCAGAGGAGAAACATCAAGATGCTCGTGGATAAAGAATCTGGGCTTGGAAAAAACAGCTTTTCATGTTTGTGAGCATAATGCACACATGAATGTTCCTCATGTTAAAAAAAAATCCCATTAGTTTCTATCTCTATATGTACCATGAGCAACACATAAGGCTTTGAGAAGAGGAAAATATTCTTATTTATACCATCAAAGATTTAATATCAAATCCATCATCTAATATCCTTTCACTTTTTACATATATTAAAATAAAAATGTGCTGCCTTCATATATTCATCTGTGAGCATATTCTTTTTCATGTAGGGAAAGTTTTTTCTTATTGAAATAATGGCATGCAAATTGCACCTCTGCCTCTGAATAATCACCTGAATGCAAAGGGGGATTCAACCTCTTAATTGCATTAAAATTTATTCAAGTAATTAAAGCCAAGGCATTGTAACTAAGAACTTGCAAACAAAATAACTATTAAACAAATAAGGACAAAAGCAAAGCGAAGTATATTCGCTGCACTCTATGGGTAGCTCAGTACAATAATTAAGAATTACTGTTTACTGTCTAGAAAATAATCCTGATTCTCCATTAAGAAGACTCTGCAAATTATTTCATTCTATTTTTGCTGTCGCCCAACTGCAATCAATGCTACTTGGGTCACAGAGTGAAGAATATGAAAACAATGAAATGTAATGAATTAGACCAAAAGAAATTACAACATTATTGCAAGATGGCAATCCAAGCAATGCCTCAAAATATAAAACCTGATAAGCAAGACCTTCCAGAACCCCACAGTTTACAGGAGCTACATGGGTCTCAAGGGTAACCTCATTTCAGATTGCAGGTGCCATGATAGAGAAGGCCTACTTCCAAGATCTCAAAGAAGCAAAAATGTTCAACTTATTTTTTAATTGATTGACTAAACAAATTTTTATGGCCAACTAACTTATACACAGGTGACTGTGATCAGCTTATAACTTTAAAATCCACAACATAAGTGCCCCCCCCATTCCATCCATGGCAGTAATGGCACAATCAAACCCACCACTTCATTGGCACCATTCATGGTCACTAAACCCACTAATGAAACCAAAACATCAGTATTTTGGAAAAGCAAGAAGGTCAAAGAGGATCATACCTCAGGGGGCAACATGTTCCATGGAGAAGGGCCCCACCAAGGAGACTCATTTTGTGGTTCCATCAGGTTCCATCAATCCAGTGTGGGATTCAATTTTTTTTTACTACCGGTTCTGTGGGCATGGCTTGGTGGTCATGGCAGGGGAAGGATACTGAAAAATCCCCATTCCCTCCCCACCCCACTAACCTGATTTCCAGCTCCATTCTCCTGTGCAGGGCAACAAAAGAAGACCCAGCCGACCAGCTGGGACTCAGGTGGTGGAGAATATATGGGGGCGGGGCCAGTCAGAGGTGATATTTGCCAGTTCTCCAAACTACTCAAAATTTCCGCTACCAGTTCTCCAGAACTGGTCAGAACCTGCTGGATACCACCCCTGTAGTAATCCCTAAGATTATTTGCCAATTGAGAAAACAGTGAGTGCGATTGTGCTAACTAGGCAAACAAGGCAGCCCATCAAATAACCAGTCCTCGTTCCATGTAGGACTTTATAGGTAAAACAATGGATGGAAACTAATCAACGAGAGAAGCAACCTGGAATTAAGTGAGAACGATTAACCAGTGGGAACAGCATGCTTTCAGAACTTGTGGGTGCTCCATCACTGGAGGATTTTGAGAATAGACTGGACAGCCACTTGTTATAGAATCTCCAACTTGAGCAGGAGTTTGGACTGGAAGACCTTCAAGGTCCCTTCTAACTCTATTCTGATTGATTGATAATAACCAACACCTTCTGAAATAGCCAGGAACAAATCCCTATAGACAAATGAAATTATATAGAAACAATTCACTTTTCTAAAGGTGTTAGTCACATGCTATTTTAGCAGAGATTCGCTTATTTTATGTCTCCCTTTGGTTTCCTTATGTTTTCCTAATTTAAAACAAAAGTTTTACTTGTTAAATATGCATTTCTAAATATATTTTCTGTCTTGTGACCTTCCAAAAGGCATTCATGGGGAATTATGCTGGATTAGATTATCTTTGACTTTGATCAGGCAAGATCCTTTTAAAGCTTAAATCCTGGTATTTGCAGGTAGGGCTGAATAGCATCCCTGCTGGCTGATCTGCTAAGCAACCAAACCTGTGACCAAATGGAACACAGTTTTCTGTGTTTCTCATCCTAACAGCTAGTTGTTTTGGTCTGTTGCAATCTGCTGCCATGGGCCTTGTTTTAATTCAGTGGTTCTCTTCTGGGATGATTCATTGGAGCATACCAATAGAGAAAGCTAGCTCTGTCCATATACTTTCTTCCCTCCTCCTCAGGGATGTCCACAGAGTATAATCAAATAAGTCAAGGCAACCAATCGAAGCTCTACCCATTGTTAGGTGTATCATGGCCACTAGCTTCCCTTTTTAAAACTTTGATTGTAGATTCCCCTATTTAAAATATCCCCTTCTTTAAAATTTCACACATTCCATTGGTATTTTTGAATGTTGTGATATATATTGTGTGAAGGGTGGGTATATACATAAAGTCTATGCGGCAATCTAGCTTTCACACAGAAGTGGCTGCATATGTATGGTTACACATATACTATCTGCTGGCAACTCCTTAAACCAAATGGTTCTTTTCCTGGGATTGCACTGTAACTGTAGAGGGCAACTATGTCATTCTATGAAATAATGTAGCTGCTTTAATAGATTGTGCCACCCACACCAACTTCCTATATTTTTCTTTAAATAAAAGTGTTGCTCAGTCTCTAGGTATATTTTTAATTCACCTCTCATCTGTCTGTCTGTCTGTCTGTCTGTCTGTCTGTCTGTCTGTCTGTCTGTCTCTCTCTCTCTCTCTCTATCATCTATCTATTATCTATCTATCCATCTTCTTCATCATCTATCTACCTATCTATCTATCTATCTATCTATCTATCTATCTATCTATGTGGCATGTAGATGTTGTTTATCTCTTTGTGCCTATTGATGGCTGATTTGTCAGGCTTCCAGGAATTCTCTAGCATTTTGGGGCTTGGCTTGGTCTGGGAAGTTCACAACTTCCCAGTTGAAACCATGGTTAAGACTCTCCATGTGTTGTACAATGAAGGAATTTGAGTAATAACATATCTGAAAGAAAACAGCAAAACTCCAACAACAGGGTCACCACAGTTCCCCAGAACTACACACATTCTCTTGTAGTGATACATTAATAGTCTTTGGGTAGCTCATGCTTTTTGTGTGCAACTCAAGAGATTTCCAAAAGGATTTTTGGTTGTTGGAAAAAAAGACACACATACCATCATAAAATGGGAATGTGTTCTGTAAATTTCTGGAGGAGAAAATTGGCCATAATTCTAACTAACAAAATATTCCACCCAAATGCTGCAGAGAAAATATTTTCTGTGCCCTGACCCACTTGGCTGTTTTTCTTTACAATGTTATCAAGGTTCAGTTATTCCTGCCTAATTAATTTGGATCCCACCTGCTTTTCATTCCCTCAAACCTGATTTTATTATTATTGTAACTCGCACTGTTCTTAGTTTCTGGTCATCCTGACCTTAATATCTTTTATTCAAAACAAGCTTACAGACGGAAATTATTCAACAAGGAAATGAACATTTTGTTTTTATTCCTCCCAATATAAAATGATGATGCAGTAATTTATGTCTGCCCTGTAGTGAAAGTGATTCAGAGAGACTCATGATTTTGATCTACAGCAAACTGGGAAGAATTCACTGCATGACTAAAAGTTCTCATCTTTATTGTTTGTTAAGGCTATGCAACATTTTGAGAGGATCCCATAGTGTGTTTATGCCTCATAATGTTTCTCAATAAAAAAAGAATTTCTGAATGATCCCAGCAGGTGGATATTTGTATGTAGGGGACAGTTTGATTTTTGAAGATCTCTTTTATTTGAAAAAAAATGGACAGCCAAGAAAGAACAGCAGAAATCTTAGATCTACTTATCAGGACTTAAGGCCCAGTAAGACACTGGCCCCAATGAGGAGTGGGAAGGAAGATGTTAATGGATCCAAGCACCACCCTTAAGCAACATACAGTAAATTAGTGAAATGGAAAATCCATCACTGCCATTTCTGATCCCAAATAGTGAGATCAAAATCATATCTTATTTACCCAGGTAACATCTTTGGATGTAGAAGTGAGGACGCAAAGTTAGAATCAGAATTTTACCATGTCTCTTTTTTTAATAAAACCTTAGTTCAAATTAAGCTGACATACATTGAGGTTAATTCTCAGTTCAGATATATTCATGAAAGAAGCTTACTTTGCTGCTAGTTTAAAACAATTATGCCTATTCAAACATGGTAGAAACTTATCCCTTAAAGAGAGCTATCTACATGCCTACTCCATTGCTCCTTCTGAAGCAAGTATATTTTCCTTTTACAACCAAATTCTCTCTGAATGCAATTAAATCTCATCAATAAGCATCCTGTACTGGATAATCATCATCATCATCATCATCATCATCATCATCATCATCATCATCATGTGCATTGGGTAAAGCTTGAAATTATATTTTGGTAAAGCATATTTCTTTCCAGGAAAAATATATATGTAGTGCAGGATACAATCTGAGTGCGTCATCAGGTTTAGTCTTCTGAACTTTTGGACTTGTGCTGGGACCCCTCCTTAAATGTAAGTCTCTATTATTTCCTTCCAGACATACAAGTACATCTGCCAAAGTTTCCCCACATTTTCATTTCCTCATTTTCCTTCCCAGGATTTAGGCTGAGCTCATTACAATAGGAACTACTAGCCTGTTATTCAAACCATATTGCTTCCCATTGTTTTTCCAGCAGTGACTATGACTTTAAGTCTGGTTTGCCTCAGAATTTGTTTTCTCTGCTTCAGTGCTGCTTATTTCTTCCACATCCTCTGTTGATGCTGGTTTCTCCCTGTGGTCTATCATCCCCTCAGCTGCCCCTACCTGGTTTTATTCAATTTTCTCCAAGACAGCTTTAAAATATAGTAATTCTAAATGTATGCCCTCTCGGGTGACTATGCATTTTATCCTTTTTTCTTTTTTGTCTTTTACTAATCTGCAAGTGTCACTCTAATTCCTAACCTGTTACTAGATTCTATTTTTAAATATTTCGGATATATTCAGGACTTGTTTTCAGATAATATCTCAGAAGTTTGGATGAAAAGTGATTTATATACAGGTAGTACTTGAGTTACCACCACAACTGAGCCCAAAATTTCTGTTGCTATAAGCCAGGGGTGTCAAATTGAAGGCCTGAATCTGACCCAGGGGGTACTTAAATTTGGCCCACAGGCCTTCCCTGGAAACAGTGAAAGACTGGCCCATGGTGCCTCTGCTAGTAAAATGGAGCTCAGGAGGGCAATGGGCAGCCCTCCTAAGCTCCGTTTTCACTGGCAGAGGATTGCAGGAGGCCATCACAGTCAAAAATTGAGCATTCAAAGGCCACAGGCAGCCCTTCCGAGCTCTGTTTCTCTAGTAGAGGGTTGCAGGAGGCCGTCACAACCAAAAATGGAGCTTGGGAGCCCGTTTTCACTGGCACAGTGCTCAGCCACTAGAAGCGCCCCCAACATGAGTGACATCGAGTTGCCCATGCCCACCCTGGTCACACCTACCCTGGCCCCTCAAGGTTAAACACAACCCTGATGCGGCCTCAATGAAATTGAGTTTGACACCCCTGCAAAACAGTTATTAAGTGAGTTTTGCCTCATTTTATGACCTTTCTTGTCACAGTTAGTAACTTGCTTGTTAAATAAATCTGGCTTCTTCGTTGTCTTTGCTTGTCAGAGGTTCACAAAAGATGATTGCATGACACTGTAACAATCATAAATATGAGCCAGTTGCCAACTATCCGAATTTTGATCATGTTACCATAAGGATGCTGCAACAGTTGTAAGAGTGAAAATGGTCATAAGTTACTTTTTTCAGTGCTATTGAAAAGTCACTAAACAAATGTTTATAAGTCAAGGACTACCTATAATTTCAGTTAGACCAATGAAAAATCTGAATGTCATTTGGACACATTCCTACACTGGCATGGAGTTTATTGTTGTGTCCTTGATTTTGTTAGCCATTAGAAACTTAATACATTGAAAGATACTGGGGTATTTATTTTCCTTTTAAATTACCTTTTCTGTGTTGTTTTGCTTTACCTTCTGAAACACTGCCTCTGGGAATGATCAACCTTGTTGTGAATTGCTCCAAGTTAGCTTGATAAAAAGCTGCTTGATGACTGCCAAAATCATTTCTTTTTCATGCCTCTAAGGCCAAATGTGGAATAGAAGAGAGGAACCCAATACGGAATTAGCAGATTGGTAAGATTTTCATCAAGAGGTGGCAAGGAAAGACATTGATTGAGATCTGTCGGTGTTTCATTAGCATTGTTTGTCTTTGAGAAAGTTCTTGTCAGGATGACAGATGAAGAGATGTTGCACAAAGAAGAGAAAATAAAGACAACTATTGCAAAAAATAGAAAAATAATGAAGGGCCATACTGTCAGGAACTAATTATATTAAGACTGATATATAGTAGAGGAATGTTGTTTCATCATCTCCAAATGCTTGATTATATAGACAGCTCACTAACAGGCATTAAAGCCTGAGACATCATTAAATATTTCACAATTATAACTTTCTGAGGGCTTGGGGGCACTCAAAATAGATGTGGGGACTTAGCATTTGGAAAAGTAGATCTTATTTAATTCTACTGGTGGCAGTATCAAAACAACCTACCAAGATAAGAAGACAAAGTCTTGGTTTATGAATGTATCTGTGTTCAGACTATTAGAGAGGAGGCTTCAGACACCTAAGGAGGTGTTTTTCTTTGTTTGGGTTGAAGAAGAACAATATTTCTCCTATAGTTCAGAAGTGCAAATGGCTTTGTGAATTGAGAAAAAAAGTGGGAAAACAGGATCCTCTGTCACACTTGTTCCTCCAGACAACTCACCAAACCAAACCTCTCAGTAATTCTCAAGCAATAAGATAAAAGACTGGTTAAGCTTTTCTGCCCATATGGTCATTGGGCTGAAACTGAAGCAATAGCATTTAGACTTATGTACCACTTCATAGGGCTTAACAGCCCCCTCTAAGTGGTTTACAGAGTCAGCATATTAACCCAATAATCTGGATCCTCATTTTACTGTCATCAGAAGGATGGAAGGCTGAAAGTCAACCCTGAGCCAGTGAGAATCAAACATCTGCAGAATTAGTCTGCAATACTGTATTCTAACCACTGTGCCACCACTAAATACATGTCTCACTAGAAAATGAGCTATTATCAACAATGTAATCAAAACTGTAGGATACTTCCTGAAGGTATGGAAATCACTTGCACTCACAATAAGATTCTACAGACCCAAAGAGGGAGAAATTACTACACCTTTCAGGAAAAGGAAATGCATTTTTCCTTTGCCAGACTCAACTAAACCCCCTGAAGTAAATCTCATCAATGCACTTTCTTTAACAAAGACCAAACCTTCCTAGAAATATTTCTAGATGTGCCTTTCAGCATGTGGCCACTTTCTATTGCTAAGCTGTCCATTTCTTTGTCAAATAAATTATACATCCACTTCAAGAGGATGTTCTGTGCTCACTGACCTACCCAGAATGGACCAGGATTTTCTTCTAAGAGCCAATTCACTAAGTTTCTGCAGGAAATGGGAAATCCATTAGATTTCAAAGCATCTGGTTTGAGAGCTGGATACTTCAGTACTGCTTATAATAAAGAATATGAGAGAAAGGGGAACATGGAAGACTGAGCTGATGGGTTTTCTTTCAAATACCCTGGAAATTAAGTCAGAAAGTTCAGGTTTTCAAGAAATAGAGTATGTAAATTTCTCTTTTGTATCCTTAGTAACTCATGGGAAAATAGAATTCTTATGGACAGACTTCAACTGTCCTAGTTTGGGCATAGTATGCAGAAAGTAGCTGTCTTGAGAAAACCACAGAAAAGTTGAAGGAAAAAGAGGAAGAGAATGGCAAAAAGATGAGATGGATGGACTCAGTTGTAACAGCCACAAGGAGACATTATTCTGGAGAGAGTCTACCTATGTGATCACTAAAAATCAGCACCAACTAGATAGTATGATAGATGATAAATAGGGGGAAAAGAGAGTGAGAAAGAATCTATCTCTCTGGCTCTACTTTTAATTGAAAACACACATGAATTAAAATTTCTTGGGACCAATTTTTAGAATTAACTTATAAGTACCATGTTTACAATTTTGTTTACTTACTCAAGAACAATTATGTTAGCTTTCATGTAGGATCACATGTAGTTGAACATTAAAAGCACCCAGATAGATTTAGGATATTCCTCTTCAGAGAAGAAAGCAACTCTCATCCCATCGAAGTTTCTTCTCTTATGTAGGGAAACATGGAACCAGTTTGTAATAATTGATTAATGTGATGTGATAATATGATATAAGATTGCCTGATCTTTTGCCCTCATGGTTCCAGGAATCCAGAAAAATAGTTGTGGAAATGTAGAGTTAGGCTGTGAATCTGGCCCATTAAGTTAAGCTAAGTCCATTAAACTCAATGGGAGTTTTGCCATTTATTTCAATGAGAAGTGGAATGAAACCATTACTACCTAATTTATGTGCGGACTTTATCTCCTTTGTAGGATATTTGAGATGCGCATGCTGTTCCAAACGGCCTTGGGATACATCGCTTCAAAGGCACTCTGAAAGAACAGTTGTTGTCCTTATTAGAACACATCAAAACAAGGCAGATTAAACATTCAATTAAACAGGAAATTTGCCCATGTAAAAAGCTCACAGGAAGAGGCTTAACAATGTTCATGTTTATGAGCTGCTAAAGCTTTTCAAATTAATCATCCAAAAATGTCCCTACTTTTGCTGGCTGGGGAAAGAATCATTTGCTTCAACTCAACTATTAAAAAAATAACTTACATAAATATCATAAAATAACAAATGAAATAAAGTCAACTCAAGTGATTTAACAATTGAGGGTTTAGTGAATGTAATTTTAACCAGTTTTAAAACTATTTTAAAAATCAGATAGTGGGAGCATAATATGCATATGCAAAAACACAGTTCTGACTCACTCAAATATTAATTGTGTGCTTGTAGCTTAACAAAACTTTGAAAGATTTATTCAATATTATGCAAATATGACAGAGATCAAAATCTTTATATCTATGAAAGGATCTGCAATGAGAAGCAGTGTAACAAACTCACATGGCAAAGCATTTATTTGATGTTTAAAGATGCTGTATTCCAAAACTGGCTAACTATCAATCCAATAATACCTTTGCAGACCCATTAATCTCCTGTGAAAGTGGAATGGTGAATCCTTTCTAAGTGGCAATCCATTTTTAGTTGCCTGTCTATTGAATCTCAGATATACAAATCAAAAATGGAAGCCATTCCTGCCTTCTAAGCAAAGTAAAATTCCTAAGCATTACTTAGGAGAACAAAGGCTGTGTCGGCCTATACATCATTGGACTATAATTCTCCATCTCTCATCTTTATCCAGGCTACCAAAGGATGAAGGGAACTGCTATAATTTGTGGTGCACAAATTGTCCATCCTTGTTGAACATAAAAATGAGAGGAAGAGAGAGAAAACAGAAAACAGGAAGAGAAGAAAGTTGAAAGATTACTATCTACCAACAGTTCTGGTATCTATGCACTAGATGGCCATGAATAGCCATGAATGGGCTAGCTTACAATAGTTCGAAATCACATCGAAGTGTATCATAAAAACATTCTATTAAGCTTCATAGATCTTTATATTGAGCAAAACCAAAACTAACGAAGAGAAAAGGAGCATTTTAAAAAAAAGGCTGCAAAAACAACTGCCCAAGAAGGGAAAAGGTCAAGTGCCAACATGCATTCTAAGATTGTGATGCAGCTTGCATGTTGCATTGTATTTTACTGAGTTTGTAACAAAACGCAATTATTAAAATCCTGGGAGGGAGAGACACATATTTTGCCATTTTTTTTCTCCTTGTGGTTTATAGTAGATACTTATTTCTTTCATGCTGGTACTGAACAAAGTATACATGAGCAACATCTATTTTCTTTATTGTTTTATTGCTTTTATTATTGGTTGAAATATATTTAGAATTTTTTTATTCATTTGAAAATATATTTCATCTGATTCCCAACTGGACTGACCAATTTATGTTTTCTATCTGCATGTATATTCTTATTTGTCCAAGTATCAAAATATTTGGGAAAAGACAAACATGGCCAATATTGATTAATGTAACTGTTAAGTTTGCATGAAGAGGCAGACACGGAGTGCTTCAGCTCTTAAGTTTATTGTGACTTTCAGCTCAGAATGGACCTGCTTTGACTGGGCTGTGGCTGCTACTTATAGCCAGCAGCCGCAGTTGACAGCCAATCAGAGTGCAGGGTTTTCCCGCACTTTTTAAACCAATCATTTCTAACATTTTACAAGAACAGTTCAAACTAAACCAATGACATTCAAACCTGCATACATAACACCCCTCCCCACTAGGTTCAGTCCATACTCAAACCCTATCTATCTAATGTATTCTTTTAAATAGGTGGGGCTCTTACGTAATGCTGAGACCTACGTGGTTCAGATGCTTTAAGGTTCTCACCCAGTGAGAGAGGAAATGGGTCTGCTGACATTTCCATACTTGGACTTCTAGTAATAGTAGAACCTGTTTGGTTGCTACAACCTGGTCTCTCCTCCCAATCCATCTCCAACCCAATGTCAGCACCTAAGTCAGGTAGTGATGTACAGTCTTCCACTTGTAAGAATGGATTTTGGCATTGTGACAGGTTTTGGGATGGTTCCTGTCGTGTTGGCTCGTTACACATGGGGTTGATTCCTGCTTGCTGATTATCCTCATGATCCTCCCTTCCCCTAGATGAGGTACTAGGTATGGGAACCAGAGAGGAGCAATTGTGATGTTCCTGAGGTAATCTGGATCTAAGCTGATCAATGTGCCTGCTCCAGAGGACACCATCCTCTGTTTGTACCCTGTAAGACCTAGGGCCTGTGATTTGGGTTATCTCAGCAGGAATCCATAATTGTTCACCCATAAGATTCTTAGCATAAACAGAATCACCTACAGTGAATGTGCGAATTTTGCTAGTGGAATCTAGTGGTGCTAGTGCGTAAGTGGGATGAAGGCAGTCAAGGGGAGACCTGAGTTTCCTACCCATCAACAACTCTGCTGGGGATAAGTTAGTTGATGGGTTAGGAGTGATATGCTGGACACTGAGTAGTTTTTCAGCAGAGATTAACACATCATCAAAATAAGGCACTACCCCTGGCAGTCCTTGGAGCATTCTTTCTGTAAGGCTTTGGAAGATGCTTGGTGCCACACTTACTCCAAATTGCAACCTTTTGCATTTGAAAGCACCTCTATGAGTCACAATGGTTTGGGCCTCTGCAGTGGCATCATCAACTGTTAACTGTTGATATGCCTGGGCCAGATCCAATTTGGCAAAGACTGTGCCCCCGCCAAGAGAATGTAATAAATGATGCACCACTGGAACTGAATATGCGCTCTGTTGTAGCGCATGGTTCAATGTCCCCTTGTAGTCTCGAGATTCTCACAGACCCATCAGCCTTGACTGGTGTGACTATGAGTGTTTCCCACCTGGAGTGGTCAGTGGGCTCTAAAACCCCTTGAGCTATTAATTTATCTAATTGTGCATCAATTTTTTCCTTTAAGGCAAATGGGACCCTTCTGGGCTTTAAACGGATTGGTGGCACCTTGGGATCTAGATTGAAAGTGATAGGGGTCCCCAAGTACTTGCCTAATCTGTCGCTGAAGACCTCTGGAAACTCAGACTTCAAGGCCTCCTCCCATTCAGTGTTGCTCACGTGATTGATGCCAGTCACCTCGATGCCCAGCGGTTGAACCACTCAAGTCCCAGCAAACTTGGGCGATCCTTGTCCACAATGGTCAGGGGCAGATGTTTGGTG
Organism: Naja naja; assembly: GCA_009733165.1. Lineage (NCBI taxonomy): Eukaryota > Metazoa > Chordata > Lepidosauria > Squamata > Elapidae > Naja > Naja naja. Next base: position 14,939,907 of record CM019155.1, on the reverse strand, counting down.
TGGCCTTTGAACATCACGTTGAATTCTCTTGTTCCAACTACTGGAATCTTGTTCCCTTGGTAGTCTTTAAGAGTCAGCTTGTTTCTTGAAATGATTCTTCTGAATGTTTGGGAGTAGTCTGTGAATAGTGTCCCATGACACCATAGACAGATATGAGCCTGAGTCCACTTCCATTTGGCAAGGCCTTCCTTCAATAAGTACCTTGACATGCACTTTTCTGTTATTGATAGAAGATGAATGACCAATAGTTACTGTCTGATGAGTTTCATTCTTCCCCTTGCTTCTGTGCTGCACCCCATTTTCTCACTGAGATTGTTGGGCTTGAATTCTTTGTCTTTGTTTGCAGGAAATTTCCTTCTGTTGGGTGGAGTTCTGGATGATTTGCAGACTCTTGCTAGGTGTCCTCTTTTTCACAATGGAGGCAAATGGTGTCTAAAAATTTGCATTCAGTGGGGTGGCTTCCCCACAACCTCTGCAGTAGAAATCTTGCCTCTTCCTATCTAGGTCTTTCTTTTTCCGCTCCATTCTGAGTCTGTAAATTCCCTCTTCCACCTCGCTGCAATCTGACTCAGAATCTAGGTCATCACAATGGTTTGTGGTAGACTTTTCCCCATCAAAATGGTTTGTGGCCCTGTTCATCTTCCTCATGGCTGCTGCTGAGGACTTGGTAGCTTCTGCTGAAGAGACTTCTTCTATGGCTTCTTTTAACGTGATCTTAGGTTTCATTAATAACTTGCTCTGTAATACCTTGTCTTTAAGGCCCAGAACAAATCGATCACGCATGGGCTCTTCTAAACTGTTAAATTCACATGCACCCCCAATGTCTCTTAAACTTGCCATGAAGTCGTTTGTTTTCCCTCGATCACGACGGTAAAACTCGTGTCTCTTAATGAGGCATGATACTTGTGGTGTGTAATGGGCTCTTAACAGCTTTTCTAAGTCAGGCCAGTCCATTACCTTCACATCTGCAGCTCCCGCCAATGCCTTCACCATCTTGAAAACTGCCAGACCGCAGTACGTAAGAAAGACCGCCCTCTTCCGCTTCTCAGAAATGTCGGCTACATCGTTTCCTTCCAGATACAATTGGAAACAATCTGCATACGACTCCCAGTCTTCTGCTGTCGGATCGAACGTGTCTGGGCGGGTGTTCAGCGCAGCCATCTCGCTCTTCTTCTGTTCCACATTGCCTTCTCTTTAGGGAATATCCCACCTTTGTTGCCAGTGTTAAGTTTGCATGAAGAGGCAGTCACGGAGTGCTTCAGCTCTTAAGTTTATTGTGACTTTCAGCTCAGAACGGACCCGCTTTGGCTGGGCTGTGGCTGCTACTTATAGCCAGCAGCCGCAGTTGACAGCCAATCAGAGTGCAGGGTTTTCCCGCACTTTTTAAACCAATCATTTCTAACATTTTACAAGAACAGTTCAAACTAAACCAATGACTTCAAACTTGCATACATAACAATAACCATCTACACATTATTCTCTACACAGGGAAAATGGAATAAATACATCAGAAACAGCATGGACAAGGAACTTTGGGTGAATGGGGTACATCAAGTAAAGTTCTAATTCATGAGTATACAAACAATATCTACCATGTGATCTATACAGCCTTGAGATTCTACCCATCATTTTCAAATAAAATGACTCATCCTGGGACTTAAATCATGAACTGTATCTTATGACAACTTTTAAGGGCTGATGGCTATAGCAATAGCACTTAGACTTCTGTACCACTTCACAGTGCTTTACAGCCCTCTCTAAGCAGTTTACAGACTCAGGACGTTGCCCCCAGCAATCTGGATTCTCATTTTATTGATTTTGGAAGGATAAAGTCAATCTTAAGCCAGTCAGGACTGACCTCCAGACTATGGGCAGTTATCCTGCAATACTGCACCACCATGGATCATATCCGGAATGTTAGGCATACTCACAAAATGGCGCCACTGACACACTTAATCAACAATGGCTGCCAGATTAGATTATTATCCTCAATGTTATCTAGTTCCCTTGAGATGCTCTCTATTGCCTCAATCTAGCTTTTTAACAAGCAAATAAACACATTCTTAAACTGAATAATGGCTTGCTGTTACCTAATGTTAGGTAATGCTTTAATGCTCTTAAAATGACATGAGGCCTCCTAAGGATTTATAGGTGTTCCCAGAAATATAAACAATGCTAAAGATTGAAATTTCACTTTGGAGCTTCACAGTTTTTTTAAATTTATTATGGAATTGTTTAGTAAATTAAAGCCAAAATGAGGCCCCTCTAGATAATCTTTTTGTGATATTATACATATTCAAGTGAGACTATTTATAGATGTGGAATAATCTATAAAGCATTTTGCAGGGTGCTGTATATAGGAATATATACATTTAAGTAGGGAAAAATATGTATTTTTTAAGAAGTCTTTTTTTTGGTCTTTATTAAAGCTTTGCACTTTCTTAACATCAAAATTACAATTGGCCATCATAGTTGGAGGGATTACAAGGCAAAGTGACAATTAATAATTGAGATAAGAAGGGGAAACACTTTAAAGAGAAGTGTTAATGCATCACTTGGGGGTGAAAAAGGTCTAACTCAGCTTATATAATTGGCTGTTCTTATTCATAAAATTGTGTAAGTATGAAAAGTATGAGTTTTTGGCAGGATTTTTCATATTTTATTCTTGAACAATTATTATTTATTTGGGTGATATCATGGTTAACTGTCCTGCTGGAATGAAAGTTATATTTCAATTTTTTTGTTTTGATAAATAAGACAGAAAGCCCATAGGCCAAAAGGTCAATGATTTGGTATGTTTTCAGATATAACAAATTAATTATTTACTGACTCTGTAAAAAAAGAAACCTCAGTCTCCTTATATCTTGTTCCATCTTGTCCTTAGGATTAGAATAAACCAGATGCAGTCATGTGTTAAAAACATGGGTGTCGATGTACTCATATAAATGAATGGGGCTTCAATTGCATGGCTATAGCTGGTCTTTTCTGACCATCATCCTGGTAAGAAGGCCACTTAGGAAATTAAGTATAACCTTATACCCAAAACATTTAATACTAAGAAGGGGCCAATCATTAGGCTATCTGAAAGACAATCATGAATATTCTTGCACTAAACATTCTGCATGATTTCTGGATATAAGTTAGGGTTCTCTCTGCAGGTATATCTGGAAATGTCTTCTTTCTTGAGTAGACATGAACCAAGCATTCAACTTTTTCATTTTTACTGGGGAAGGAAGAGGAGACGAAGGATCTTTGAGCAAGCAAAGATTGATCTGTGACAGATCAATGATTTAGACACAAAGTAGATACTTCCTATAAGCACCATGGTGAGTGGAAGCCTTGCTGGCTTTTGCTAGTTAGACAGCTTTGCAAGAGGAATCTTTGCTGGAAGCTGGATCCAAATCAGCATAATCTCTCTGGAACAAAGAGAGATCACTAAGATCATTTTACATGATTCAGACAGTCACTCTGAACAGACCACAGAAACTGTCACTTTACGATCGGCTTATAAGTAGAATGACTAAATGTCAGGATTTACATCAAGCTCAAAATCGCAAAGCAGCCTTTATGGACACTAAGCTGGACCAAGCCTTATATCTTAATCATTTGGGTTTTTTTTAATTCTGTGCATATTAGAGAGATTAAGACCCTTCAAGCTGGCAAGGTTTTACTGTATTCAACAGGTGAGTTTCCCTCTCCATAAAAGATGATGGCATAAATTTGATCTTAAAAGTTTTTAAAATATATTGGGGTTGTTGTTTTTTTGGACTATGCAGCAAAAGGATATACAACAGGCTCCAGTAAAATGCTGAAGAATTGTTTTTGAAAAGTGATGAACAAAAAGATAACATTTACTTCTCATTATAAGAGAAATCTCTTAATGTTCTGAAGGATTTTCATTTTGAAACACAGATGAACAGCAAATTATTTCTGTGACTATTTTTGAAGAAGTTAAAGAATATTTTTTTAAAAAAGTCCAGGAAAGATTTATAAGATTGACTTGTTCGATCAGGGCTAAAAGAAGAAAACAGTTACATCTGGTTGCCCTTACTGGACTTTTGCTCACAAAGATTGATTGATAGAGTATTTGAACTTTGTTGTTCTTATCTAAGAGATGAGCCGTGGGGAGAAGGGAGATTATGAAGAAAATAGTTCTGTCTGGTTGACTTTACTGGACTTTTGCTGTCAAAAATTGATTGACATAGCATTTTGATTTTGCTTTCCTTGCTTAAGTGGTGAGCTATGGGAAGTAGAGAGATTATGTTTTATTTAGATATCTTATTAAACTGTTAAAATTGTTTTTACTTGTTGGCATTTTGCTTTTTTTACACTTTTTTCATTTTTCCATTTGTATTTTCAACCTTTATTCTTTTCACACATAATTCTTAATCATTTGGGAAAAATGATTCAGATGCAATTTGGTCAAAGTTTCAACCAATATGCTATTTAATGTAGGCAAGTTGTTATTGCAAAAATAATATTTACTGGATCATAAGCAGCAACCACACAATCTTTCTAGCTAGGAATAAAGAGACCAAAATTATTCATTGGAATAGAATTTCCCTTAATTTGAGCCATTTTTTTTGTATGTTAAGGCTGTAATACAGTCAGCAGAAAACACCTAGCACTTACATGGAATGAACTTTATTAAGGGATGGGAGGTACCATTAGAGGAAAACCTGCCATTTGTTATCATTTTGTGAAATTTTAAGATGAATGCCAGAATCTCTAATTTTCCCTAAAATTTCTTTTCTGGAAAGTGAGAAAACAATGTTTACGAAATGTGTCACAGGTATGATTTTAGTCTGCATAAGCCACAGAAAGCCAAAACTAAACGGATTAAAATCTGACTTGGTATCTATCAACTTTATATTCCACTCACAACATTATAAAATACACTCCCGCATCCATTCCCCCCCCTATTCCCCCATATATTGCCCTGTGCCCTATGCTGATAATCTGTTGTCCCATCTAAAGTAAACGCTGACTATATTAGTTTCCCTCTATGCAATTTTTTCTTCCTTCAGATATTTGGGACTAAAGTTCCCGTTATCCTTTCCATAAATTATAACAGGTTGAAAGTGAGCAGTCATGGGATAAAAATTGTATGAACGACATCTGGTTGGGAAAAGCAGATCAACCAACCTACAACAGAAATCTGTAAGCTTGAATTTTACTCGCTGGTTCTTTTTTTTTAAAGCTCCACTCAAATATTCAGTTAAAAGAAGAGTCTTTTGCTTGAATTCTTGTATATTTGTATTCTTCAACTGAACTATAATTCATATTTCTTATTTAGCTTCATGTGACTTTTTTTTACACAAAGTTTGGGGGTTATATTTTTTTACAAGGGTACAGTTTAATTACAAAAACTACAAAAGCAGAGCAGCGGATTGTTAAAACATGAAGATCCACAATAATGGACAGGCTTGGAATCATTTTAGATCCTGGCTGTAGACATCAACTTTTTGCTTTGCAGCCACATTGTAGGATGTGGCAGTTGGCAGACATCTTGGATTCCAGGGATCTCATCACTGCCACACGGGTCCAGGACAACTCGCCATCACCAACTCAACGTTAAACAGCTCACCACAGGACAAGAGTTGCACTAATGTCAAAGAAATGGTAGAATCCAATCATTAAAAAAAGGATGTCAAGGGAGGGATAAAATAAAATGTGAATGACAAAAATAAAATATTTTTTTTATTTTAAATAATTAACTTCAGTTGTTGAATTATCCCATGGCTACACAAATACTACACAAGCGTTGAGGAATTGAGGATTTCTACATGAATAGCAAGTAAAGAGCTTGATTATAGGGCAAAGTTATATTGAGAGATTCTTCCTTACTTTCTTAAAGGCACATGCAGCCTAGTACAGGCTAAAGATAAAGGTAAAGGTTCCCCTCGCACATACATGCTAGTCATTTCTGGCTCTAGGGGCGGTGCTCATCTCTGTTACAAAGCCAAAGAGCCAGGGCTGTCCAAAGGCGTTGCCATGGTCATGAAGCCAGCATGGTTAAACACCAGAGGCACATGGAATGCTGTTACCTTCCCACCAAAGTGGTCTCTATTTTTCTACTTGCATTTTTACATGCTTTCAAACTGCTAGGTTGGCAGAAGCTGGGACAAGTAATGGGGGCTCACTCCAGGATTCCAACCACCAAACTGCCGACCTTTCTGATCAACAAGCTCAGCGTCTTAGCCACTGAGCCACTATCACTTAGTACAGGCTAGTACAGGCTAGCTACAGGCTAGGTAACCTTAGTACAGGATAGCACAGGCCAGGGAGGCTAAAAAGGGAACAAAAAGACCAGAACACATCCTCACCAGCATTCAGCACCCAGACAAGCATAGATTAACTCTAAGATTAACATCAGACTAACAGTCAAGAAGTATACAATAATAAAACCTTGATTATGTGCCTGAATGGTCAAACATCTGGCAACTCCAAATCTTGATCAACAAATGCTCTGTCCTACACGTTGGTAAAAAAAATCAGTATACCAAATACAAACTAGGCGGATATGACCTCGTTGATGATCTTCACTCTGCCAAGGACCTTGGAGTTCTCATATCAAATGACCTAAGCACCAGAGCTCACTGTAACAGCATTGCCAAAAAGGCATTAAGAGTTGTAAATCTAATCTTACAAAGCTTTTCCTCCAGAAATATCGAATTGCTAACTAGAGCATACAAAACTTTTGCCAGACCAATACTCGAATACAGCTCATCAGTCTGGAATCCGCACTGCATATCAGACATTAATACAATCGAGCGAGTCCAGAAGTATTTCACAAGAAGAGTACTACACTCCTCTGCTCGCAATAGAATACCCTATATCACCAGGCTTGAGATTTTGGGCTTGGACAACCTTGAACTACGCCACCTATGGTTAGACTTAAGCATAGCACACAAAATTATCCGCTACAATGTCCTACCAGTCAATGACTACTTCAGCTTCAACCACAACAACACAAGAGCACACAACAGATGCAAACTCAATGTAAACCGCTTCAAACTTGATTGCAGAAAGTATGACTTCAGCAACAGAGTGGTCACTGCCTGGAACTTACTACCTGACTCTGTTGTTACATCCTCTAACCCCCACTCCTTTAATCTCAAACTAACCACTATTGAACTCACCCCATTCCTAAGAGGTCTGTAAGGGGCGTGCATAAGTGCACCATCGTGCCTACCATTCCTGTCCTATTGTCCCCATTTATTCGTACCTATTTCCTGTATTCTTACTCATATTTATACTTATATCTATTATCTTGTAAACAATTGACAAATCAAATAAATAAATATAAATAAATAAATAAAACAATCAAGGATCTGCCAAACAAGATAACAGTAAAAAGCCCAGCCAAGGAACTCCTACCAATACTGAAAGGACAAGCCACTAGTATATAAACTGAGAGTAAACCTCACTCCTTACTAACTGTGATGATGCTACCTAGTTTGTGTTATGAAATATCTGCAAAAAAAAGCAACCGAGCTGAGAGAACACCAAGGATCACACACATGTCTGAAGACATCTCTGGCAATTGCACTCTGAAGATGACAATGACAAAGGAAAGGTTCTGTTGGTCACATTGGTCATAAAATATCTATATCCTCTCTTTCTTTTTGCGATCTGATTTGAAGCATTTGTCAGGGAAGATGTTTTGCTTCTGCAGGGCAGAATCCAATTTACAACCTGTGTCCTTATGGGTTCCCACAGCCACATCTGGCATCTCTCTCTTTCTTATAGGGATGGAGATGCTGCAGAGAGTGCAGACTGGAACTGTCATACCTTCTTCTGTGGGAAAGAACAATTGTGTCAGCTCTGCATAATGTGGTTTTTTCAGAAAATCTCTTCCCATGCATCATATTTCAGAAGAAGAAAATCCAGCTGTTTGCAGGTCTGTTCACAGCAGTGTTTTGCTAACTCTGGAATTCCATTATTCAGAAGCTACCAACTTCTCAGAATTAACTGGTATAAAGCATTCTTCTTTTTTTTACACAAAGTATTGTTAAACTATGAAACTTCAAAAGAAATGGGGGTCACTAACTTAGATGGATATAAATGATGACTGGACAGATTCGTGGAGGGCTGGACAATCAGCAACTAACCTTCTGGACACCTAATATATGAACTTTCTGAAAGCATCTGATTTGCCATTGTGTGTAGACTGATGTCCCTTAGCCTAATTCTCTTTATTTTATTCCACATTAAACCATAGAAATAGACAACAGATGACATACATCAGTTCATTTAGTGACCGTACAAAGCTACAACAACACTGGAAAAAAAGTGACTTATGGCCATTTTTTACACTTATGACCATTGCCACATCCCCATGGTCAGGTGATCAAAATTCAGACAATTGGCAACTGACATACATTTGTGATGGTTGTAGCATCCCCAGGTCATGTGATCCCCTTCTGTGATTTTTTGACAAGCAAAGTCAATGGGGAAGCCAGATGTCAAGCCCAAAATTGACATATGTGTAGCGATTTTAGTTAGGCTTAATATATATTCTTTTTCTTACTTTTTCTGTGGCGGTCATGGGGGAAGGGTTTCAGGCTTGCCACATTCCTAAGGGAAGAGGAGTGGAGATAGATAGAATTGTTTAGACTAGGTGGTTCTTCTTCCCATGGGAAAAAAGCTGTCGATGCTCAGGCCCCTTGAGGTAGAGATTTATGACATCAAGCAATGTTGAATTGCTTCTGTTGGAGAATGTGACTTTTGGGGGTTGTTTCTAACTTGTAATATTGTGGGGTAATTCTGGGTTGTGTCAGATCCAGAATTACCATGGACTTTGCCAATTTGATGCTTTCCTAAATAAAATTATTTGTTTTGGAAGATGGACTTTGTTCTTTTTTCTTCTTAAATGGATTTTATCATTTGGAAACCTGACACCAAATTCATTTATCAATGATGTTACTAACTTAATAACTGCAGTGATTCACTTAACAACTGTGGTAAGAAAGATAATAAAATAGAGCTTTTGCATCATTTTGGAAACCTCCAATCCCTGTTATTTTTCCCCCCAGATTCCAATATATTAATATAACATCTATTTCAGTTGGCAGAGTCCAGAAGAAGGGCTTTTTCTGCCATGGTTCCCACCTACGTTATTTTAGTTCCATTTTTTTAAATTAAAAAAGATCTTTATTGATTGTCCTTCAAAACCTTGACCAGGATGAGAAAGGTTATGTATTATTTATTTATCAAACTTGTATGCTGCTCACCTCATCAGAAGCCACTCTAGGTGTACTTTATAGGTGCATTTGATTCTGGGTAAAATGCAGAATAAAATATTAAAACAATCAATAAAGATCTTAAATATTAAAAAGTGGAATTAAAATAACATAAGCAGGAGGAGGGTGCAAACTGCAACCAGAGAGGAGGTGGGATGTTCTTCACCCCATTAGCCATCTCCAGCATACCACATTCCATTGGGGCCCCAAATTAGTTAGCAAAGCTATGTCTTCAAGCTATGTCTTCAAGGCATTTTGGAAGGCCAAAGGAATGGGATCAGAACTGATCTTGGGGGCAAGATGTTCCAAAAGTTGGGAACCACAGCAGAAAAGTCCCTTCATCTGGACCCTGCCAAACAAAATATATTATGTTATACTAATTTACTGTAATGTGGAGAAAAACAACAGAGATCAAAGGTTTCCAAAATGATGTAAAGTAAAGGACTCCCATTTAACTGAATATTATCAGCCTAGGAGTAGAAGTTTTTGAAATACTGTAGAACCCAGAAGAGATGTGCATTCCTTCTTTCTTATCAGGCAAATGTATATCAACATTTCCCCATGGCCAAGTGGCAGTTAGGAAGAGGATCAAAGCAGTGGTGGGATTCAACGTTGTTTACTACCAGTTCTGTGGGCATGGCTTGGTGGGCGTAGCTTGGTGGGCATGATAGGGGAAGGATACTGCAAAATCCCCATTCCCTCCCCACCCCACTAACCTGCTTTACAGCTCTGTTCTCCTCTGCAGGGCAACAAAAGAAGACCAGCTGGGACTCAGGAAGCAGAGAATAGATGGGGGTGGGGCCAGTCAGAGTTGGTATTTGCCGGTTCTCCCAACTACTCAAAATTTCCTCTACTGGTTCTCTGGAACTGGTCAGAACCTGCTGAATACCACCTCTGGATCAAAGGTATTGAGAAGGCTGCACCTTAACATGTCTACTGATAAATGGGGGATACAGTATACACATTCACTGTTCAATATTCTGTAACCTACAATAATATATTAATAAAAAATATTAAACCTTTTTCCCTTGCAATAAATCTGACTTACTGGATTCAGTTAGAAACTAATGTTTGTAATCGGCCAGTAGGAGCTTATCATGGACCTTGCACTGATCTTCTCTGTTGGTCATTAAAGCTTCTGTACCTTTTTCCAGGCTTCCAAACAAAGTCTATAGAGTGAGGATGGTGCTTTAAGGAATCCATGTCTTAAATGTCTCTTAAAGCAGTAGCATTTTTTTCCAGGCTCACCGTGAAAAGGGTCAGGTGTCTTTAAAGAATAGAAAGGGATGCAGCACTCAAGTCAGGTCTGAAGCACCTCATCCAAATCATTTTGGAAGCACAGCTCTAATAGTTAGATGTCTGCTTCAGCAAATGCATAAATGAAAAAACCACTGCCTGTGTGTGCAGCTCAAAGCTATCAGATGATGCACTAATGCACATAGACAACTATAAAGTCAACTCCATGTTTTTTTCTCATCAGATGTCACAGAGGCCTCTTTATTTAAAGCCTATGGAGAAAAATAGAGAAGCTCCTTCTTAGAAGGATTTTTATGCTTAGGACTTCAAACAGCAGATTTATTATCACTATTATCACTCTGAAGTCTGGGCAAAAATACTATCTTTTGTCTGCAGACAGCAGAATCTGTAAAATGTCATATACTTCTGAAAAACCAATGTGGAATATTTTCAAGCATAATAGACAAAGTTAGCTTGTTTCTAAGTCCTCCACTGATTAGTGAAAGCTGTTTTAATTTGTTCTTATCATAGCCATCTTTTTAGCTAGTGGGTATTAAAGGCATTTGCCTCACTTCCAATTCCCAGCTAACTGCTTTGTTGCCTTTATATTTCTCTATATGGTGAGGTCTAAATCTGAAACATATTGGATAACCTTGGGTTGATCACTATCTCTTTATCTGACCTACATCAAGGAGCTGTACTATGAATTAATGGAATAAAAAAACCAAGCCAACAACTCTGAAAATCTTGGTGAAGACCTAGATATAAATATAATAAGTACAGTAGATACATAAATATAAATACAAATATAAAATGTACAAACTAACATTGAAAAGCATTTGCTTCCCACAAGTAATATTGTGCAGGTCAGTATAATGTATCACACTTGAAATCAATGGGATAAAGAATTTATCGCCAGCTTAAATTCTACTGATTTAAATAGCTTTAGGGCACAGCTGTCAAACTTGTGGCCTGTGGGCCAGATGCCTCTCTCTCTGGCCATGACCACACATGGTTTAGCAAGGGGGAAAGAGGTTGTGATATGTCATGTGACACTGCTGTGATGATGCAAGTTTGAAACCCCTGTTTTAGGGCAACAATAACTAAGCCAGGATGTATCTCATATTTAAACCAAGGGAAGGTTCAATTCTGTGTGCAAGAAATTAATAAATATGATACCTCTTAAACAAAAATCTCTCACCACAGAAAACAAGGTCATAGAAAAATATCCATATAGAGCAAAATCCAATCATTAAGATTTTCACATGCAGTTTAAGTGATGGGTCCCATACAGTTTTTGCCCATGCAATGGAACTAAAACCCCAGGCTGGACTCTATGTATCTAGGGACTTGCTATATCATGGCCTATGACTCAGACTCTGAAAAAGTTGCTCCAGCTGAACCAGTGGAATGTAAGCCTCAGGAGACACCAAGACTCAAATTATCTGAGGTTGGTCAAATATAGGCACCACCCAGCTGGAGTAGTCCAATAATTATGTAATGTCTTCAGACCTAGGAAGCATAGTGAAGAGCTGAGCAAAGATGTTTTATGAAGCTCCTTGACAAATAAGGGAATAACTCTCTTGGATTAAAGACAGTTGACTGCAGCCTGATTTAAGACACAGTCCTGAATGATGGTCTGTCATTGGAAGCAACTGTCTGATCTTCTGCTCTGATATGTTGTTCTTGTTGAAACCTGCTTGTGAAATACTGACCTTGGACTTACTAATAAATCTGATTTGGTTCTCTGAACTTTGGACTGGATTTTGACTATTCTTCTGCATGTTCCTGTTGAAACCAAAGTCACTTAGGCAAAGCTTTATTTACAGGAGATTACATTGATTCCCATTTCTTCCCTTGTCTTCTGTCATCTGCCTTGAATAACCTGCTTCCCACACCTAGCAACTGTGTGTGTGTGTGGGGGGTCTGGTACCTGAAACTTACAAGTGGCTCTAAGTGTACCAAAACCTGAATTATCATACCAACTGAGTTGCTGTGAGTTGATGTGGAGAGTGGCTGTAAAAGTCAAACAAACAAACAAAAAAATAAATGAAAGAAAGTATCCAAAATTCCCAAATGACTAATAGAATATTGTGTGATGATATCATTATGGAAAAGACATAAATTACATAAATTTGCTTCATTTTTACATCTCCATAAATAACCTTATATCTGAAGCTGTTCAACAACAGCAAAACATAAAAAATAAGAACTATTTTGATTTTATTGCTAGTAGAAGGTTATACAGTCCTCGACTCATGACTACAATGAATCTGTATTGCTAAGTGAAACATTTGTTAAGTAAACTTTGCCCCATTTTTCTTTTCACAGTTGCTAAGTGAATTATTGCAGTTGTTAAGTTAGTAACACAGTTGTTAAGAAAATCCAGCTTCTCCATTGAATTTGCTTGTCAGAAGGTGATCACCTGACCTTGGAGGACTGCAACCTTCATAAATCTGAACCAGCTGCCAAGGGTCCAAAGTTTGGTCACATGGCCATGGGGATGCTGCAATAGTCATAAGTGTAAAAATGGTCATAAATCACTTTTTTCAGTGCCATTGTAACTTCAAACAGTCACTGAATGAACTGTGGTAAGTCAAATTACATGTATCTGAACTAGGATTTTGACCATCTGCAAAATAGTTTTCGAGTTTAACTTGTATTTAGCATACTTAAGGTGACTTTTTCATTTTTCCTGTCTCTTCTAGACTAAAGGAATCTTATTTGCAGTGATCAAAATTCCTCTTCCCACGGTTTGTACTGCATCATCAGAGAAATAATAGAAATGATATCCTTATTCAAAGGATACATTTTTGAAGAAATCTGGCTAGCTACTGTGCATCCAGTTTATAGAATCCTGGTAAATCACACCTTGGTTGTATTCTGCTATGAAAGTTGGTTTTCTTTCATGAAGAGATGGAGAACCAAGATTGAAATGAAAGATTTCTTTATCTCTTAGGGATGCTTGCACAAATCCCAGTAGCACATTTTCCTGATTGGACTCAGCACAAATGTTTCTCAATTCCTGGAAGAATTGAAACTAGTAATGTAAGATTGGGATTAAAAATATAAATAGGTGAGTCAGGAATAGTTCTTTGCTAATTTTGTTTTTGCTCCCATTCTCCGTCTTTCTGTTTCTTTGTTTGCTCAGTCTGTTTACAGGTTAAAGATGTCTAATTTTGGCATTGTATAATTATTCCTCATGCAACTTGTGTACCTAATCTATTTTCTGAAGCTCTCATTGTGTATTGTCTTTATGAAAATGAAAACAAAACCTTATTACATCAACATACCATGTATTCCAAAATTCCTTGGTTCTGGAAATAGTTATTGCAAAACTTGATTCTGTTCTCCCCCACCCAGATGATGGCGCAGGACTAGGCTATGCCCACCATGGCCATGCCCACCTAACCAAGAAGAACCCTGTGTTAAAATTTTTGAAGCCCACCCCTGAATATATCTATATAAAAACAACCTTGACACAGACAGACCTGTCTGAAAATATTGTCTATCTAGTATAAAATATCCTGTGATGATTGGCTTTGCTTCTATCCAGAGATGCTGGAGACTGGGCCTAGGAAATGTTTTAGGTACTGAGCTATGGACTTTCTGGTTTCTGGTATCAAGTTATAAAATTATGATACTATTGGTAGGCCACATCTGGATAGAGACAGAAGGGATTCTACTAAAATCAAGATGACTTAAAAACAGTCAGTCCCAGAAACTCATTGAACTGACTCTATTTTTCTGCTTTAACTAACAGTAAGAAAAAAAAGCTTAGGATACATAATTTATTTAAATGAAATGCAGCATAAAAGTTTGTAACTAGGCTGTATTTAATCTTGAAAAAAAGAGAGGGAAAGAAGCAATGGAGGGGGGAAAACTCACCTGCACAATTGTGCTCTGCTTTTTTTAATCTCGTACATTCTTTGAAGATTTGGAAAAGTTGAAGAATTAAGCTGTACTGAGAAGAAAAAAAAGGTTGATGCCAGAGTCTCTTTCTAAGCGAAAGAAGAAAGCAAGCTACTTCAAATCACAATCTCTCCGGAAGTTAGACAATATTTTACTCAATTTATAGAATAAAAAAGATACCATAATGTTTTTGTGGGTTACCTAAGAATTGTATTAATCTAAAACCCAGGAAATCTTCTGCCTGAGATTTGCTAGGCTAATGATTCCAAGAGGTGAAAGAAGATCACATTCTGAATATATAGGGATCAGTTATATATTTAGGGACATGTGGCTTTGAAAGAATAGATTTTGTGACCTCAAGAAGATAGAAAAAATATTTTGATCTCAGTCTTTTTTCTTAGAAAGTTGGTTGCCTTGGATGCCAGCAATACCTGTTAGCAAATGGACACTAATTGTGAACAAGCTCTGGATAAAACAGAAGAAAAGCAGAGAAATAAAACAAACTCAATGTGAAATCAATTGTACATACAAGAATGTGCAACTGTTCAAGTTCTGAGCACATTTCAGTTATGATGTTCAATATATAGCAATTACAGAGAAAAGAAACCAAATAGAGAATAAGAAAAAATAGAAAGATAACAGCATATCTTTTTCAGCACTCAGATAAGTATGGATTAACACCAGACAAACAATCCAGCAGAAAGCAATACCCTAATTAAGAACTACCAAGGGGAAAAAAATTATAACTCCACCAACACCACATCTACATTAAGATATAGGCAAGCTCCTCTATATAAACAGGAAGACAATCCACACTCAATGCCCCTGATTATGTTGTTTAGTCAGGTAATGAAATGTCTACCTATTTAGAGGTAACTTCAGAAGGAAGGAAGTGATCTGAGTGATGCAACTAAGATAGGTAATTTGTAGCCATGAGATCTATGGTTGCACATTGATAATAAAAATGCATGTGTCTGAGATAATCAAAATTTGAGTAATCTTTTTGGTTTTTAAAGGATAGCAATTTCAAGAGCCCCTGTCTAAAGGAGATGGGTGATTTAAAAATATGAAATATAAATAAATACATTGTAAAATTAATCAGATCAAGATCCTTTATGAAAACCCAGTGATTCTTGGTTGAGACCGGGAATACTGATAGAACAGCCAACTTTTCTCATATTGATAGCTTTACGCACTAGCAAGAAGGGAAGGACATATATTGTCTGCAAGAATGTTACACTACATTCTTACCTGCACCCTTCATGGTCAAACACATTAAACGTGACAAGAACAGTTGTCTTATCAGCCTTAAGTCATTTGTAATGGCCTTGCAGGGAAGGAATGTCTGTGATATATTGTGTATTTATGACAGGAACCCAGGAGATGTTTTGTACCTGTGCAAAATAGTCACTGTGCCTTCAAAATAAATGGAATGCTTGAAAAGCAGTGAGATCAGGAGGAAAAACAACCAAGTGCAAAGAAAGAGGAAAAATAAAGATTTTGTCCGGGCAGGTCATGTTATGAATGTATGTCCAATTCCCTCATTAATGAGGATCATTGGCAATTTACATATGAGAAGGAGACCTTGCAGAACAATCCATATGTAAAGAATTTGGTTCCATTTCATAACTATAAATGATAAACCCTCTGAGTTTACATCCTAGCTCATCTCTTTCTTGGACCCTTGGTTGTCTACCTTCTCAATTGAGGGGAGATTGTCCTCCAATATGGAATAGTGTTTTCCATAGCAAGACCTCCTTGCTGGAAAGATTGATCACTGCAGTTCCCATAACTTTGAAAACATCACCTTTAAATTTCTAGTTCTATCATATTACAAGACCTAAAATGGACACCTAACATCAAAAACGTCATCGAAAAAGCACAACAAAGAATATTCTTTCTGCACCAACTCAGAAAGCTCAAACTGCCCAAGGAGCTGCTGATACAGTTCCACAGAGGAATGATTGAGTCTGTCATCTGCAACTCTATAACTGTCTGGTTTGGTTCTGCAACCCAACAAGACAGACAGATTTCAATTAGGACTGCAGAAAAAACAATTACTATCAACCTGCTTTCCATTGAGAATCTGTATACTGCACATGTCAAAAAGAGGGCGGTGAAAATATTTACCTACCCCTCACATCCCAGACATAAACTGTTTCAACTCCTACCCTCAGAATGACACTATAGAGCACTGCACACCATAACAACCAGACATCAAAACAGTTTTTTCCCAAACGCTATCACTCTGCTAAACAAATAATCCCCTCAATACTGTCAAACTACTTACTAAGTCTGCATTACTATTACTGTTACTCCTCCCATCTTTCCTTTTATCCATTTCCTCCACTTGTGACTGTATGACTGTATTACTGTAACTTTGTTGCTTGTATCTTTACGGTTTATATTGACTATTTCCCAGTGTGATTTGATTGCTTATTGTACCCTATGACTATTATGTAAGTGTTGTACCTTATGATTCTTGATGAATGTATCTTTTCTTTTATGTATGCTGAGTGTATTTGCACCAAGACAAATTCCTTGTGTGTCCAACCACACTTGGCCAATAAAGAATTCTATTCTATTCTATGCCCAAGTCAAAATCGACATCCATCTTCATACACCTGCTGTGAGTTTCCTATTATAAAATGCAATTCCAAAGCATTAAGAACTAGTGATTTCCTCATATCTTTCCAATGTCCTACTACCCAACTCAAATTACAATGCATATTTTAGCATCCTTAATTTTCAGCAGTAAGAAATAACAAAATGTATGCCTTGCATCTATTATAATTAACAAGTGACTTTAATGCAAGGGAAGGTGTGTGGATAAGTTTATGAAAGTTAATTAATTTCAGAATTTAAAAAAGCGCTGTAGAATGATAGCTTTAACTATCTGCTGTGTATAAGGAGCCAGTTCCAAGCTTCCCTAACAAATTTCTACCCTGCCTTCTCTTGTGAAAAAGTTTACATTGTTTCTAGCTGAACTCTGTAATCTGTCAGGAGTGCTTCCAACTTTTTTTTCTAAAATAATCACTTGTTAGAAGCCAGCTAGGAAGGTCACAAATTGTGATTATATGTCCCTAATATGCTGCAACTATCATAAATATACGTCAGTTGCCAATCACCCAAATTTTGATCATGTGGCTGGGGGGTTGTCCTATGAGTAGGCGACTGGTTGTAAGCAAAGTTTTGTGGTGCTGTTGTAACTGTCGCTAAACAAATGAATTTAAGTTGAGAACTGCTTGTACATGCAAAGTACCAGTAGCTCCATATAGAAATGGTTCTGGTCAAGGATGGGATTCTACAGGTTCACACCTATTATCTAGAACCAGTTGTTAACATTCTAAGCAGTTCAGAGAACTGGTTGTTAGAAGAAATTACTGGCTTAATTCTGTAAGGAAGGCAGGAAGGAAACATTCTGGTGCTGCTTACAGAAACTGCCTCTCCGTTAACCCTTATTACATTCTTGGCAGGACTAGACTTCCTGTCTCTGGAACTTCTCTGGAGGTTTTTTTTTCTCCTTTGCTGGTACTTTGCTTGTGTGAAGGACCATTCAAAGTTACAATGACACTGAAAAAAGTGACTTATGACCATTTTTCACACTTATGACTGTTGCAGCATCCCCACAATCATGAGAGGCCAGGCAAGGAGATGTGTGCCTCAATGTGAGTGATGTTGAGTTGGCCACACCCAGCCAGTCACATGACCAAGCCACACCCACCACCTAAGCCACGCCCACAGAACCGGTTGTTAAAAAATTTGAATCCTACCACTGGTTCTGATGGTAATTTTGATGGCTTCTGTATTTTATCAAATACATTGGGACTGCAATTTTAGGCAAATGTAGATTTAGAGACATTTGAACATGGGTTATCCTTTGTTTTTCTCTGTGTTTGTGTTAAAAGCAGTTATTTGGAATGAATTGATTTGTTATTCTGTTTCATTTCTGCTGATGAGACAGTTGGGTGGTCTCCTGCCAAGGCCACGATCAATGGCCATTTTTACACGAGTGATTTATTGTGACTTAATAGCGTCATCCAGCCATTGCTGTGGCGATATAGAGCCTGCCTTCATCACAGTTACATCGCCACAGCAAGGGATGAATGTCACAGTAAGGTGCTATAAATCATGAGAGCAGAAATAGCCAAAGGGAGCTATTTCTTCTCTCATCTGAAGCAATTGCTAATACACGCCAAGATTGTTCCTACCAGCCTGCCACCCAACAGAATGTATTTATATGAAATTAGCAAAATGTAAGGCTCCATCCAATCCTTTAATGTCATCAGATTCTGGTTTATGTTCAGTATCTTCATTCACCTAACCTGAATCTAGAGGAGGGATAGAAGAAAAGTGCTATTATCCTAACATTCCTATTCTTCAATCAATCAGAATGGAGCTGGCCCACCAGCTGCCAGAAGAGATGGCGGCAGACTTGGACAGTAAAGAGCTGGAGAGGAACTTGAGCCAGTGCCGGAGTCTGTGGAAGGCTCTGATGGATGCTCTGCACCGGAAGCAAAGATAGGGCCAGCACCGCCTGACATTTCTCAGCTGCATTCAGAGTCGGGGAGAAGTGGGGAAGAAGAACAGCTAGAGCCTGTTCCAGGTGTGCATATGTGCAGAGATGTCAGAAGAGAAGAACAACTGAGGAACAGGGACTGACTCAGAGGGAGGGGCACACGAGGACACTGAATGGCCCTTCCCTGGGGAATAAATAGAGGCAAAAGGGGAGTGGCGGTTGCAGGAGACAATAGTTCGTATTTCTTTTGGAAAATTTGCTTATTGTGGTTCATGCCTCAGAGACTCCTTGCCAGGAATTAATTTACAGCTTTGCAACTGGAAGCTGTCAGCCTGGCAATTATCCAAGGACTGATAAGGTGTGTTCTTGCAATTAACCCTTGGAAGGATTATTGCCAGGACTTTTCTGTGTGTGAATGCCATGAATTCACAGTAACTAAATAAAAAGGGGCTTTTTAGGACAAGGAGTTTGTTTCTTGGTTCTGCTAAGCCTGGATCAGAGCAAAGGAAGCCAGATTTACTTAACAACTGTGTTACTAACTTAAGAACTGCAATGATTCATTTAACAACTGTGGCAAGGAATGTTTTAAAATGGGGGCAAAATTCACTTAATAAATATTTCACCTAGCAACAGAAATCTTGGGTTTAATTGTTATCGTAAATTGAGGATTACCTGTATATGATTCCAGTCTCATCCTTGATTGTCCTTGTCCACATTCCTTGTCAAGTGTGTGAACTTCCTTAAAACTGTTTAGCTATGTGATAGCAAAATCACATTTTCTAGATTCTTACAAAACTAATAAAATCTAACCAGGGTGGCATTCAATTGTTTTAACAACCAGTTCTGTGGGTGTGGCGTAGTTGGTGGGTGTGGCTTGGTGGTCATGTGACTGGGTGGATTTGGCCAACTCAACATCACTCGTGTCAAGGGGCGCTTCTCTTCCCCTTGCCTCTCATGACAGTGGGGATGCGGCAACGATCATAAGCGTGAAAAATGATCATAAGTCACTTTTTTCAGTGCCATTGTAACTTTGAATGGTCACTAAATGAACTGTTGTAAGTCAAGGATTACTTGTACAAAAATACAAAAAGCTTCTTTGCTTGCAAAAAGCTTCCGTAAATAGCAATCATTAGATTAAAAATACCTACAAGCTGGAGTTACAAATCAGGCAGGGTGCCAGAGCACCTTGAAGAATTAAAATAGTTAAAATGCAGTGATAACTATCAGCAGCCAACTCTTGCTCATAAAATGAAACCCTTTAGCAGAGAAGTCATTTAAGCTCTCTAGAAAGAGCACACCCAGGACAAGCAATCCTTAGATGTTTATGTTTATGTTTATTTGGATTTATATGCTGCCCCATCTCCGGGGGGGTCTCGGGGCAGCTCACACAAGAATATGCATACGAAAATAATTAAAATATTAATCCAATCTAAATAACAAATTCAATTATGCTAAAATACCCAATTAAAAGTCCCAATCACTCTCAATCCAGGCCGGCCTGTAAAAACAGCCAGGTCTTTAGATCACGGCAGAAGGAACGTAGGTTGGGAGCCAACCACAGCCCCAGGGGCAGCTGGTTCCACAGGGTGGGTGCCCCCACAGAGAAGGCCCTCCCCCGGGCGACCGCCAACCAACATTGTCTGGTCGATGGCACCCCTAGGACGGCCTGCTTGTGGGAGCGCACTGGGCGATTGGACCTTGATGCTGGTAGGAGGCACTCCTGCAAATACCCAGACCCAAGCCATGCAGGGGTTTATAGGTTAATACCAGCACCTTGAATCTTACACGGAGGACAACTGGCAACCAATGCAGATCGTGCAGGAGGGGTGTCACATGGGAGTATCAGGCCACTCCCATCACCATCCATGCGGCCGCATTCTGCACCAGCTGAAACCTCCGTATAGTCCGCAAGGGCAGCCCCAAATTGAGAGCATTGCAGTAGTCAAGACAGGAAGCAACGAGCGCATGGGTGACCGTGCGTAGGGCATCTTGGTCCAGGTAGGGGCGCAACTAGCACACCAGACAAACCCGGGGAAATGCTCCCCTGGCGACAGTTCCCACCTGCTCCTCCATATTGAGCCGTACATCCAGGAGGACACCCAAGTTGCGCACCCTATCCACGGGGGGAGCAACACCTCTCCCTGCATGACCAAAGGTGGAATTTCATGGACCTGAGATGCTGGTAAGCACTCAGTCTTGTCCATGTTGAGCTGAAGCCTGTTCCTCCCCATCCAGATCCATACCGCCTCCAGGCACCGGGACATCATGGGGAGGGCATCACTGAGATGGTCCGGGATGGAGATGAAAAGCTGGGTATCATCAACATATTGATGATACCTCACCCCAAAATCGTGGATAATCTCACCCAGCGGCTTCATGTAGATGTTGAACAGGAGGGGAGAAAGAACAGACCCCTGAGGCACCCCACAAGTGAAGGGCACCACCCCTGACAGTTAGGAGGAGAACCACCGTAACACGGTGCCTCCCACTCCCAACCCCCGAAGGCGCGGCAATAGGATACCATGGTCGATTGTATCAAAAGCCGCCGAGAGATCTAATACGATCAGGATAGAGGAACATCCCCTATCCCAAGCCCTCCAGAGATCATCCATCATCGCGACCAATGCCATCTCCGTGCTGTAGCCGGGCCTGAAGCCCGATTGATACTGATCTAGGTACTCAGTTTCCTCCAGGAAAGCCGGAAGCTGCTGGGCCACCACGCTCTCAACAACCTTCACTATAAAGCAAAGGTTGGAGACAGGATGGAAGTTATTCAAATTGGCTGGGTCCAAGGCAGTCTTCTTAAGGAGGGGCCTCACCACCACCTCTTTCAAGGTGGCGGGGAAGGACCCCTCCCTCAATGAAGCATTGGTAACTGCCTGGACCCAGCCACGTGTACCCTCCCGGGCAGCATACAACCGCCAGGAGGGGCACAGGTCCAATAAACATGTAGTGACACTCAGCCGCTGCATAATCCTGTCCACCGCACCTAAGGTCACGGGATCAAACTCATCCCAGATAACATCAACAAGACTTGATGTCACCTCCACGTCCGACTCAAGCCAGTTGGTGTCCAAACAGGCCTGAATCCGAGCGATCTTATCCAGCAGATGTTGACCAAACTCCTCAGCCCGCCCCTGCAAAGGGTTCTCCCTCACCCCCTGATCAAGGAGGGAGCATGTGACCCTAAACAGGGTGGCAGGTCGATTATCTGTGGATGTGATGGGAGCGGAGAAGTAAGCCTTCTTCACCACTCCGATCACTGCCAGGTAGGTCCTTGAAAAGGACCTCAACTGGGATCAGTCAGATTCGGACCAGGTGGACCTCCAACAGCTCTCTAGGCCCCTCCTCCGATGCTTCATTTCCCGCAGCTCCGTGGAAAACTAGGGAGCTAACCGGGATCTGCGCTAGGTTAAGGGCCACAAGGGGACAATCCGGTCAAGTGCCCCAGAGGTAGCCTGTTGCCAGGTGTCTGCTAGGGCCTCAGCTGAGTTGCACCTCTTAAAGATACCAGCTGGTCTCACTCACCTCACAAGATACCCTAAGAAAATCATCCAAATTTAAGGAAAGGTCGCATGCCCCCCAGAAAGGCAGTAAAAAAAATCAGTGCCAAGCTTGCATCCTACCTCTTGGAAGTACATCCCAAAAAGACAGTGTCAGATACCACTAAAGCAGTGAAGGAAGACCCCCTCCCCAGATAGAAAAAGAAACCATGAGGCAGGCAAAAATTCAAACACAATACAAATAATTAAATCACAACAGTATCTGTGGCTTGCTGAAGCTGAATAGGGAAAATTATCCCATCAATAAACACAGGATTAAATGTCACCAAGCACAGAATTAACCTTCACCAAAAACCAGTTCTAGACCAAAACTCAGAAAGGGTATATAAACTCACATTTATTTTATTTATTTTATTTATTTATTTATTAAATTTATATCCTGCCTCACTTCCCCCAACGGGGAACTCGAGGCAGCATACAAAAAGATAAAAACAATTCCTACAGTGTAAAAACAAAAACTCATTCATATCAATTCAGACGTACACGGGCGAAGAACAAGGTCTCAATGCCATGCCCTCCAACAAAGCCAGGTCTTAACGGCTTTGCAGAAGGCAAGTAGATTAGGGATGGTCCTAATCTCTGTGGGGAGCATATTCCAAAGGGGTGGTGATGCTACAGAGAAGGCCCTAGCCCATGGACCCGCCAGCCAACATTGCCTGGCCGACGGTATCCGGAGCAAGCCCTCCCTGTGAGATCTAACTGGGCGCTGGGAGGCATAAGGTGGCAGTAGGCGGTCTCGCAGGTGTCCCGCTCCTAAGCCATGAAGGGCTTTAAAAGTTGTCACTAGCACCTTGAATTGCAACCGGAAGATCACCAGTAACCAATGCAGCTCGCGGAGGATAGATGTTATATGGGCACGTCTAGGTGCACCCATAATCACTCGCGCGGCCACATTTTGCACCAGCTTAAGTCTCCGAGTGCTCTTCATGTAGAGCGCATTGCAGTAATCCAATCGAGAGGCGATAAGGGCATGAGCAACCATGTGTAGAGCCCCCCGGTCCAGGAAGGGTCGCAACTGGTGCAACAGGCGAACCTGTGCAATGGCCCCTCTGGTCACAGCCATAAGATGGTGGTCAAATTGTAGCTGTGGATCCAGAAGGACCCCCAAGTTGCAAACTCGTTCTAAGGGGAGCAATTTCTCTCTCCCCAGTACCAAAGTTGGATAATCAACTGAACCCCGAAGGGCAAGACCCATAGCCACTTGGTCTTGTCAGGGTTGAGCCTGAGCCGATTAGTCCCCATCCAGACCCTCACATCCTCCAGGCACCGTGACATCACCTCCATGGCCTCACTAGATTGACCAGGGACAGAGATGTACACCTGGGTATCATCAGCATACTGCTGATACCCAACCCTGTGTCGACGGATGATCTCACCCAGCGGTTTCATGTAAATATTAAAGAGGAGGGGGGAGAGGATGGAACCCTGAAGAACCCCACATGGCAGAGCCCTAGGTCTCAATCTCTGCCCCCCCACCAACACCGGCTGAGTCCGGTCAGACAGGTAGGAGGAGAACCACTGTAAAACAGTGCCTCCCACTCCCAACCCCCTGAGCCGACTCAGAAGGATACCATGATCGATGGTATCGAAAGCCTCTGAGAGGTCAAGAAGCACCAGAATGGAGGAAAACCCCCCATCCCGGGCCTGCCAGAGATCATCCACTAGTGTGATCAAAGCCTCCTCAGTGCTGTATCTGGGCCTGAACCCAGACTGCAAGGGATCCAGATAATCAGCTTCATTCAAGGCCAAGGAGCTGGAGCCACCACTTTTTCAACAACCTTCCCAAAAAGGGAAGGTTGGAGACAGGACGAAAGTTATTTAACACAGTCGGGTCCAGGGAAGGCTTCTTGAGGAGGGGCCTAACCACAGCCTCTTTCAAGGCATGCAGAACACACCCCTCACCCAAAGAAGCATTTATAATCTCCTGGAGCCAGCCACATGTCGTCTCCCGGCCTGCCAAGACAAGCCAGGAGGGACATGGGTCCAGTACACAGGTGGTGGCATTCACTGCTCTCAGGGCTTGTCCACATCCTCAGGGCCAACAGGAACAAACTCATCCCAGATAACTGGACTAAGACCTGCCCCTACCACCTCAGTGGACTCTGCCCAGCCAGAGTCCAAGGCCGACCGGATCTGAGTGACTTTATCTGCCAGAAACTGAACAAATTCCTCGGCCCTACCCTGCAGAGGTTCCTCCGCCTCCTCAGATCTTAAGAGGGAGCGTGTCACCCCAAACAGGGTGGCCGGGTGACAGTCTGCAGGCGCGATAAGACTGGCCCAATATAATTGTTGTGCCACTCTTATCGCCACTAGATAGGTGTCAATATGACGTCCTAACAGTGTCCGGTCATATTCAGCCCAACTTTTCTTCCAGCGGTGCTCTAGGCATCTCTTCCGCCATTTCATCCCCCAGAGTTCCTCGGTAAACCAAGGAGATCTCTGAGGTCCACGAGCAGAGAGAGTCCTCAAAGGCACAACCCGATTTATGGCCCCGGTGGCCGCACTATTCCAGGCTTCCACCAGGGCCTCAGTCGAGCTGTGGGCGAGGGAAGCCGGAAACTCCCCAAGCTCCCTCTGAAACCCAATTGGGTCCATTAGGTGCCTGGGGAGGAACCACTTAATCAGTCCCACCTCCCTGCGGTGTGGAGTGGTCATCAGGAAGTCCAACCTTATAAGGGAATGATCTGACCATGACAAGGGCTGGATGACTATTTCCCCCAATTTCAGATCACGGCACCATTGTTCAGAGATAAAAGCCAGATCGCGTGAGTCCGATGAGTCGGACCCTGAACTACTTGGGTCAGGTGCATGGTTGCCATGGAGGCCATGAGCTCCTGGGCCACACTCGAGAATTCGCCAAGGGATAGCAGATTGAAGTCCCCAAGCACCATCAGATTGAAGTCCCCAAGCACCATCAGCCAACTCAACCGCCAACCCGGCTACTACCTCGAGCAGCCCAGGCAGGGCCATTGCAACGCAGCTGGGAGGCAGGTACGTTAACAACAGGCCCACCTGAACCCCTAGGTCCAACTTCAGAAGGAGGAATTCACACCTCCCAGGGACATAATTCCCCGAGCAATTACTGCCACTCCAGGGCGGCTGGTGCACCACTTGAAACCCGGAGGGGCACATCACAACAAGGGGAACCCCCCCTCTGGCCCCAACCAGGTCTCAGTGATACACGCCAGGTCGGCTCTCTCCTCCAAGATTAAATCCTGGATTAGAGGAGCTCTCTTTACCACTGACCTGGCATTTAAAAGCAACTGCCGGAGCCCAGAGCCTGGTCTTCCCTGGCCAGTGGGTCCCCGAGAAGAGCTCAAGGGGTCGGAACGCGATACAGCCACCAGTTAGCGAGCACGCATTCCCCGATGATGGCTAACCCCACGGCTCCCGCCATATCTGCCTCTCCCAGTCACCACTGAAATTGGCCATCCCTTAAGCTCCTCTGCGGTCGCAGTCCATCCCACACTACCATCAACCACCGTCTCCAGCCGGTGGGAGTCTTAACACCAAAAACACTCTCTTACTCACTACACTCACTCACACCACTCACCCAATTTATCTGAAAATATAATTAAACCAAAAAACAGTATAAAAGCACATAAAATTTCACAACAATACAAGAAGGGGGGAATAAAAAAGGGGATAAACAGCAGATGGCATAAAATATAATGTCCAGGTATATAAAGATGTTAAAATATGTTAAAAACTCGTCTATGTCCTGACATCCGTTCGTGGGGAGGAGTCCAATTTCAAGTTCGGGTTACCTTCTCACTGTAACCCTGAGGCTGATGGCAGGAGCCACGAATAGGGCCAACACCACACTCTCACCGCGGGTACCCCCACAGACCAGTCACGACAGCTGACATAAAAGGCGAGGACAAAAAAGGGAAGGGATACACCCACCAGACTGCACTCCCACTGCAGTGGTTGGGTGCATCCAGGTCCCTCGCACCAGTAGCCGAGTATAGGGGGGGAAGCTCGACGGATAAAGAACCGAAGCCAATGGGCGCAGTCAATGGGCACAGCCCCCACCCTCGCAGCCAGAGTAGATAAAAAAACCATGGTTGGGCAAAGTCGTACAACTTCAAAAGATGGTGGGGGGGAGAGCGAAGAGGAAACGGCTCCCAGGGCATTCCGGCAGCTGCAAGCAGGGTGGTGGGTGACCAGTCAGCAGCAACCACAGGCCAACATCCTCCGAGTTCGACAAGGCCGCCAGCTGATCCACCATTCATCCCCACCGCCGCCGCCATCAGCGCTGGCCTCCCTGCTGCTCTCACCACTATTAATCCCCCTCAGTGTCCGCAGTGCCCGCGGCTGTATCGCAGCTACTGCTGCCTCAACTGCCGCTCCCAGCACCACTTCATCATGATGTACGCCCAAATCCATGGCCTGGAAGAACGAGGGAGAAGGCCATCGCTGGATTCTCCGCCAGGTCAGCGCGGCTAGCTGACACCCTCGGCCCCAAAAGCAGCAGCCCAACTTCCGAATCTTCTGGTGCTGGAGACAGGTCAGGGGGGCCTCTGCTAGTCAGATACCACCACCACCCGGACACAAAGCCGACATCCCCTCCTCAGAGCGCTAAGGTAGAGCGGCCATCGTGTTCGGGCATGCATGTTTGAATATCAATCTTTCTAGCCAAGGAGCCTTGCTGAATGTCACTCATCTTGGTTCCCTGTCATTAAAAGCTTCTTTCTGACAGCTCTGCTTCATTATTCAATTATTTCTTCAAAGTGCTGATTGTCCAGGGAAGTATTTCCTCCCAACAGCAGTGTAAAAATCTTAAACAACCCTTCCCCTTTAAAACAACCCTTCCCCTTTAAGGAAGCCAAGCCTCAGAAGCTCCAGAGACAGAAAGTCTAGGTGTACTGACAAGAATGTAATAAGGGTGGAATAAAACAAAAGGAGATTACTTCTAACTACCGGTTCTCCGAACTGCTTAGAAAGTTAACAAGGGGTTCTATAGAACCGGTCAGAACCGATATGATCCCACCTCTGAATCTAACTAATCATGCTCTGGGAATTTATTTGCTAATTGTGCTTTGTCAGAAGAAATACAAATATAAGTTGGTTGCAGTGGAAATATGATACAGTCAATCAATTAGAATAAAGCTGGAAGGGACCTTAGAGATTTTCAAGTCCAACACCCTTCTGAAGCAGGAGATACATAAGAGGTGTGTGTAATAAACAATATATAGGGTCAAGAATAAATTGATGTGGATTGAATACAAAAGCAAGTAATCGCAACAAAGGAAGCATTTTGAACTGCTTTGGCTATGTAGAGAATGAATGAAGGTTAAATCAGAAAACAATTATATGAAGAAAGATTGAATGGCTGAGAAGAAGGGGGAAATTAAGAAAATTGTGGCTTACTTTATTTATTTATTAAATTTATACATTGTCCATCTCACTTTAGTGACTGGTTGGATGTAAGTTCCCACCAATAGAATCCCTCAAAAAAGAATGGATGAAGCAGTAAATGGAACTGGTGGAAATAGAAATGATACCTAACAACAAAACAACCTCTGTGGTACCTTACTGCTTTCACCAACATGGCTTGCCTTCTCCCACCCATCTTTCCAGTTCCCACCACAAACATAGAAGAGCCTGGAGAAATAAAGAGAATTGTAGGTTTATAATCTACCTTATATTATATCCTTTCTTAATGTATTTGGCTGACTAATTCTTATTCTTTTTCTGCACCTTACTTAACTTTGCTTCCTCCGACAGGATAAATAAGGAATGTATTTGCATCTTAAGAAAGATCTAGATCTAGAAAGGATGTAGAACTTAAAATATTTAGAACAGAACAATGGAAAACCCATACAACTCTTCTATCATGTTAAAAAGTTGCAATTGTTCAGTGGTTCAATTACTAAGTAGGCATTAGTAAGGCAATTATTTAGTAGGCATTACTAAGTTTGACTCCAATTCATTTGGCCAACAAAAGTTTATGTCAGGTCTTAAGTACTCCTACCACATAACATCACATAACAAATTGACTTAGGGTATAGTACAAAATCAAAAAGAAACATTTAAGAAAGGAATTACTTGTGATATCATTAATAAATCAACAAATAAACTGAAATGAAAATATAATCTAAAAACGGTCTTAGTCTCTTTCTCCATAAACACTCAACAAACATTTGCGTATTAAGATTTGGAGAGAACATTTATCCACCTGTCATCCTTTCACAGATTTTGTCTGTTATATTATACAGGTAACATAATTAACAGAACAATCCAGCGTGTTTCAATAGGCCTATTTTCTTCCAGGAATGAATAAAAGAATGATTGGAGGTCAAAAGGAGAGGCTTTTTTTTAAATAGTGAGAACTGAACCAGGGACACATAGGGTTCTTAATTCCTGCTATTAGGCAAAGCATTCAGGTGGAAGGGAAAATGTTTTTGTTGGATCATTCTTTGTAGCACATTAACAACTCCCATCTCTGAAATGTGATAATTGCTGGTGAAGCTATCAGTCTTTTCAGATGAACAACTGGGCTTGGTCCAATTTTCATGGGATCTTCTGTACTGGATTCTGAAGAGGTCATTGGAAGCAGTATTATGGAGGAAGAAAGGTTGTAGGTTCTTTTGTCTTCCCCATTTCTTCTCGTTCCTCCATGGTGTGTGGAGTCTCCAGCTGGACTGGAGGAAAGGATAAAGAGTCTAGAGTCATATTAAGTGGCACAGACTGGGCCTCTCCCAGAATCCTTGAAGCCTTATCTTGCCATTCCCAGGAGAACACAGTCATCTGGTCAAGATTCTTATAACATAGTTGAGGAGCAATGAACTACCATTGGGACTCTTCATGGGTAGTTCTGGTTGCTTTTACCTAACAGTTGGGCATCTAAAATTGCAACATGTTGATAGAGCTTTTGCAAGGTATTTGTGGTACCTTGCCCCACTACCTCTTCTCAGGTCATCAGTCAGCTTTTCTCTAAAGGAATTAATCAGAGCTACAGTAAGTTATTCCATCCTACATGGGCAGCAAGTAAATTAAAATCTGAAATACACACCCTTACCCTCCTCTGTCCCTGCTTGAAGTTCCAAATCTCTCAACTAGCTGTTATATTCTATATGGGATCCCCAAATTGTCCTTTGAGTTTATGCATTGATTGATTGATTGATTGACTGATTGATTGATTGATTGATTGATTTATAATTGGACTTGTATGCCACCCCCTCTCCGAAAGGACTCGGGGCAGCTCACAACTAAAATACAACAATAAATATTTAAAAAAGAATTAAACTTAAATAAACCCAATAACTAGAATTAATTTAAAACTAATTTAAACCCCTCCCCCAAGAGGTCAGTCCAGCCTGGCCTGTTCAAACAGCCAGGTTTTCAAATTGCGGTGGAAAGAGCAGAGATCAGGAGCCAAACGGAGCCCCAGGGGTAGTTGGTTCCACAAGGCGGGAGCTGCAACAGAGTAGGCCCTTCCCCGAGGCACCGCCAGCTGACACTGTCTCGCGGATGGAACCCCGAGGAGTCCCCATCTGTGCACGCTCATGACATCTTGATAGTTGTCCACCACTGGATTGTTTTCCTTGATGGAACAGTTTTGCTTACTTAGCTTCAGCAATCTCAGCACAAAAGTCACTTTCTGTAAATCAGTGAGAAACTGCACAAGTTTGGCTGCCATCAACATCTCACACTGAACAACAAAAATACAGAACTGAACCAAATTTCTCTGGCAAATTCCCATGGGAACAGAGAAATATTGGTTGAGAAACATTGGATCCATTGTGATAAAAGTTCAGGTAAATTCTGCCCCAGTTACTGCATTGCTTGCATCACGGCATTCTACGCATTGAAGAAAATAATTGTGTTTGAAGAGTTAGCTGTAAAAGGAAACCAAGCTGCCAAAGAACAAAGTGGCTAGACACTATCAACACTGACACCAGTTACAGCATAGAAAAACCTGAAAGAAATAATGGAAGATCAGAAGATATAAGGAGACCTGGCCCATAGAATCAACAAGAGTCAGACACAACTGAATGGATAACATCATCATTCTGTAAGTTGATCATCTACGTGCTGTTGGTGTTGTAACAACATAGCTGCCAGATATTCAGTAGTTAACAAAGTTCCCTGAGGATCAGAGGCCATTCTTGAAATTCCTCTCTTTGGAAGAGAGTAGGAGACTTGCAAGATTGATGACAGCTCTTCCACATAAACCAGATAGGAAACACAACAAATTAAACTAAATCTAATTTATTAAAAGGTACATTAACAGATGTAAATTTTGAATACAAACCTTTCACCTCCATTTTTAATAGCTTGATCTATTAGGGTGGACACTTCCAAAGTTTCTTTCTCTGACCAATAAGCCACTGGGGGCTCCTTCCTCCCTTGGTGATTGTTTCCTAGGCAGAATCTCTTCCCCTCTTTCTCCATTTTTTGTCCATCCATTTGATTACAGAAGCTGAGAGTATTGTTATTTTATTATCTTATTGCGAATTATTCCCTAGATTAAGTAAATCTGATGGTGTGGAGCCTAAAGGTGGATCTCTCAGATATTTCTTTTTCTGGGCACAATGAGAATATATCTGCTGTGAACTCTGCATTGGCAATAGGAAGGGCATCTGGCCAGTAAACACTCAGCTGCATTCAGTTGACCTGACTCCACCCTGATGCAAGAGATTACAGAGTCATTAAAAGATGGGGAAAAAAAATATGATGGAAAAGGTTACTTTAAGACAATCATCTCAGAAGCAATGAGGAATTTGGGGAGGACAAATCTTAAGACTTAATTGCATCTAGATTTCAGTCTCTCAACCTGTCATTCATAAATGCAAACTATGTATCCTTGCATGATACAATCTGGAAAAGTTCAAACAGCTTTATAAAATTCATTTGATGGATGCTTTTGCCCCATGTTTTTTTTCAGTTTTCCAAACACAATGTTTTTCATCCTTGGCAACTCTAACATGAGTGGACTTTAACTACCAGTGTTTCTGAACCAGCATGCAGTCTTGGGAATTCTAGTAGTTGAAGTCCAGACATCTTAAGTTGGCCAAAGTTTAGAAACATTGTCCTAACATATGCTTCTTTGGATAGTGAGCCTGGTGTCTACTTTTTACCTATATATTGCAAAGCCCTTAAGAAACTGGTAATTAAATGTGAAAAATGTATGCAATTTCCGCAACATATTCCCTTTATGAAATTAGCCCACCAATTCATCATTTCTGTCAATAGAAAGAGGAACAAATTCTCCAGTTTTTTAAATGAATAGTATCTTCAGTCCTATCTCAAAATTTGATGGACTGATTCTGAAAAAAGACCTTGTATTCAGCCATTGTTTTTCCCCTCTCCTACTTTTGAGACCTTCAAAGAAAAAAAATCAAGCTAGTAGCTTGCAAGACCCTGATTAATTCCTCTCATATAAGAAGAATATCTGGACCACTTTCATTCTTTTAATAGAAATAGCTATACCCATAACTCACATCCAAGTCGGATGAGATGATTTTGCTTGATGAGGATGGAGAAATCTTTAACTTCTTGGACTGTGTGACCATTAATAACCCTCAGTATATTTTAACTTGCAGCAAACAGATCATTTTCATTTAGAGACACCCTTGCTTATCAACCGTGAACCATTATAATAGTGATGAAAAAGTAACTTTATAACCAATCCTTCCATTTACAATCCTCACAGGTCTGTAAAGCAAACAAAAGCTGAAGTAAGATCACAAACACAGCTGTGGTTTCACTTAGTGACTGTTTTGGTGATTGCCAGGCCCAACTGTGGTCACTAATGAGGACTTTGTGTATTTTCCTCATGCATTAAAATAGATTTGTTCTGCTAGATTTTAATCTGCTCTTACCCACTTAAACCATAACACAAAGCAAGAAAGTATAGTTTACAATACATGAAGGACTGAACATAATAAATTTATCCAGCCAAGGGAGTGATAATCATCTTCAAAACCAAACCAGTTCAGATGATAGTTTATTTTTACATTTATTGCTTTATTTTCATTTTGGTTGGGAGAGATGTCTAGAGATTGTCCTCTTGGGTGTGAGGATACTCTCAACAGAGCTGTAGTTTTTCTAAAATATTGGTTCACAGATCTGAGGTTGTTTTAGATAGAGGTTATTAATTAGAATCGGAGTGGGAAAGTGTATAAAAGAGCTGCTGAAGTTAACAACACTCAGCCTAATGCTGGAGCAGAGCAAGGAAATACCATGTCTAAAATAATGCAAATAATAAATTGGCTGATTTAACTGAAAAGCAATTCAGTTGAATCTCAGAATTGAACTGATTTTTTGAGCTGAATAGTCAGGAAGATTAGAACTGTTCAGCTACATTGATGCAATTCATCCATCCAGTTGTATTGCATATGCATAAAAGGTGCCTTCCACTGAATCAAAATACTTTAATTGAATTGATTTTAATTTGATGATTCAAACTGATGCTTTGAATCAAAGCTTTTCACCATTTCACATCATTTGATTCAAAATGATTCAACGTTTCAATCTGAACTGATAATTCGAATCCGGCTGGGGTAGTTCACAGACCCACAGTGATGTAGAGAGATCATCCAGTGAGCAAGACTATTTGTCTTAGATAATTAAGTCATTAGGAGACTAATAGCAGGGTTCCTGAGCATCAGTATCTAAGTAAGATGCAGGAAGCTGTGGCTGCTTTTCATGGAAGGTTCAAAGTTGCTACAAAGTGATTTCAATCAGCTATATTTTTTTTCAACATAGAAAATGTTGGTGAAATTCTCAGAGGTAGATGGCTGGGTCCTTGCACCTTATTAATTATTGGTGGGGGTAAAGCAAGTTGTGAGTGCTTTCTGTTTTATTGTTCCATCATATCTTCATATCTAGTGTCACTGATGGAAAGGAACACTTGCTTTTGGATGGAAAGGATTAGCCAGCCATAAACTGTTGTCCAGAGGACACTCAAATTTGCTAACAGTACACAGGGAGGCTCCCTTCATGTTGCCCATTCCATGATCTATGGAAAGCTACAAGGAACCAACACTAGATGGAACCAATGGAGAAGCTGGTGCCTGGGTCTAATGAAAGCTGGGAAGTATGGAAATTGTTGCGTAGACTGCTCATGGGTATAACAAGATCCAGAGACACTCTGAACAAAAGGGTCTATCCATTGTCTTCTGCTCTTTGCAATTGTGGTGATAGGCAGACAACAACACATATCTATGCTTGCCCTTTGTGCCCTGATCAGTGTATACTTCAGGACCTCACAACAGCAAGACAGAATGCAATTAATGTTGCTAGTTTCTGGGCAAATCTGTTTAATTTGAACATATTTTAATCTTGTATTTTATATTTTATATTTTATGTCATATACTACACCTTATTTTAATTGTGATGTTTCTGACATGAATAAAAGAAATATCCATCATGATCCATCATGAACTGATCTATCAAAAACAAATGGTTGGTAGGGCTAAAATGACAGATTGTTTCAGATTGAGGCAAAGTTCAAAGAAGCTGAAGGTTAATCACAGATTGACTCAGGAGGACGGAGTTGGAAGCAGTGGTGGTATACTACTGGCTTGGGCTGGTTCAGCTAATTGCTACTGGTTCGGCGGAACAGGTAGTAAAAAAACCCCACCTACAATCAGGTGAGAGAAGGAAAAAAGCCTCTGACAATCAGCTGAGAGGAGAAAGTACAGCATTGGCCCTCCCACTTGCCCCTGTACATTTGTCTTCCTTATCCTCTCAGCTGATTGGTGATGCAGGCCTCAGCTGGTATGTGGAAAGCTGCATGCGTGCATTAGGTGCATGCATGCATGCACAATCACTGAACCTGTAGTGGAACAGGTAGGATCCCATTGCAGGTTGAAAGGGACCTCGGAGGTCTTCTAATCCAACCCCCTACTCAAGCCGGAAACTCTATACTATTTCCGAAAATTAGTTTCCAAACTCTTTTAAAAAAACCTCCAGTGGTGGAGCGCCCACAACTTCAGGAAGCAACCTGGTCCATTGGTAACTGTTGTTTAACTGGGTTCCCGTGTTTCACTTAAAGCCAGGAGGAACTTCTTAAAGCAGAGAGCAATTTGAACCACAGTAGCTTTCTCAGATCATCAAGGACTGAGCAATAAATGACCACATTTCAGTGGATCAAATTGGGATTTACACAAATTGAGCTCACTTTTTAAAAGAAATATTGTTGTTCCAAAATAAGAATGGAAATAGGAATGGAAGCAAGAATCCTTACAAACACATGTCTCTCCTGTCTTAACATTGGAAAAAATGAGCCCCAAATATTCAATCCTGCTTCTCTTCCAGATCTCACCCAGCCTCCAAGATGTCCTTCTGTGACTCTAAAATGCCTGGAGGCCAAATTGTGGCTTCCACCCCATGCTTATTGCCAGAATAATGATACTATGGCTATTTTCTAGAATCAGATATGACTACAAAGATATGAAATGGGGTTCTACCCAAAATGAGCAAGCAAGTAAAAAAAAACCTGATGGGAAGCAAGAAAGAAAAAGGGAAGAGGAGGAAGTCTGGCTTAGAGAAGAAAAATCTTTAGGGCATTGAATTACACTTTTCCACATAGTATTAATTTCAACATTAAATACATTAAACATTAAATTTCAACATTAAATATCACTACCATTTTAGTGATAAACAGCTAGGAGTATTAGAGATGGGTGACTTTATGTTGATAATAGTTAACCTTTGAGGATTTATTTTTACTCTGACACAGAAAGTGTAAATACAAATGTGACCCGTTCTGTCAATGTTTTTGCATCAGATGCTAACTAGAGCGGTGTCATAACTAGAAACACCCTAACCATCAGGTTTAAACAAAACAAGAAGCCACTGCTTCTTCACATCCCTTTTACTGCCCCAGTTGGGACAATCAATGTGGTTTAAATCTTTTCTTCATTTCCCAGAGGTCTCAGGAAACCCTGTGTTTTCTTTCCATGCTTTTTAATGTTTCAGCAGCATCCCTACAGTGGTAACTAAGAGCAACACATTGGCTCCAGGCCCAGATGAATTGGACCCTGCTGTTTCACACGATACAGAGATGATACTCCCCCACATCGTGAGCTAATGTTGCCCTCGGACCTCCTCAGTCAAATAGCAGCATTATAGGGCAAAGGCAGTACAAAATGTTATTGAAGTGTTGCTGGCCAACTTTCACACAGTGAGGAGATTATCAGATCAATGCATAGCCCTGTGTATCTAGGAACAAACTGTGACTCTTCTATGTGTTTGTTCTCTGTCAAATCATTTGTGGCCATAAATAAATTGAATTTCATAATCCCAACGCTGTGAACTTCAGTATTCATGGTTAGCATGCTCTCCTCATATCTGCATATCCATGGGAATCAGGACTACATATCAATGTGACTAAAATAGAACAGAAAATCTAAGCTTTCATTGCTAGTAGTCTAGCATTGCTACAACTCTAATAGCTTTTCTATTCCCACTGAGAAACCCACTTCTTTCACCTTTTAAAAATTAATTCACAGCCTTTTTAATTTGCAATATTTTGTTCTAGATGTGATATAAGGAAGTGGGGAAAGGCTGCAATTGCTTTCAGAAAATCAAAGCAATTTCACTAGTCCTAGATCACCAAAAATCCTCTACCATATAGTCCTCCAGATGTGGGACTTCAATGTCCAGAAAGCTATCCTGGCTGAAGAATTCTTGAGGACTTTGAAGAATTTGAAATTCACTCATTGGGGTGATACCCAGGTTGAAAAAGGCTGCCATAATAAAGTCAATCAAACAGTTTAGTCATGAACTTGGTCTCAGTTACAGGCCCTCCACATTTCTCAGCTTAGTCTACTGTTTTGCGAAGCAGTAAGGTTGCATAACAAAATGATTTCCATTCTTAATTACCTATATGAGTGTAGAGTTGATCTGATTTCTTCCTGCTTTCCTCTACAATATCCCATTTTATCCTATTATTGGGGCAGAGTGATGGGACAATCTGCTTTAAGGAAGTGGCCCAGTGGAAAAGTAAGTTATTCTACTATCAACACCTCCAATCAAAAGTTGAGTGGGCCTTCTGCTTTGATGAAAATGTCTTCTGCAAGTGCCTTGGCAAGAGACTGTTGAAAGCCATCAAAATATCCAGCTCAATGGGATTATTTCAGCGTAGATCTTATAAAGTACTTCTCTGAAGATTCAGTTGAACCAAACTCCTCTTTCAAGCTTAACACAACCATACTACTTGTTAATGCATGGTCCTTTTTCAAACTATTTGAAACTTCCCTGGATAAATTTCTAGGTCGAATAGGTGTGTCAGGCAAGCAAAATAATCCAAGCATGGTTATGTTTCATTACATTTCTTCTATTAATAACTGAGCAATGAAAACTGGGCTATCATCCAGATCTGCAGTGGGATAAACTTGTCTTGTGAAGCTGAGCTCAGCAGTTGCTTAAAGCAACATGTGTGCTCATGTGGAGCTCTCCATGGTCCTACTGGTTTAACTTCTGATCATCTCTGTCATCTTGCTTCTAAATTAGTACAGGGTTTCTTGACAAAGCTGTTCTAAGGTGCTGAGTTTCTTTTTGTACCCAGGAGCCAATATTTTTTGTATCTCACCAATTAATGATATTTTCTTGACATTATCCAGCCTTTTCAAACATGGGTGAACTTTTTTAGAATTTAGGTCCTCAGCATTGCCTGGCCTATTGATTTGTGGTCTCTACCATACAGTTTTCATAGCCTTAAATTGACTGATTCTGGACCTGAATGTCTAGGAAAGTAGCATTTAATCTAGCATTCATTTTACTCTTGGGAATGTCTAACCCTTTTTCCCCCTGATTATACCTACTCCTAATTAACAAGGAAGTGTAATTATCAAAGAAGTCCAACAAAAATGGTATTATAAACCAAATTGTTCACAAGAATCAGGTTCATTAGGTTGCACATAATTTCCAAATACCAGACCCTTAGTGATCTTCCAGTGTCTGCAGGAATGTGCTGTTCCATTTTTACCAGGGCTGAGCCAAATTAGCATCAATTAGCATTTAAATTGCATTCTCAGACAAATGCATTAATACATGCATGCCATTTATCATCCCTGGCAGTTTCTTCTCATGCTACAGAGTTATCCATCTGACTTGCAAGGACTTCTGGCCTGCATCAATGTAGGTGGCACATGCTGATTAAAAGAAAATTCACACCAGTTTTGTCTAAATTTATAGCAGTGTCTGGCATGTATTTTACAGCAGATACCTGGCTTTACTACCATAGTCCAAGGGCCAAATCACAGTGTGATTTATAACCAACTCCCAGTGATTGGTTCCTTTGGGTGTTTTCCCAGGAACTTGTTTGGCCCCATACATCAAAACAAATGTATCCCACTCTATGGCATGACACCTCTTGATTGATTCAATGGATATTCAGTGGCAAAGCCTCTCAATTTAGTGCAACGAGAAGTTATATGGTTTGAGTCCAAAGAAGTGAAAAACTCATCTAATGTTTCAACTGATCCTCCACTACCTAGTCAAAGGTGAGATATAAATATTTTAAACATAAACCGCCAAAGTTGGGAAGAATAACACAGAATCAGCAAAGGGGCTTGACCTTGTTCCTACTCTGACCAAATAAAATGTACCATTTACTCTGATTCCTGCCAGTTCGAGACATTTCATGGGCTGGAGAGCTAAGATCAAGGGGAGGAAGCTAATAAGAGAGAAGTGCTTCCAACATTTTGGAAAATTCTACTCCATCTCTGAAATGAATAACATAGCTTTAAAAATTATATATGAAATGTTGATTATATGTATATAAAGATTTATTCAAAATTGAATATAAATACAGGGACAAATCCTAATATGCTCTGCCCCAGGACATTCAAAATATTCCTGTGATGAGGTCTTCTCATATTTTAAACTCCTAAATTGATTTATTGACAGCCTTCCCAAGTAGACCAAACAGGAAACCCAACCAAATAAGCTTAAATCTACTTTATTGTAAGGCTACATTAACAGAATCTTGCAAGCCTGGAAGTATAGTTTTCCTTCATCCTCGAGAAATTAAGGAGTGTCTCTTCTGAGCTCTTGCCTTGTCCCTTGTGCAGCTGTGGGCTATGCTGTCTCTTATCTGACCACTTTATAGGCAGTCTCTCTATACCCAATTGTCCAAGATCATTCCTACATATCTTTACACTTATCCTGTGTCATTGGATCATTATTCTGAAATTCTCTTTGCCTCCTTTCCCATCAACAATGACCAATAGTACTGATCACAGAAATTCATGACATGCTGGGAAGGGAGAATGGTTATATTTGAAAGCACCATAGAGGAAAGAGCAGACTTTCAGTATAGGCAGCCCACATGGTCTCGATCCGTATTTCTTAAGCTGTGGTTAATTATCCCAAAAGGACTAATTGAGGCCTATCTTGGGGATAATGGAGCAATTTGTAATTTCTTATTTGTGAATCAAGGATCCAGTTTGGGATTGCTGTTTCCAAGACAGAAGAGAAAACAACAGTCAGATAGCTAGCTAGCTAGCTAGCTAGATAGATAGATAGATAGATAGCTAGATAGCTAGATAGATAGATAGATAGATAGATAGATAGATAGATAGATAATTTATAGATTAGATATAGGTAGATGATATAGATAGATAGATATGTATGTATGTGTAGATAGATAGATAGATAGATAGATAGATAGATAGATAGATAGATAAATAGATAGTTAGATAGATAGATAGATGATGGATAGATGATAGATAGATAGATAGATAGATAGATGATAGATAGATAGATAGATAGATAGATAGAGATACATAGATTATAGATGTGTGTGTGTGTGTGTGTGTGTATCCTTATACACACATCATATCTCTATAATCTATAATATCTATATATCTATCTATATCTATCTATCTATCCATGCGCACACTCACACACACACACACACACATATATACACAAATACATATATACAGCCCATATACATTCACATACATATCTATATCTATCTATATCTAATCTATCTATCCATCAATAGATAGACAGATATCAGACTGTTGTTTTACACTTTTTACACTTCTGTATATATACACAAATATGTGTGTGTGTGTGTAATAAATTTTGAGATTTAGAAAAGGGATAATTGGTTCAATAGCAAGAGCAATAGGATTTAGACATACGTACCACTCCTTGGTGCTTTACAATCTGGGTCCTTGTTTTACTGACCTCAGAAAGATGAAAGGCTGAGTCAATCTTGAGTCTCATCAGGAATGAACTCCAGGCTACAGTCAGAATTTCCTTGCAATACTGCATTCTAAACACTGCACCACCAGGACTCCTGGATGTTCAAGGATACAATATGTATACAATATACAAGATGTTCCAGGATACAATAGCTAACTGTATCAAAAGTTGATAGAGATGAATATTTGTTGCTTGGTGCTCAAATGAGCTGTCCTTGGTGCTCTCTGAAATGGGTTGTTTTTGCAGACATTTCAAATAGTTTTAAGAACCATTAGGCTAAATATTAAGGTGTTGGACTGGCATTGGGAAAAACGTCTATATTCAACCATGAACTTCAGGGTGTGGCTTAGATGGCTGCTATCTCCCAACACAACATTCCTCCCAGGGTTGTGTAATGATCAAATGAAACAAACAAAATATTAAAAAATTATATTTATGTAGTTGCTTACCAAGCACATCTAAATTATATTAAAGTAACCAAAATATAGTTACAGTACAGTCCCCAACACATTTCACAACTTTTGAGCACCCCTAGTGTTTGGAAATTGAAAGTTGAAATTTTTGACATGCCCTAGTGGAAGTGGGAAGAGAGAGTGCTTTATCATGTTGAGTTTTTGAACAAAAAGTGGGATATAAATATTAAAAGTAAACAAATGCCTCAGTATCCTTTGTTTCTGGCAACAATATATTATACATTAGAGACACTTTCAGCCTTAGCTGTGTTCTACATGAATTTATTCCAGATTTTTGTGGTGTACTTCAGGAGAGACCAGACTTGGTTTTAATTATTCAGTTATTCACTTTTATTGCTTCTCAGGAATGAACTCCAGGCTACAGTCAGAATTTCCTTGCAATACTGCATTCTAAACACTGCACCACCAGGACTCCTGGATGTTCAAGGATACAATACGTATACAATATACAAGATGTTCCAGGATACAATAGCTAACTGTATCAAAAGTTGATAGAGATGAATATTTGTTGCTTGGTGCTCAAATGAGCTGTCCTTGGTGCTCTCTGAAATGGGTTGTTTTTTTGCAGACATTTCAAATAGTTTTAAGAACCATTAGGCTAAATATTAAGGTGTTGGACTGGCATTGGGAAAACGTCTATATTCAACCATGAACTTCAGGGTGTGGCTTAGATGGCTGCTATCTCCCAACACAACATTCCTCCCAGGGTTGTGTAATGATCAAATGAAACAAACAAAATATTAAAAAATTATATTTATGTAGTTGCTTACCAAGCACATCTAAATTATATTAAAGTAACCAAAATATAGTTACAGTACAGTCCCCAACACATTTCACAACTTTTGAGCACCCCTAGTGTTTGGAAATTGAAAGTTGAAATTTTTGACATGCCCTAGTGGAAGTGGGAAGAGAGAGTGCTTTATCATGTTGAGTTTTTGAACAAAAAGTGGGATATAAATATTAAAAGTAAACAAATGCCTCAGTATCCTTTGTTTCTGGCAACAATATATTATACATTAGAGACACTTTCAGCCTTAGCTGTGTTCTACATGAATTTATTCCAGATTTTTGTGGTGTACTTCAGGAGAGACCAGACTTGGTTTTAATTATTCAGTTATTCACTTTTATTGCTTCTCAGTTTTTTTTAAAGATATGTTTCTTTACATTGGAATAGCTGCTCTTTTTTTGCTGGGTTTTGCACATCATTCACTGAAAGATAACTAAATTCATGCATATGAGTTGGTCAATCTGGCCTCTGTACTTCTGCATGCACTGGGAAAATCTGAGGAACTCCTATTGGCCTTAGTTGTTGGAAAACTGCCTCCTTCAAGATTCAGAGCCTCAATACCATAAAGGTCCATTCCACTTCTTTCAAGAAAAACACTTGTAACTCATTGGCAGCATATAAAAAAGCTAAAAAAGCCACTTAGGTATATCAGGAAAGTCTCTGTGTTAGAACTACTTAGAATTGCTTATGATACATGGGTTAGTGAAACAGGCTTAGCAGCAAGATGAAAAGACTTAATTAAAACTTCACAAACAGAGAATATGCAGACAAATCAGAGCTGAAGAAAGGACAGAATGTGGCCAACTAAGCTTTATGGTGATGGGATTTAAGGGTGGAGGTGTAGGGAGAGGGAGGGGAAGCCAAAATGAAAATGAAGCACTGTCAGCAAAACAGAATTGGTTTAGCGTAGAAGACAAAACCCTTGTGTGGTTATTAGGAAGGAGTTACTTTTGGATTCAATCCAAATTCATCTACACAATTGGAGCTGTTTCTATTGCCTTGGCTCTTTTTCAGAGTGATTGGGAGACTCAAATGGTGGCCTGGCTTGTAAGATTTCAAGGCCTAGCATGAATATGAGGTTTGCCACCTTCCTCATTTTAGATTTCAATTTAGATTTTTTTTTTAATCCCTCTGTCATGCCCCTTTTGGAATCTGATTTGGAGAGGGAGGCTGGACAACTGACAGGGAGTAGGAGTGTGGCTGCATTGGCTGTGGAAGAAACTGGGGAAGAAACTCCAGCTGGGCAGAGCAGACAAGAGGTAGAGAAAGGCAGAGGGAATTCAGAGGAAGACCCAGGCCCATCCTGTCTTCATCCTAGGGTATGCAGCGAGGAACAGAGAAGGGAATAACATGAGTTGTGTGGCTTATGGGGGAGGACCTGATTCCCTTCATTAGCTGTAGCTGGGAACACAGTGTTTTAAAAGGGAAGCTGCATGCAACAAGGTGTTGGGAGTAAATCATGAATTTATCTGGTATCGTAGAGGCTTATCTGTGTTCCTGGCATCTTCCCAACTGTGTGTGTTTTGCTGGGCTTTCAAGTCTGCAATTCCTTCTCCTGCCCTGTCAAGTTAATTACTGCAGCATGGTTTGTTTGGATTTTTAGTTACAGTTTGTATGTACTTTGAATTTTCTCCAATTAAAGGCTGTTCCTGGGAGAGTTTTTCTCCAGCTGAAGGTAACCTGGACATTGGGGGCAAAGTTGGAGATAATAAAGGGACTCTTCTTGCTTATTTGACTGTGTTGCCTTTGTGGCATGCCCCAAGTCATCACACCCTCTTTTTCATCCCACTTTTATTGTTTTTATATATAAAAGCCAAAGTCGTTAATATACCTTATTCCATGGGTGTCAAACTCACCATGTCACATTGCCATCACGTAATGTTTTGTGACATTTCCCCATTTGCATAGCTGGGGTGGGCATGGCCTGTGCATCATGCATCTGACCTATGGGCCACCAGTTTGACACCCCTGCCTTATATTCTCTACAACAACCCTGTGAGGTGGGTTGGGCTGGAACAAAGGGACTGGGACAAGGCCACCCAACAGCTTTCATGCAAAAGGAGGACTGGAACTCACAATCTCCTGGTGATTGGCCCAATGTCACCAGCTGACTTTGATGCCAAGGAGGGGATGAAATCTCATAGTTTCCTGGTGATTGGCCCAAAGTCACTCAGCCAGTTTTTATGCCAAGATTGGGGAACTAGAACTCACAGTCTCCTGGTTTCTAGTCTGGAGCTAAATGGAATAATCAGCAGTCCAAACTGCAGCCAGAAGCCCAC
The DNA here is from genome assembly GCA_009733165.1 of Naja naja. NCBI lineage: Eukaryota > Metazoa > Chordata > Lepidosauria > Squamata > Elapidae > Naja > Naja naja. The sequence goes on along the minus strand of CM019155.1, from coordinate 14,896,718 downwards.
TGAGAAAAAGTGCTACTCAAGAATGGGTGGGCTTACATAGATACTGCATTCAATGCTAATAGCAATTCCAGATGATCTTTAAGGTACTCCATATAAACTACATTATTGTAACCCAATCAGAGATAGCCAGAAAGCATGAGTAACCATAGACAAGCTTCCTTCCTCAGGAACAGGTAAAAGTGGCTAATACAACAATACACTAGTTGTTCAAAGCTTTCCTGTCCAAAGATTCTGCCTCCTTCTTGAGTAGGATCCATAAGTCAAAGGTGACCTTCAAACTGTGCATAACTTGGAAGGAAGAGACTGAAACCTTTCTCCCAGAACCAATATTGGAAAATCTCTTGTTCCATGATCATAGCCACTCAGTCTTGCCAGGACTGAGTTGAAGCCTGTTCTCTTCATTCAAACTCCCATTGCCTCCAAATACTGGAAGATTAATTTGATAAGACATCTTGGCCAGTCCAGCATGGAGATATGCAATGAAATATCATCAACTTACAGATGGTACATTACCTGTACCAACAATTTATTTACCCCAATGGTTTGTGTTAATATTAAAGTGGGCAGAGTATGAAGCTTGCAGTAACACTTGAGCAAGAGTCTAGGGCTAGACTGCCCCTTCTCATTAAAACTGACTAGAACCATCTCAGAGGAAGGAAGAGAATCATTGTAATATTGTGCTTCCTTCTTCTAGGTCTCCAGAGATGTTCCAGGCTACCACAATTGACAGTACCAAAAGCTGAAAAGGAAAATATTTGTAGCTAAGGATTTAACTGTGGGGTCCTTGATGTTCTCTGATCTTAGTTGTTTTCTTGTAGATGTTTTATTACCCAAACTAGCACTGCTAGCACTGATGATGTTACCTAATTTGGGTAATAAAATTTCTGCAAAGAAAGATTCAAGCTCAGAGAGCACCAAGGACCCTTCTGTCAGCTTTGGAAGCCATATTAGCACCAGATGCTTCCACACTGCCACATTCTTGAGCTTGGGAAAATGAGAGGGGGGAATTTCTTGGAGCGTATGTGGTTAGACATAATAGCCTTCTTCTTCTAAATCAAGTCATGTTATTTCTGCACCTGGCTGAGGAATGGTTGAGGGAACGTCTCAAGTTGGGATGGATGGTGATTGGAGAATGTGATGCAATGAGGGGTGCAGAAGGTGGATTTGTAATATTTTACTTATTGAAGGGAAACCTGGAACTCTCAGATTTGGGATTTCCCAGATGTGCCAGTTTACTACTCTAATAAAAGAAACCTTTGAGAAGATGTCTGTCTCTGAGTTATTGGTTGGAGTTGAGGTTTTCTGGAATGCTAACATCTTCAATATCAAAATAATTGAAAATTCAGGGAAGGTTAAGATGGGTGTTCTTCTCCATCCCAAACCAAACATAAATCATCAACAGTATGCTGATGATACCCAGCTTTTCATCTCCACCCCAACCAACCCAGTGACGCCCTCGAAGTGATGTCCAGGTGCCTGGAAGCGGGTCTGGATGGGGAAGAACAGACTCCGGCTCAACCCAGCTAAGACCGAGTGGCTGTATGTATCGGCATCTCGAGTCAGCCAGGATATTCCACCTTTAGCTATGGGGGGAGAGGTGTTGCCCCCCATAGATAGGGCTCGCAACTTGGGTGTCCTCCTGGACGCACGGCTCAGTTTAGAGGAGCAGGTGGGGGCTGTGGCCAGGGGGGGCGTTTGCCCAGGTCCGCCTGGTGCGCCAGTTGCGACCCTTCCTGGATCGAGATGCCCTACGTATGGTCACTCATGCGCTCATCATTTCCCGTCTGGACTACTTCAATGCTCTTTACATGGGGCTGCCCTTGAGGACAACCTGGAGGCTTCAACTTGTCCAGAATGCAGCTGCGTGGGTTGTGATGGGAGGATCCCGATACTCCCATGTTACATCCCTCCTGCTGCACTGGTTACCGGTTGCCCTCCGGGTGAGATTCAAGGTGCTGGTGTTGACCTATAAAGCCCTTCATGGCATTGGACCAGGATATTTGCAGGAGACCCTGCTGCCAATAACGACTTCCCAATGTCCCATGCGCTCCCACCAGCAGGGTCTCCTCAGGGTGCCGTCAGCCAGGCAATGCTGGCTGGTGGCTCCCAGGGGTAGGGCCTTCTCTGTGGGGGCACCCACCCTTTGGAACCAGCTGGAGCTCTGGGTGGCCCCTGACCTCTGATCTTTCTGCCGTGGCCTAAAAACCTGGCTGTTCCAACTAGCCTACCCAGACTGAAGGAGTGGGGGGGAGGGTCTTTTTAGTGGTTGTTTTTAAATTTAACTGATTTATGAGATTTCTGGTTTAATTATTTTTTAATATTTATATTGTATTGTTTTTAGTATTGTAAGCCGCCCTGAGTCCTTAGGGAGATAGGGCGGCATATAAATCTCACAAATAAAATAAATAAATAAAACAAGCATAACTAATACCAATACTCTGTCTTTGTCTGAAACTAGATAGCAGTCCAAATAATCTGCTTCCTTCAGGGCCCCCTAATTTTTTTATTTATATTAAATTTATATACTTCCTGACTCTCAACATTGGTTGGATGTGCATGAAATATTTGTTCTACCTATCGCACATGAGAATGTGAGTGTCGTATCTTCCTCCAAGGGAGAGAGATGGTACCAGAATAGCATTTGCTTACTCTTTTTTTTAAAAATAAATTTATGGAAAATAATATTCTGGAATAAAAGCAATTGCATATGAAATTTAAAACGGCAGTGTTTTAAATGGCTGCTGAGATGTTTATAGGGGAATGAAAAGAGCAGTAGCAGCATGATAAAAATGATGTAGAGTTCCCAAATAATACTGCACACATTTGGTATGCTAGAATAAGGTAATCAAGTTATTTTATTATTTGCAGTCATAAGAAATACACAGCACTATTTCTCAAGAATTATAAGGATTCTTTGCTGTTTTTAAAGGCACAGATCTACATCTTTTTTCCTAACTTTTGAGGGGGAGAACAGCATACCTCTCACCTGAACTTTGGCTCTATTTCTCAAAATTAAGAAATGCATGCAGATAGACCAGGGATCTGCAACCTGTGGTTGTAGAGCCACATGCAGCTCTTTTGGCCCTCTGCTGCGGCTTCCTGTCAGCTGGTCCCACCACTGGCTGGCCCCCCCTCCCCTCCCTGTCACTCCTCACCTGGACTGAGAAGGTAAAGGTGATGGCAGGGGATGGAGACTCGCTCCATATTCCAGAGCAGGAGGTGACTGGGTGGGAGTGAATGACGTCAAGTTGGCCGGTTGTGAAATTATTGGCTCTCCATATTTTCTTTTCTGCGGAAAACAGGTCCAAATGGTGCTTTGAGTGTTTAAGGTTACAGACCCCTGAGATAGACAATTCTGGTCTGTGTCTCCATTCATTATAACTTGCTTGGTTTGGCAAAAGGGCACTAATCTTGCATGCTACACAACCCTAGAGCCAATCTTCTCCACCATAAACTAGGATTTGAAAACACCTTGTATGCCTTTGTCAGTCTGTGTAGAATTAATCCTGACTTAGATTAACCAGTTGAGCATAAAAATAGATGAATTAATGAATACATCTGACATACATTCTGTTTTTTTTTAATCTCCAGAAGCAAAAGCAGATATATGTACCAGCCCTCCTTCTTTCAATTTTATCTCCATGGCAATGCCCCTTCTTTGGTTGTTTGAGCAAAAACCTAGTAAACTAACCCAGATCATCTTCACTGATTTTATAATTTAGGTTGGACATGAACCCAGCTTTAATCCAGCATCTTAACAAGTACAAGATGCCTCACTGGATCTCAATATGCAACTTTACACTTAGGCAAGAAAACCCAACTGTATAGGTACATGTTATGTTTGCATAGAGATACAGACGCGGAGTGCTTCAGCTCTTAGTTTTATTGAGACTTCAGCTCAGAACAGACCCAATTTGGCTTAGCCGAGGCAGCTATTTATAGCCGGCTGCTGCAGCTGCCAGCCAATCAGAGTGCAGGGTTTTCCCGCACTTTTACAACCAATGATTTCAAACACTTTACAAGAACAACCAATCAATTCAAACTCTGCATACATAACACCCCTCCCCACTAGGTTTGGTCCATACTCAAACCCCTCGGAAATGGCCGCCAGATCGTTTCCTTCCAAGTACATCTGAAAGCGATCTGCATACGACTCTCAGTCTTTGCTCTTTGGGTTGAATGGGGCTGGCGGGGTGTTCAGTGTAGCCATCTCACTCTTCTTCAGTTCCACGTTGTCTTCTCTTCAGGGGAATCCCACCCTCGTCGCCAGTGTTACGTTTGCATAGAGATACAGACGCAGAGTGCTTCAGCTCTTAGTTTTATTGAGACTTCAGCTCAGAACAGACCCAATTTGGCTTAGCCGAGGCAGCTATATATAGCCGGCTGCCTCAGCTGACAGCCAATCAGAGTGCAGGGTTTTCCTGCATTTTTAAACTAATGATTTCAAACACTTTACAAGAACAACCAATCAATTCAAACTCTGCATACATAACAGTACAGGTGAAACCTGACTTAATGCCACTAACTGTGAGAGGGATCTTGGAGCCCTAGTGGGCAATCACTTAAATATGAGCCAACAGTGTGTGGCAGCAGCCAAAAAATCCAATGCAATCCTAGGCTGCATTAGTAGAGGGATAGAATCAGTATCACATGAAGTTCTAGTGCAGTTGTGTGGAACCTTAGTAAGACCACACTTAAAATACTGCATATAGTCCTGGTCAGCACAAAATAAAAAGATGTTGAGACTCAGGCAAAAGTACCAGAGAAGAGCAATAAAAATAACTAGACAGCTGGAGGCTAAAACATATGAAGAATGATTATAGGAATTGAGTATGTTTGGTTCAGGGATGTCAAACTCAAGGCCTGCAGGCCGAATCTGGCCCACAGGGTGCTTAAATCTGGCCCACTGGGCTGGGCTGGAAATAGCAAAGGACTGGCCCATAGTGCCTCTGCTAACGAAAATGGGGCCACCCCCTCGTGCTCTGTTTTTGGCCTGGATGGGCTTCTGCAGCATCCTGCTGGCCAAATCAGGGTGCAGTGGGGTGTGCATGGTCCCCCTGCATCCTGTTTTTGGCCTGGATGGCCTTCTGCAACACTCTGTTGGCCAAAACTGGGCATGGGGGGTTACATACCATTTTGGCCAGCAAAGTGCTGCAGGAGCCTATCCAGGTTGAAAATGGGGCACCACCACCCCCATGCCCCATATTGCCCAGCAGGGTGCTTCAGGAGACATCCATCCTCCCCTCCCCCCCGTGACCAGTGTATGGAGGAGAACTACAATGACCCTCAAAGAAATCTAATTTGACACCCCTGGTCTAGTTTAATGAAAAGAAGGACCAGACATAATAGCAGTGTCCCAATATTTGAGGAGCTCCTACAAAGACAAAGGGATCAAACTATTTTCCAAAGCATCAAAAGGTTAGACAACAATAGATGGAAACTAACAAAGGATAGAAGCAATCTAGAACTAAGGAGAAAATTCCTAACAGTTAGACCAATCAACCAATGGAACAGCTTGCCTTCAGGGTGTTCCATTATTGGAGGCTTTTAAAAAGAGATGGACAATCATTTATCTGAAATAGTATATGAAATAAAAAAAATATTTTAAAAAACTTATGCTATTTATGTAGTTATTTACCAAGCACATCTAAATGAGCCTTGGTGGTGCAGGCTGTTAAATGCCTAGCACTTAAGTTCCAGCTGCCTGCAATTACTGCAGGCTCAAATCCCACCAGGCTCAATTAATACCCATCAGGTTTTATGAAGTTATTCCTAACCTCCCATTTTTAGGATTGCCTTAAATGTCATGTAAATAAGTCAAGTTGGGTTGCAATATTCAGCAAAGTACCCTGACATACAAATAGTCTTTGACTTACAACAGTTCATTTGAAGTTATAACAGTACTGAAAAAAGTGACATGACCATTTTTCATACCTATGACTGTTATAGCATCCCCATAGTCATGTGATCAAAATTCAGATACTTGGCAATTGATTCATATTTATGGCAATTGCAGTGTCTGGGGTCATGTGATCACTTTTTGCAACTCTCTCATAAGCAAAATCAAGGGGAAGCCAGATTCACTTAAAAACTTTGTTGCTAATTTAATAACTGCAATGATTCACTTAATAACTGTGGCAAGACAAGTCAAGTGATTTTGGGATAAAAATCACTTAACAGATCTCCCACTAAACAACAGAAATATGGGACTCTGTTGTGGTTGTAAGTCTAGTATTATCTGTACCTATCTTCAAAAAGTGAACAACCATTTGTTTGAAAAGAGCCTTGGTGGTGCAGGCTGTTAAATGCCTAGCACTTAAATTCCAGCTGCCTGCAATTAGTTGCAGGCTGGAATCCCACCAGGCTCAAGGTTGACTCAGCCTTCCATACTCTCGGGGTAGGTAAGTTGAGGACCCAAGATTGTTGGGGGCAATAAGCTGACTTTGTAATAATGCCGCTTAGTAATAAGCAGGCATATACAATGGAATGAAGGCTATTGCTGAGCGCATTGGGTTGTATCCCAAAAAATGTAAGCTGCCCTGAGTCTTCGGAGAAAGGCAGCATATAAATGTAATTTTAAAAAATTATATTAAAATAACAAAAATATCTTCACAAATCCCCAAGACATATCACAACTGTTCCTAAATAGTTCTGAGTCAAAAGATGGCAAACAGTGTTTTGCTTGGCTTGAGTGGTATTCTGATCATAATCAGTTCAAGAAGTTATCTTTAGAAAATATATTCAACTGGCTTGCTCATTGAATAATAAATACCTTAGTTAATGTTTCCATACAGAAATAACCACAATAATTTCCATATTTCTAACATTGCCCAAAATTGATAGGATTGTGTTTTCCCCTGAAGATGTCAAACATAGAACCATAAAATGATTAACTGATTTTTGAAAGTTAACTACAAATTAAGATTTGCATTACTCTGTTAACTTTTTTACAAGTTTAAATAAAATCATGAGATTGTTTTAAATGCCATTAAAAATGAAATTCATCACATTCCTTAATCTACATTGTATCTCTCACACATTCTGTGCTACAAAGAGAAGCTTATTTTATGCTTTCCCAATTATAGCTGTAGGTTATCTAATGTAATTTTACAGAACTTGTACAACAAATTTCTATCAGGTTTGTAAACCATACATTCATATACATTCAGATAAATTTATCTTGACTGGAAAGTCTAATCTGATGCTAAAGCTACATCTTATATAATCCGTATGTAATAATGGAAACAAATGTTCTGAATTGCCATTCATATCCACCATATACAGGTATTTTAACTTTGTAGATAGGATCAAGATTTAAACTCTAATTTTAACCTACAATAAGTGAAGAGGTCACCATATCAGTGATCACCAAAATCTAAGAAAAATATTCTTCTACTTTAAAAAAAAAACCAAAACTGTCCACTGGGTTTATTATTATTACAGGAGTTTGGGATTGCCAGGTGTGCCATGAGATAAGGATTCCAAATTTAAAACAAGTGTGATAAGACAGCTTAAAAAAAAACCTTTCTAAATCTAATCCAAGAAAGTTTCCCTTGGTATGTTTGTAACTGTCTTCTAGATCATTTTGAGACAGAGGGTTTTTTGAAAAGTCAAAATGGCAGTAAACAATCATGCAAAGGTCTTTCCACACGTGGATATGGTTGCATTTTGACCTTCCCCTGGATGTCTCTGATGTATTGATTTGTTTGTTTGTGGATGTGTCATTATGAGTGTTTAACAAAACCAAAAGTTACAGTAGATTTAACCATGCTATCTGAATTATAAACTGTGTTTTATTGCAAATCATAAATAAGGGCTATAAGTTTATATTGTTTAGGTTCCTATTTGAATGCTTTTTTTATTTTTGCTATATAAAGAAAGAGCAACAATTTCAATGTCTATATCAGGGGTCTTCAAACTTGACAGCTTTAAGACTTATGGACTTCAACTCCCAGAATTCCTCCTCCAGTCATGTTAGCTCAGGAATTCTGGGAGTTGAAGTCCACAAGTCTTAAACTTGCCAAGTTTGAAGACCCTTGGTCTATATAAACAGCGTGTTGTCTGGTTACAGTTAATTTGAGCAATGATCATCATAATAGTAATAATGTTCATTAGTAGTGATCATATAATAACAGTATTTTCTCAACATAATATTAATACTTAATTGTTAATAATAAATCACATTAATAATAAATATATCATAATAAACCCTCGTAGTAAAATTAATCCTTCTCTTATAATTTTAAATGTTCTAATTTCTGTTTCTCTTAGTTAACCATTGATAAAAAGAATACCATGTTTCAAAATATTCGTATCTCCCTTCTCTTTAATTTCAAGTGTTAATCTATCCATTTCTGCACATTCTAGTATTTTTTAATTATCTTCTCTTCTGTAGGGATCGCCACACCTTTCCAATGTTGTATAAATACAATTCTGGCTGTTGTTAACACATATAGTATTAGATACATAGACTCTTTGTTATATTTTTCTGGTATGATACCCAACAGAAATGTTTCTGGTTTTTAATCTATATGCTCCTTTATTATTTTTTTCTATCCAAGTATGTATTTTTGTCTAGTATGCTTTTGTTTTTGGGCATGTCCACCACAGAGCCTGGAATCTGATTATACTTCCAACATTTAGCTGACATATCTTTAAACATTTTGGCTAATCTTGCTGGTGGGAATTGCCATTTGTAAAACATTTTATAAAAATTTTCTTTGTAAGCAGTAAACATCGTTAATTTATAATTTTGATCCCACAACTTTTGCCATATATTCAATTCTAAAGAATAACCAACATTTTTAGCCCACACCATCATTATTTACTTTACTTGCTTTTCTTCCATTCTAATACTCAGTAGATAGGTATAATTTTTTAAATTAATTTCTCATCAGTTCCTATTAGAATCTGGTCCAATTTGGTTGGTTCTTTATAAAAACCATATATTTTAGCATTTTTTTCATATCTTAATTTTATTTGTACCTGCGGCCACCATGCTAAATCTATTCCTTGACTATTCAGTTCCTGTTTACTTTTCAATTCTCCCTTTTCATTCAAAATATCTTTATATCTTATGATTTTTTCTGTATCAACCACATTTGGGAGTATCAATGCCTCCATCGTGGAGAGACATACTGGCATTTTAAAATAGTGTTTTTCCTTAATTTTTACCCATACTGAAAACAGAGCATTTCTAATGTAGTGTCTTTGGAAATAATTGTGAATTTTATTTTTCCCATACCACAGAAAGTCATACCACCCCAATTGCAAGTCGTGACCCTCCAAATCTATGTCTCAAGGTTATCCATTCTTTTAGCCATATAAGTGACATGCCTGGTAATATAACTTCCAATCTGGCAGCCCAAAGATTCCTCTATTATTAGAGTCTAGTAACAGTTTCACACTTATTCTTGCTTTTTTACCTTGCTAAATACATTTAAATACAATAAAGCTGGAAAAGAAATACTTTGAGGAATTAAATCTATTTAATTCCTCAAAGTATTTCTTTTCCAGCTTTACTGAAATTGTTTGGAACAGGTATAGTAATCTTGGTAGAGATTTAATAGTGGCTATTCTTCCTATTAGTGATAGCTGCAAGTTTTTCCACTTTTCCAAGTCAAGTTTAATTTGCTGTTTCAATTTAGCATAATTATCTTCTTTTATAGTTGCACATCTTGCTGATAGATATTTTACTTTCTTCACTATATGAATATCTATCTTCTCCATTAAAGCTTTTTTTTCTGTTTGTGAGTTCTTTTACTAGAATTTTAGTTTTTTCTTTGTTTATTTTTAATACTGCAACTTCCCCACAGTCATCTATTTTCTTCATTAATTTGGGTCCAGTTGTTTGTGATTCCTCTATGATAAATACCAGGTGATCTGTAAATGCCTGTAGTTTGTATTTTTCTTTTTCTTTTTAATTTCCATTGCTTTTATTTCTGTGTCCTGCCAAATGTTTCTATTTAACACTTCCAAACTCAAAATGAATAATAAGGGGGACAATGGACATCCCAGGTATTGTTGGGGTTCCTGATAGAATAAACTATTAAAACTTCCCAACCCATGCAGATGACCCAAGCCATAATTTAACTGAATCAAGAAAAAAAAATGCAACTTTGAAGGTTAAGTCCAGGGCTGGGATTCTACTGATTCAGCCCAGTTTGGGCGAACCGGTAGCTCCGAAGATCAGCTGGGAGAGAACCAGTTTGCTCCGATGATCAGCTGTTGAGCCCACACACCTGGCTCTAGTCTGTGCTTTATTTCTGGGTTTTCCAGCTCAGCTGCTTTGAGCAGCACAGCAGATTGCCGCATGTCAGCTGTTGTACACCCATGGCTTGCAGCAGAAGGTGAGTTGCAGATTGTTAGTTTGCAGCCAAAATTCAACTCACAAAGCATACACAGCAGGATTCATTAACTTCTTTATATACATAATAATATGAAGTAAAGTTTATAATACCATTAGTAGTTTCTTGCAATGAGGTAAAGCAAAAACACAAGCAGATGAGAGAAGAGCAGAGACCAGTTTCAGTTTCACTTTAGAGCTGAGAGCATAGAGCTAAGCCACACCCAGATTCCTTCCACTCTCAGCCCCCAGTTCAGCTCCCATTCACTGACCTTGTTAACCATGTCTCTGCCAGTTCATGAATACTCTGGCACATACTCTGTTAAGTTTGCATAGAGAGGCAGGACACGGAGTGCTTCAACTCAAAGTTTATTGTGACTTCAGCTCAGAACAGACCCAACTGGCTCAGCCGTGGCAGCTATTTATAGCCGGCTGCCGCAGCTGCCAACCAATCAGAGTGCAGGGTTTTCCTGCACTTTTACAACCAATGAATTCAAACACTTTACAACAATAACCAGTCACTTTAAACTCTGCATACATAACACCCCTCCCCACTAGGTTTGGTCCATACTCAAACCCCATCTATCTAATATACTCTTGTAGATAGGTGGGGCTCTTACGGGTACGTTGAGACCTGTGTGGTTCAGGTGTTTTGGGAATCTCACTTTGTGATGAAGGAAATGTATCTGCCAACATTCCCTTATTAGGACTTCTTGTATTGGTAGAACCTGCTTGGTTACTACAACCTGGTCTCTCCTCCCAATCCATCTCCAACCCAATGTCACCCCCTAAATCTGGTAGTGATGTGCAATCTTCCATTTGCAAAAATGGTTGTTGGTACCCTGACAGGTTTTGGGATGGCTTCTGTCGTGTTAGCTCATTACACATGGGGTTGATTCTCACTTGCTGATTACTATCATTATCTCCTCCTTCCCCCCTAGAAGAGGCTGAGGGCATGGGATCCAGAGGGGAGCAAGGGCGATGCTCCAGAGGCAGTCTGGACCGCAATTGGTCTATGTGCTTACTCCACAAGACACCATCCTCAGTTTGAATCCTGTAAGATCTGGGGCCTGTGACCTGGGTTATCTCAGCAGGAATCCATAGTGGTTCACCCACAAGGTTCTTAGCAAAAAACAGAATCACCCACAGTGAATGTGTGAGTTTTGCTGGTAGAATCTAGAGGTGCGTAGGGTGCATAAGTGGGGTGAAGGCGGTCTGGGGTAGACCTGAGTTTTCTCCCCATCAAAAGCTCGGCAGGAGTTAAGTTAGTGGATGGACTAGGAGTGATGTGTTGGATACTGAGTAGTTTTTCAACTTTCTCAGTGAATGCTTGTAAATCAGTTTTGCATCTAGGCCTGGGGGCTTCTTTGATTGCCTGAACTTTGGCTTCTGTGGGGTGGATGCCATGTTTATCAATCATATAACCCAAGAATTCTACTTTGTCAGTTCTTAGTGTGCATTTCCCTTTTTTGACTTTTAACCCCGCTTTTTTGAACCTGGTTAGAACTTCTCTGAGTTTCTTGTGTAACTGAGTGTCATTTTCAGCAGAGATTAAAACGTCATCAAAATAAGGCACCACCCCAGGCAACCCTTGTTGCGTCCTTTCCATGAGGCTTTGAAAGATGCCTGGTGCCACACTTACTCCGAATTGTAACCGCTTGCATTTGAATGCACACTGATGGGTTACAATGATTTTGGCTTCTGCAGTTAGGTCATCTACTGTTAACTGCTGGTATGCTTGGGCCAGGTCCAATTTGGCAAAGACTGTGCCCCCGCCCAGAGAATGTAATAAATGATGAACCACTGGAACCGGATATGCTCTCTGCTGTAGCGCATGGTTCAATGTCCCCTTGTAATCCCCGCAGATTCTCACAGAACCATCAGCCTTGACTGGTGTGACTATAGGTGTTTCCCACCTGGAGTGGTCTGTGGGCTCCAGCACCCCTTAGGCTATAAGTTTATCTAATTGTTCATCAATTTTTTCCTTCAATGCAAAGGGTACCCTTCTGGGTTTTAATCTGATTGGTTGTACCTTGGGATCTAGGTTAAATGTGATAGGGGTCCCCAAGTACTTGCCTAATCCGTCGCTGAAGATCTCTGGAAACTCAGACTTCAAGGACTCTTCCCACTCAGTGTTGCTTACGTGATTGATGCCAGTCACTTCGATGCCCAGCGGGTTGAACCATTCTAGCCCCAGCAAACTTGGGCGATCTTTATCCATGATGGTCAGGGGTAGGCATTTGATGTAACCTTTGAACTTCACGTTGAATTCTCTTGTTCCAACTACTGGAATCTTGTTCTCTTGGTAGTCTTTAAGAGTTAATGCCTGCTTCTTGAAGTGAGTCTTCTGAATGTCTGGTATCAGTCTCTGAATAGTGTCCCATGACACCATGGATAAGTATGAACCTGAGTCCACTTCCATTTGGCAAGGCCTTCCTTCAATGAATACCTTGACATGCACTTTTCTGTTATTTAAAGGGAAAGAATGACCAATAGTTACTGTTTGATGAGTTTCATCCTTCCATTTGCTTCTGTGTTGCCCCATTTTCTCACTGGTGTTGTTTGGCTTGACTTCTCTGTCTTTGTTGTTTGTAGCAAACTTCCTTCTGTTAGGTGGAGTTCTGGATGATTTGCAGACTCTGCAAGGTGCCTCTTTTTTCAACATCAGAGGCAAATGGTGTCCAGGAACTTGCATTCAGTGCGGGGTGGTTTCCCCACAACTATGCAGTGGAAATCACGCCTCTTCCTTCTCAGGTCATTTCTTTTTCCGCCTCCATTCTGAGTCTGTTGATTTTCTTCTTCTCCACTGTATTCTGACTCAGATTCAAGTTCATCAAAATGAGTTGTAGTGGTCTTTTCCCCATCTAAATGGCCCGTAGTCTTGTTCATCTTTCTCATGGCTGCTGCTGAGGATTTGGTGGCTTCTGCTGAAGATGCTTCCTCTATGGCTTCTTTCAGCGTGATCTTGTTTCATCAGTAATTTGCTCTGCAAAACCTTGTCTTTAAGGGCCCAAAACAAAACGATCGCAAGATGGCCTCCTCTAAGCTGCTGAATTCGCACACACCCCCAATGTCTCTTAAACTTGCCACAAAGTCATTTATGTTGCCTTCTCCCCTGATCGCAGTGATAAAACTCGTGTCTCTTAATGAGGCATGATACTTGGGGTGCGTGGTGTGCCCTTAAAAGCCTCTCTAGATCAGGCCATGCCATTACCTTCATGTCTGCTGTGCCCGCTAATGCCTTCACCATCTTGAAAACTGCCGGACTGCAATACGTGAGAAAACCGCCCTCTTCCGCTGCTCAGAAATGGCGGCAAGATCGCTTTCTTCCAAAAACATCTGAAACCAATCTGCGTACGACTCCCAGTCTTCATTCTTTGGGTCGAATGGGGCTGGGGGGGGAGTGTTCAGCGCAGCCATCTCGCTTCTCTGTTCCGCTGCTTCTCTTTCAGGGGAATCCCACCTTCGTCAGCCAGTGTTAAGTTCGTGATAGAGAGGCAGGACGCGGAGTGCTTCAACTCAAAATTTATTGTGACCAGCTCAGAACAGACCCAACTGACTCAGCCGCAGCAGCTATTTATAGCCGGCTGCTGAGGCTGCCAGCCAATCAGAGTGCAGGGTTTTCCCGCACTTTTACAACCAATGAATTCAAACACTTTACAACAATACCAAGTCATTTTAAACTCTGCATACATAACACTGCCCACGCACATGCTTGCTCAAAGTGTGTGCTCACCAAATTGGTTGTTACATTGGTTGAATCCCACCCCTGGTTAAGTCCAGTGGTTCCCAATCTTTCTGGCTTTGTGAATTGCTGGCAATGGTGGAAGTAGCAGGAGGGAGAGAGGGAAGGGTTCCATGCAAGGACCAGGGATGCACTTTTGTGCATGCAGCTCCATTTTCCTGCTGCTTCTGCAGCCTGGTTTCAAACAGGTCTCAGGCCAATACTGGGTCATGGCCTAGAGGTTGGGGGCCCCTGGTCTACCCCAGCAGCCTAATTAATTATCATGCTTTAGGATTTATTTTACTATTGCAAGAAGGTAGAGGAAAATGCCGCTGTTATTTATTTCTCCTCATACCCAATCCTCCAATTAGTCTGTGATTTCCAAAACATTTTTGCTTTTCCAGCTGACAAGAAGAAACATGATGTTCTTTTTAAACTGTGGCCATCCCACTGAAATCATAACACCCATTCGTATCGTGACATTTTCATCCCAGTGATGCCTATGATGTAAATTGAAATAATTGTGTCATAAGGCAAATGATGTACAGTAAGTCATGCCAGTGTTGATGTGCTTCTCCAGGTGGATGACCAAGTTGATAATGTCTTCTCTTAGGAGTTATTGGAGGCAAGGAAGTGAAGGAGAATGAACTTCTGGAATTAGATGCACCTGAGAAACTGTCTTACCCTGACAGGATTGGTACCCCACTCATGGAAGAAGAGGCATGCTGCAGACCTCATTGATCAAGGAATTCTGGCTGGCAGGTCTCGAAGAGCAATCTTTTCAGTTATGAACCTCGCCCTTTGAAATTTCTTGGCTCTAGAGGTATGCCCCGCCCCCGCACCTTCTGGGTCTTCCAGAAGATGCAAAACCTGGTTTTGGTGATTGGCGTGGGGTCTGGTGGGGTGCACTTTTTTTCTGGAGATTGCCAAGATCCTACCTCCATACCACTCATGTACTTGGTTCCTAGTTACCTGAGGGTCTGTCACAGAGATGAAGGGGTCCGCTTAATCTCCAAATCACCTGAGAGCAGGAAAAGAAATAAAGGATGAAAGATCATTTAAGAGGGATCCAACTTAGAACAAATTCCTGACAGTGAAGTCAATTAATCAAAAGAATAGCCCCAGGAATCTGTGGTGCTCAGGTTTTAATAACAGACTGGACAGCCATTTGTCTGGAATTAAATAGGCAGAGGATTGACTAGAAGAGCTGCAAGGTATCTTTGAAGCCTATTATTCCATGTTCTAACACGAGACCCTGTCTGTAGAGTATCCATCCATCCATCCATCCATCCATCCATCCATCCATCCATCCACCTCCCTCCCTCCCTCCCTCCCTCCCTCCCTACCTATCTATCTTTTTATCTAGCTTTCTATCTAGCTTTCTATCAATCTTTCTATCTATCTTTTTATCTATCTATCTTTCTATCTGTCTATCTTTCTATCAATCTTTCTATCTATCTATCAATCTTTCTGTCAATCTTTCTATCTGTCTATCTTTCTATCTTTCTATCTATCTATCTTTCTTTCTATCTGTCTTTCTATCTATCTATCTATCAATCTTTCTATCAATCTTTCTATCTGTCTATCTTTCTATCTTTCTATCTCTATCTATCTATCTATCTATCTATCTATCTATCTATCTATCTATCTATCTGTATCTATCTCCCACTTTTATTATTTTTACAAGTAACTCCAGGCAGAAAACATATTCAACCCACCTTCCTTCTATTTTCCACACAACAACACTCCTGTGAGGTGGGCTGGGCTGGGCTGGGCTGGGAGAGAAAGACTGGCCCAAGGTGACTCAGCTGACTTTCATGTCTAAAACTCAGAGTCATCTGCTTTTTAGCCCAGTGCCTTGACCACTAGATCAAAGTGGCTCTTGGCATGCTAAAAGTAAGGCTAATAAAACAAAACAAAACAAATAACATTGCTAATTTATCAGTCACATCATGAGCACATAAAGAGTTTACATGTTTTTCTTGGAAAAAGATTCTAAATCATCCAATCATCCATTGAAATGGAGAAAGACATAACTATTGCTCCTGATTTATATTCAGAGGAAAAATTTTGCAATCATCATTTCATGTTTTTTTACCATGAGCTGAACATTCTAACTTGCACTTTATATGTATGTGTGTGTGTGTGCATGCATGTGTGTGTCTACACACACACACACACACACACAAGAATTGTCAAAATAGAATGTGCAAAACATCCCTGTTGTAGAAATGACTTTTTCTCCTTTGAAGAAGCTTATCAAAAGTGGTTTCTTGAAGAGAAAATGACATTTGTCTTGAACAAAAAAAGGCGTCTACCATGTGCTAATCCTTGAAAAATGTCAAAATGGTGGCGATGAAAGTTTTGGAATTGGAAAGTGGCAGTGACATTACATGTCTTTCCCTGTGACAGACTCTTTTGAATAGCCTTCATCAGGTACAACTCAGACCCCTGTATCCAGTTACCCAATTGTACAATTGTCATTTCCATTTTTATGATATCTTCTCTGAAACCTGAAAAATGCAAACCCACTAAAAGCAAAGGATTTAATCATATCTTACCAAGGAATCCACAGAAGGTGAAGGATTAAAACAATGTCTTGTCTGAAGTTGGATAGGGCAGCTGGCTGTGCACCATGGCGCGTAAGTCCTGTGTCTAAAACTATCATATCCAACCACCAGATGGCACAATGGTTTTGAGAGTCATTTTAAGATTTTAAGAATCTCAGACACATCATCTTAATCTGGATCATCACAATAATTCAGTCTGAGGCAACACCTTGATTGGGAATACTGAGTCATTCATCTTGATAGCTCAAAATGAAAGACCAATGTGATGTTGTATAGTTGCCTACAGTTGCCTTGCAGTGCGATGGGCTGCAAACAAATTAAGTAAATAAATGTACACACACACACACATATACATACATACATACATACATACATACATACATACATACATACTTACACACAGAGATCTGTTTTGACTCTTCTGCCCTCATTTCAGCCTGGGGCTTGGCTTGAAGGAATGATTGGAATGGAGTTGTGTGAATTTAAAGTGCTTCTTTCAACTTCATATGTCACATGATATTTCATACTTTAATGTTACACGGGTGAAAAGATACTCCTTCCATAAAATTCTAAGCTTACCCATCATCTATTTTCTATAAACTTCATTGATAAGGAAGCTTACAATGGATAAGATCATCAATATAAATTATTTCTCATATGAGCAGTTAAACAGGAATTTCTGTGTCTATCAAGATTCTCCTTCATCCAGTTGTCCAAAAGGTGCTTTTTTCAAGAGGCAACTGGACTTGTGGTTTTTCTTTGAAGAAGTTTTGCTTCTCACTCTTGGATTTTAGGAACTTCTCTGCTTATCTGAAAAAAAATATTCAGATGTCGTGATGAATCTTTGTCTATGAAAATCATGTGCAAAATTGTGCAGTCGATGGTGTTCTCTGTGACACTCCACAGGAACTAAAGTTGTGCTCAGAAGATACAAAGGATATTGATGCTGTGGAATATGTTGAAAACATGTTGGAGCACATCATAGGGTCCCAAGAAAAATGGATCATAGAACAAATCACTGCAGTGTTCTCTCTTGAGGCACAAATGACCAGGCTCCAATACTCATGTGTTGGACACATTATGCAAAGATCTATCTCCAGGGATGGAATTCTACCAGTTCACACCTATTCACTAGAAACGGTTGTTAACTTTTTAAGCAGTTCGGAGAACCAGTTGTTAGAAGAAATCTTTTTTTTTCATTTTACAGGCTTAATCCTGTAAGGAAGGCATTCCTTACATTCTGGAGTTGTAGCTCACAGAAACTGCCTTTCAGAGGTGGTATTCAGCCGGTTCGCACCTATTCGGGCGAACCGGTAGCAAGAATTGGGCATGGGTCGCTGAACCGGTAGCAACATCTGGCTGGCCATGCCCCTGGCCCAGTTGCCTGGTTTCCGCTCACTCGCTTGCCCCGCCCACCCGATGTTCGCTCACCCCAGTTTAAAGGAGGACTGCTCCTCCACCCTAGCCATGCATTTTCAAGCAGCCACTTGAAAACACATGACTGGTGAGCAGCAGTCCGTTGCAAAACTGCTCCAAGGCTGGATTCTTCATGGACACTAAGTATCATTTACCCGTAAAGTGTAGAGTGAGAGGAATGGAGTGGGGGAGAAAATCCAGCACAGAAGTTTGAATGAGCTGCAAATGCGTGTTCGTTAACTTGCAAAACTTCCCAATGCTGGATTTGTTTCCCATGATAAAGTGGCTGGAGTGAGAGGGAATGAAGGCTGACAAGTGTGTGTGAGAGAGAGAAGAAAGAAAGAAAAGAAAGAAAAGAAGGAAAGAAAGAAAGAAAAGAAAGAAAGAAAAGAAAAGAAAGAAAAGAAAGAAGGAAAGAAAAAGAAAGAAAGGAAGAAAGAAAGAGAGTGTGTGAGAGAGAGAGAGAAAAAGGAAGGAAGGAAGAGAAAGACAGAAAGAAACAAAGAAAGAGAAAGAAAGAAGAAATAGGAAGGAAGGGAGAGAGAGACACACACAGAGAAAACTCTGTGCTATTATTTTTAATTGTTCCATTATTTATCATGTGTTAATATTTTACACTGTCCCTACACCTAGAGTGATTCTATTGCCTTTCTTTTGCCCAGGGCTACCACATATTTTTCAGGGTTTACATGCATTCAATGTCTATAGTCCAGAGCCTAAATACATGTGTGTTTAAAGGGACTTTGGAGGTCTTCTAGTCCAACCCCCTGCTCAGGCAGGAAAGCTGAGGATGCCAAACTCTGAGTAGAGGTCCTGGGAAAGGTGTCAGAATAACAGAATAACACTTAGAAGGGACTTTAGGGGGAACCCTACACCATTTCAGAGAAATGGCTGCCCAGTCTTTTAAAAATTTCCAGTGATTGAGCACCCAAACTTCTGGGGACAAGCAGGTCCACTGGTTAATTGCTCTTACTGTCGGTTTCTCCTTAGTTCTAGGTTGCTTCCCTCTTTGTTCAGTTTCCATCCATTGCTTCTTGTTTGCCTTCTGGTGCTTTGGAAAATACATTTTTTCCCCCTTTCTTTCTGGCAGCCCCTTAAAAGCCTGTTGCCTATCGCACTCTTGGGCAAAGCATGTGAGCCATTTCCTCCTTTCAGTGGTCCATGAAAATACATCTATAGTATGTAGATAATAAAGTCAAAAAAGGTGAACAACATTTTTACAGAACTATAGATAAGTTGAGACTGGGTGTGACAAGGAATGGCTGGGAAGGGAGGGGCCAGGCGAGGCAGCCCTTGACGTGAGTGAGATTAAGTTGGCCACACCCACTCAGTCACATGACCACCAAGCCATGTCTACCCAGTCACATGGCCACCAAGCCACACCCACCCAATCACATGACCACCAAGCCACACCCACCAAATAAGCCACACCCACAGAACTGGTAGTAAAAAATTTTGAATCCCACCACTGCTGCCTTTCCATTAACCCTTATTACATTCTTGGCAGGACTAGACTTCCTATCTCTGGAGCTTCTCTGGAGTTTTTTTTTCTTCTCCTTTGCTGATACTTTGCTTTTGTCCAGCCAGAAATTGACATATGTGTAGCCATTTCACTTGGAAACCTGACAGATTGACTTTCTTAAAGGAGAAGGGTTGTTTTAAGCTTTTTACACTGCTGTTGAGGGAAAATACTCCCCTGTTGGAGTTATCACTTTGAAGAAATAATTGAATAACGAAGCAGAGCTGCCAGAAAGAAGCTTCTAATGACATGGAACCAAGATGAGTGACATTCAGCAAGGCTTCTTGGCTAGCTAGAAAGATTGACATTCAAATGTGAGTAAACATACCCTTTCTGAGTTTTACCAGTCTAAAACTGGTTTTTGGTGAAGTTCAATTCTGTCCTTGGTGATGTTTAATCCTGCGTTTATTGATGGGATAATTTTCCCTGATAGCTTTGTTGGAAGGAAAAACTTCCTGGAAAGAAATTGGGTTGAGAAATCTGGCTAGTTCCTGTGTCTATTTGGTCTGGTAAGTGGTTTAACAAGCAACAGCTACTGTCGTGATTTAATTATTTGTATTGTGTTTGATTTTTTTCCTGCCTCATGGTTTCTTTTTCTATCTGGGAAGGGGAGTCTTCCTTCACTGATTTAGTGGTATCTGGCACTGTCTTTTGGGATGTACTTCCAAGAGGCAAGATGCAAGCTTGGCAATGATTTCTCCTGGGTGTGCCCTTTCTGGAGAACTTAAATGATCTCTCTGCTAAAGGGTTTCACTTTATGAGCAACAGTTGGCTGCTGATAGTTATCATTACATTTTAACTATTTTAATTTCTCAAGGTGCTCTGGCATCCTGCCTGATTTGTAACTCCGGCTTGCGGATCTTTTTAATCTAATGATTGGTATTTAGAGCAGCTTTTTGCAAGTAAAGAAGCTTTTTGTATTTTTGTATAGATAATCCTTGACTTTCAACTTAGTGGCCATTCAAAGTTACAAAGGCACTGAAAAAAGTGACTTATGGCCATTTTTCACACTTATGACCATTGCAGCATCCCCACAGTCACGAGAGGCCAGGCAAGGAGAAGCGCCCCTCGATGTGAGTGATGTTGAATTGGCCATGTCCACCCAGTTACATGACCACCAAGCCATGCCCACCAACTAAGCCATGCCAACAGAACCGGTTGTTAAAAAAATTGAACCCCACCCCTTTCTGGAGAAATCTGCAGTGCTGGAAAAAGTGGAAGAGTAGAAGAGAATGACTAGTAGCTAAGTGGAAGGACTTGTTTACAATGAGGATGGATGCATCTGTTGGAAGATCTGAAGGGCCAGTCTGAATTCAGAACATTCTGAATAAGGTTTATCTATGGGATCACTAAGAGGTGACTGCAAGTTGATGGCATCTAATCAATAAGTCAATGAATGCTTCCCGGTAACTCATTTTTGCTACAGGTACTCCTTGACTTACAACCACAAGTGAGCTCAAACTTTCCATTGTTAAGCAAGAACAGTTGTTAAGAGAGAGTTCTGGATGTTTTTATGACCTTTCCTGGCACTGTTGTTAAGTGAATCATTGCAGTTGTTAAGTTAGTAACACAGCTGTTAAGTGAATTTGGTTTCCCCACTGACTTTGGAGAAGTCACAAAAGGCAATCAGTTGACTCTGGGACCATGGTGGGATTCAAAAAAAATTTACTACCAGTTCTGTAGGCATGGCTTGGTGGGTGTGGCAGGGGAAGGATACTGTAAAATCTCCAGTCGGAGGTGGTATTTGCCGGTTCTCCAAACTACTCAAAATTCAGAACTGGACAGAATCAGCTGAATTCCACCTCTGGCTGGGACACTACAACTATCATAAATATGAACCAGTTGCCAAGCGTCTGAATTTTGATTACATCGTCATAGGAATGTTACAATGGTTGTAACTGTGAAAAAGTCACTTTTTAAAACAATTTCAAATCTCACTAAACAAATGGTTATAAATCAAGGACTACCTGTATACTTTAAAAGAAGAAAAGGATGGGAAAGACGGGGGAAAGGAAGGAGAAAGGAAATAAATCTAAGAAATATCTTGTAAAATTTAATAGGAACAGAAAGCAGGCAAAGTTCCAGCCTTCACATTATTTTTCCAATACAGCACAGATCCCTTGACTTAATCAGATAGGTTAAAATAGAATGTCTACCCTATGTAGAAACCACTGCCTGCATTTTGACTGCCGTCCAACTCACTCCAAGTTATAACTTCAGTGTCAGATTAAATGACCTGATGTTCTGCTTTCAGCACTCACACACACCAATTTGCTTTAATTAATTTTCTCTAAGCGATAATAATGCTATTATAAAATCATAGCAAGAAGACAAACAGCTCCATTACCTAGTACAGTGAAGTTGTTTCACTTAAACAAACATTCCCATTAATGTTGCATGCAAAAGAATCTCTCAACTTGGCATGCAGCATAAAAGCCGCCACCACCCCGGGCAGCTGCTCACCTGAAACTCTTATGCCACTAGTATTTAAAATGGCTGGAATGAGACTTAATAACATGTATTGCAATGAAATTCAGGGGAATATTTTAATACCCACCGAGAGCATTTACAAAGGTGGAAATTTAAATGCAAGGATAATTATGGCACAAAGCAATAAAGAGAGGCGGTGTATTAGAAGCCCATTTTGTGGCGCCGCAATGTTATACACACTGAGTGCATGCTGTGTAGTGAGAGGGGGGGGGTATTTTTTGAAAAAAGAGTTGTTTTTTTTATACTAACATGCAAAATAACACTTCAGAGTAGAGCTCAGAAATAGAGAAACCCCCAACTTCAACAGATATTCTGCAGAATTTCTACAGAACAACTCTGCAGTATCCTCAGAATGTGGTCAAAAGAGCTGGTCTGTGATCCAGACTGTGAAAGTGTGATCAAAGCATCACATGCTGTACACTAAAAAACAGGTGCAGTTTTGATCAAATTATCAGAGTCATCCTTTTGGGGGTCTTTTATTGTACCCTATAATTATAAGCATGAACATAATTTGGTCTAGGATTGGGTGTCAAATTTGATTTCATTGAGGGCCACATCAAGGTTGTGTTTGATCTCAGAGGCCGTGGTGGGTGTGGCCAAGGTGGGCATGGCCAGGTCAACATCACTTATGTTGGGGGCATGTTTGGTGGCCAAATGCTAAGGCAGGACTTCCCCCAGACCCTCCCTCCTTCTCAATTAAATTTCCTTCCTTCCTTCCTTCCTTCCTTCCTTCCTTCCTTCCTTCCTTCCTTCCTTCCTTCCTTTGTCCCTCTCTCCCTTCCTTCTTTCCTTCTCTTCTTTTTTCTTCCCTCTTCCTTCTCTTTTCTTCTTCCTTTCCCTCTTTCCTTCTTTTTCCTTCCTTGCTCTCTTCCCATCTTTCCTTCTTTTTCTTTATTTTTCCTCTTTCCCTTTCTCCTTTCCTGTCCCTTCTTGGATTCTCAAATGCAAAAGGGGAAATGTTTCTCCTTTTCTTTTGTTTGTTTTGCTAACCCTCTATCAGTGAAAATGGAGCCTGGGGGGCCACGTGCGGCCCTCCCAAGCTCTATTTTCATTGGCAGAGGCACCATGGGCCAGTTCTTTGTTGTTTCCAGGGCCAGATCTAAGCACCCCGTGGGCTGGATCCAGCCTGCAGGCCTTGAGTTTGACATCCCTGGTCTAGGATTTAAATTATCAGATTGGAAGTGAGTTCTAGTCCAGCCTTAGGCATGAAAGCAAGCTAAAACAGATAACAGATAATCAGAGTTGGAAGGGATCTTGTAGGTCATCTAGTCCAACCCCCTGCCCAAGTGGGAGACCCTACACCATTTCTGACAAATGGCAGTACAATCTCTTCTGGAAAGCCTCAAGTGATGGCGCTCCCACAACTTCTGAGGGCAAGGTGTTCCATTGGTTGATTGTTCTCACTATCAGAAAGTTTCTCCTTATTTCCAGGTTGAATCTCTCCTTGTTCAGTTTCCATCCATTATTCCTTGTCTGGCCTTCAGGTGATTTAGAAAATAGATTGACCCCTTCCTCTCTGTGGCAGCCCCTCAAATATTGGAAGACTACTATCATGTCTCCCCTGGTCCATCTCTTCACTAGACTAGCCATGCCCAGTTCCTGTAACCATTCTTCATATGTTTTTGTCTCCAGTCCCCTAATCATCCTGGTTGCTCTTCTTTGCACTTTTTCTAGAGTCTCAACATCTTTTTTATAATGTGGCGACCAAAACTGGATGCAGTGCTCTAGGTGTGGTCTTACTAAGGCTTTATAGAATGGTATTAGTACCTCCCTTGATCTTGATTGTACCTCTCTGTTAATGCAACTTAGGATTGTGTTGGCTTTTTTGGCTGCTGCTGCACACGGCTGGCTCATATTTATCTGGTTGTCCACTAAGACTCCAAGCTGGATTACTCTGGGCCTGTCTCAGTTCAATTCAACTCACAAAATTATTACTTTGGGGAAAACAGAAGAAGGAGCTCAGTTTACAACTGTTTGTTTAGTAACTATTCAAAGTTAGAACAGCCGTGAAAAAAAATGACATATGACCATTTTCCACACTTATGACGGCTGCGGCATCCCCTTGGTCACGTCATTTACATTTGGATGCTTGACAGCTGTTTCATATTTGTGACGGTTGCAGTGTCTTGGGATCCTGTGGTCCCCTTTTGCTTCTAACAAGCAATGGGGAAGCCAGATTCACTTAACAACAGGATTATTAACATAAGAACTGCAATGACTCACTTAACAAATGTGGCAAGAAAAGTTGTAAAATGGGGCAAAATTCACTTCACAAACTTCTCACTGAACAATGTAAATTTTGACCTCAATTGTGGTCATAAATTGAGGAATACCTGGGTTAGTTATGTTTGCCTTGGTGGCGCAGTGGTTAGAGTGCAGTACTGCAAGGCTACTCCTGCTGACTTGCCGGCTGCCAGAAGTTTGGCAGATTGAATCTCACCAGGCTCAAGGTTGATTTCCGTCCTTCCGAGGTGGGTAAAATGAGGACCCAGATTGTTGGGGACAATAGGTTGACTCTGTAAAACCGCTTAGAGAGAGCTGTAAAGCATGGTATATAACTCAAAGTGCTATTGCTATTATTTGCTGCCTTAAGTTATTCATCAAAGCGATAAAGGTGGGATTAAAATAATTTTAAAAATGACTGTAGGTACAGAAAGTATTCTGTGAACATCATCACAATTTTAACTTGCAGTTAAACATTTGGCTTCCTTCTGGAAGAAAAAGCCCACACACACATCACCCCCTTGCCCAAATGCTGGGCAAAGAGTACAAAAGCAAAATTCCATTTGTTTTGCCCAACAAAGTGCCTTTTGTAAGCTTCTAGAGTTGAGTGATGGTTGAGAGGTGTAAATGCCTCCTTCGAATTCATTTTTAAAATGCACACCACACTCACCAGCTTAGGGGGGGCTTAATTACAATCAATGGGATAATTAAAGGGGAGGGATGTGCATTATGAAACAGAAATGAATAGGAAGCATATGCGTAAGTACACCTTTGGGCAAATGCATTAGAGGCACAAGACTGTCATTACCCCTCTCAAATCACATTTCTATTTGCTTACGTGCCTGGGAAAGAAACACCTACGGCTTTTGAATGCAAATCCTGAATTATATTGATACTAGATCGTGGGATCTGATTTTTGTTGTTGTTTTTTCTGAGCATCTGTAATCCCAAGCATGAAGACAGCTCTATACTTATTATTAATTTTAAAATTAATAAGAGTTTCCTGAACTTTAAGTAGCATTCCCCGCCTCTCCATTTCAAGACTATAGGTGATACTCATTTTCATAAGTTGCTAGAGTTAAGTGGTACTTATGAGGAGTAGTGGCACTTCTTCAGTTAATGTTCAAAGTTTTAATGGCACTGAAGTAGAAGATTTACAGCTGGTGCTTCAAGATGCAGCCATTGCAATGTCCCTGTGGCCACATTGTCATGATTTGGAGTGTCTTGATTATTATCCATTTATGATTATCACAATGTCCCTGATCACATGTTTGCAAGCAAAGTCAATGGAGAAGCTGGCAGGAAGTCTCAAGTCATATCACGTGACATTGCAGTTAAGGACTGCAACCAGAACTGCTGAAACTGCTGTCATAAATTTGCAGGATCACATGATTTTCCACTTTATGACATTCATTTAGTGACAGAGTCCCAGTTCCAATTACAGTCTTAACTGAGAAGTGCCTGTAATACATGAGGAGGGAGAAGCCTACTGGTGGTATTCTACCAGTTTGGGCCAGTTCAGGCAAAACAATAGTAAAAAATGTTACCTTTCAGCTGAACCGGTAGTAAAAAAAAGAGCTACCAGTTCAGCCGAACCAGTATTTTTCCCCCTCCTGATGATCAGCTGTTCTGATGATCAGCTGTGCTGGGATCGCCCTCGCTGTCTTACTGCTTCAGCCAGGACGCTTCCCTGAGGCTCAGGAGGCAAAAAAACAGAGTGTGGGGGTGGGGGTAGGGTGCTGTAAAAAAGAAGCCACACCCACTCGGTCACATGGCCACACCCAGCTGGCCATGCCCACCTAGCCACGCCCACAGAACCAGTAGTAAACATATTTGCATGCCGCCCCTAGAGAAGCCCAATCATACAATCACAGCTCTGTCCCTGTCTAATCCATATGCTGACTCCCAACTCAGAACTTTCTTCCATCTGCAGTTCATGGTATGATAGTTCAAGCCAACATTGCTTCATCCCAATTTGTTTTTCCTCATAAACAAAGAGTGAAACCAGCCCGTTCCATAAGCAAAATTGGTTGCAGCGTAATTATTCCAAGCTCTTTTCCTCTTGGTTCAGTTTTATTGGTCTCTACAAATAATAATTGGCCTAAGCAAAGCATTTATTACTGCTTTACAACATGTTTTGGATCACTGAAGACCTTATTAAATGAACACATCTATAAAAATAGTCTGTGATTAAGTGACTTTCGCAGTAAAAAAAAATGGCTTAGTACCCTGTCTTAATGCTGACATCGAGCCTTATGTCCAATTTGAAGCATCTTTTATTAATCTGGAATGGCTTGAACTTGAATGGCAAATGTTACAGAAATTAAACAGTCCAAACTTGCAACAAAGGGATTTCAATCATCTGTACAGGAAGGTTGGGTTTTTTTTCCCTTTGCAAAGAATTGAAATTGGCACCATGGCGAGAAGCTGCATCTGCAAAACAGATTTTACAAACTTCTGTAATACTTCAAGAACCTGCAAATATGATGTTTCTTTTCACACTGGAAAAGACAGGACAAAAATAGTACATTTTTGCAGTGGTGCAGCTAGAATGTAATGCTTTCAACTGCCACATACCTTTCTTGATATGGATTGTGGGGCGGTGTTGTGGGATATTAATAATGTATGGTTGTTATTGGCAAGCAGCATCTCTGTGAAACAATTCTGTAAGCGCCAAAGCATTTGCTGAATGGGTTCTGCCGTATTCTGATCACCACATCTATCAAAGCAGTTGGCAAGGATTTATTCTTGCTTTCCAATGATAATTTGAGTGACTATTTAGTGATGATGTTCTGGACTTCGGTCCTTTTGGACTGTAATTGCACCACTGTGTTGCAACACAGGTAACATTGCTCCTGCAAATACTTTTTGTCTCAGTTTCACTATCAAAATGCACCAATGACTGCATTACCTACATCAAGATACTTAAGCAATAGTAACTCATGTCTTAATGATCACTTAGGTAAGCTACTACACTTTGGTCTGTTTGTGGCTCTCTTTAGAAAGAATCTGGGAGCCACAGTTAGCACAAAATATAGCATCCAGACCCTTGTGACAAGTTCTCAGTTCAGAACAGAGGTTCTCATGTTTGGTAACTTTAAGATATGGACTTTAATTTCCAGTATTCCATAGCCAACATGCTGGAGAACTAATATCAAGCATGCTGTCTGGGGAATTCTGTGGGTTGAAGACTATATGTCTCAATGTTGCCAAAGTTAAGGAACGCTAGTTTATAGTAGCATTTTTCTGAAATCACTGCACAGTTAACCAGCTTCGAGGCTCAGTTCAGAGCATGGATTGTCATCTTTAAAGCCCTCAGTGGTGGAGCATCAGGATGCAGCAGATAATATCCCACTGGAATTGAATCTTCCCATCTGTAAGTAATTAAGAGAAGGCTTGTGGTGTGTCCCATCTCCTGAAGAGTTACCTCAGACATTATCAACTACAGCTGTCCAACTTGTGGCCCGTGGGCCAGACACATCACACACTGGCCACGCCTTTGCCCAATTTAGCAAAGGGGGAAAGTCATGATATGTCACATGATGAGGCTATGATAATGCGAGTTTGACACCCTTGTTATAGACCATAATGAAGATGATCTTGGGGGAGATATGTTGTAACCATTATCCAGATAAGAGGGGCTTAAGTATTTTGAATGCAGAATAATAAGATACCATTCAGACGTGAACCAGGCCTTACACATTGATTGAACTATAAGAAGGAGGGGGATGTACAGCAAAAACTTGTAACATTCTGTTATTGTGGCCAATCTCAACACAATTTATTTAATTTTCCTATAGAGTTAATTGGAATGAACCTAGTGGGACTGATAGGCATGGACCAGGCAACAGACCTCAGTAGCAGCCCCAACTTATTAGATTGTCCTTAGTTTTTATAAACTACTCAAAACAGTGCTGTTTCAGCAAGGATCTGGCTTGTAGCATTGTTTAACGTACCTGTGAGGTATTTGCTTACTGGGATTCTAAACAGCATGTAATTATCTTGCTATGATTTTGTTGTGACCTGGCCAGAGTTCATTTTGGTTGGGACAGACTCTGAATTCTGTCAATAAATAAATGAACAAGAGAATGATAATGAGCTATGTAGCCATATGATCCAGCATTGTCTCATGGAACACACTAAAGTCCTAAAGAAATAGCAAGAGTGCATGACAAGAGTATTCATCTTTGTCTCCACAAATCCATTGGTGCCAGTAAAAGCCATGTCTATACCACATGCACCATGAGGCAAATTCCTGAGCTCATATAATGACCACTTGTGACTTTTCCAGCCAGCTTCTAACAAAATCAATGGGTGAAGCCAGTCTCACTTAACTGCATAATGCACTTAACAATCTGTCATGTCCCTGGTGGAGACTGACTCTGAGGGAGAGGAGAACAGCCGACAGGGAGTGGAAGTCTGGCTCCAGAGGTTGTGGAAGAGGCTGGGGAGGGGCAGAGGCTGGCTGAGCAGTCAGATGAAGAGCCAGGCCCATCCCCTATCCATCCTAGGGCACACAGGGAGGAGATGATAGGGGAGAGATTTGGTCTCCTCGGGAGGAGAGGGCCTTGATCCTCTTCATGGGCTGCAGGTGTGAGAACTGAATAAGAGTTTGGACCTGTGTAATAGCAAACGCTGGAAACAAAGCGTGTTTTATTTTGGTCTGAAGTTATCTTGGTTGGAGTCCTTCCAACAGAGTGTGCCTTGTTATCTCCTTGAATTTGGTAAATACTTCTCCTGTTCTGTTGTGGACATTTATTTTACCTCTATCTGCTCATTAAGTTCGGACTTTATTGCTTTCTTTTGAAGACTATTTTTGAGTACGTTTTATCTCCAGCTGAGTATTATTGAACAGTGGGGCCAAGTTGGAGGCAATAAAGGACATTTATTTACATTTTGGATTTTGTTACATTTGTGTTACACTCTAAGTCATCACACAATCAGAGAAATTTACTTATCCATGGAAAAAAGGTCATAAAATCAGGCATGACTCACTTAATAACCACCTTGCTTAGCAACAGAAATTCTGGTCCCAGCTGTGGTTGTTGGTCGATGATTACCTGTAGATGTTTTACATGCCCAAGCTCTGTTGGGAGTAAGATAAACAGACTGTGTCAATCTCTTCCTAGTACAGTGATGAAAAAATAATCAATAAAAATTATTGTGAACATTCTGGAAATAACTAAACAGAATACAGGTAGTTCTCAACTTACAACAGTTCATTTAGTGACCATTCAAAATTATAATGGCACTGAAAAGTAATGACTTATCACCATTTTTCATATGTATGACATACTTCATAAGTACTTTCATACATATATGGTGGCATAATCATGATCAAAATTCAGATGTTTGACAACTGGTTCATATTTATGACCTTTGCTGTGTCCTGGGGTCATGTGGTCACCTTTTGTGACCTTCTGACAAGCAAAGTCAGTGGGGAAGCCAGATTCATTTAACAACCATGTTACTAACTTAACAACTGCAGTGATTCACTTAACAAATATGGCAAGAAAAGTTACTTAACTCACTTAACAAATTTCTCATTGAGCAACATCAATTTTGGACTCAATTGTGGTTGTATGTCAAGGACTACCTGTCTCCCAAATATTTTTATTCTTGATTTCCTGCCCACAAATTAAATACCATTGGAGGATCTCTTTGTGCTGCCCAAATGCCTAAAGAGCAATAGCAATAGCACTTAGACTTATATACTACTTCACAGTACTTTATAGCCCTCTCTAAGCAGTTTTACGGAGTCAGCCTATTGCCCCCAATAATCTGGGTCCTCATTTTACAGACTTTGGAAGGATGGAAGGCTGAGCCTGGTGAGATTTGATCTGCCAAATCGCAGGCAGCCGGCAGTCAGCAGAAGTAGCCTGCAGTACTGCACTCTAACCACTGCACTACCGTGGCTCATACATGGAAGAGACTTGTCCAAAACAAACCGGAACATAATCTAGAATCTTGAGTTCTAGATCCCATAGAGGCTGCCATACTTCAGCTTGAATAATCCCTACAGATGTATTTCTTGGCAACCTGAAAACTTGGCAGATATGTAGAATCCTCCCAATTTCATGAAAATTTTACTCCAAGGCCAGCTGTTTGTTGCTTGATAAGTTTCTTGCTTGGTATGGCATAAATCTCCTTTATGATCATTTCGCTAGGCTAACCTGTTGGCTTAACTGATGGATGCATTAGGGGAAAGGAATACTGGGATAAAATTTAATTCATCTTTGTAATATTGACATCCTTGCGTAGTCCCCAAGGGAGCATCCTGCTATGCTAAACATTTCACATTGGTTAGCATAAGCCTGTAGGGCTTGGCTGTTGCATCAGATTGATGAGCTTTGTTGTGATTATATAAGGGTCCAATAAATTAACAGCTTCTCAATAACAACAACAAAAAACCCCACGTATAACAATTCGGAAGTCAGGAAAATAGCTCAGGTGCTCTGCTCCTATTTTACAAATCCTGACACTTATTCCAGCTTATACAATCTTTGCAAAGTCACAAAATCTTTTTGGAAAGAGCCCCATCACCACCACCATGGGACTAAAATTGCAAATGAAAGAACATTAAATCAAACTCCCAATTTTAGAACTTGTCATTATAACAGATTTTAAATATAATGGCACCCGTTTTCCCATCAATCCACACTTCGATATTCACATATAGGGTGAAAGGGATCAAGAAGGCAGATACAATGACACATGTCCCACTCTGCTTTTACAGACATAGTCACTATTGTCCATTTTTACATCCTTGTTCCTCCATGGATTCATCCTCTTTACTAGAGACAATATTTTTGGATGCTTGCTTCAGATAACTTCTTGGTTCTCCTTGGAAAATGTATTTGCTTTTCAAGAAAATTAATATTCTGGGTTATTAAATTTGTAAACTTTACATTATAATTTTCCAATCCTCTCTAGCACCCTATCCTTCATTCCTCCATCATTTGCAATTATGGAATGAGCATGTAACCTGAAGTATTTACAATAGTCCCTATAGTTAAAAATAGCAATCATTAGATCTACTCTAGAAGCCCAGTAGGAGAATTGCAAATGGACCACTGTGATGGATCATCCAAAATTCATTTGTTAAGAAGCATTATTTTTTATAAATATGGTGAAGTAGATTTGTATTACAAATATTTGAGATTGCTATAGCCCAACGCATTGGGAAAAATATTCCATAAAACATCTGTCAAAAAGAAATGGTTCTGATCAGACCTTATATTTCTTTTATACATGCCTACTCAATCTTGGCAGGCATTATGTGAGCATTCTGTCAGGCATAGGAAATCAGAAGCCACGTCAGAGTTCAAAAGCCCAATGAGTTTATTCCATGCAACCTAAACACAATAATCTCATCTACAATGGCCAGTGCAAAATTGGTGTCAGATAAGAGACAGTAGACTTCAAACAAGGCTGGACTTGGGTCTCTTATGAGGATGTTGTGATTCCAAACTGACGGTGCATCTGACTTCACCCTTGGGCTCAGCTAGATCATCTCTTCTTACAGGTACAACTTTGTTCTGTTTCTTTATTCATTACTGTAATATCCAGAGGTGGCATTCAGCAGGTTCTGACCAGTTCTGGAGAACCGGTAGCAGAAATGTTGAGTAGTTTGAAGAACCAGCAAATACTACCTCTGACTGGAAGTTTTACAGTATCCTTTCCCTGCTACGCCCACCAAGCCACACCCACAGAATCGGTAGTTAAAAAAAATTGAATCTCACCACTGGTAATATCCTTTTTTTCCGGTCACATGGAGAGTGTTGTAAACAATATGTAAATCATTGGCAAGACGACCTGTCTTTGATTTTTTTCTGCCCATTCCATGAGATCTTGGATGTTTCCCATGCTTTAGAAACCTTTGATTAAATAATGTAATTAATGGGAACTATGAAACATTCCTTTTCAGTTGCTGTATCTGCCTTGTAGAATGGTATATCTTCCAAGATTCAAATGCTGAACAACTCCTAAGTTCTTTTATAAGACATTAAAGTTTTATTTCCCAGGTAGGGTGTATTTCATGTGTTTTATTGTTTCAGTTCACTGTACTGAGAAGTAGCCATGAAAATTGAATAAATGAATGAATGAATGAAGTTGATTATAAGCAAAAAAAAGGGACTTTGGGGATGTAATACTTCATTAATATTTTTTCATATCTTAAAGAGATTTGTCTATTGTAACATTTGGGGTATGTTTAAGATAATAAAGAAATAGCCATAGCACTTAGGCTTATATACTGCCTCATAGTGCTTTATAGCACTTTCTAAGTGGTTTACAGAGTCAGCATATTGCCCCCAACAATCTGAGTCCTCATTTTACTAACATTGGAAGGATGGAAGGTTGAATCAACCTCGCTTGCTTGCATTACTGGCTCTGGAAATCTAAGAGTTAAAGTCCACCAGTCATAAAACAGCCATCTTTCCCCATCTCTGTTGCATTCTAACCATTGCACCACCACAACTCAGGGTTTAAGTATGGTTAAGCTATTGGCAAAAACTTGAAAACTCATGTACAAGTTTATTATCATCAAGACAGTAATTTTTGTCTAAATAGCATTTTGAAGGCTTCCGCTAAATTTAGAGGATAGAAAATTGGGCAAACATTTCTCCACATTTCTCTAAGACAGTGTTCCTGACTCTCAGCAACTTTAAGAGTGTATGAATGAACTTGCAGAATTAATTAATAAATTCATTCATTTACTCGTTTATGTGTTCATGTATTCATTCATTCACCCACAACGTGATTTACTCACAAACGTCTACACTGGTGTTTCTGCTTAATGCCAACCTTCCATTTTTAAGAATGTGCTGATGTTCATTGGCAGCCTCATGCCACCCAGGCCTTTTGTCAGAAAAGTATGGGTATCAGTGGTGGGATTCAATTTTTTTTTTACTAAAAAGTTATGTGGGCGTGGCTTGGTGGGCATGGCAAGGGAAGGATACTGTAAAATCTCCAGTCAGAGGCGGTATTTGCTGGTTCTCTGAACTACTCAAAATTTCCACTACCAGTTCTCCAGAACTGGTCAGAACCTGCTGAATACCACCTCTGATGGGTATATAGCAGTGGTAGGATTCAAATTTTTTTTACTACCGGTTCTGTGGGTGTGGCTTGGTGGGTGTGGCTTGATGGGCATGGCAGGGGAAGGATATTGTAAAATCCCTATTCCAACTCCACTCCTGCAGGAAGGTTACTGCAAAATCCCCATTTCCTCCCCACTCCACTAACCTGCTTTCCAGCTCCGTTCTCCTGTGCAGGGCAACAATAGAAGACCCAGCCAATCAGCTGGGACTCGGGAGGCAGAGAATAGATGGGAGCGGGGCCAGTCAGAGGTGGTATTTGCCAGTTCTCCGAACTACTCAAAATTTCCATTACTGGTGCTCCAGAATTGGTCAGAACCTGCTGAATACCACCTCTGATGGGTATGTAGACAAGAAGCTGATGAGGAAGCAGAAAGAAACATCTGGAATGTATGGCTACTACAAGGCAAGCAAAAAAAATAGAAGTCACCTGCCAGGACCACAATCTATGGCCAGTAGTCTATTGTGGTATGCTTCAAGTCTGGAGCTTGGCTTAGAGTTTGGGCTGTTGTTCAGTGTCAACCAAAAGAATAACTATCTTGAGGCACCTGCTACTCAAGGGTGGGATTTTACAAGTTCGGACTGGTTCGGGCAAACCAGTAGTTCCAGTGATCATTTGGCCCCACTCGTCCCTTCCCTTTTCCTGCATTTTATTTCCTTGTTTTTGAGCACAGCTGATTCGTGCAGCCGAGCAGTTCGTCACGCATCAGCTGTTTTACTCACTGGGGCTGCAGTAGAAGATAAGTATTATAGCTAAAAGAGGTATTTTCTTAATGTTGGACGCATATACAAAGTGCATGCTCACCAAACCAGTTATTACACAGGTTGAATTGCACCACTGTATCTACTGTAAAACCAATCAGTACAGGAACTTTGAAAAGGAATCACAGGTTGTATGCCATTTTACAAACTTTAGAAACTTTGGGTTATTTTAAGGACTCTTAAAGACGTATTTACATGGCAACATTAATTTGCAATGCCTAGGAAGGTGAACCCAGAGCAACAGCCTATAGTACAGTTATCTGTGATACTGTGATGTGTCCAGTCCTTGAAAGAGGGTGAACCCTCACTGAGGGCAGTCTCTTTTCTATCTAATCAAGGACAAAAAAATCCAGACTCGGTAAGTTTTTTTAAAATTATGTTCTTATTGTTTAGCTTCCATCTAGGAAAGTAGCTGCTGAAGTCAAGAGCCACCATTTTCATTTCTCTCCTGCATGCAGTTCAGCAGCCTTTTTCTAAAAAAAAATTATTGATATTGTTCAGTCAAAACTCACGGTAGGCTTCCTGCCATCTGGGTGTAATAACATAAGGTATTGATTTATTCTCCTAATATAGGAGGAAAACAAGCTATGTGAAAGCGTACGTGGGGTGTTAATATTTCACCAAGTGATAATAATGAATCACTGCAGGGATTTTTTTAAAATTCATACACAGCATACTATTTGCATATATTAACTAGTGTTTTGCCTCCTTCTTCCCTTCTTTTGCTGGTCAACAGGATAGTACTTGATTTTGGTAAACTCCATAGCTGAAAGCTCCATCCTTTTTTTATATACTGTACTTCATAGTTTCAATCAGCTTGGCTCAGAATAGCTCATGCCAAGTACACTGTATCTCTCAAGGATGCTAGTATTGTTTCAGGGTGATGACAGTTCCTTAGATCAATGTTTCTCAACCTCAGCAACTATTGTATACAGATAGATGATAGATAGATAGATAGATAGATAGATAGATAGATAGATAGATAGATAGATAGATGATAGATGATAGATAGATGATAGAGATAGAGAGAAATAAGATAGAGGTGATAGATATATGATAGATAGATGGATGGATGGATGGATGGATGGATGGATGGATGGGTGGATAGATGATAGAGATAGAGATAGAGAGATAAGATAGAGATGATAGATAGATGATAAAAGATAGATAGATGATAGATAGATAGAAATAGAGATAAATATAGATGATAGACACATGATAGAGATAGTGAGATAGTGAGAAAGAGGTGATGATGATGATAGATAGATGATAGGTAGGTAGGTAGGTAGATAGATAGATAGATAGATAGATAGATAGACAGAATAATGATGATAGCTAGAAGATACCTTCTCAGTTAGTTAGATTAGGAGTCCCCAACTCACAGATCACAGACCACTACCAAGCAGTGGCCCATTCAAAATTGTGCCATGGAAGCTGTGCATGCAGTTCCACTTGCATGCACAATGGATGGGTGAGCATGCATGCACAGCTCCATTTGTGCAAATGGTGGGTGCACATGCCCAACACTTGTGAAAATGGAGCTGCACATGCATTCACACCCCACTTGCATGGAACCATCCCATCTCCCACCCCACCCCAGACCGGTCCTCAAAGCTGGAAAGGTTGGAGACTGCTCAGTTAGATAATAGATGATAGCCAGCTAGAATGATAGATAATGATGATGATAGCTAGAGAATAACTGGAAGGTAGCTAGATGGATAGATGATAGATAAATAGATAGATGGATTATAGATATTAGCTAAATAAGCAGATATAGATGTCAATGATGATGATGACAGCTAGCTAACTAGATGATAGATTTTGTGTGTGTGTGTGTGTGTGTGATGGCAACAATGATGACAACTAGATAGATAGCTGGCTAGATATGAGAGAGGGAGGGAGGGAAGGAGGGAGGGATGGAGAGAGAGAGAGAGAATGTTGAAATCCATGCATCTTAAAGTTGTTGGGGTTAATAGAATAGAATAGAATAGAATAGAATAGAATAGAATAGAATAGAATAGAATAGAATAGAATAGAATTCTTTATTGGCCAAGTGTGGTTGGACACACAAGGAATTTGTCTTGGTGCAAATGCTTTCAGTATACATAAAAGAAAAGATACATTCGTCAAGAATCATACGTACAACACTTAATGATAGTCATAGGGTACAATAAACAATCAAAACATACTAGGAAACAATGTAAATCGTAAGGATACAAGCGACAAAGTTACAGTCATACAGTCACAAGTAAGAGGGGATGGGTGATAAGGAGTCATGAGAAGAGTACAGTAATAGTAGTGCAGACTTTGTAATAGTTGAACAGTTAAGAAGCACAAGCTTAGCTGAATGAGAGTTGAATGAGAATGAGTGTTGAAATTCATGGAGGTTGGAGGCCTTTCTCCAACAATACTAATGGGTATCTTATTTAGAATGTGAATTCGCTTTTTTTCTTGTCTTTATTTTTTTTTCTCCTGTCATTTCAAATACCAAAATGTCCAAGATGATCCAACATACATCGAGTTGGCAGACCACACTGGCTATAAGTTAAAGCAAGTTAACATAAAGTGATTGAATGTAACAATGAAAACTTTTTTATGGTCTTAGATCAGAGTTCTTAAACTGCAAACAGATGTATAAATCTATCATTTCTGCTCATCTGCTCAATAATTCAGTTGCACTCCAGCTTTAATTTGTATCTGTTTTGGGGGAAATGTTTTAAAATATAAAGTTAAATATACATTTTCTCTTCAGACTGCTGCAAACTATATTGCAGCGATTAAACAAATGAAAATGTTGGATAGCTAAATTTTGATTTGCACAATTGCCTGAGAGAAGTAGAACAGCTAATTTACAATATTAATTTGCAAAAAAACCTCAACATCCCTAAAACTGTCATTCTGTAAAGTACCATTGAATAATTTCTAAAATGGTATTCAAATGCAAATCTCTGCACTTGTTTAGAGAAAAATAATGAGCCCAACACTGCAGAACATAGATGTTGTGGAAGATTCACAGCTTCCATAGAAAACAGCAGCTCAAATCTGCCTTTCAAATACTCTTCAGTGATATCATGGAAAGGGATGGCCAATTGCATGTATTTATTTATATAAACATTTATCACCTATTTTTCCAATGTCTATGCATTACCCAAAGATGAAACTACAGTATTGCCATGATAATACCAAACTGTATGATCTGATAATCTCCTAGATAATTGAGAGATAGCACTCTTCCATCTGTGATTCTGCTACTGCCATTCGAAAGAGCGGGGGGGAGAGAATGGGAGGGAAGGAAGGAGGGAGGGTGAGAGGGAAGGAAGGAAAAGAAAAGAAAGGTGGAAAGAAAGAAAGAAAAAAGGAAGGAAAGAAAGATGGAAAGAGAGAGAAAGAAAGAGAGAGAGAAAAATTCATATGGAAAATATAATGAGCACAAATTTCTTCTGAAACTACCTAATGGCAATGACACTATGATGAAAAACAGTTTATTTCAAGGGCTTACAAAATCAGAGAATCTAAGTTTCTAATTAACCTTGAAGACTGACTAGCCCAACTCCATGCCTAAAGTACAGTGTCCCTAATAAATGGTCATCCAACTGTAAGTAAAATACATCCAGTGGATGAGAGGTTACCACTTCTCTCTTTTTTCTCCTTCTCTTCCACTGTTGAGTTGAGTCTTGGCGGTTGTCTGGATCAGTCCATGAAGTTTTCTTGACAGCATTTTATTTGATCCAAAGTGTTTTGCAGCCATATAATACTGTTGACACATGTTCAGGTAGTGGTCCACCAAGAATCTCAGATCTTTGTTGCATGTATGGTTATCCATGATAGGCTCCTTCATCCTCTATTTGAGGCTTTGATTTTACCTGCCTAAATCAAGGACATTTAATTCCTCATTGATGCAACTGGTTGGATTTTGCCTATTGTTCTAGCCTGCCAAGAGGCTACTAAATATGAATACACTTATGAATGCCATAGCCCGCAAAACCCTTTTTATTTAAAAAAAGGATAGGATAGGATAGGATAGGATAAACTTGGAAAGGACCTTGGAGGTCTTCTAGTCCAACCCCCTGCTTAGGCAGGAAATCCTATACTATTTCAGAAAATTGGTTATCCGATCTCTTTTTTAAAACTTCCAGTATTGGAGCATTTACAACTTCTGGAGGCAAGTTGTTCCATTAATTGTTCTAACTGTCAGGAAATTTCTCCTTAGTTCTAGGCTGCTTCTCTCTGATTAGTTTCCATCAATTGCTTCTTGTCCTGCCTTCAGGTGCTTTGGAGAATAGCTTGACTCCCTCTTCTTTGTGGCAGCCCCTGAGATTTTGGAACACTGCTACTGTGTCTCCCTAGTCCTTCTTTTCGTTAAACTAGACATACCCAATTCCAGCAACCATTCTTTATTTGTTTTTGCTCCAGTCTCCTAATCATCTTTGTTGCTCTTCTCTGCACTCTTTCTAGAGTCTCAACATCTTTTTTACATCATGGCAACCAAACTGGATGTGGTGTTCCAAATGTGGCCTTACCAAGGCATTATACATCGGTGTTAACTCTTCTTCTTTATTTCTTTATCTCCCACCTTATAAACCTAAGGTCCCTATGCATGAAAGTTTTCCTGATTTTCTTTCTGCAAATATTAGCTATTTGCTAATACATCTCTGCTGCATAATATTCCCTTCTTATTTTCCAATGTGTGCTCCTTTAAATTCTAAAATCATTTGAAGGCTTCCTGTGTGCCTCCAATGGTTGGATATGCATTTTCTCAATCTTTCACTGGCAAGTAGTCATGATAATAATAGAAAATAGAAGATTTCAGTACCTTATTTCTTGAGAACGTCTCAAACTTCTTATGTTTCCTTTGACTTAAGCCTGTTGAAGTGGACTCTTCTAAAAATCTAGAAACAAACACTTCTTCTAAGTGAATACAGCAGTTAGGTTTTATTTGTTTCCTTTTTATTATATTATTATTTATTACAGTTTTATTAAATCCTTATGCATTGTGTTATTTCAATACATTGATGTTTGTATAACATGACTGAACTTTATTAACATTTTATTTTTTTAGATAGCTTAGAGTATTAAGTATAGGGAAGAGAAAGGAAAAATATTCTCTTGATGTTAATTACAATTTAGGTGTCAATAAATTTGAGAAAGAATCAATACAATTCATATCAAAATATTTCTTATATACTAGAAGTTTTGATTTTAAACTGATTACTTAATTTTAAAGTGGCTGCTGTAGTTTGCCGGCAGCCTGTGCAGATGGCAGTGGAATCGGACAGTGGGAAGAAAGGGGATCAGTCCGGGAGTCTGGAGAGGTCTCAGATGAGGGCCTTGCATCTGATGCAGAGATGAGGCCAGGACCATCTTGGAGTGGGGTGCTGCCTCCGGAGCCTTTGGAGTCTGGCAGTAGCGAGGCAGAGGACTCAGGGGAGCCCATTCCCAGTGCACATGTGTGCAGAACTGCTAGAAGGTGAGAGCAGCTGAAACAAAAGGGGTGATTTGTGAATAAGGCTGGGAGGTGATTGCCTCTCCCATAAGATATAAAGGACAGGCAAAGATGATGAAACCTTTGCAGGAAGCAAAGTCATTCATTCGGTTCAAATTCTTCTTGAAGCTCTTTTGGTTGTTTTTTTTTTCTAGTTCATTTGACACTTCTGTTATTGTCAGCACTTCACAGGAAAGAAAGGTGGGTGCTTATCTCGAGGGACTGTTTGAGTTTCATTACCGGCTGGGAATGAAAATAATTCTTAGCATTACAATAAAACAAGACTTGTTTTTAAAATGAGCTTGTGTGTAATTACGGTCTTAGAAGCCTTGTTCAGAACAGTGGCCCTTGTATTATCACATGGTGTGTTTGTGTGTACGTGTGTGTGTATACATAGTACATGTTAATAAAAAAAGATAAACAGAATAAACGTAAGAATAATTAAATACAAAAAAAGTAGGAAAAAATAGCTATTGAGTTTCTGACTTCTTTTTTCATATACATCTGCTAATTTAATTATTTATAAAGTTTTAGGCTCCCTTAGAAGCCAGGCTGTAATGATTATACATTTGTCATGCGGTGTGATGTGTCAGTAAAGGAGAATAGTTGTAGCTTAGGATTGAAATGAGAGGTCCTTAGTGCTCTCTGAGCTTGGTTGTTTTCTTGCAGACATTCCATTGATGGCTTGGGTCCAGGGTACTTGTGGGAACGCCTCCTGCCAGCATCATTCTCCGATCGCCCTGTTCGCTCCCACAGGAGGGGCCTCCTTGTGATACCGTCGGTCAGACACTGTCGGCTGGCGGTTCCCAGGGCTAGGGCCTTCTCCGTGGGAGCCCCCACCCTTTGGAACCAGCTCCCTGTGGATCTCCATCTGGCCCCTGATCTCCGCTCCTTCCGCCGGGACCTGAAGACTTGGTTGTTTCAACAGGCCGGCCTGGAATGACCCGGGGGTGGGGGTTGTGGGTTTTAATTTTTAACTTTTAACTGTATTCGGCTTGTTTATTTGTTTAATTCTCTTTTATTGTAAATCCGTTCTGTTTTCTCTTTTATTGTAATTCTGTTCTGAGTCCTTAGGGAATAGGGCGGCATACAAGTCGAATAAATTATTATTATTATTATTATTATTATTATTATTATTATTATAACTAGATAACATTATTAGTACTAGTAAGTAACATTTCATTGCCTAGGTAACATCATCAGTGTTAGTCACTACTACTGATGATGTTACCTAGTTTAGGTAATGAAACATCTTTAAGAAAACAACCAAGTGCAGAGAGCACCAAAGACTCACCATTTCAACCTGAGCTACAAATATTGTCCTTTATAAGAACTATCTTGTTTAAATTTAGTTAAAATTCAATTGTGTGTAGTTTAGCTATTACTGTAATTCTTCAAATTAAGTTTAGCTACTGTTATATTCTTCAAGTTAAATTTCAAATTAATTCTTCAAATTAAGAGTACAGAAGAATCGTGCTCATGTTCTTTGAAATTATTTTTGAAACCATACCTAATAGGAGAAGTTGTAGTTTTGTTTCACATTTAAATTCCAAGAATTTCTGCATTACATTATGTATGTCTTTTGGAGTTTTTAAACTTTTTTTCTTTTTTACTTTCCATTTTACCTCTGTTTTTTACATGTCCACCACACATGATAAAACATTCCTTGTCTTTCATGACATTTCTAACACTTATCCGTCTTAGATAACACTGATGGTATTGTATAGAACTTTTTGTAACCAATTTTCCTTCAAGTTATAACTTGGTATAAATTTTCTTGTTTTAGTCCATAATTCTTCCCATTGTTGTATTGTAACTTTTTCGTTGAAGTTTTGCATCCATTTCTTCATAAGGTTTCCTATTTGTTCTGTGTCTGTGTCATATCTAAATAAACACAGGCAAACATTTTAAGTGTACTGAACACTTTGAAGAAATTATCTAATAAAGTACAAAAGACAAACAGATGAAAAAATGTAATATAAACCAAACACCAGAGGTTATAGCTGTCCAATATATTATTAACAAGTTGCATTTTTTCATCATTTAATCAGGTCCCGTTCTCAAAGATTACCTAGAAAAGATGCTGCAGTATTTCTAATAAGATTTTTCAGAAATGGTTTGCCATTGTCTCTTTCCTAGAGTGAGAGAGAGTGACTTGTCCAAGGTCACCCAATTGATTTTATGGCCAGGTCAGAACTATAATTCATAGGTTCCTCATTTCTATGCTGATGCTTTCACTATTACACCAAACTGACTCAATTGTAAATAGTTAGATACATTATTGTACCATGTTAAAAGACTAAAAACACTATTAAAATTAAGCTAAAACTGAATATCAAGAAATGTTCTCATCACTATACAAATTGCCAAATAGAATTACACGCTGTAGCAAGTACAGTTCATATTCTTTTTTTTTTTGGTTTAAATACCTTATAAAATTGAAGCATAGCCTTCATTCAAATAATCCCTAAATTTGAATGTGGTACAAATGTATTAATTTAAGAATAATGTCTAGTTTGAGCTGGTGTCAGATTTCCATTTATTTATTTATTTATTATTTATTAATTTGACTTGTATGCACCTCTCGAGCGGACTCGGCGGCTCACAGTTAAAACTAACACAATAAATAATTACCTAAAATAGAATTAAACCCACAAGCCAAATTACTAAAACAAATTATAAAACAACCCCCCCCCCAAAGAGGAGTCAGCACAGCGCAGCCTGCTCAAATAGCCAAGTTTTCAAGTCGTGGCGGAAGGTGCAGAGGTCAGGGGCCAGGCGGAGCCTCAGAGGTAGTTGGTTCCATAGGGCGGGAGCCGCCACAGAATAGGCCCAGAATAGGTATCTAATACTCTTTATGATATGATATGATTTATGATATGAAGGTAGTCTATACACCTAGGCATACAACTTAGATACCCAAGAACTGCCACAAATTGGTTAGGCATTGTTCACTGAAGAAATAAAACTGCCTTTCCAATAAGAAGCGTATAGTACTGATAGTCCTCAACTTATGACCAAATTTTGAACTAGAATTTTGATTAGTAAGCAATGTGCTTGTTGAGTAAATTGTCATGCAACTGGACCCAATTTTACAACCATTTTTACTATGGTTGTTAAGGAAATCTGGCTTCCCCAATTGACTTGATTGTTGGAAACTCAACCCAAATTGTGATCATGTGATCATAGTTTGAGGATGGATCATAATTCATTTTTTTCCAATGCTGTCATAACTTTGAAGCATCATTAATGAATAGTTGTAAGTCAAGGACTACCAGTATCC
This sequence comes from Naja naja, assembly GCA_009733165.1. NCBI lineage: Eukaryota > Metazoa > Chordata > Lepidosauria > Squamata > Elapidae > Naja > Naja naja. The sequence continues at coordinate 14,853,809 of CM019155.1, read as the reverse complement.
TTGCAGCAGGCTGTATAGTACATATGAACTATAGAATTAATTCCCTTGCCATTGAAAGCAAGATTCATGTCCAGAGTGTCCATCAGCATTAGATATTTGGAAATCACAGAATTTTGGGATAGAGGGGGCAGGAAGATCAATGCTTTCATGATTCCCTGATGTTGTTGTTTTTGTCTTTTTTTAATCTCAACTTTTTATATGAAGTCATGGAAGACATAGTGTAGTTTCTTCTAGCATTTAATGTGATATGTTATTTTAAACATACATTGGACGTGTGAAAGTCATGCAGACATGTATATCCAGCAGGTGAAAAAAAAACAGGTAGTTTCGAACTGTACTTCTCTAAATAAGGATTCAGTTTAAAGTAAGAGTTGTAAAAAAAACCATTTTGTAGATATCTGCAGAGGATGATATTAGCCAATAGCCATAGCAGCATGATACTATCAATGAATTCTTGCTGGGATGTATTAAGAGAATTAGGCTTCATTGAATTCCATACTATACTTTTGGGATACAATTTCTTTTATCCTACAAGATATTTTAGCTGCCTCTGTAAATAATTCTTTGCTTTCTGGTCTCTTTAGTCCCACTGCCACTGTTTCACTATGGCCAATGTCCTTTTCCAGTCTGGAAATCACTTTGAAAAGATCTTTGGAATGGACTGTGCTACACAAGTGTGCATTCAGCATCATTTGAAACATCTAGTATTAAGGGCAATTGGCCATATGTTTCCCTGGGTAACTCAACAAAGCTGTAGTGTTAGCCTTGAGATGAACTCAATACCCTGCATGATCATATACTAGCCTGAAAAACAGGAAATGAGGAATTGAAGGCAAGTCCTCCAGTCTCTGTGGGGATGATCGTTACCATTCTTTTTTCTTTTCTTTTTTTTTTAATGAAGAACACTGATGACTGGCAGCTCTGCCTAGATTATATTGACATTGTCTTTTGCTTATATGATTTGAAATAATAAAAGATGTTTTTGGTTTAAAGAGTTGCAGTACCCAAAAGCTCTTGAAGCCCTCTTTTGCCTTTGTGGGAAGCTCCCCCTCCCCACCCAAAGAATGAAATATTTTGGGAATATTAAAAAAAAGACAGAATATTATATTTCCCTAAAGGAGAAATGGAGAAACATATTTTTAGAGGCAGAAAGCAGCCCCCAAGTCTTTCATAATAGCCCACAGCAGATACCAGCACTTAACTGATAGTTTTGATGTAATGCAGCAGTGATGTAAAATTTCTTGGCTTCTATTTTTCACATTAAAAAACCCTTTTTTTGAGACAGAGAGATTGATCTAAATTATTCAGGTCTAAGGTGGGACTTGAACTCACAGTCTCCTAATTTTTAGTTCAGCACCTTAACTACCGTGTTTCCCCGAAAATAAGACACTGTCTTATATTTTTTTTGGCTCCCCAAAACACACTAGGTCTTATTTTTGGGGTAGGTCTTATATATTTATGGTGCCAAATAGTGGGTGTGAGTGTGTAGGGGGGGTGTTTCGCGGGTGCACGGTTGCTCCCTGAAAAGTCTTCCTGGAACTGGAGATTTACACTAGGTCTTATTTTCGGGGTAGGTCTTATATTAGGGCAGGTTTAGAAAATAGTGCTAGGTCTTACTTTCGGGGTAGGTCTTATTTTCGGGGAAACACGGTATCACACCAGACTTGCTTTCAGTTGGAATCATTCAGCATGCTGCTTAGATTTTATTTTAAATTATATTAAAGTTAATTTTAATTCTGTGCTGGACATGAGTATCAAGATTCAGCAATATATAAATTTAATACCTGAATAAATAAAGAGGCAAAATAAAAACTGTCATATTAGGCAAATTTATTGAAATTTTAATTGATAATAAGCTGCAATATCTACGTGAGATTTAAAATAATTTGGGCACCTGGGTTAATTTGCATATCATTTCACATATCAGCCTCTTTCGAAAAATAATAATAATGACAATTACAAATTTGACAAGATATTTGCTTTCATTTAATGCTGATATACAAAACCACATAAGGCCCATACACAGATGTATATTCCAGTTATATTATACACATCAACAATATCTGAAGATGCACATAGAGATGGCTGGGAATGTTGTGCAATTATGTTTTTTGCTGGTTTGTTTTTAATGAACCTGATAAAGTTTGCATGCTGCTTGACAAGCAAGATTTAAAGAAACTGAAAGATTAAAACATTGAAAGTAAGAAGAAGCAAATAGAATACTCCCCTGAGCAATTAGGACTCCAAAATTTGAGTTTGAATCCCTGAATATTCAAACAATGTTCCATCCCTTCCACCTCCCATGTTAAGAGGGTTCTTCTCTTCTTAACCTGAATGCGAGCACTAAATGCAAATATATAACAGAAGAGTTTGACTTGCATTGAAGTAAGTACGTGTTTGGTTCTCCCAAATACTTCAGTTCAATTTGACAAAGCCAGGGTTGATCAGAGTTGGAGTTGGTGATTCACAGCATCATGATGTACAATAGAATATCTTGCTGAAGATCCTTGAAACTATGGATTTTGGGGGGAGTACTTTTTCTCTGGCAAATCTAGACAACATACTAAAAAGTAGAGACATCACCCCACCAACAAAAGTATAGTCAAGGCTATGGTTTTCCCAGTTGCAATGTATGGTTGTGAAAGTTGGACCATAAGGAAGGCTGAGCATCAAAGAATTGAGGCCTTTGAACTCTGTTGCTGGAGAAGACTCCTGAGAGTCCCTTGGACCAGCAAGGTCATCAAACTGGTCAGTCCTAGAGCAGGTCAACCCTGACTGCTCTTTACAAGGCCAGATCCTGAAGATGAAACTCAGTTACTTTGGCAACCTAATGAGAAGGAAGGACTCACTGGAGAAGAGCCTAATGCTGGAAATGATTGAGGGCAAAAGAAGAAGGGGATGGCAGAGAATGAGGTGGCTGGATGGAGTCACTGAAGCAGTCGGCATGAGCTTAAATGGACTCTGGGGGATGGTAGAGGACAGAAAGGCCTAGAGGAACATTGTCCATGGGGTCACAGTGGGTCGGACATGACTTCGTAACTAACAACCACAACTTTTTCTCCTTTTTGTGATACTTTTTCTCCTTTTTTGTGATACTCATACTTAAGCAACATTCTCCTCATTATGATGAACATTTTACTGGTGCAGTTGGATGAAAATACAATCTGGTTTTAGACAACAAAGGTTTAATATTTTTTAAAAATCTTTAAATCCTGAGATTTTAAAAACTGGTATGGGAAGACTTAAAGTGAAAATACATCAGTCTTTGGAAAACATGTGGTAGTTTAGAATTAATTAATCACCACAAATTGATGGAGTTAGCAGAGATGGCTAATGTCAGCCTTCAAGACTCCTTTCTTTCGCTATCCTTTTGGCTGCCATAGTAATGGGAGAATGGTGAATTAATTGGGCTTTGTGGGGTGGGAAATGTGCTGGAGGTTTTAGACAATGAACTGTATAAGTTGGGGAAAACTTTATTGTTTATGCTTATTTGCTTGCTTACTGCACAATTGCATCTCTTTATCAAACTAGGCCAAGATCAACAGCCAGATGTCTACATCACCAGCTGAAGATGCCTCACATGACATTATACACATCTTCGATTGGATGGACTGTTTGAGCTATTGTAGGTGGGAACATTGCCATAACTTTGTATATGTGTTTTTCGCGTGTAAATCCTCAGATCTAGAATTCTTTTGATGCTACCACTTGATTTCCAGTAAAAATTTCTTTTCTCTATAACAATGGAGTCTAAGAGTGTCTTTCTTGGATTTTCAGTGGAGCACCACCTGACAGCTAAATTGACTGTTTTAAAAGAAAAAATATATAAGTACATTTGTTTTTACTCAGAAACCACTTCTGAACTTTGTGCTTGAGCTGGGAGGAAAAAAATGGAACTTTCCAATTAGATTGGTTGATATAGAAACAAATAGTTTATACTACTATGTAAAAGTAAAAAGTTGAGGTTTGATGCTACTATCGGTATCTTATTTTACTGTACCAAAGGGAGTCAGAAGTCAATGCCTTTCCTTTCTTTCCCACTTCTTTTCTGCACTTTTCCCTTCCGTTTTCCTTCCCCTATTTTTCCTACACTTTGTTTTTGTATTTTTATATTTTAGACTATAAAATAATAAAAAACAAATGAAATTTGCAAAAAAAACCTATAAAAAAAAGAAAATAATCACCACAAGAGGATTATCAAGTGCCCAGCAGGCAGGAATAAACAAATCCACTTCTTTCTTGCTATAATATATGATTACCAGTCATTTGACTAAGATCATACTTGTGTACAATACCAGATTAAATAAGAAATTAACTTTGTTTACAAGTGGTCCTTGATTTATAACCACAACTGGAACAAGAATTTCAATCACTAAAGTAATGAAGTCATTAAGTGAGTTGTGACAAGACCCAATTTTAGAAACATTTATACCAGTGATGGCTATCCTATGGCATGTGTGCCAGAGGTGGCACACAGAGCCCTCTCAGTGGGCACGCGAGCCATTGTCCAACTCAGCTCCACCATGGATGTATGTGCATGCCTCCCACTGGCCAGCTGGTCTTCGGGTCTCTGCCACACATGTGCAGAGGGCGGGGGGCATGCGGGGAGCAAGGCACATGCACAGGGGATGTGGAGCACTTGCATGGGAGAAGTGCACTCATGTGTGGGGGTGGGACGCATGCACAGGGGACGCACACGTATTGCATTTTAGGGATGCATGCATGTGTGCTTTGGGTACTTGGTGCCAAAAAGGTTAGCCATCACTGATTTATACCATAGTCATTAAGCAAATCACACAGTTGTTTAATGAATTGCCAATCATTAAGCAAATCCAGCTTCCCTAATTAACTTTGCTTGTTAGAAGCAGGCTAAGAAGATTGCAATTCTGATCACATGACCCTACGATGCGGAACTGTCATCAATGTGAGGTGGTTGCCTAGCACCCAAATTGTGATCATGTGACCGTAGGGATAGTATGATAGCCAGAACTTTGTGGACAGGTTGTCAGTCATTTTTTCAAGACCATCATAACTTCAAACCATAGTTAAATGGACAGTCTATTGTGCATGCATATGTGTTCTATATAGATCAGCTAGAAGTTTCCTTCAAGAAACTTCAGCTAAAATGAAATATGTATTTATATATTATTTCAATGTATATATTGCCCCATTTCAAATTCATGATGCTAGGTAGCTAACAATATTTTTTAAGAAAAAAAATTAAAAGCATCAACACATTAAAAAAAACAAACCTAGAGAAAAAACAGCAGCCAGGGTGAAATAATAATAATATCAATAACTGATCAATATAACCAATCGATTAAAAAACAAGGTCAATAATATTTACTCCCATGTAAATAGAGAGAGAGAGAGAGAGATAAAGTCCACAGGGTGAACTTCTCCAAGTGGGTGGAATCAGTCATTGTTATACGATACTGAGCAACAATAAGGTGTAACTTGTTCATATTTAATCTGGAATCAAGCCAATTTTGAATGAAATATTGAACTGAAACTAAAATGTCAGTGAAATTAGTATCATTTGGTTTAGACTTGTAAGAGAGATAAGACTTGTGAGAATGGAGAGAAATTAACATTAAAGAGTGAAATAAAATCTTTCTGTTGATTAGATCTAATCAACACTATTTTTTATGTTTTGGCTGCTACTCTTTAATAACATACAGCTCCAGTTCACTGTTAATAATGAATCAAATTCGGTGGAATATTGTGCTCAGATAATCACACGGGAATTCTTTTCTATTTTTGCTTCTTTTTTTAATGGGACCTTTGACTCCAGAAAATACGATAGCAGATTCAGAATGGGGCATTCTAAGTGTTCCTGATTTGATCTTCTGTCAGTTGTGGGAAATATGCTTTATTACAACTATATAAAAAGTTTTGTGATGACCTCAGTCAGCAAGGTTGCCTTAACTTATGAAAAGCAACCTAAACAAACCACAGCAAAGAAAAAAAAACTTTTTTAAAAACTTTAGAAAGTTAAAGAGGGTGACACAATAGGAAAAAGCAGGAAATGAAGAAGAATTCAAATAATAATTGCTACCTACAGGAAGGAGGGGGGAAAACCTTGTGAATTTCAAAATTATGTGACAGAAAACTTTAATCATTGGAGCAAGGTTTAATTGCTTTATTTTAGATCCACAAGTCTAAAAAATGCATCTAAAACTTACTTCAATTAAATGATTAGAAAGTGTTAATTTGCCAAAGGTGTGCTTTTCAGCCAAGCAACAGGGAGCTAGCTGTACATGTTAACAGAAATAAAATGCAGGTAATCCACAATTTAAGACCATGATTGAGATCAGAATTTCCATTGCTAAGCAAGTTGGCTGTTAAGTGAGTCACAACCCATTTTACAACCTATTTGCCACAGATTGTTAAGCAAATCATTGCAGTTTGCTTATTTGTTTATTTATTTATTTATTTATTTATTTATTTATTTATTGGACTCATATGCTGCCCCATCTCCGAAGACTCGGGGCGGCTCACAGCTAAAACCAAACATCAACATAAACAATAAAGAATTAAAAAAGAATTAAACAAACACAAGCCCAATATTTAAAGTTAGAATTAATTTAAAATCCCCCCCCCAGGAGATCAGCACAGCCCGGCCTGTTCAAATAACCAGGTCTTCAAGTCGTGATGGAAGGTGCGAAGGTTAGGGGCCAGACGGAGCCCCAGGGGTAGTTGGTTCCACAGGGCGGGAACCGCCACAGAGTAGGCTCGGCCCCGGGGTACCACCAGCCGACACTGACTTGCCGACGGGACCCCGAGAAGCCCCCACCTGTGTGTTCGCACAGGGCGGTTGGCACTTGATATCAATAAAGTTGATAAGTGAATCATGCAAATTCAGATTCCACTATTGACTTTCCTTGCCACGGGTTGGCGGAAGCGAACTGGGAAGATCACATATGATAATCACAAGATCCAGAATGTTGCAATTGTTGTAAATACATTCAACAGGCATCCAAATTTTGATCATGTGACCATGGAGTTACTGCAATGGTTGTTAAGTGAGGGGACCAGCTGCAAGTCACTTTCTTCAGTTGCTTTGTAACTTTGAATGTCCACTAAAGGAATGATTGTAGACTGAGGACTATCTATATTTTAAGAGAAATAGATGAATAAGATCTGTACCCTAGGAACAATGTAGATATGCAGAAGAGGTTGAAAAGCAAAAGAAACATCTATGCCAGTGGCACCCAGCCTTTTGGGTTCCAGATTTCTTGGTTCCATGGAGAAATTTTTTTCCATGGACCAGAGGGGTTGTGGTTTCTCATGCTGCTTGTATCCCATGGATGGGGCTTAACTTGTTTGTGTGGTCCAGTTTCTGACATACCATGGCCCAGTCCCGGTCCAGGGATCAGGGGTTGAGGACCCCTGATTTATACCAGATCTGGTCTATCTATCTGACATCTAAAAATGTCATGCCATAGGTCACAGAGAAACAATGCATCAAGACTGAAATAATGGTCAAGGATCATATTACCATATGTGGTGGACTTGTTCAGATGCAAAAAGATATTGGACTAAAATCCACATATGGTTGGAAAAATGATACAACAACACATAGACTTGAAACCAGAAATATTTTTATTGGGAATTATACCAGATGTTTACAATAAAGAGTTGAAATATTTGATTGTAAATGTTTTAACAGCACCTAGAATTGTATTTGCCAAAAATTGGAAGAATGATAAAATACCTATGCAGGAGGAAGTGATTAGGAAAATTATGGACTGTGCTGAAATGAGTAAATTGACATTTGAAATTAGAGAACAAGAAGATAAACAATTTTATAAGATATGGGATTTGTTTTATCAATGGTTGGAGAAAAAGTCTTGGTAATGCAATAGACTATATAATTTTGTAATAGAAATATAATAGGCTGATATAAAATATAATGTTGATATATATAACTATTGGATGAAAGTATAACATAAATTTTAGATTAAAAATATATCTCGTATATATGATGAAATAAATGGTTTAATTGTACACAAGAATAATTGATAAATACATAATGTTTTATTGATAATATGAGAAATTTTCTTTTGATAAATTGTGAGTGATGAATATGAAAGGATGACACAAAGGATTTGTAACCAACTGACACACTGTATGTATATATGGAAGATGGTTTTTTATGTTTTGTATGTCCTGTTGGTATGTTTGTATCAAAATAAAAACTTTTTATAAAAAAAAGACTGAAATAATGGTCAAGAATGAAAGCAGGTGACGTAATGGTCCATCAAACACAGAGGGGATACAGGAAGGATTATATGATGGATACTTCTGGCAAAGGATTTAATATTTGAATATATTACCTACCACCTGATTTTTTTTTGCATCTTATCTTTCCCAGCAATCTTTATAAACTTGACCAATTCATAGCGACAAAAAGTGAGTATGTGACTACATGGGTGTGAGTATAATGCTTAAGCAATCTTTTATCTGATTTTTTTTTTGCAGGTTAACAGTAACTCCCTGTTTTCTGTTTCTTCTCTCAAGTATTTCATTGGTGCATTAAATTCCAAATCCCTACATCTCCACTGAATTGGTAGATCCACTAATAAATTCTTCTTCTATCTCCAAACAAGGCAATGTGCTCCTAAGTCTACATTGCCCTCATCAAGATCCAGAGACTTAGATATATAAAACAGCTGCTGGTGTCTTTACTGATGAGCAAAAAAGCAGAAAATTTATCTAGCAATTAAAGAATGCTGGGTGGGACAGGAATAGAGCAAGAAAGGAAATGCAAATGCCATCTAAGCCAACTAGGTCGAAGATATGGAACGGCAGAGGCCAAACCAGATCACATTTTCCGCTGTTCTTTTGTAAAATTATGGGATGTGGATTTTATTTTTGTTAGAATATTGGAATCCACCTAGGCCAGGATCTCTCAGCTTTGATTATCATCACAATTTACCACAGACGATAACAATATTGACCTAGATTAATTTTAGGTTATGGTATGGAATATAGTGTGACTTTTTGACTAGTAAATCCAGGATGATTGGAGTTATAATATCTACCACTCCTACTTAGCATGTCCTAATAGTTGGAAATGCTGGGAGTTGTGGTCCAAACAAGCTAAGGAAAAGACTAACGATGACGAATATTTCTGAACCGCCAAGAATGGTCTATAGAAATGATTACAGACATCAGAATTTTTAATTTAATTGTAAACATGTTGTGCATTGACAATAAACGTTTGAATTGAGAATGAAAAATAAAAAGGGACTCCTGCTGTAAATGGGAGCTCCTTAGTGAGGTGTCAATATCTGTTTTATTGTCACAACATGTTTTTTATTGTGAGTTCTTTATTTGATTTTATGAACCATTAAAGAGCCACGCTGGCAGTACAGTTAGAATGCAGTATTGCAGGTTAATTCTGTGACTGCCAGCAGTTCGATTCTGACTGGCTCAAGGTTGACTTAGCCTTCAATCCTTCCCAAGTCTATAAAATAAGGACCCAGATTGGTGGGGGAAATATGCCGACTCTGTAAACCACTGTGAAGCAGTATATCAGTCTAAGTGCTATTGCTATCCACCTATAAGAATTGGGCATAAGACAAGTTTAATAAATTATTATTACAGATAGCCCTGTAATAGTTATTTGACACAACCATTCAAAGTTATGATGGCACTGAAAAAAATTGCTTATAATCAGTCCTCACATTTCAACCATTACAGCATCCCGACATGTGATCATAATTTAAATATATGCAACCAGCATATATTTACAGAAGTTGCACTGTTCCTGGGTCATATGATCATCAACTGCAATCTTTCAAGTATTTGAATCCATTTATTTTTATAGTTTGCTATAAAAATTTATAGAAACCTAAAATGGTTAGAAAGATACAATACAAAAAAATACCACCAAAAGACAAGTAAAATCCATTTTGTGCAGTGGAGCACAATACCAGTGGTGGGATTCAAACTTTTTTTTACTACTGGTTCTGTGGACGTGGCTTGATGAGTGTGGCAGGGGAAGGATACTGTAAAATCTCCAGTCAGAGGTGGCATTTGCTGGTTCTCCGAATTACTCAAAATTTCTGCCACCAGTTCTCCAGAACTGGTCAGAACCTGCTGAAGACCACCTCTGCACAATACATGCATATGTATATACACAATAGCTGAGTGAATTTCTCAACATCTTTGCTGGAAAATCACAACATGCTCTGTTTCAAAAATGTGGACGTTTAAAAAAATGCTTATTTAGAATCGTAGAGTTAACATTTCTCCCTTCCATGCAGTAATTGAGTGTTTTCCTCTTACTAAAATTGCATATACAGATGTCTATCCTTGAGAGGAAAAATGTGATGTTGTAATAGTTGGGTATGCCTTCTTCAGGAATTTGGGCTTGCAGGAATTTCTGTTGCTATATATGGTTCACAAATATAAAAATTGCTTCTTTTGCCATAGCAACTAGAGAAGACTGACTCTCTTCATTTGTGAACAACTGCGGCCCAATTCCCAAAGAAACAACCAGCTAGAATCAGAAATATTTAATGTTCATTGAATCAATCAATAGTCAACTTGTACTTTCTGTTAGAAACCTTGCTTTCCATTCAAGACATGTCACTTACAAGTTCTGGATAGTAAAATTTTATTTACTCCGGTTATAGTAAATAATAAGTGGGGTGTGATGGCTCAGTGCTTAAAGATGCTGAGCTTGTCAGCTAGAAAGCCGATAGCTGCTGCACAATGGAATGAATTCCCATTACTTGCTCCAGCACCTGCCCACCTAGAAATTGTAAAGCATGCAAATGTGAGTAAATAAAGAGGTACCACTTCAGTAGGAAGATAATCCCAGTCATGCTGGCCACATGACCATGGAAAATCTTCAGGCAACACCGACTCTGTCAACTAAGAAAAGGAGATGACCATTGCCCCCTAGAGTTCTACATGACTGGATAGGTGTTATGTATGTAGGTTTGAATGTTATTGGTTTATTTGAACTGTTCTTGTAAAATGTCAAATGGTATTGGTTTAAATAGTGCGGGAAGAAACCCTGCACTCTAATTGGCTGGCAACTACGGCTGCAGGCTATAAGAGGCAGCTGTAGCCAAGCCAACTCGGGTCCATTCGAGCTGTAGTCACTGAATAAACTCTTTGCTGGAACTCTTCGCGTCTGACTCTTCATGCAGACTTAACAATAGGGAAATTTTTACTTTTGCCTTTTTATAGAAAATAAAAAAGTAACAAGCAAAACTGGCCTCGGTATCTAGAATTAATTGAATTGCCATTGAGAGATAATTCCCAATCTGATGTGATCCAAAGTACATCTGGCAAAATACCTTCCAATAGAAACATGTTTGTGTCACTAAAACTTACAAAATATTTGCTGTGCATATGAATTTATTCTCAGATAGTATTTTTGTTTCTGATTTGATTCAGTTTCTTACCTATAATTTCCTTGGAAAACACTGAGCATTGGTAGCAATGTAAATTTGACTGCCCAATAGTCCAGGTGTATGTATTGGGACCAAGAATGTTAAGTTCTCCTTTTCTTGATCCACAAGTTAGGACAGAAAGTGTCATTGTGTATCATAACATCATATCACAAATAACATCAGTTAGGTATGTCAGGACAATGAAATGTTGTCTAGTTGTAGTATCATATACATTTCAGTTTTTTTGAAAGCCTTCAATGATGGAGCACCCAAAAGTTTTTAAGGCAAGCTATTCCATTGATTGACTGCTCTCACCATTTGGACATTTCTCCTTAGTTCTAGGTTGCTTCTTTCTTTGATTAGTTTCCAACCATTGTTTCTTGTCCTGCCCTCAGGTGCTTTGGAGAATAGCTCAACTCCCTCTTCTTTGTGGCAGCCCCTGAGAGATATTGGATATTAGATATTAGAGATATTAGTCCTGCCTTAGGTTTGAAAGCCAACTGGATAGGTAAGGGCCAATCTGTCTTTTGACCCAACTCACCTCACAGAGTTGAGTTGAAAATAGAAATTAGGTAGGTTTTTTTTTTTAATTACATTTATATGCCGCCCTTCTCCGAAGACTCAGGGCGGCTTACAATTTTTGGGATACAACCCAGTGTGCTCAGCAATAGCCTTCATTCTATTGTATATGCCTGCTTATTATTACTAAGCGGCATTTTTACAAGGTCAGCTAATTGCCCCCAACAATCTTGGGTCCTCAATTTACCTACCCAGAGAGGATGGAAGGCTGAGTCAACCTTGAGCCTGGTGGGATTCGAGCCTACAGTAATTGTAGGCAGCTGGAACTTAAGAGCAGGCATTTGCAGCCTGAGCCACCAGGGGAACATCACCTTATGGGAACATCACCTTGCACTGACTATGCTCAGATTCAACCATGGTATTCAATAACTGGACTCTCTATTCCCTTTCAGTTTTCCTTTCCTTTCCTTCTTTCCATTCCTTTCCTTTCCATTCCTTTCTTCTTTCCTCTCTTCTCCTCTTTCCTTTCCTTTCCTTTCCTTTCCTTCTTTCCATTCCTTTCCTTTCCTTTCTTCCTTTCCTTTCCTTTCCATTCCTTTCCTCTTTTCTTTCCTCTCCTCTTTCCTTCTTTCCATTCCATTCCATTCCTTTCCTTTCTTTCCATTCCTCTTTCTTTTCCTCTTTAGGAAACCCTCCCATACTACCACCTGTTACAATACTAGACAACACAGTATCAACAGTAGAGACCTTCAAATTTCTAGGTTCTATCATATCACAAGACCTAAAATGGACACCTAACATCAAAAACGTCATCAAAAAAGCACAACAAAGAATGTTCTTTCTGCACCAACTCAGAAAGCTCAAACTGCCCAAGGAGCTACTTATACAGTTCTACAGAGGAATGATTGAGTCTGTCACCTGCACCTCTATTACTGTCTGGTTTGATTCTGCAACCTAACAAGACAGACACAGACTTCAGAGGGTAATTAGGACTGCAGAAAAAACAATTACTACCAACCTGCCTTCAATCGACGACCTGCATACTGCACGAGTCAAAAAGAGGGCTGTGAAAATATTTACAGACCCCTCACACCCTGGACATAAACTGTTTCAACTCCTTCCCTCAAAACGACGCTATAGAGCACTGCACACCAGAACAACTAGACACAAGAACAGTTTTTTCCCGAATGCCATCACTCTGCTAAACAAATAATTCCCTCAACACTGTCCAACTATTTACAAAGTCTGTACTACCATTACTATTAATCTTCTCATCACTCCTTATCACCCATCCCCTCCCACTGACTGTATGACTGTAACTTTGTCGCTTGTATCCTTATGATTTATATTGACTGTTTCCTAGTATGATTTAATTGCTTATTGTACCCTGTGACTATTATATAAGTGTTGTACCTGATGATTCTTGACAAATGTATCTTTTCTATGTATACTTAGACCATTTGCACCAAGACAAATTCCTTGTGTGTCCAATCACACTTGGCCAATAAAAAGAATTCTATTCTATTCTATTCTATTCTATCCTTTCCTTTCCTCTTTCCTTCCCTTCTTTCCATTCCTTTCCTTTCCGCTTTCCTTTCCTCTCTCTTTCCTTTCCTTTCCTCTCCCCTTTCTTTTTCTTTCCTTTCCTTTCCTTTCCTTCCCTTTCCCTTCCCTTCCCTTTCCACTGTGACATCACTCATTTTATTTAGCAAGTTTGGGGTGAAAGAAAGGAAACTGTACATGTTCTCTTCCCTTCAAAGCATGGTGACATTGATTCTGTTCTACTCTCCATTGATTGGGATGAACCCATTGTCACTCTAAAGCTGACTGTATATCATACAGTTCAGATCTTGGTGATTAATCCCCTCCTGGCTAGTTTAAGTCAGAGAAAGTCCCTAGCAAACTCTGGATGGCTCTCCTATTTTGCAGAGATCACAGAAGAAATCGTTTTTCCCAAGTTACATCTGTCTTGTGTAAAGAGGATTTGTACAAGGAAGTCCCTCATGTAAAGAGTATTGAAAAATTGTTCTAAAGGATTAAAGCTCATTTAATGATGTGACCCAGAAAATCTTTTAAACAACCCGCATGGGTGTAGAAAAGATTCAACTTCAAGTAACAAGGCCATAAGTAGCAATAACGATGACTGAAGTTACAAAAAACATAGTTGGGATCCGATTGGCCTTACAGCACTGAGGGTAAAATTTTTGGTGAAATTCAAAATACAGAGTTATTTTGGGTGATCCAGATGTTTTTAGCACAATTTGATTTGTCAACAAAACTTACATCTCAGCCTCAAAATCTTTGATTCTGTCTCTTGGATGACAGAAGATGATATATCATGACTTATTTACAAATGCAAGTCCCCTTCCTTAGCTCTTTTATTATAATAAGACTAAATACAACAGCATAGAAAAGCAATTACTGTATTATGAATCAAAGAAAAACCTACATTAAAGATTCTCTTTCATACAATCCCATTGGCTTTCAGTATTATTTTTTATACAGTTCAGAAACACAATTATAAATATACTGCTCAAAAAAATAAAGGGAACATTTAAACAACACAATGTACAGTAGTTGAATGTGCTGACAACAAAATCACACAAAACTTAACAATGGAAATCAAATTCATCAATCCATGGAGGTCTGGATTTGGAGGTACACTCAAAACTAAAGTGGAAGAAAACACTACAGGCTGATCCAACTGTGATGTAATGTCCTTAACACAAGTCAAAATGAGGCTCAGTAGTGTGTGTGGCCTCCACGTGCCTGTATGATCTCCCTACAATGTCTGGGCATGCTCCTGATGAGGTGGTGGATGGTCTCCTCCCACACCTGGACTAAAGCATCCCCCAACTCCTGGACAGTCTGTGGTGCAGCGTGGTGTTGGTGGATGGAGTGAGACATGATGTCCCAGATGTGCTCAATTGGATTCAGGTCTGGGGAACGGGCGGGTCAGCCCATAGCATCAATGCCTTCGTCTTGCAGGAACTGCTGACATACTCCAGCCACATGTGATCTAGCATTGTCGTGCATTAGGAGGAACCCAGGGCCAACCGCATCAGCATATGGTCTCACAAGGGGTCTGAGGATCTCATCTTGGTACCTAATAGCAGTCAGGCTACCTCTGGCGAGCACATGGAGGGCTGTGCGGTCCTCCAAAGAAATGCCACCCCACACCATTACTGATCCACTGCCAAACCGGTCATGCTGGAGGATGTTGCAGGCAGCAGAATGTTCTCCACGGCGTCTCCAGACCCTGTCATGTCTGTCACATGTTCTCAGTGTGAACCTGCTTTCATCTGTGAACAGCACGGGGAGCCAGTGGCAAATTTGCTAATCTTGGTGTTCTCTGGCAAATGCCAAACATCCTGCATGGTGTTGGGCTGTAAGTACAAGCCCCACTTGTGGACGTCGGGCCCTCATACCACCCTCATGGAATCTGTTTCTGACCGTTTGAGCAGACACATACACATTTGTGGCCCACTGGAGGTCATTGTGCAGGGCTCTGGCAGTGCTCCTCCTGTTCCTCCTTGCACAAAGGTGGAGGTAGCAGTCCTGCTGCTGGGTTGTTGCCCTCCTACGGCCTCCTCCACGTCTCCTGATGTACTGGCCTGTCTCCTGGTAGCGCCTCCATGCTCTGGGCACTACGCTGACAGACACAGCAAACCTTCTTGCCACAGCTCGCATTGATGTGCCACCCTGGATGAGCTGCACTACCTGAGCCACGTGTGTGGGTTGTAGACTCCGTCTCATGCTACCACTAGAGTGAACACACCGCCAGCATTCAAAAGTAACCAAACCATCAGCCAGAAAGCATAGGAACTGAGAAGTGGTCTGTGGTCACCACCTGCAGAACCGCACCTTTATTGGGGATGTCTTGCTAATTGCCTATAATTTCCACCTGTTGCCTCTTCCATTTGCACAACAGCATGTGGAATTGATTGTTAATCAGTGTTGCTACCTAAGTGGACAGTTTGATTTCACAGAAGTGTGATTGACTTGGAGTTACATTGTGTTGTTCCCTTTATTTTTTTGAGCAGTGTATATAAAATGAATAAAAAGGAGCTTTTTCTGTGTTCACTATGAAACTATGTGGTAAGGCTTAGTTTTTTGGGATGAAAATAAGCAGAAAAAAAATCTGCCTCTGCCTATCAGCATCCACCGGTATTCATCTGGCTAGCATCCTGTCAGTGTGAGAGAATTGAGGGCTCTTTGGAAAGTGAAACAGTATTTGCTGTGTGAGCAAGAAGGAGATAGCAAGGAGCCTGGGTGTGGCTTAGCTCAACTGTTCTGTACTAAAGCTGCTTGGTGCTGTGAAACTAAAAGTGAATCTGAATCTCTGCTTGTGTTTTGCACTTGGAACAGATTTCTTTTCAGGTGGGGAGGGCGAATAGAACTCCTTAGCATCAGAGTGTGTTAATAATAATATAGGAAATACTAATGCTCTGATGGTCATTTTGAAAAATCTTCTGTTAGTGAGCACCTAGAAGGCAAGAGAAACATGCATGCTAAATCCCAAGTTTGTAGGCTTTATGGTTCTGGAGATTTTGTGATGAGTGATATTTCACTTTTATACAGAGAGATATTGAGTTTGTAAATCTGAATCCGTGATAATGTCTGCATAGTTTTTGTAACCTAACACACAATTCTAGGTATCGTGTAAATGATGTCCAGCTGCTTGTCCAATAACAAAAAAGAAAGAAAGAAAAATTCTGAGGAAGTAGGAATGGCAGTGAAGTGTAAAAATAATTCACCATGTATCTCTGTATAAAAATCACAGAAAAGACAACATGATCACCCCCACACTGCCAGGCAAGACACCAGAATATAAACTGTCAGCAAACTGTACTCCTTACTAGCACTGATGATGTTACCTAGTTAGGGTTATGAACAGTGGTGTGATTCAAAAAAAAATACTACCGGTTCTCTGGGCATGGCTTGTTGGACATGGCAGGGGAAGGATACTGCAAAATCCACATGCCTTCCACACTCCTGGGAGAAGGATACTGTAAAATCCCCGTTCCTTCCCCACCCCACTAACCTGCTTTCCAGCTCTGTTCTCCTGTGCAGGGCAACAAAAGAAGACCCAGCCGATCAGCTGGGACTTGGGAGGCAGAGAATAGATGGGGGCTGGGCCAGTCAGAGATGGTATTTGCCAGTACTCCAAACTACTCAAAATTTCCGCTACTGGTTCTCCAGAACTGGTCAGAGCCTGCTGGATACCACCTCTGGTTATGAAACATCTGCAAGGAAACAAGCAAGCTCAGAGAGCACCAAGGACCCCACACAACATGACTAATCATTTCACAATTGTGTACAGGTAGTCCTCAACTTATGACCACAACTGAGCCAAAAATTCCTGTTGTTAAGTGAGACAGTTGTGAGTTTATCCCGATTTGATTACCATCATTTTTAAGTGAATCAATACAGTTCTTTAATTAACCACACCGTTGTTAAGTGAATCTGGCTTCCCCATTGACTTCGATGTCAGAAGGTTTGCAGGAAGTGATTATATAATCCCGAGACATTGAAACCATCAAAAATATGAGTCAGTTAACCAAGTGTCTGAATTTTGATTGCATGACCATCGAAATGCTGCAATGGTCATAAGTGTAAAAAAATGTTTGTAAGGCACATTTTCAATGCTGTTGTAATCTCAGCCACTAAATGAGTTGTAAGTTGAGGACTATCTGTTTTAAAACAAGCCCTGGGAAGTGTCTTTTGGTACTTGATTACTGTTAATGTAGAATTATAAGAAGATGGTTTCCCCATTGAGATTCAGCCTCTATGATTTGAATTGATGAAATATTGATATGGAAGTCTACATGAAAAATATCCTGCTCGAGATAATTAGTCCACTCTTTTAGGTTGATGAAAAAAGAATTTGGGGGAAAATAGAACTTTATTACTATATACGTTGATAGCAATGAGAATTCTATATGCACAAAGATGGAAAGACACATCAATTCTACAATGGAAGAATGGAGGTGAAAGAGATAAAATTGGCGAAAATGTTAATATAGACTGTTTTATTTAAAGAGAAGAATGTATTTAGTTATGTTTCCATTTTGAAACCCTTTGTAAACTTTATGCTTGAAACAGAAAAAGAA
Source organism: Naja naja (assembly GCA_009733165.1). Classification (NCBI taxonomy): domain Eukaryota; kingdom Metazoa; phylum Chordata; class Lepidosauria; order Squamata; family Elapidae; genus Naja; species Naja naja. The sequence continues at coordinate 14,835,763 of CM019155.1, read as the reverse complement.
ATGAAACTTTTAGGTTGACTTTGTTGTTATAGAAATAATTTGAAGTGGTTTTGATATTGGGACAAGCAGTCTAGTCCCATGTACTTAAACTGAACTGTAAAGCAAAAAGTTGAAGTTGTAACTTCTGTAATTCAGAAAAAAAATGGAAGTCACTGCTTTTTTTAATCTTTGAACTATTTCTTTTCTATCTTTCCTAATGTTTTTTTTCTATTTGCATTTTATTTTTACAAAAGATATTTAGCTCATTCATTGCATATAATTATTGTGTGAACATTTGTCAAAATCCAATTGATAGCAGCTTCTGTAAAATGGTTTTTACTAAAGAAGCCAACCAAACAGACAATATTTAAATTTTAATCAATAGATAACTTTGAGTGGCAGAAGTTCTGTCCATCCTCTCCAATCAAAAGTATAGCTTCCAAGCTATTTAAAAGAGATGTCTGAAAAATGTCAATGGCATCCTTGAAGTCATGAGGAAAAACAAAAACAAAAAGTTGATCTGGGTCAGTATTTCTTACAAAAAACATTATTCAGTGGTGGGACTCAAAAAATTTTGCTACTGGTTCTGTGAGCGTGGCTTGGTCGGCATGGCAGAGGAAGGATACTGCAAAATCTCCATTCCCACCTACTCCTGGGGGAAGGATACTGTAAAATCCCCCATTCTTTCCCCACCTCACTAACCTGCTTTTCAGCTCCATTCTCCTGTGCAGGGCAACAAAAGAAGACCCAGCCAATCATCTGGGACTTGGGAGGCAGAGAATAGATGGGGGTGGAACCAGTCAGAGGTAGTATTCTGAACTATTCAAAATTTCCACTACCAGTTCACTAGAACTGGTTGGAACCTGCTGAATATCACCTCTGACATTATTGTTGCAAATCCAAGGTCTCATAACTTAGAAAACTGCTCCTGTTTAGTCATTACAGGAAATTTCCATTCCAGAATAAGAAAAAACTTATTTATTGCAAGACATGGGAACCATAGTATCTGTCAAAAGCCATGATTTCATACCAAGTAATAGAGTAAAAGAGTTGGAAGAGACCTTGGAGTCCAAGTTCAAGCAAGAGACTCTATACCATTTTGGATAAATGTTGTTCAATCACTTCTTAAAAACCTCTTTTGAGTGCAAAAAAGGCCCAAAGACCTGCTGCATTCTTTTGACAGATAATATGGCATTACTGATCCAAACTTTATCTCTTCCTGAAACCTGAAATGCCACGCCTCAGTATTAAAAATATTTGACCTTTTAATAAGGTTTCCATCTATATTCATTTGGCTAGTCTTGATCTTTTAGCAAGATCATAATTTTGGTCTTCAGAAAATTTAACCAATAAGTGGTGGCAGAATCCTGCTGATTAATTTTTACAGAAATTGTTCTACTGAAAGCATATTCTCCCTTCACTCTATTCTCTTTGTTTCTGTTTTATCTGGAGTCCTGGTAGCACAGTGGTTAAAGTGAAGTACTGCAGGCAAACTCTGCCCACAGCCAGCAGTTTGATCCTGATGGGGCTCAAGGTTTACAATCAACCAATGGAATAGCTTGCCTTCAGAAGTTGTGGGTGCTCCATGACTGGAAGCTTTCAAAAATGAACAACCATTTGTCTAAAATGGAATAGGGCAGGAGTGTCAAATTTGATTTCATTGAGGGCCAGATAAGCATTTTGGTTGTCCATGGAGGGCCCAGGGGATGGCGTGGTCAGAGTCATCATGGCCAACTGGGCATGGCTCAGGAAGGGGGGGTGAGGCCAGCTTGATGATGTTCATGTGAGGGGGTGCCTGTGGGGGCTGTGCAGAGTTTGGGAGGGAATCCAGGGGTCCCTGGCAGGTGGGATGATAGGTGGGCTTGCCTCATGGGATGAGATGAGGTGAGGCAGGGGGTGAGGTGGCTGCTGCCTGAAACCATTGGTGGGCACATGAGGGCTAGTGTCCTGGGTCAAAACACAGGCCCCAGGGACACCAGGTCCCATGCTTGCCACCCCTGTGCACTTGCTCAAGAGGCAGCAGCACGGATCTAAAACTGGCCATGGTCCAGCTCAGATGGCTGCCACCAGATTGCAGATCAGCACCCATTGGCTTGGACTGGGCCGAGGCCCCATGGGCTGGTCCTTCACTGTTTCTTGGGTGCCCCCATGGGCCAGATCTAACCACCTCACAGGCCAGATCTGGCCCACGGGCCTTGGGTTTGACACCCCTGGTATAGAGTATCCTGCTCAGGCAGAGGATTGAAAAAGAAGAATTGTGAGGTCCCTCCAATTCTATGTTCTATGTTGACTCAGTCTTTCATCCTTCAGAGGTCAGTAAAATAAGGACCCAGATTGTTGGGTGTGATATGCAAATAATGCTTACATTGTAAACTCCTCAAAAGTGCTGTAAAAATGCAATGGGGCAGTAAGGTAAAGGTTCCCCCCCTCACATGTGTGCTAATTGTTTCTGGTTCTAGGGGGTGGTCCTCATCTATTTTTCTAAGCTGAAGAGTAATGTGGTTGGCATGACAAAATGCCAAAGTTGCATGGAGTGCTGTTACCTTCCCATCAAAGTGGTCCCTATTTTTCTACTTGCATTTTTAGGTGCTTTCGAACTGCTAGGTTGGCAGAAGATGGGACAAGTTACACAGGGATTCGAACCGCTGAACTGTTGACCTTCTGATCAACAAGTTCAGTGTCTTAGCCACTGAGCCACTGTGTTGGGACAGTATATAAGTCTAAATGCTACTTTAAAAGGTTAATTCACCTTCTTGATCCATGCATGGACATACAGATGGAGATGAGAGTGGCAAATTATAAAACATACAGCACAATTTTCATATGCTCCAACACTGGAAGTTTTTGAAAAAAGATTGAGCAACCATTTGTCTGAAATGGTATAGAGTTTCCTGCCTGAGCAGGGAGTTGGACTAGAAGACCTCCAAGATCCCTTCCAACTCTGTTATTCTATTCTTCTTTTAAATCGTGGCTTGAGCAGGCATCCTTGTCCCCATGAATGTGCTCAACACCTCAGCCAATGAAAGTGTCCCTATTTTATCATTTTAAAGAAAATATTTTTTTAACTATCAGCCCATGTTCAACATCACTTGTATTTCAGTAGACATTAGAACTTCAGATAACTGTAAAAATAATTGTACAATTCAGTGAATTTCCAACAACTCAGTTCCGATGGGATGAGTGTCATTTCCATTTAGCCAAGGCTGATTTCAGGAAGCTTCTTCTATTACTATATCACAAGTAGACCTTTGATAAGAAATTTGTATTAATGCATTGCCAAATATCTGAAGGCTTGCTAATGTCTTGTTGCACCTATTGGGTTGGATCCAGGTTTAGTCCTAGTTAAAGTAAAAACACGGAAATAATGGAAAGAGTTTACATTAATAAATTAAACCTCATTCAGGTATATTAAAGTATAACTAATCTGGAACTAATTTTATTTGTCGATAACTTTAATTTATAAATTCTTGCTTCATTGCTTTTAATTAACAAATTGTTCTAGAGTTATTACCTAATGAATGTGCTCTGCTGTTTGTAGGATTTACATCTTTTTTATTCCATCTTTTTTCCGCTTAGCACAAATCACAATAAATTAATTTATATTCTAAAGAAGTTGTTACCTGTTGTTTGCTTGATCTCAATAGCCACTATTTGCCAGACAACTCCAGCGAATTTGGCCAAAGGCAACAATTTCTTGGAAATTATAATCCCAAATACTTGAAGAACACCAAATTACCCTGATATGAATATTCCCTGAAAAATTCACCAATTCTGTAAAATAGGTTTGGGTTCAATAAAATAGCCAGTCAACAACTATCCAAAAAGTTTTATGTTTAAATAGAAATGTGAATCCATCTTTTGCTTATTGCATTAGACAAGAATCCTGATAACCACTAGATGCCAACAAAGAGATCTGGAAATGTACTTATATTGCCATCTAGCAGGCATCTGAGTTTTGCAGCCCAGATATAATATGTCTAATCTCCTTCTCAAATCAATACTTTACGAAGTACACTATAATGGCCTCTTTTATTCATAGTGCACGAAGCTTTGCTTGCTGTTATAATTACTGTCATTTCACAGATAGCAGAACAGTTTGCTTTGCTTTGTTTTCAATCAATCAATTGCCCCTTTCCTCCCATGTTCTTCTCATTTTTCTGAGTCTGGACCCTGGGAGATCAAAAAGCTATACTTCCCAACCGCTATTTCTGACTTTTTACAGAAAAAAAACGTTATTAGTTCATGAATAAGCAGCTCGCAATCAGTCCCTTGTACCATTGATTTCAGATAGCAGAACTATTCCCACTGTTGCTATATTAGTTATGCATCTCAGCAATAGAACTTTATCACACAGGTGCACAGGCCACAGGAGTTTGGTGCTGTGGTACATCCAACACACAGCCAGTTATGGTTCACAAAAGTGTATGCTAAAGAATTAAACTAAATCTCTGTATAATTGCAAAAGTTTGTCTTAGACTGCTTTGGGGGTTGGATATTTATTATATAATGTTGTGGGCAATATGCTGACTCCATAAAACATTTAGAAAGGGCTATAAAGCACTGTGAAGTGGTACATAAGTCTAAGTACTATTGCTATACAGCTAGAAACCTATTTAATATGGATGTGGGAGTATCTACAGAAGGGTCAAGATTGTCCCAAAGGTGGTTTTTTCAAGAGGCAACTGGACTTCCTTGTTTTTTTTCTTTGAAGACATTTTGCTTCTCATTCAAGAAGCTTCTTCAGCTCTGACAGGACAGTGGGGAATGGAGGGATTTATATTCCTTGCAGACAGCTGGTCATTTGTATCCTTTTATTTAGAGGGTCATTGAAGCACTTGGAGGCTTATCTGTCTCCTCAGGGTCACCTGAGTAATGCTCCTGGTTCCTGTAGTCTGCAATTTTTCCTCTACACTACTCAGGTGATCATGAGATAAACCTCCAAGTGCTTCAATGACCCTTTAAATAAAAGGATGCAAATGACCAGCTGTCTGCAAGGAATATAAATCCTTCCACTCCCCACCATCCTGTCAGAGCTGAAGAAGCTTCTTGGATGAGAAGCGAAATCTCTTCATAGAAAAAAAAAACCCAGAAAATCCAGTTGCCTCCTGAAAAAGCACCTTTGGGACAACCATGACCTGTGGTGACTGAGAATCTCTACAGACATTTAGGGCTCAAGATTGCATCTAACACTTTTTGAAGTACATCATTTATGTCATCCTTATTGTCACATTGATCACACACCCTTTATAGTTATGAACTGTATTTTCTTAAATGCTAGTAGAGGTAGTACTCCACTTGTGACCGCAATTGTGAGCAAAATTCTCATCCCTAAGGAAAATGGTTGTTAACGTGCATCATGCCTGGGTTTTTATTACTCTTTTTGCCATTGTTAAGTGAAACACTGCAGTTGTTAAATTTATTTATTTATTTATTATGAGATTTATATGCTGCCCTAACTCCCCGAGGACTCAGAGCAGCTTACAATACTAAAAACCACAAAATACAAATATTAAAAGATGAATTAAACCCCAAAATCTCATAAATCAATGAAGTTTAAAATTTAACAAATTTAAAAACAACCACTAAAAAGACCCTCCCCCCCATCAGTCCTGATAGGCTAGTTGGAACAGCCAAGTTTTTAGGCCACAGTGGAAAGATCAGAGGTCAGGGGCCACCCGGAGCTCCAGGGGCAGCTGGTTCCAAAGGTTGGGTGCCCCCACAGAGATGGCCCTCCTACCCTGGGAGCTGCCAGCTGACATTGCCTGGCTGACGGCACCCCGAGGAGGCCCTGCTGGTGGGAGCGCGCAGGGCATCGGGAAGCCATTATTGGCAGCAGGGTCTCCTGCAAATACCCCGGTCCAATGCCATGAAGGGCTTTATAGGTCAGCACCAGCATCTTGAATTTCTGAAACTGTGGTCCTGGTGGTGTTTCTAATAGAGGAGGTTTTGAAGACAAGATTGGACAAAATTTGACTGGTATAGTATGAGGTCTCCTGCCTTGAGCAGGGGGGTGGACTGGAAGACCTCTAAGGTCCCTTCCAGCCTTATGATTCTATGTTCTATGCCAGGGGTCTTCAAACTTGACAGCTTTAAGACTTGTGGACTTCAACTCCCAGAATTCCTCCTCCAGTCATGTTAGCTCAGGAATTCTGGGAGTTGAAGTCCACAAGTCTTAAACTTGCCGAGTCTGAAGACCTTTGTTCTATGCTGTTAATCGAATCCAGCTTCACCCATTGACTTTCCTTGTCCTCATCCAATTTGAAAAATCGCAAATAGCAATCACATGGCCCCAGGATATTGCAACGGTTGTAAGCATGTGCCAATTACCAAGTGGCTGATCTCCCTTATGATCATGGGGATGTTGCAATATTTGTTAAGCGCAAGGAGAGATTATTATTATTATTATTATTATTATTATTATTATTATTATTAATTAGACTTGTATGCCGTTCTCTCTCCCTAAGGACTCTGGGCGGCTCACAATATAAAAACACAATACAATAATTTACTTAAAAAAATAATTAAACAATACAAGCCCAATAATACACTAAAACTAATTAAAATTACTTTAAAAAGAAATCCCCCCTTGGTTCAGTCCAAGCCGGCCCGCTGAAACAGCCAGGTCTTCAGGTCCCAGTGGAAGGAGCAGAGAGCAGGGGCCAAGCAAAGACCCAAGCTGGTTCCACAGAGTGGGTGCTCCCACAGAGAAGGCCCTACCCCTGGGCACCTCCAGCCAACAATATCTGGTCGACGGTACCCTAAGGAGGCCCTGCCTGTGGGAGCGTACAGGGCGATTGGAGTGTGATGCCGGCAGGAGATGTTCCCGCAAGTACCCCAGACCCAAGCCATGTAGGATTTTGTATGTTGTCACTAGTACCTTGAATCTCACCCGGAAGGCAATTGGCAACCAATGCAGGTAAGTCAACTTTTTCAAAGCTGTTGTAACTTTAAATGATTGCTAAATTAATGGTTGTAAGTCAAGGACTGCCTATAATGAATTAAGAGGAGCAGAATTTTCCAAAATAGTACCCAAAGAGCAGACCATATTTTGTAATGTATGAGATACTCCCCTACTTACTTACATTGCATTAAACCATGGCTTGCTTCATTTATTGGTTAATCAAATCACAGTGGGCTGATTAACACACTACGCTAATCCATAAACCATACACTACAAACCAGAATCACTAGGTACATATATCACACTAAGCCAAAACTAAGTTAATTGTATTAGTTAAATCTATTCTATTCTGTTCTGTTCTGTTCTATCCACTTCTTAGTGAGATATGTGGAACAATTGACAAGAATTGTCATTGAGTCCATCTACCTCTATATGGTTAGCAGTGCTCAGTAGACTTTCTCCGGGTTTCAATTCATTTCTCTAACTAGAATTCTAACCAAATTCTCTAGGATTAGAATTTGGAAGCATCATTAAATGCTTTGGAATTCAGTTTCTCAGTTCCAGATTGCCATCAAGGGGTACCATAAAGCAGAAGGAAATTATTCAGGTAATAGCATATCTGCACAGTCTGTATGTTGGCAAACAGCTACTTTGATAGCTCCACAGCTCGGCAGAATAAGGACTTGCTGGCAGTCATCCTGTTATTTCTGAAGTGTCCACTCCAAAATTAGTACCAATTTGAGAATAGCCTCTCCAAACATAAGCAGTGAAATTGTTTCAATGTGAAAATTACAGTGGAGGTGATTAAAGCTGCAGCAGACAGTGAAAAGGCTTGTAGAAATAAACATCAAACGTAAATAGTACTTACACAATTCCTTGTCACCTCTTAGAGTTGATTGGAAAACAAAACTTTTGCCAGTCTCAAGTGGTTATGACCAGCGGGAAAGATGTATTTTAATCTAGGCCTTTCAAGGTCAGTTGCTAGAGCTTAAAGGTTTCAATAGAGTCAAGGAGAGCTTGGGGCAAATATTATATGATTAATAATTTTATGCAGGCCTTGGCCAACCCAGAAGCTCTATGCTGCCTACCAAATGAATGATATATAGTTTAGAATAGACTAGAATAACAGAGTTGGAAGGGACCTGGGAGGTCTTCTAGTCCAACCCCCTGTTTAGGCAGGAAACCTTATACTATTTCAGACAAATGGTTATCCAATCTCTTCTTTAAAATTTCCAGTGTTGAAGCATTCATAACTTCTGGAGGCAAACTGTTCCACTGATTAATTGTTCTAACTGTCAGGAAATTTCTCCTTAGTTCTAGGTTGCTTCTCTCCTTGATTAGTTTCCACCCATTGCTTCTTGTCCTGCCCTCAGGTGCTTTGGAGAATAGCTTGACTCCCTATAGAATCAAGATCACGTGAAGTGTTGAGCCTTGGTGGTGCAGGCTGTTAAATGCCTAGCACTTAATTCCAGCTGCCTGTAATTAGTGCAGGCTCGAATCCCACCAGGCTCAAGGTTGACTCAGCCTTCCATCCTCTTGGGGTAGGTAAATTGAAGACCCAAGATTGTTGGGGGCAATAAGCTGACTTTGTAAAAATGCCACTTAGTAATAAGCAGGCATATACAATGGAATGAAGGCTATTGCTGAGCGCATTGGGTTGCGCTCCAAAAATTGTAAGCCACCCTGAGTCTTCGAAGAAGGGCGGCATATAAATATTAATTTTAAAAAGTGTTAATACCACTTTATAATGCCTTGGTAAGGCCACACTTGGAATACTGTATCCAGTTTTGGTCACCACAATGCAAAAAAGATGTTGAGACTATAGAAAGAGTGCAGAGAAGAGCAACAAAGATGATTAGGGGACTGGAGGCTAAAACATATGAAGAACGGTTGCAGGAACTGGGTATGTCTAGTCTAGTGACAAGAAGGACTGGGGGAGACATGATAGCAGTGTTCCAATATCTCAGGGGCAGCCACAAAGAAGAGGGAGTCAAGCTATACTTCAAAGCAGGGGTCGCCAAACTTTTGGACCTCAGGGACCACCAAACTAATAATTTTAAATCCAGGGAACCACTAATATGAATTTTGACTGATGGTGGCTTGCTGATGTTGGTGGGAGAGAGAGAGAGAGAGAGAGATGATCTAACTTCTCTCTCTCTCTCTCTCTCACTCACTCACACACACACACACACACACACAGAGGCAAGGGTGGGATTCAAATTTCTTAACAACCGGTTCTTGGGCAGGACCTAATTTGTGGGTGTGGCTTGGTGGTCATGTGACTGGCTGGGCATAGCTTGTATGTGCATATTATAAATATTTATGTAAATATTGATTTTTTTAATTAAAAAAAGAGCAACTTTTACCCAAAATCAGGCAAAGCAGGCAGGCAGATTGAGTTGCTCACAGAATCATAGATTTACTCAGAGATCTATCTTTCTGCCATCGGCTACCTGCACTGAATAATAGAAGTTTCAGTCCTAAGGAAGGTTTGGATCTGCTTAAAAGCAGAGCCAAAGATCTAAAGATTACCTAGAAAGCAAGAAATCCAACGATTTTCTGCTTTCAAGCTAATCTAAATCTCCTGGCATAGCAGAACAGCTGATGGTCAAGAAAAAAAAAAGGAAAAATAGCAACTTAGCAGGCAAGTTTGCCAAGTAAGGAGTGAATGGGCGGGGAGGGTTCCCATGGGCCATGTGGGCGGTGCAGCCTTGCATTCCTGTGCAGCCTGGATTAATTGCTTTGGGAGGGTGCTCTGAGGGTGACATTTCTCTGTGGACCACCAAAATTTTCTCGCGGACCACCAATGGGCCATGGCCCACCGGTTGGTGACCACTGCTCCAAAGCACCTGAGGGCAGGACAAGAAGCAATGGGTGGAAACTAATCAAGGAGAGAAGCAACTTAAAACTAAGGAGAAATTTCCTGACAGTTAGAACAATTAATCAGTGGAATAACTTGCCTCCAGAAGTTGTAAATGCTTCAACACTGGACGATAACCATTTGTCTGAAGTGTTGTAGGGTTTTCTGCCTAGGGAGGGGGTTGGACTAGAAGACCTCCAAGGTCCCTTCCAACTCTTCTATTATATTCTGTTCTATTCTAATTCTAATTCTAATTTCTTCTATTCTATTCCATGGCAGCCCCTGAGATATTGAAACACTGCTATCATGTCTCCCCTAGTCCTTCCTTTCATCAGACTAGACATACCCAGTTCCTGCAACTGTTCTTCATATGTTTTAGCCTCCAGTCCCCTAATCATCTTTGTTGCTCTTTTCTGCACTCTTTCTAGAGCACTCACATCATCACAGCGGTGTCATGTGACATATCAGGACTATTTCCCCCTTCACTAAACTGGGTGTGGACGTGGCCAGCATGTGACGCATCTGACCCATGGTCTGGGAGTTTGACTGCCCTGTTCTAGGGTCTCAACCTCTTTTTTACATTGTGGCAACCAAAACTGGATACAGTATTCCAAGCGTGGCATTATAAAGTGGTTTAAATTTTTAAAGTTTAAAATATTTTTAAAATTCAAAATAAAGTTTAAAATAAATAGATGGTGGAGGAGGAGAAGGGGAGAGAATATAGAAATGCAGCCATGGCCCCTATTAAATTTACAATACCAATAGAAAAGAATATTTGTACCTCAGAGCTGAACTTGATGTGCCCTGAGCTTGGATATTTTCCTGCAGACATTTCATTATCCAGCTAGGTAACATCATGAGTGCTAGAAGGGAGCTTGCTCTGTTTATAAAGTCACTAGTACATAAACAGGAGCAAAACCCAATCTCTTCTAGCACTAGTGATGTTACTTTATTTGGGTAATGAAACGTCTACAGGAAAACAACGAAGCTCAGAGAGCACCAAGGACCTCACATTTACAATTATGCTTATCTGTTAATATGTTCACATGGCTGGCATATTAATAATTGATCCTACAGAATTGCCCCCAAGGTTTTGTTTATTCACACTTTGATATGAACAGAACGTATGACCTAGTTATATGTGCAGCTCTCATTCTCCCATATTTATCAGTTGTATCTGCCAATAAATTTAGGAATCCTTCATAAGCTCAACCCCAAAAACTTTAACCTTAGACTGTCTACTATTGACCTCACCCCTTTCCTAAGAGGTCTGTAGGGGAAGTGAATGCGCAACGTGCCTACCGTCCCTGTCCTATTGTTTCTTTTTATTTTTCTTATATGTATTCATTTCATGTATTTACAACTATGTTTATACTTATACCTGTTATCTTATAATCGCTTGATGAAAATAAATAAGTAAGTAAGTAAGTAAGTAAATAAGTAAGTAACCCTTTCTTGCCTAACCCTTTCTTTCTACAGCACCTTTATCAGTCCTTTCCTCCCAAATACTATTCTCCTTTCCTAGTCTTTTATAGTTGATGTTAGGAATGGAATTAGAACACAGAATAATAAGATTGGAAGTGACCTTGCAAGATCTTCTCTGCTTGCTGGAATAATGTTTTACTTATTTGTCCCTCTTTCCATTTTTTTTCTCTCAGTTTATCAGACAGTTCTTTATGCAGCCATGCTGGTTTCATCTGAAGTTTCTTTTTTTCTTTCTCGGTAATCTTGTGTACACTGGGCTTTTGTAATCTCATTTTTCAGAGTTTCCCAAGCATCTTTAATTGTTTTCCTATTTAAAATTGACCTCCATGGAATCCCTCCTAAGCACACTTAAGTTTGTTGAAGTCAACTTTCTTAAAACCCCTAGTTTGGCTTTATTCATTTACTTGTGCCTGCAATATATTGAATTCTAATATGACATGGTCACTCTACCCCAAAGTTCCCACAACTTCAACCCTTTTTATCATTTCACCCATATTAGTAAGAATTAAGTTCAATATATCTGACCCTTTGGTTTCCTCCTCCACCTTTTGGATGCCAACATTTTCTTCTAGGTTTGTCAGGAACCTGTTTCGTCTCCCATTTGATGCAGAGTTTGTCTCCCAGTTGATGTCAGTTAAAGTCTCCCATTATTATTGTGATGTGCTTCCTGCACACTTTGGCTAACTGATTAACAAAAGATTCATCTATTTCCTTCTAAAATCTTCTGTTTCCTCATTGGATATTGACCTTCCAGTGCAAGTTCAGATGAAAACACCACTTGTCCTTTCAACTCTTTAGCTTTCATGCCTGCTCATGGTCTCTTTATATTGTTTTCAGGCTATTTGTTGTATCATTCATCTCCTTATGGAAAAGGAGAAAGGGATTATAATCTCTGGGTTTAATTGTTTTAGTAAGCCTCTCAATCATATCTCTGATTCTTGCTCCTGGAACACAACATTCTTCCCTTGATAATTATCTAGTCCAGGGGTGTCAAACACAAGGCCTGCAGGCAGGATGCAGCCCACAATGTGGTCAGATCTAGCCCATGGGGCTGGCCTGGAAAATGTAAGAGACCGGCCTATATAGCTTCAGCCCAGTCTACCCAATGCGAAGAGGACACATTGGGCCAGTGTGGTTTCAGCCCGGTCTACCCAGTGTGAAGAGGAAAAATGCCAGCATTTTGGGGAGTGGAGTCAAGCTGGCCATGCCCACCCAATTAGCCACACCTACCCAGTTGGTCATGCACAGCCGGCCCCCTGAGTCAATCACAGCCATGATGCGGGCCTCAATGAAATTGAGTTTGACACTCTAGTCTAATCTATAGATTGTGGATTCCATTCCTCTGAAAAGTGATTCTCCTGTAACCAACTCACACCCTTTTTTGGCGGGGGAGGCTGTGTTTGTTCTACTTTCCTTCCTGTCACTGGTAACTTGATGATGTTCCTTCTCCAGATGTCTGCATGCTTTCTTCAAAGGAGAGAATATGAAATTGACTGCTTAGCTCCAGCCAGGATGGCTGGACTGGACTGCATGGATGGCATTGACATTGCTCTCAAATATTTTTATTATTAAATTATTACCCTGTTTCCCAAAAAATATGACCTACCTTGAAAATAAGTCCTAGCTTGATTTCTACACATGCACTCAATATAAGTCCCACCCTCCAAAATAAGCCCTAATTAAGATCCTTCCCACTCCAGAGTGGATGGGTAAAAATTAAGCTAGGGTGGGGATGGGAGGTGTAGCTGCCTTACTACTTACCTTTGGACAGCTGTAGCAGGTCTCGTACACCCCAACACCTGCCTTGCTGGCCCATTTCTTCTGCAGCCAGCAAGGCTGGCAAGGCTTTCCTAAAGGCCTCTGTAGCTGATAACAAAGCCCCTGATCAATCCGGAGCTCTGTTATCGGCTGCAGAGGCCTTCAGAAAAGCCTTGCCGGCAGCAGAAGAAGTTCCTAAAGGCCTCTGACAGCAAAAAGGAGGCAGGAGCAATGCACACAGGTGAGGTTACTCAGTGGATGACATCCCCCAAAAATAAGACCCAGTGCCTTTTTTTTGGTGGAAAAAAAAAGACAGGGCCTTATTTCAGGAAACATGAGTAAATGAAAATACCATTCTTTCACAGATAGCGGTCATGTGATATAGAAAATGTCTTCGATAACCACAAGCAGCCTTTACATATTACAGAACTACAACACAACATCTACAGACTTCAAATGTCAAGGAACTGGAAATCCCATGCTTAAACATATAGAGTCACACACATTTCATAGGAAGTATTTTGCAGGTACAATTTTGAGCACGAGATTGAAAAAGCGAGCTGAAGTAGAATGTTTTCTAGCTCTTTCACTTCTACTCTCTCTGTTTAATTTGAATTGAAAGATCTGGTTGAAAAGAGGATTTGCAGATGTACAAGAGAACATTTTCGCTCACTCTAATAGTCTGAATTTAAAATAGATGGCTAGCAATTGAAACAATAGTTACTGAATAATCAATAGAGGCAGTTACTGGTTTGCATTACATGAATTGGGAGAAATTGTAAAGCCAGTGGCACAAATGAATACGTGATTTGGAAACCTCAGCAGAAATAGGTTCAGCATTGATGTGGCTTTTAAGCTTGTCATCTCCCAAGGATTTCAGATTGTGTAACATTATTTCAGACTCAGCACTTACATACTAAAACAACAACAAAAAAGGGGGGCTAAAATTAGAAAAGCGAAAGAACAGGCCTGTACATCCTTCAGCAGGTACTTCTAGCCTCTCAGTATAGCTAAGCAGAAATGCAGGAAAAGTATCCATAATCTTTTATTTCCTATAAAGTACTTCAGAAGCTTTAACTCATTCAGATCAAGTCTACTTGACACTTTCTATGTCTTTCTACCCTGAATGTATGTTTACACAACAAAAGAGGGTTCAAAGAGATCATAGAGAAGGTGCACTAACCATGGATGTGTCTTTTAGTTACATCTCCTGGCTGATGAGTTGTTTGCTTTCTACCTTGTTGGGATTACTGGCTCCATAATTTCCTAGCAAATGTGTTCACTTCCAAATGATACAGTCCTACAATGAACCAAGCACAATTTCTTTCTGTTTTCCACTGACTCAAGTATATACAAAATGGGATTTTATTTTATAGAAACAGCACTCCAGTTCAACAAGAAAGCAGGCTATATAATATGTTCATTTATTTCTTAGTTTTGAATTTCTGCTCCAGTGAGCCTGCTGACATACTTAGAAAATCGTCACTTTGGTGAGCACCCATTTTTCTAAAGCTGCCTTCTTCAGCAGCAGATGAATTGCTTTCTGAGAAATTTTGTTAGAGGCTAAATAGGTCCATGAACTCTGAAAAAGCATATTCAAGTTGCCATGAATCTATGCCAGACAGAAAAATGTAGTTTAGGTAGCATCACCACCAGATGCAGAGGTGATCTTCAGCAGGTTCTGAACAGTTCTGGAGAACTGAAGCGGAAATTTTGAGTAGTTCAGAGAACTGGCAAATACCATCTCTGCCTGGCCCCACCCCCATCTATTCTCTGCCTCCTGAGTCCCAGCTGATTGGCTGGGTCTTCTTTTGTTACCCTGCACAGGAGAACGGAGCTGGAAAGCAGGTTAGTGGGGTGGGCAGGGAATGGGGATTTTGCAGTAACCTTCCCCCAGGAGTGGGGTGGAAATGGAGATTTTGCAGTATCCTTCCTCTGCCATGCCCACCAAGCCATGCCCACCAAGCCATACCCACAGAACCAATAGTAAAAAAATTTGAATCACACCACTGACCAGATAGATTTATAACCGACTGGCCAACCACACTCAGCATGTAATTCTTAATGGAATTATATTGACATGGAGGGAAGTAGGCAGTGGGGTATCTCAAAGTTCTGTCTTAGGCCCAGTACTCTTCAACATCTTTGTAAACAATTTAGATGAGGGAATAGAAGGGGAATTCGTTAAATTCACAGACAATACCAATCTGGGAGGAATCCCTCCCTCTGTCCCTTCCTAGAATTCCTCCTGGCTTCCCCATTTACTTGCTGGAAGCTTGCAGGGAGGGAAGCCTCTTTTCCACATGGAATGTAGAGAAACCTACAAAATTACTCATTGCATAAAACTGACAGTCTTAATGTCAGGCATACACAGAAGAAAGTTACATTTATGGCATTTGAGAGGATGGGCTGGAGGGCCCAAACTCATCTTTCACTCTGAGAACCTTGATTTAAGCATGGTTCAGCTCTTGAAGGTGTGTGTGTGTGTGTGTGTCTGTGTCTGTGTGTCTTTGCATCCAAAGTCAAATTAATGTTGACTTTGGCTGACTGTTTGAACAAGTTCTTACAGTTTTCTTGGCTAACTATCAAAAGTGGCTTGCCATTGCCTTCTTCCGGGATTGAAAGAGAGTGTCTGGCCCAAAGTCATCCAATCAGTTTTCATGCCTAATGCAGAACTAAAACTTATGATTTCCCGGTTTCTAGTCTGGTGCATTAACCATTGCACCAAGCATAGGGTCAGAATTAAGCTTTCAAAATGAGTATGAATTCCATTAGCATGAAATATTTCCCTTCCCCCTTTGTGCTCTTTCAAGCACAGATAGTATAGCATATAATTTGGAAGTTAAATATGTCTCTGAGAGGCTTACAATGTCAATCTTCATTTGAAATAGGAGAAAGTTCTAAAAAGGATAGTTCAAAATTGCTGTCAGGGAGTGAGGATGGGAGAGGAGGTAGAAAGGGGGTTTGAGAATCAAGCAAATACTCTTTATTTTAAAAACTCCAAGTCAGAAATTTGAGTTAATATCCTTGAAATGCCAATGGGCCTTAGTGCCATGCAATAATAATCCCAACAAAAATAAGTAATGTCTTTTATCCTGCCAATCCTTATTCCGTTTGATGAGAGAGAGAGGGAAGAAAAATCTGCTTTTGAAAGTTCTTTCCAATGCATAAATTCTTTTATTTAAAAATAGAGAACACTCTTCTCTAATATTTTTACCAGAGTTCTCTGAGTTGGCTCTTAAATTTCACACAAAATTCTTTTTCTCTCAATTCCAAGTTATCTAATTCTCATTCCAATTACAGTGGCATTTAGTCTAGATACCCAGGAAGCATAGGCTGCTTCCCAGTGGGCAAAGAGGCAGTGACACTTGGGAAGTTTGGTAGGAAGGAAGATGGCTAAGATGCCTCTTCTCAGCAATTCATAGAATATAGCTATAGCTATGCAGATAGCTGCTTTTAGTCTGGCAAGAGTCTGCCTGTAGACAAAAACCAATTAAAAATGCTCAGAAGTGACTCCAAGTCTTCATGTGTTGGTTCTTGGGACCTAATATCAATCTTAAATAAGGCCCACCAAAGGATAAACAATTAAATTCTCGCAGGATTCAATATGGATCAGTCACAAGGACAAGAAGTTTAGTCTTCCAAGCTTCCAAGGTAGAGCCAATCTTCAGGGAACTTCTCTCTACCAAACTATGTGCTTTGGACTACTCTATGCATAGCATTTATATGCTGCCTGGCTGTGTGTGGCTTGATAGCTGGCTCTCAACATCCCTATCAATAACATAAAAAGCCACACACAACCATGCAACACATAAATACTACACACAGAATAGCCCAAATGACACATTCTGGTAGAGAGAAATACCTGAGGATAGGGGCTCCAGCAGAAGTCCAAAAATTTGGAAGACTAATCTTCTAGTCCCAGGGACCGACCCAGATTGGATCCTGCAACATTATCCTGGGACTCCCAAAGGTGCTTTTTTTTCAAGAGTCAACTGGACTTTCTGGTTTTTCTTTGAAGATATTTTGCTTCTCATCCAAGAAGCTTCTTCAGCTCCAACTGGATGGCAGGAAATTTCCACCATGATCTGGTTGAATGAGAATCTCCATAGACAATTATCCTGGGGCACCTATATTTACCTTCATTCATAACTGAAATCTCCTTCAAATTGAGCTCTACTCACATCCATGTAGTTTTCTAGGCAACCTTATAGAAAGTGTAATTGCTTTCTTTACTTCCTATTCTAACCTGCTTTGCTTGAAATCTACTATCAACTTTGAAGTCTTTCTCTATATATTACCTTTCGGATAACTCTTAGGGGAACAAACTGGAAAGCAATGAAAATATGATGGTTCTAAAAACAAAGGCTGATTAGATCAACATGGACTTCAAAGTTGTAAGTAAGCAAGAAGACAACCTACATCACCATCCAGTCAGAACTGAAGAAGTTTCTTGGTTGAGAAGCAAAACATCTTCAAAGAAAAGCCAAGAAAGTCCAGTTGCCTCTTGAAAAAAGCACCTTTGGCACAACCATGGCCTGGATGACTGAGAATCTCCATAGACATTTCAGGCAACCTACAGTTTCCAAACTCCCTTTTAATCTCTCTAAAACCCTTCAAACTCTTGCTGTCAAATTTCACCAATGACCAAATTATTGCATGGCAGAGAAGAAAAAGAAAAAAAATGAACAGAATCTGCAACAGGTGTAATATAACTGGTGTAATATAATTGTTAAAAATAACTGCCAGTAAAAAAAGGGAAGGGAATGCTATCATTTCCAAGAAATTTGAATTATCTCTGCTATCTTGTTTTACAGAAGTGAAACAATTATACATAGGTTGAACAGATTTCCATTGTTTGTTTTTAAGAAAAATAGAAAAGGATCATTACTTTTCTATCTACTGGGAAGGTCTCAATATAGTGATTACATCCCCTCAGGATGTATCTTAAATACATCCCTGTTGCCAAGTGCTGGAATTTTGATCACATGACTATGGAGATGCTGCAACAGTCGTAAGTGTGAGAACCGGTTGTAAGTCACTTTTTTTCCTGTGTCATAATTTTGAATGGTCGCTAAAGGAGTGGTTGTAAGTCAAGGACAACAGATAAAAAGCCATTTATCATTGAACTGACTTGAACAAGAGACAACCGGAAAATATTGAAAAGACCAATAATTTTTTTTACAAGAAAAGTTTGTGTTACACACAAAATAATAGGTGAAATCTTTCCTCACAGTTGTATAACAGTTGAACTTACAACAGTTCATTTAGTGACTGTTTGAAGTTACAGTGGCACTGAAAAAAGTGACTTAGAACAATTTTTCACACTTATGACTGTTGCAACATCCCAGTGGTCATGTATTCAAAATCAAATGCTTGGTTCCTGACTCATCTTTATGCATCACGTGATCCCTTCTGCAACCTTCTAACAAGCAAACTTAATGGGGAAGCCAGATTCTCTTAACAAGCATGTCACTAACTGAACAACTGCAATGATTCACTTAAAAACTGTGGCAAGAAAAGTCATAAAATCGGGCAAAATTCACTCAACAAATGTCTCACTTAACAATATAAATTTCGGGCTCAGCTGTGATTATAAGTCAAGGACAACCTGCAGTTGTGTTTTGTGATTAATTTTACTAGAAAGGGGAGTTTCAACCAGATGTCAATAAATTAATTACATACATGACTCACTGCAGAAAGAACAAATCTTTTCAAATTATGGAGAAAGCATGAAATATGAAATTCAACCTGTCAACAAAACACCAAACAAAAAAGATGCAAAATTTTGGAAGTTTTGGACTGTAGTTTCTTATGTTTAACTTTTGGTGTTTTTCTAACTTTTTCCACTTCCCCAAATCCCTCTGTTTCCAGTATGCTAAAATCTATATGCCTTCCCCAAATTCCAGAGGGTTACAAGGCTAAAGATTGTCCTTGTACTATTTTTTTACATCTGCTTGCCTAAAATGTACATTACCTCTGCTTTGTTCTGCTCTGATCAAAAGGACGGGCGGGGAAAAACACAGTAATTTTCAAATGATTGCAAATCAGCTGAAGGTTCAGATTTTCCAAGTCCAAATTCCAGGATGGATGGAGGTCAAATCAGGCCGCTTTTGAAGTTGTTCGCCAACTAGCAAAAGTGGATTTATTATTCTCTTAAAATGAAGAGAGAGGTTAATTTAGGCTTTTGATAAAACCACATTGTTTCTTCTAAATAAGAGACATGCTTTTGAATTCCTAATAAGTATTGAAAAATGCCTAATGAAAAATTAGACCATCAATATTGCAAAATGGGAACAGGAAAAATGGAACAAGTCAGGCTTCCAGCATTATATTTATGTAAAAGAGCTGTTCCTATTCTTGCCCTTCTAAAAAAGAAAAATTGTCTGAAACTGCAATATTTTTTCAGAAACTATTTTCCCCAACTGCAGTAAAGGTCACTCAGAATACTTAGCTTGGGAGTTGCTTCCACATCAACCTCACTGTGACAAAATCCATTGGTTCTGGATCCATTGGCTCCAGATCAATACAAGTTGTCCTCAACTTACATCCATTTGCTTAATGACTATTATAACAACATTGAAAAAAGTGACTGACAAACATTCCTCACAGTTACAACCATCACAGTATCCCTATGATCACGTTATCCAAATTTGGGCATTTGGCAACTAGCATGTGTTTACACCAATTGCATGTGGGATCATCTGATCACCATTTAGAAGATCACCTGATCTTCCCAACCAGCTTCTGGCAAGCAAAGTCAATGGGGAAAGCTGGATTCACTTAATACCTGATTCATTTAATAACTGCAGTGACTCATTTTAACAACTGTGGCAAAACTAAAAAAAAGGATTATAAATTTGGGTATAACTCACTTAGCCACCATCAGTGGAATCTCTGGAAACTCTATTTGTGGTTGTAAATCAAGTACAAATCTCAACTCTGATTATTAGGAACGTTTGTGAAATATTGTGGCTTATCATTTACCCACCTTGCTGCAATCTTTTGTTCCAATTTACAGGTAACATTTTTCATGGAAAATCAAGGTTAAAGCTCAGTTCAGTAAAAGGCAACTGCTTTTAGTGTGAATACATAGTAGATAAGGACTTTTGTGGAGGATCAGAGAAAGTCAAGATTGATGCCCCATGATTAATGTGGCACACTTATCTTTACATGCATCATGGGTGCGAAGGCGGAGGGCCCTGATTGTATGCATACCAGCTTTCTATCTGAGTGAAGCATAGCAGCCGAGTGTGAGTTTCTGCAGACTCACTGTTGCTGGAACAGAAAGGGTCCTCTGATGTAGGAGTAGATAGAGGTTGGAGAAGGTTGAAAGAGATGGCAGATGCCACAGAAAAAATTGAGAAGCCTGTAGAAGAAAAATCTCTGCTGGATTACCCTGATCAGCCATGAGTAGATTTGTATGATTAGTATTAAACAGCAGGGTGGTTAAATGTTTTGCACAGCATATGCAAGGTTGCTCATTCAAAGAAAGCAATTTTCTTAATTGTTATGATCTTTCCCTTGGCTAGATAGCATATTTCTTTGTCCGATTTGAATGTATGTGGTTTGTCCAGGTGGCTTGCCCTTCCTTCTTTCCTTCCTAGGATTAGGGTGAGAGAAAGTGACAGTCCTAAGGTCACCTTAATTGGTTTTCTGCCCAAGGCATGACTAGAACTCACAATCTCCCAGTTTTTTTAACCACTATACCATACTGGCTCTCGAAGGAAACATAGATATTTATTATTTATTTATTAATTCGACTTATATGCCGCTCCCTCTCCAAAGACTCGGGGCGGCTATGACCAATACGGGTATGGCAAATGTACTTGAGGTCCATGATTTACAACAATTGAGCTAAAAATTTCTGCTGATAAGTGAGCCAGTTGTTAAAAGACCTTTGCTTCTTTTACAACCTTTACTCAAGTACAAAACTTTGGCAGCTACGTGTCTCTTCTTTTCAACTTGCCATTGGAGTAAGGAGAGGGGGTATTGGTTTAGTTTGGGTTAGATAGAGAAATGAAACTTCAACAATTCTACTGAAGACTTTGAGAACCTGAGACCTTTTCAAGGCCATCATAGCAAGGGTGGAGTTGAAGCAGATGGTCCCAGGGGTGGTATTCAGCAGGTTCTGACCAGTTCTGGAGAACCAGTAGTGGAAATTTTGAGTAGTTCAGAGAACTGGCAAATACCATCTCTGCCTGGCCCCACCCCCATCTATTCTCTGCCTCCTGAGTCCCAGCTTATCGGCTGGGTCTTCTTTTGTTGCCCTGCACAGGAGAACGGAGCTGGAAAGCAGGTTAGTGGGGTAGGGAGGGAAGGGAAGGGGGATTTTGCATTAACCTTCCCCCAGGAGTGGGGAGGGAATGGGGAATTTGCAGTAACCTCCCCCTGCCATGACCACCAAGCTACACCCACCAAGCCATGCCACGCCTACCAAGCCATGCCCACAGAACCGATAGTAAAATATTTTGAATTCCACCACTGAACTGGACTTTCTGTTTTTTATTTGAAGATGTTAGCTTCTCATCCAAGAAGCTTCTTCAGTTTCTTGTATGAGAAGCAAAATGTCTTCAAAGAAAAAAAAACCAGAAAGTCCAGTTGTCCCTTTGTGTCACAAAAGGTAATCATGTGACTCATTGCAATCATCATAAATACATGCTAGTTGTGAAGACTCTGAATTTTGATCACATGAGCATAAGGATGCTGCAATGGTCATAAGTGTGAGAAACAGTCCTAAATCGCTTTTTTCAGTGCCGTTGTAACTTCAAACGGTTATTAAATGAATGGTTGTAAGATGAGGATTATCTGTAATGATTATTGATTTTCATCAGATAATGTTAGCAAAAGAGGATAATTCTATGCAGGGGAAAAGAAAACAACACTTCATTTGAATTCAAAAGACACGTTCATTGTCCATTTTTATTATAAAAATAGTAAAATAGAAAAGTGTGTTTCCATATATATTAGTAAAAGATCTGAGTTGTTTCTATATTCATACTTAATGAGCATTTATTCTCTTTCTTTCTAAGTTTCAGCCCACTATTATGAAATATCTTTACAGTATTGTCACAATTTATTCTTATACCTATATAAACATTGTTCAACTCATCATAATCTATAATTTATTTATTTTTTTAAAAAAGAACTTTATTAGAGAATATAACCAATGAGTGCAAAATGCTGATATCACAGTTATTGCCTCTAGCCAAAGTTTACCATAGCAGAGTAATCACTGTCATTATTACAGACTGGAAAATACAGTTTGAGATTAGATTAGATTACAACAGTGCTACTGTGTAAGATTTTTTTAAAGAAAATTCAACCCCTTATTTGTATTAAAAGCTGGCTTTAGATCAGCTACTGCAAATTTAGAGCTAATTATTTGTCATCTGAGTAAAAATTTTATATCTTCTTATTGGTGGAGGTATGCGAAGAATTTGGATCAAGCAACTGAGAAAAGAACTCAGATGCATAATAACCCATCACATTATTTGGGAGTTGATCGCATTAATCTACCAATTCAAAAGACTTTAAAATAATAAAACTAGGGCTTCAAACATGAGGACAATAAAATACGCACACACACACACACACACCAAAATGATAATGAAGAATGGATTGTCTAGAAAGCTGACATTTTCAGGAAAAATAAATTAAAGACAAGTCAGATTAACTTTAGGATTTAGAAATACTCCTATGAAAGTAGAAGAAAAGATTAAAAAAGGAGTGGGTTATGTGCTTATGTACAATGAAAAAGGCTTACTAGTAAAGCTAGAAGAGTTGGCAGCATAAAAACATTTATTGCTGATGATAATATCATAGGATGAGCCAAGAGCAACCAGGATGATTAGGGGACTGGAGACTAAAATATATGAAGAACAGTTACAGGAACTGGGCTAGGCTAGTCTAGTGAAGAGAAGGACCAGGGCAGACATAATAGCAGTCTTCCAACATTTGAGGGGCTGCCACAGAGAGGAAGGGGTCAAGCTATTTTCCAAAGCACCTGAAGGTCAGACAAGGAATAATGGATGGAAACTGAACAAGGAGTGATTCAACCTGAAAATAAGGATAAATTTTCTGATAGTGAGAGCAATCAACCAATGGAACAGCTTGCCTTCAAAAACTGTGGGAGCTTCATCCCTGGAAGCTTTCAAGAAGAGACAAGACTGCCATCTGTCGGAAATTGTGTAAGGTCTGTTTGGGCAGTGGGATGGACTAGATGACTTACAAGGTCCCTTCCAACTCTGTATATCTGTAAGTCACAACTCAGGAGTTGAAGGAGGGGAAATATTTCTCCGAAAGGTAATATGGTTTTGTGTATTTTTTTATTAAAGATTTTTCAAAAAGATGATTAAAACGAATACAAACTAATATAAAATAAGCAAAAGAAAGAAACCAAAGAGAAAGCTAAAAGTGCAAGGAAGGAAAAAAAAGAAAAAAGATACAATATTACCTTCTAACCTTTATTGTTGTTATAAGTACAATTATAAATTTACTTTGTATACTATGGTTATAACATAACTCTTTTCTTTTTATAGTTCACCATGTTTAATTATCAAATCATAAATTCATTTTTTTCTCTTTCTTACAAAATGTTTACAAGTAGTTTCCAGGCAGCAATAAATGTAGATATTGTGTTTTCTTTTATCCAATAAGTCAATGTAGCCATCTCGGAAAGTTCTATCATCTTCACTAACCATTCCTCCATTGTGGATAGTGCCATTTTTTCAATCTTTGTATATCTTGCTAATTTTTTAATCTTGCTGCAGTTATCATGTACAAAAACAAATTTTTGGATTTTTTTCAATTGTTTTTCCATCAACCCCTTCTGTGCCCAAAATGACCCCTTAGTCTTAATTGTATATTAATCTTTAAACTCTCTGAATTAATATATGTGTTTTAATCCAATATATTCTGGGTTTTTTACTTGCCCATCAAATGATAAAATGCCCCTCCTTGTTCTCATTTCCAACATAAATTTGAAATGCAAAGATGATAAAGTTTTGAAGAGAAAAATAGGCTGAAAAATATGTTTCAGTCTTCAAGAAGTAAAAGAAAGGGAAGAGAACTTTAAATGTGATTATAGCAGAATATTTTGCAAAATACTAATCCTTTAGGTCAGTGTTTTTCAAATGTGCAACTTTGAGATTAGTGGACTTTCATCCCCAGAATTGCTGAGAATTTTGAAAGCTGAAATCTACCCTCAAGAATTGATTTAGGAAATGTTTTCCAGAAACTTAGAAGTATGAGAAGTAATCTCCAACAGTATTGCAACTAGGTGTTCTGAGATTCACATTCGTTTGGGATAAGCAATTTCTAGGGACACACTGACCAATTTCTGGTAAATAAGCTTTTTTTCTGTTGATAGTCATGATTTCTTTTTTAGCTAAGTTCAAGAGGTGGCGTAGTAACAAGGCCCTCCATAGATTTCATGGATTCCTTTTTGCAGCCAGGGAACTACTACTGATGGCCTTCCGTATATTGTGTAAGGACAATTTTGTGAAGGGCCCCATAAGAGTCATTCCTGCTAGTTGCTTTCATGGATCATCATCCTTAGATGGTTCGTGTGCAGATTCCTAAATTTCCTTAGTCTTAGTCCTTGAGACTTTAAAGAGCAAACTTGACACTTTTGTTCATCAGACCATGATGGTGAAACTACAGGAGATATTAATCATGCAGTAAACCACAAATCTTTTTTTTAATTATTATTAGTTTGTTTCATATGTAATTATGCTTCCCCCTCCATGCACTCACAACAGAATGATTAATCTTTTCTCCTTCTTTATCATGCAAAACAGAAAATGTGATGGATGCATAGAAAAAAAAATTCTAAAATGGCCAAAAAATAATCTTGGACTTTGGGGGACATAGGTGATCAAGTGGTCTTCTAATAGATGAGCATTAGCTTATTTGCCACATCCATCCCTTTGTAAATTCAACCATAACAATACAAGAACACACAATAGATACAAACTCAAGGTTAACTGCACCAAACTTGATTGCAGGAAATACGACTTCAGCAACAGAGTGGTCAATATCTGGAATACTCTACCTGACTCTGTGGTTTCTTCCCCAAACCCCAAAAACTTTAACCTTAGACTGTCTACTATTGACCTCACCCCTTTCCTAAGAGGACTGTAGGGGGGGTGCATAAGTGCACCAATGTGCCTACCGTCCCTGTCCTATTGTTTCTTTTATTTTTCTTATAGGTATTCATTTCATGTATTCACAACTATGTTTATCCTTGTAAGCAATTAACAAAATAAATAAATAAATAAATAAAATAAGTAAATAGTAAAGCCACATCCTTGTTTCTTATTTTATAGGAATGCCCAGACTGAGCCCTTAACATTCTAGATGCACCATAATGTTGGCTACATCTGGCTTACATTAACAAGAAATGCATGCATATGTGATGCATTTTGGATTTTAGAATTCTGAAGGGAAGAGAATGGGGACATGAAGAATTGCAATCTGAAATCAAGTCACTGTATAGAAAAGATTAAACTAGACAGATCTGTGTTCTTTCCTCACCCTTAGACGTCCATGCGAAACCACTTTGCCTTATGAAAATGCTATGTAGTGGATTAGTACTGAATTGCCAATCTGGATTCTTAAATAACACTTCGCTATTCTTTCTGCGTCCTGCAATTCACACATAAACCTGAAATTTGGATAGACGGTCATTTGTAAGCAGTTATCAACCAAAAACAATTATCAAAAAAGCACTCACTAAGCACCTATCTGATCTTCTGTGTCTAAACTTCTGTAAGCTGCTAGTTGCCTAGCCTGTTGCTTTGATTACAAGAAAATTGGTTACATGAAACAAACAGAGCAATTTCCAAGTAGCTTCTTCCTCTGAGCTTCATGCACACCTCCCAGCAAGGAGCAGCTCAGAAATTGCTCCATCTGTTTTCCTCTCTGTGGTTGCAAGTTTTCAGTTATTATTTTTTTCTTTTTTAACCATTCTCATTCAATTTGGCAGGAATTTGTTTTCTTTTAGCTTCCTTTTCCTAGAAGAATTAATTGTTGTTGAGAATGCTACTGACATTTTTATAAGACAACCAGCATTTTACTATAGTTACAGAGTAGGTGAAAACTATGGTATACATATAGTATATGTCATCCTGGTTGCCCATAGTTTCTGGTGCTTATATAAAGTTTTGGTTTCCTTTGAGATTTATTCAACCAAAGTGAGGCTAGGGTAGCTGCAGATTGCTGGACAGATGATTCAACTATAAAAGTGATCTATCTATCTATCTATCTATCTATCTATCTATCTATCATCTATCTATCATCTATCTATCATCTATCTCTCTATCAAGATAGAGAGATAGAGAGATTATATATGCAAACTATCCTAAAAATATGAGTCCCAGGTGTAGCTATAGGGAGGAAGCAATAGGAGTTAAGCCTCCATCGATTAACATGAGCTAATCACAGGTGGGAGGTGGGCCTATTACATGCGCAATGGCTAAATTGATCAATGATTCATAAAGGCGAATATCTCTTCAATGGTAGTTTTATACTCTGATGATGTTAATAGAGGCTAACAAAAGCTAAGTGGATAATATAGTTTAAGTTCTGTATGTATGTATGTATGTATGTATGTATGTATGTATGTATATTTTCGTAGATTTTCATGGGTAAAGGTATGTAGGTCTTGGTGTATTCGGGTCTTGTCCCGTGTAAGATTGAGAGTATCTTGGCAATGTTTTGATGAAATCTCATCCGTCATCTTCAGGCTGGTGTCTTCAGCTTCATTCTTTTCACACTTCTCCCAGAAGAACAACACAGCCAACCAACCCGTTTACAACAGAGCCAGCACACCACACCTCCCCTCCAGTATTTATAGAGAGAAGGCAGCTCCGATCACGCTTTGCTGGCACAAGCACAAAGCCGAAGACACCAGACTGAAGATGGCGAGTGGGATCTCGTTGAAACGTCGCCAAGATACTCTTAATCTTACATGGGATAAGACCCGAATACACCAAGACATATATATATATATATATATATATATATATATATATATATATATATATATATATACATAGGTATGTAGGTCTTTGTGTATTGGGTCTTGTCCGTGTAACATTGAGAATACCTTGGCAGCGTTTGAAATCTCATCCGTCATCTTCAGGCTGGTGTCTTCAGCGTTCTTCTGGGAGAAAACGATCTATCACACTTCTCCCAGAAGAGAGCTAAAGACACCAGCCTGAAAATGGCGGATGAGATTTCACGTTGCCTATTCTCAATGTTACGGGACAAGACCAATACACCAATACACACACACACACACACACACACACACACACATGTTTTCGTAGATTTTCATGGGTAAAAGGTATGTAGGTCTTGGTGTATTGGGTCTTGTCCCATGTAAGATTGAGAATACCTTGGCGACATTTCGACGAGATCCCACTAGCCATCTTCAGGCTGGTGTCTTCGGCTTTGTGCTTCTGCCAGCAAAGGGCTTCAGGCTGGTGTCTTCGGCTTTGCTGGCAGAAGCACAAAGCGAAGACACAGCCTGAAGATGGCAGTGGGATCTCGAAGTCGCAAAGGTATTCTTCAATCGGACAAGACCGAATACCAAGACCTACATATATATACACATACATACATATACATATACATATATACATATATACATATATACATACATACATACATACATACATATATATATATATATATATATATATCCAGGTCATGGTTCCCGGTCTTGGTTGTATCAAAGGTTGATATATTTTCAAAAGGCAACTGGACTTTCTTGGTTTTTCCTTGAAGACGTTTTTACTTCTCATATAAGAAGCTTCAGCAGTTCTGGCAGGATGGTAGGGGGGATAAAAGGATTAATTCTGACTGTTCTTCGGTGGGGATGGAAGAATTTGTATTTCTTGCAATCATCTGGTTGTTAGCATTTTCTCTGATAGCCCCTCACCCACCCCCCTCCCTATCATCTATCTATCTATCATCTGCCTGCTTCTCTCTCTACCTATCTAATATAAGAGCTGGTAAATCAGGCCTGCAAATTTTAATTTGTAACCCACTCTCTTACTATACACTGTAACTTTCAGACTCATCACACAACTTAAAAACTGTGAAGTTGCCAGAATGAGACTCATCTCTGCCTCACTAAGTCATAAATTTATTTCCATCTTCTTTCACAATGATAATACCATTATCCTTTCTCTGACTCAGATTCAGTAGGTACTTCAGTATCTAACAATATTCTGCCAGGATGAAAAACTAGGAATTATTTATTCCAAAATGAAGAAAGTCTTATCTACCAAAAAACATACCAACTAGAATCATAATGGGAAAATCAATGACATCCAAATTGACCAGATTAAAGTTTTCAAATATTTAGCAATCTATTCTTAATTTTCTACCACTTGGAAACAACCAACTCAAATAATTACAATATGTGCCTCCAAGTCTCCAGTGTTATAATTAGATTCACATTTTAATAATAATAGCTTTATCCCTGTAATATTTAAAGCATTTAGTGCCTACATACTGAGCCTTCTGCTGTATGTTATATAGTTTACAAAATACTGTATATATTAGAAGTGGTCCAAATTTCTAAGAACTACTGTAAATATATTGTATACTGCATTATTCAATTTGGTCCAAATGCACTTTTGTGACTGGAATTGTATTTAATAGCTAGTTCTTAAATTTGATAAAGATGTAGAAGATCATTTTGTAAACATCAATTAACAAACCTTTGCACTAGCATTGAAGAAACCAGCTACTTTGTTGATTCACAGATAGACAAATAGGGAGAAATCAAAGAATCTCTGCTCCATTCTACCTGGATTTTTATGGAAATTTTTTTAAACCCTATTCCTTTCTTCTTGATGAATCTTGCTAAAGAGATTGTGTAAGAAAGATGCTTAGAAAACAGATACTTTCTGTCCATATATATATACAGACAGTGACACTGTCCTTCATGGAGGTGCCCATCAATTTTTGTCTTCAACATAGTGTCTGAAATTTCTGAGTGAGTCTCTGGTCTAGAGTGACTTCCCAGAGTGCCTGTTTCATCTTGGAAAAAAGCTGTGATCTTTTTATTTGTCCCACTGTGGCCCTTTGGTCAATCCTAGCTCATGCTTGGGCCAGAGAAATAGCAATATTGCATCACAGTGCTTTCACAGCCCTCTCTAAGCAGTTTACAGAATCAGCCTATTGCCCCCAGCAATCTGGGTCCTCGTTTTACCCAACTCAGAAGGATGCAAGGCCGACTCAACCTTGAGCCTGGAGAGATTCGATCTGGCAAATTGCAAGCAGCCACCAGTTAGCAGAAGTAACCTGCAGTACTCCAGTCTAACTACTGTGCCACCACGGCTCATTGTCAAACGATAGCTCCAAATTTGTATATTATTGTTATTGGACGCTTTGTACCAGATCTTTTCCAATATCTACATATTTTTCCAACATTCTCTCCATCTTTTATACAAAAAGATTTTCACTAGCAAGATTTAATGTCCTAATCTTAAAATTGTTGAAGAGAAGGGACAGCAATATAGGAAGTCCTCAACTTACATCTGGTGACTATTTAAAGTTACAATGGATCCCCCCAAAGGAACTTACAACCTGGTTTCAACATTCTTTTACACACACACACACACACACACACACACACAGAGCAGTCACATGATCAAATTTCGGGTGCTTGGCATTTATAGCCATTTGTAGCATCTGTGGCTATGTGACTGTGATCTATGACCTTTTTTTGCCAGAAATAGCTCTTATTTCCGGCAAAACACACCCATTACATACAATGCTTTCTCTTAACAACCATGGTATTCCCTTAGCAATTCCACTTAATAACCGCTGCAATTAAGATGATAAAATCTGGCATGGTCACAGGCCAACTCAGTTAACGATTGGGACAACTTACATCTAAGGATCAACTATGGTCATAACTCAAGGAATATCTGTATGCCATATTTGGAATGCCTCTGTCCATGCTTGGACAAAACTATCAAGACAGTTAATATATCCCTTGTACCATATTTGGAACTCTGAGTTAATGTTCTCCCTCCTTACTAATTGCTTACTTATTTGTGGGTTGGCATGGAGTAGAGGTTGCATGCATATTGGTCTTTTGACATGACAACAAAAATTGCTCCATTCTCTCAATTTTGACTGCTCTCAGAGGATGTTGAGTTTACATTATGCTTCGATTTGAATGGTTTAGTTACCTATTACAGGCCTAGAAGGGTAATAGTTTTTACTGATTATCTCTATCTCTACCTCCCACTCTAATGTGTAAATGCCTCACTTTTTCATTGTTTTCTGTTGCATCTGTATTTTGGTCTTTGACAGTAAATCAATAAATAAAATGAAATGGAAAATGAAGTGAAAACAGTATCTTCAAAATCAAATCCCAAGGAAAATAAAAGAGTTGAAACACCGTGGATAACAGAACATATCTTTAGGGAATTATTAAGTACTTTCCAGAAACATCTTCCCCTTTTCTACAGCTTGAATATGCTACTTAAAATTGGTGATAGTGTTACACAAATCCTTTGTGCATTTTAAGAGAGCATTCCCCCCGATTTTTTTTCCAAACATTTTTTTCCAATTTTTTCTTTCATTCTCTCTCCTTTTTTCTAAGGGGGAGGGGAGGAGATGAAATGGGTAAACTTATACATTTAGCATGGGTTTTTGTTGTTGTTGCTGTTGTTGTTGTTGTGGTTGTATAACGGAAAGCTAATAGGGGCATGGTGGCCTAGCAGTTAAGATATTGGCCTGTTGACCAGAAAATTGGTAGTTCAAGACTCAAGTATTGTGTGATGGAGTGATCTCCCATTCTTGCCCCAGTTCCTGCCAGCCTAGCCATTCTAAAGCATGCAGATGAGAGTAGATAAATAAGTACCACTTTGATGGGAAGGTAACAACATTCTGTATCTTAGCATCTTAGAATCACTTTATTTTCACTTTGAATGTACAATCGGCATACATTAAAATAAAATTTTGTTGCATACAGCTCTCAAATGGTCACCATCTCCGATATACATTACACAAACATGACAAAATAAATAAATAAATACAGAATTATGCATAAACCCACATATATTATATGACACAGAGAAATAACACAGTCTATAGGTATAGTCATGCCAGCCACATGATCATGGACAGCACTGGCTTCTTTAGCTAGGAAATGAAGTGCCATCCCCTAGTACTGGACATGATTGAACAGAAGAAAACTTTACCATTTTTTTGACCTAACAGAAAGATAATTTTAAAAGCAAGATATCACAGATTTTTTGGGTCAGCAAGAAGAAAACATATAGCGAATGTTTATAGCTTGCATTTCCAGAGTGAGCGATCTCAAACCTTCATTGGATGACAGGGGCAAAGAACCATTGTAACAGAGAAATCAGAGAACTTGTGATGGCTTCTCAGGATGTCAGCTCAGACAACGAGGAAGAGCTGGATCCAGGGACTTCAGAAGGGGCTGCGGAGTAGTGTCAAGAGGGATCCAAGCCAGGAGTGGAGAAGGCAGGCATGGCAGAAAGGTTTCTGGAGAGGCAACTGGATGAATGGCCAGTGAAGAAGGAAAACAAGAGTCACAGCTGCAGCTAGAAGTCTCAGAGATCCCGCTGACAATGTGGGGTGGAAAAGATGAGGTGCACAGCTGCA
This sequence comes from Naja naja, assembly GCA_009733165.1. Lineage (NCBI taxonomy): Eukaryota > Metazoa > Chordata > Lepidosauria > Squamata > Elapidae > Naja > Naja naja. Next base: position 14,804,117 of record CM019155.1, on the reverse strand, counting down.
GCTGGCCAGCAGGCATGAGAAGGAATTGCCTCTTCCACCCAGTCTGCAGACATGCAAGGCTGAGAGGAGGCAGTCACAATGGAGTTCCGTGAGGCTATTCACAAGGCAGCACCTTTTCTGTTCCTGATGAGTGCACCAGAAAGCACTTATTTAATCAAATTTATGTTTACCAACAAAAAAATAAAGGGAGACTAGTATAGATCTATTTCAAACTATGTAAGTCTCATCAGCTAGCCATACCCTTCTGGGATTTGAACCCCAGCTACTTGCATATTAGGTAGATGTATTAACCTCTAAGCCACAGGCTCTCCTTGCTTTGTTAGCTATACCAGGGGAAAGATTAAGAGTTTTTTCCAGTGCGACTGGTCTATCTGTCCCATAACTGGGTAAACCAGGTTGCCCTGATAGACTCGTCCCACTGGAAAAAACACTTCACCTATTTAATTGGATGAGTGGAGTTGGGGTTGTTGGAAACTACGACCCATTCTCTTGCCATGCGCATGTTTTGCCCTTTGCTCTTAGTTTTCTCAACTCTGGATTGTATTATAATTGACCATGTACTTGGACCTTGGATTGTTCATGCATTTTAGACTTTTGCCTTCAGACTGGACTTCAACTGTGGACTTTCTGGACTTTTCATTTGTCTTTTCTCTTAGACCTGGTAATCTTGTATCTTGATTGAGCAGTGTTAGACTTTTTAGACCTAGGACTTTGCAAGTGAATGTGGCTAAGGTCTTGGGGGATTCACATTAGGTTCTTTGACTTTCAATAAAGGTCTTAAAACCTTTGTGCCTGCCATGCATGTGGACTGAAACAAGAAGAACCAATTTGATGTACTTGGTAAAATGTTGAGCTAGGAACCCAGGGACTAAGTTTTAATCCTCCATAAAACATGAAAGAGTCAGCCACTCCCTCGCAGTCCAATCTAACTCACAGGGTTATTGTTGTAGGAGTAAGTAAGAGGCAGGAACTTTAAGTATGTACACCATCCTGAGTTGATCCAAAATAAATATGGAATGAAAATATAATAATAAATAAATATCAAGGCATTGGTCCATCTAACTCCATGTTTAAATTAAGCATAATTTTTTGACATTGTGACAATTATACAAACTATTGATCAACAATATTATACATAAGGGGTGTCAAACTCGATTTCATTGTGGGCCACATCAGGGTTGTGTTTAACTTTGGGGGCCCAGGGTAGGTGTGGTCATGGTGGCCGTGGCCACAGTGCATATGGCCAGCTTGACATCAGTTGTGTTGGGGGCACCTATGGTGGCCCGAGAGCTGTATCAGCAAAAACAGGCTCCCAAGCTCTGTTTTTGGATGTGAAGGCCTCCTGCAACCATCTGCCAGTGAAAACAGAGCTTGATTTTGCTGGCAGAAACACCAAGGGGGGCCCTGCGGGTGAGATCTAAGTACCCTGTGGGCCGAATCTTGCCCCTGGGTCTTGAGTTTGACACCCCTGCTCTATATCATTCTTAGTTGTTGCCTATGTTGTTCTGGCTGATGGGAGTTTTCATTTAAATCACCTGGAAAGCACCAGATTGTGCAAGATTATTCAGATCCACATATATAACTTGTCCAGTTTATTTTACTGTTAACTTTAACATGTTTCATTGGCTCTGTGTCATCCTAGTTTTTTAAAAAAATTGGTTGGTTTTTAGGATGTCTCTTCTTTTGGGATGAACCTTTATTTATTTATTTTATTTTATTTTATTGGACTTATATGCCATCCCCTCTCCACGAGGACTTGGGGCGGCTCATAATTTAAAACACAATACTTCAAACAATAAATATTTAAAACAGAATTAAATCAACAAGCCCAATCGCTAAAAACCCATTAAAATACTTTTAAAAAAAACCCTGGGAGGTCAGTCCAGCCCGGCCTGTTCAAACAGCCAGGTCTTCAGATCGCAGCGGAAGGAGCGAAGATCAGGGACCAACCGGAACTCCAAAGGGAGTTGGTTCCACAGGGCGGGGGCCGCAACAGAATAGGCCCTTCCCCGGGGCACCGCCAGCTGACATTGTCTAGCCGACGGTACCCCAAGGAGTCCCCGTCTGTGCGCACGCACAGGGCAATCGGTGTTTGATATTGGCAGGAGACGCTCCCACAAGTACCCCGGCCCCATATCGTAAAGGACTTTGAATGTTAACGTCAATACCTTGAATCTCACCCGGAGGGCAACCGGTAACCAATGCAGCTCAGGGAGGGTGTAACATGGGAGTATCGGGAAACTCCCATCACAACCCGTGCAGCCGCATTCTGCACCAGCTGAAGCCTCTGGATGGTATGCAAGGGCAGTCCTAAATAGAGAGCATTGCAGTAGTCGAGTCGGGACGTCACAAGTGCATGAGTGATCGTGCGAAGGGCATCTCGGTCCAGATACGGGTGCAACTGGCAAACCAGTTGGACCTGGGCAAAAGCCCCCCTGGTCACAGCCCCCACCTGCTCCTCCAAACTAAGCCATGAATCCAGGAGGACTCCCAGGTTCCGAGCCCTGTCCACAGGGGGCAACACCTCTCCCCCTATGACCAAAGATGGAATCAACTGACTGGGCCGAGATGCCTGTACACACAACCACTCAGTCTTAGCCGGGTTGAGCTGTAGTCTGTTGCTGCCCATCCAGGTCCATACCACATCCAGACAACGGGTCATCATGGCTTGGGATGGAGATATACAGCTGGGTATCATCAGCATATGGATGATATCTCACCCCAAAACCACCCCAAAACCACAGATGATCTCACCCAGCAGCTTCATATAGATGTTGAACAGGAGGGGAGAGAGGACTGACCCCTGAGGAACCCCACATGTGAGAGCCCTCGGGGCCGACCTCTGCCCTCCTTCCAACACCGACCGAGAGGTAGGAGGAGAACCACTGCAAAACAGTGCCCCCTACTCCCAACCCCCTGAGGCGCCGCAATAGGATACCATGGTCGATGGTATCAAAAGCCGCTGAGAGATCTAATAGGACTAGGACAGAGGAAAATCCCCTGTCCCGAGCCCTCCAGCGATCATCCATCAGTGCGACCAATGCCGTCTCCGTGCTGTACCCAGGTCAGAAGCCCGACTGATACGGATCTAAATAGTCTGCTTCCTCCAGGAAAAGCGGAAACTGCTGAGCCACCACACTCTCAACAACCTTCGCCAAAAAACGAAGGTTGGAGACTGGACGGAAGTTGTTCAAAACAACTTTGCTTGAGATCATTCTAAAGTAAGGCAGATAACAGCATTGTAGGAAAACAATGTCCTTTACTAAATAATGGTTCCAGTTGAGTCCAAAACAGTAGAACATTTCTGATTGTTTTTTGTTATTCGGGTTGCTATCTCAAATGATAAACCTCAGTGAAGCAATATAATTAGGTTTTCTAGAGTATCTACCAATTAAAAGCCCAGGAAAGATTACAAAGTAAGAAAACATTAAATGCTATTCAACAGGTAATATAAAATATGTTTCCTTAATTCTTTTGAACTGATGGATTGCATATAAAATTGATTTAGGAAAGAGATGTGATGGGGAAAAAAGTTGCCTGCATTTGGAAATCTTTTCAATCACAACCAAGTTTTTCTCATTCCTTTTAATTTTTGCTTCTTGCCACACAGTGAAAGCCTTGGATTCTTCCAGCTAGAAACACTGAAACGAAACATAGCCAGACACAGAACTAGCTGACATTGATTTCAAGTTTGAGATGACAAAAAGCATAGAGACATGTTACATATTTAGACAATTAAAAGCTAAATTTCTGAAAGCTTTATTTCAGGTTGTTGCACAGGAGTGACTACAACTGCTTTGTAACCAAAAAAAATTGGACCTAGGAAAAAAGTGGGAATTTTCCTGGGATATTTGTTGATGTGGAATTAGCAAAATATGATTTTTTTTCATAAACGGAAAATGAGAAAAAAAATGGTTGCATCTGGCTAGTGCAGATGGGTGACAATTTTCCTCCAAAGGAACTATCTGAACTCCTTCCAATTCACATGTTGTTTAATCAACAACACATAAAGGTTTTTTTTTAAAAAAAACAAATGTGAGCAAAAAAACCCCAAATAATCAACAAATTTGTCATATTTACTACTCATACACATCATTCCCCCATTCTGTTCACACCTTGATGCTCAGAGAATAGCTATAAGAGGTTTCATTTTGATTAAGTGCACCTAGAGGTCCTCCATCCATCAGATTTGACAGTTTCTAAAAGTGAAAGTTCATTCCTGTTTTATTTATTTGCTTATTTTTGTCACTTTGGATGAGCTTACTTCATTCATATGATATAACTAATTCGGCAGAATCACTTGTAAAGCTATTTGCTTTAAGTGGATACTTTGCACAGGCTCCTGCAACAATAAATAATGAAAACAACAGTAATAAAATATCTGTCTTTGCACATGCTTACATAGGGCACAATAAAAAATCATTGGTGCATTATCTATACACTAAACACTTGATATTTATTGTTGTTGAAAGTATGTAGCACAAGAAAATAATACTTAATGTTATTTTCCAGAATTAATAAGTTTCCTGTATTTCCGTTTTAAAGAGAGTTTCTTCCTCAATGAATTTGGTTGCTTTCCTTGATAACATAATTTCTGGGAATGAAGAATAAAATCATTCCTTCCCCGGACAACAATATCCAACAATCTGAAAAGTTCTGTAAACTGTCTGAGAGAGGTTTCATATCTGAATCCAGCAAGAAGGATGGATAACTTGCTTTTCCTTTGACATCAGTTTTTTTATCCTCTCTGAAAAAATGCCTGAATGAAACTAGAAAGGAATTAATTACACAATGTAATTTTTAAAGGAGATCTAAACTCTTGCTAACTTGTACCAGAATTTGGACCAGAATTTCCATTGCTAAGCAAGGCAGTTGATAAGTGAGTCGCACCTGATTTTACAAACTTTTTTGTCACGGTTGTTAAGAAAATCACCATAGATATTAAATTAATCATCTGGTTGTTAAGCATACAGCCTCCCCCACTGATTTTGTTTGGTGGATGCCAGAGGTGGTATTCAGCATGCTCTGACCAGTTCTGGAGAACCGGTAGCAGAAATTTTGAGTAGTTCGGAGAACCGGCAAATACCACCTCTGGCTAGATATTTTACAGTATCTTTCCCCTGCCACACCCACCAAGCCACGCCCAAAAAATTTGAATCCCACCACTGGCAGATGCCAGCTGGGAATGTTGCCAGAGATTGTCACATGATTCTAGGAGCTACAACCATTGTGGCAACCAACAATTGCTGGTTGATAAGCACTCAAATGTTTTTCATGTGATGGCGGGGATGCTGTGATGGTTGTAAGTGTGAAGATCGGTCATAACTTACTATTTTCTGTGCCATTATAATTTCAAACAGTCACTAAACAAATAGTTGTAAATTGAGAATTTCATGTGATAATCTGATTATCAGTTGATATGCTGTGAAGTCTTTTTTCAAATGACTCTAAGAGTAGGTAGGTAGTGGCCAAGGAAAAAGACTTTTCAGTTCTCATTTAAATACCATCTCCAAGATAGATAACAGATAACAGATAATCAGAGTTGGAAGGGACCTTGTAGGTCATCTAGTCCAACCCCCCCCCACCCAAGTGGGAGACCCTACACCATTTCTGACAAATGGCAGTCCAATCTCTTCTTGAAAGTCTCAAGTGATGGTGCTCCCACAACTTCCGAGGGCAAGTTGTTCCATTGGTTGATTGTTCTCACTGTCAGAATGTTTCTCTTTTTCCAGGTTAAATCTCTCCTTGTTCAGTTTCCATCCATTATTCCTTGTCTGGCCTACAGGCGCTTTAGAAAATAGGTTTTTTTTAATTACATTTATATGCGCCTTCCCAAGACTCAGGCTGCTTACAATTTTTGGGATACAACCCAGTGTGCTCAGCAATAGCCTTCATTCCATTGTATATGCCTGCTTATTAACTAAGCGGCATTTTACAAAGTCAGCTTATTGCCCCCAACAATCTTGGGTCCTCAATTTACCTACCCCGAGAGGATGGAAGGCTGAGTCAACCTTGAGCCTGGTGGGATTCGAGCCTACAGTAATTGTGGCAGCTGGAACTTAAGTGCAGGCATTTAAAGCCTGAGCCACCAAGGCCCTATAGATTGACCCCTTCCTCTCTGTGGCAGCCCCTCAAATATTGGAAGACTGCTCTCATGTCTCCCCTGGTCCTTCTCTTTACTAGACTAGCCAAGCCCAGTTCCTGTAACCGTTCTTCATATGTTTTAGTCTCCGGTCCCTTAATCATCCCGGTTGCTCTTCTCTGTACTTTTTCTAGAGTCTCAACATCGTTTTTGTAATGTGGTGAACAGAACTGGATGTGGTACTTTAGGTGTGGTCTTACTAAGGCTTTATAGAGTGGTATTAGTACCTCCCTTGATCTTGATTGTATCCCTCTGTTAATACAACTTAGGATTGCATTGGCTTTTTTGGCTGCTGCTGCACACTGCTGGCTCATATTTAGCTGGTTGTCCACTAAGACTCCAATATCCCTCTCACAGTTACTGCTATTGAGCCTGGTTTCACCCACTCTATATGTGTACTTTTGGTTTTTCTTGTCTAAGTGTAGACTTTATTTTTCTCTACATTGAATTTCATTTTGTTAGATACAGCCCAGTGTTCTAGTCTGTCAAGATCCATCTGGATTTTGAGCCTATCTTCCTGGGTGTTAGCTATTCCTGAAAACTTAGTATCATCTGCAAATTTGGTAAGTTCCCCTTCTATTCCCTCATCTAAGTCATTAATGAAGATATTGAAGAGTATTGGGCCTAAGATGGAACCTTGTGGCACCCCACTGCTTACTTCCCTCCATGTAGACTTAGACCCATTAAGGACTACTCGTTGAGTATGGTTTGTCAGCCAGTTGTGAGTCCATCTAGTGGTGGTGCTATCTATTCCACTTTTCTCTAGCTTACTAAGAAGTAGGTTGTGGTCTACTTTGTCAAATGCCTTGCTGAAATCTAAATATATTATGTCCACAGTAGATTAAAGATCAGGGAGAAAAAGGATACCACGCCACAGTTTTGGTTCTGGTCTTTCCCATCATTCAGCCCCCATTAGAACAATCCTCAACTTGAGCCACTGTCTTTCAGCCAAACTGACTGATGGAGGAAAATGGGAGGAGGAACTACTATGTATATTCTTTCAATTTCTTAATTAAAAGTAGCACATAAACCTATCAAGTACATAAATCTAAGTAAATCATTATATAAATGCTAAGGATTAGAGACAATTAGAGGTATTCCTTGACTCATGACAGATTGATTAATGACCTTTTGAAGTTATGACTGAATTTAAAAAAAAGGATCTAAACCCAAATTTAAAGATTGGGTCTCCTCTGTGGTCACCTGACTGAATTTTGGGTGCTCAGCAACATGACTGCATTTCATAACAGTTTTGCACCTATGCACCCATAGCAAACCCTTGGTTTGCTTAACAACAATAGATTTGCTTAGGGATCGTGGTGAATCATTGCATAACATTTAGTAAACATGTCATAAATTCAGGGCATTTGTATGACCATTATGTTTTATAGCCATTACAACATACCATCATAATGGGCAGGCTTCATTGCATCATATGTTGAACACTACCTGAATTACATATGATCACCTTTGATAAAAGTAGGTTAAAAAAAATCAACAGATGGCACATATTATTTTCTGATGACATATTAATTTTTGTATGCTTATTCTTAAGTTGTTCCACCCTTCCCTTCATTTTTCCATCCCTTTTTTTCTAATATCTCACTTTCCAGTACTATGCCCACCACTCAGATTGTTAATTCATAGCTATTGTTTGTGTGTGTGTGTGTGTGTGAAACCATACAATCTTTCAAATGCAAAGCTGCAGGCCAACTCTTCTTTTCTATAAAGACAGAATTTATAAATAAAGAGGGTTCAGCGTGGGATGCCAGAGAACAAGTAAAATAACTATATCTAACCAGAGCTTCAAAAAACAAAACCTACTTCATTCTCAAGGACATATTTAAGTATTACAAATAAAGAGTTTACAAAGTCATGAATTATTGAAAGAATGAAAATCTCATTGACATTATGGTAACATATGTTTAAGACACACACCATTGGTACTGTATGTGTGCATTCCCTTTGGAGTTAAGCTTACTTGCTGATAATTTCATGAATATTTTCATATAGTTTTCTTAAAAACAATACAAAGTGATTTGCTATGGCCTCCTTCCAGTTTAATTTTTTTTAAATATTATTTTATTTTCCAGCCCTGATATTTCTAGATCCTTGGAAATCTCTCATCATACTAATCAGGTCTGACTGATGTGCAACATCAGCTTTTCAGCATCTGGGTTTAGAAATATTACCCCCAGAGATTGTTCTACAATAACCCACATCAGTTCAGAGTAATACAGAAGACAGGGCACAAGTTGTTTTTATTAACATTTGGATGAAAAGGTTGAAGTGATCAAGCTTGCAGATGTCATAAAACGAGTGGCAAAAAAGAAAAGTGAAGACAAGTTTGAATAATAGAATGACTTTGGAAGTACTTTCTAAGCTTTGGTTATTTTCTGGAAGACATTTCATTACCCAACTAGATAATATCATCAGTGCTAGGATGGAGTGGGTTTGTTTTCTGTTTATATACAAATGGCTTGTCCCATCAGTGTTGGTGGGAGCATCCTTGGTGGTTCCTTGATTAGGATGCTGTTTATCATTTGATTGTTTTTCTGAGTTGGCAGTTCCTTGATTGGGATATATTAATTGGACACCCCAGACTTCAACCTTGAGTTACAAATATTCACTTCTGCTAGTGTAATAACATAAAATGAACATGATGCAATTTAACAGGGAGAAATGTAAATGTTCTGCTTCCGAAAAGGAAAATCAAAAAATAGAAGTATCACAGACTGAAATATACAGAGTCACTGGGAATTGGACAGCATATAAATGTAATTTATGATACTGTTGCTGATGATGATTATACATAACAATGTAAACAAATCACAGCTGCCATTTCTTTAGCTTCTTCCCATCAGCAGCCTTCATTCACATTAAAGTCTTCTCAAGAATCTAGGATTCTGTAATGGATTATGGTAGTATATGTGCAGATCCAAGCAGGGTGGCCTTTCGTAATTGACAGATAAAATTTTGTCAATGTAAAAAAAAATGTGACTTTCTTTATCGGCCAAGTGTGATTGGACATACAAGGAATTTGTCTCTGGTGCATAAGCTCTCAGTGCACATACAACAACAAAATGATAAATCAGAAGATACTAATAAGAAAAGGTAATAGGAAAGATAAGAGGGTGCTACAGCCCTACTACATGGCTAATAATAATAGTGATACAGCCCTACTACATGGGTAAATACAACAATGAAGTGATATAATCATAAGATACCAATAGGAATAGCTAATAGGAAAGATGAGAAGGATAGTAGTGTACAGTCCTACTATGTAGTTAGATATATTTAGGCATAAGACAATGCTGTTGGAATTTGGGGGTTTAGGAGAGGGATGACATGGGAGAAAAAACTGTCTTTGCGGCTCATTGTTTTGTCATCCAGACAGTGCCCTATAGTGGAGTCCTGTGGGGGGAATTGAAACACTATGTCCTGGATGTGAGGGTTCTGTAGATATTTTCTCAGCTCTGTTTCTGGCTCATGCAGTATACAGGTCCTCAGTGAAAGGCAAGCTGGTTGCAATTATTTTTTTCTGCAGACCTAACTATTCATTGAAGTCTGTACCTGTTCTGTTTGGATAGGTAGAGATTCCACCATCTACTTTCTATGTCCTGAAACAATGTCCTGTGTTTTTAATTGCCACCCATGGCTTTTTGGTATGGTACCCACCACTGTCAGTTTATGCCATGATTATCATTATTTTTTTCCTTCCTAGCATTTCTCCCAATTACAGAGTATTTTTTATTTGTTTGTTTGTTTTATTTTTTTATTTTATTTTATCAACTATGGGGATGCATTGGTGGTGACTGGAACTGATTGACTGGCTTACTGTTCAAGCCTGATGGACTGAGAAAAAGGGTCTGTGGCCCAATGTTATCCAGATGGCTAAGGCAGGATTAGAACTTGCAGCCTCCTGATTTCTAGATTGGGGTCTTAGGAAGGCAGGGGAGGGGAGGAGAGGAGAGGAGAGGGGGAGGGGGAGGGGGAGGGGAGAGGAGAGGAGAGAAGGGAAGGGAAGGGAAGGGAATACAGCCAAACAAGCAGACAAGCAAGTAATTTGAAATTTAAGAATACATTCCCAAAAGACAGGCAAATGATTTCCTAACATGAGAATATTGGATCTGCCCTGGCTAAATGGAGAGTATTTTAGCATATGCCGGCAACTAATTTAGCTGATTCCAACTATTCTGTGATATTTTTCCCAGTCAAGTCTCTGTTTGTTCAAGTGTTTGTCTTTGCCAAGCAACAATTACGTGAAAGGAGCCACAAGGGAAGCACTTTTTGACTTTTGTTCTTCATTGCAAGCAGTAATTTATGTGGTCCTGTTCTAGACACACTTGATTTGGGAGTCCCACTTAAAGCTTCCTCATGGGATTGCCTTTTCATACTGCCAAGTAATCGCTCATTAGAAAAGTCACTTCCAAACTAAAACTCCATTTCTTGCTTGATTTAACACTCTCCCTTAATCTAGTGTTTGGGATTAGCAAAATTGCATGTGTACCGAAGTTCTGCATGCACAAAGAGATGGGAGAGAGTATTTTGACCATGAAATGAACAAGGACCTGTTAAGGGGAGGGGGTAATATTGCAGAGGGGGGTTGATTTTTGGCCTTTTGCCAAAACTGCAGTTTCTGCCCTGACAAAGGAAGACTTTTAAACAGCTTTGTGCCAAGCCATTTGGAGGGCAGTTCAATTGCTTATCCAAGCTGGTAGATAGAGCTGATATTCCTAATGATCCTTTGCCTTGCACTCTGCAAAAAAGATCCAAGAATAACTGCTCTAAAAATTCTATCTGCAAATGATCCACCTGAGTATGGGGATTTTTTTTTCTTTACGTACTCTTTTTACAAGATCATACTGAATGATTGTCAGAATATGCACTCTTCCAGCTTCTGTAGAATTCATGAGGGACTTCTGGACTGCAGTTTAAGTGGGAAATATTCTTCTTCTAAATAGAAATATATGCCTTCCCTAAGTGAGCAGCTCAATATGATTACAGTATGAGCTGCTTCCAATTAAGCTAGGTACAAGTCTATTATAAGTTAACTCTTGCTTTTGTTCTTTCTGGATTCCTCTTTGCTGCTGCACCTCTTTTTTATTTATGTGCCTGATTTCCTTCTCTTTCTCTCTCCCTCTTTCCTACTTTCTCCTTTGCAAAACACTGAATACAAGTGAGCTCTCATAAGCCACTAGCTAAATCTGATTGCAAATATTTCAGATTCAGCATTACAATTTTCAGTCTCTTGTTCCTGCCAGATTTTTGCAGCCCAGATCTAATAGGTGTCACATTGGCAAGCATTTTCAGAATCTCAAAATATTGGTCATTGTGTGATAGCTGGAGCAACTAATACATGCTCTAGCATATTTGGTTCACGGTTAGCTTTCATGTGTCTACTACCACTTCTCTGTTACTTTGCCTGAACTATGCTGTAGAGGTGTATTTGGATGACTGTGTGTGTCAGAGCAATTGTGTAAACCCACCAAACATAACCCACTCCTCCTTTTCAATATATTTTTATTCCTCTTTTTTGCTGAGAACTGCATTCAAACATTTAATAAATGTGAAAAACCCTGAATAAATCTGACCTACTTGTTAATATGGGTGAGAAATGTCAATGAAATCAGATCAAAAAAGTCACATTTTTCAGTAGGGTTATTATGGTTTGTCTACATGTGAACCCTTACTTGCTCTTTTAGTTACAATAGCAGCTTTTTTTTTAAAGGGAGCTTCTAAAACATCTCCTGAGTTTCTATATAAAAAGATAGTCGCAGCCTTAAGACAGATCTGCTTATAACAATGCAGTTGTTCACATCTCAACTCCAAACGAAGCCTTTTCTAATTCTATAGGACATCCTCCAAAATATGTGTAGGGTTTGCTAAATTTTATATATCTTAGTCCTTATACAATTTCTTTTCAAGTATGCCCACTGATAGAGGTATTTTATAGAGCTTTTTATCAGCTGAAATATCTGTGCTAACACTGAATAATACATGAAGCCAAAGCATGGAATGTGAGCTGATAAATTCATATTACGGAAAGTATTCTAAGAGTGGATATGTTTCCATAAAAATATGTCAGCTCATAATGCAGATAAGATCCCTTCAGCTCTCCAAATAATTTCAATGCATATATCCTATGTATACAAATTCTTGCAATGATCTTGAAGTGCAGTGAAATGAACTTGCTGCCAATTGGGTTTTTCTCACTTCACTGAAATGGAAGGAAGATTAATTTTGTTTGCACCTTGCTGGATTTTGAAGCTGGTAATTCTTTAAAATGAAGAGTGTTCAGAGGAAATCTTTCTTGTATTGTCATCTCCATATCACTCACATTTTCATAGTTAATACTTTTGCACCTATAAAAAAAATCCCTTGTGGCAAACTATAAAATCTGTCAAAATGTATAGTTAAGAGAACAAAAGATTAATTCTGAAAGAGGGGATTACTTTAAAAAGAAATCTAGCAAATACATCTGGGCAAGACACTCTACATACAGACTGAATGCAACATTTGCTATTTGCATTTTATTTGCTGTTAAGTTTTGGGAATGATTCATAATCTCTGTGCATCACTTTTAGCACTGAATTACTTTACACTGTTAACCTGCACTTGTTCAATCTTCTTTGTCCCAACTAAGCATTTGTTTTCAGCATTCTTATCCAGGCTGTTACTCAATTCAAAGCAGAGCAAAGATTGAAGGACATCCCTCTTCGATAAATAAGTTATACTAGAAAAACCTGTAATTAGAACAACAAACAAACAAAATAAAAAAAAACCATCAGTTGCCTGTTATAAGCCTGGAGACCTTAAGGTACTTTTTTCAAAAGAAAATTGGACTGTCTTTGTTTTTTTTTTCCTGAAGATATTTCATTTCTCATTGAAGAAGCTTCTTCAGTTCAGCAATCCTTCCGCATTTGAAAGACAAAGGCCATTCTTTTGAAGAAACGAAGTCCACATTTTGGACAGAGAAGATTGCTGCTTTGAAAGAGGGGTCAAAGATGCCACCCACATTAAAATTGAACAGCCCTCTCTCACCAGAGGGAGAGGGATACATCGTCACCTATGTCCAGTTTACAACACAGTCCTTCCAGCAGTTCCAAGAATGTTCCACATTCAGTTGCACTATTCAGGTGACTCTGAGGGCACAGATAAACCTCCAAGTGGCCTCAACGACTCTCAGACAGAGTGCTAACAATCAGATGACTGCAAGGAATGTAAATCCTTCTATTCTCCACCATTCACTCAGAATTGAAAAAGCTTCGCTCCTTCCAAGTTAAGCTCTCCTTGGCAACGGACCAGGGACCGTGACTGTCCGTGGCTTCAGTCTGTGCTCTTTTGTTGAAGATCCCCAATCATCGTGATTAGGGGCTGAAGCTGCCTCGGAGGGATGGCGGAGTAAGGGGAAGCTGCCAGCCAGGTCGAGGGGAGCCGCATCTCCCCCCCCCGGGCTTGGCAATTTTCCCCCCTGAAGACAACTGAGTGGTGGTCTAAAATGGCCACCCTGAAGAGGAGGACTTAGCTGGATTAAGATTTGTGCAGGAGTGAAGAAAGAGGTGGACAACATAAGAATCAGGCAATTTGGTGCAACAACTAAATAAAAGGTACACCAGGATTGATGTTATAAGAATCTTTAAGAACTGAAAAAGCTTCTTGGATGAGAAGCAAAATGTCTTCAAGGAAATACTTTTTGAAAAAGCACCTTTGGGACAACCATGACAATGACTGAGAATCTCCATAGACATAAGCCTGGATAGCACATACATGTCTCTGGGTTCAAGTCTTACATTTCTTTTTCCTACTTGTGCTCTCCAGTGGTAAACCAAATCTGGAAACTAAAACCACACAAGTAAACATTATGTTAACTCTAAAGGTATATAGTAAAGGTAAATATTTCCCCTATCCAAAGATGTCCAACTCTAGGGGGCCAATTATCATAACTGTTTCTTAGCTGAGGGTCAGCATTGTCTGAAGATTCTTCCATGGTCATTTGGCTAGCATGACTACACACTGAGGCCAGTGGTGGTATTCGACCAGTTCGGCCTGGTTCTGCCAAGCCAGTAGCAGCGATGAGCAGCGGAGACCAAACCAGTTCTCTCCACCGCTCTGCTGTTGGGCCAACCTGCCCACCTGGGCTCCCATACTTGCCTTTATCCTCTGAATTTGAAGCACAGCTACTTTGCGCGGCACAGCAGTGTGCCACATGGCAGCTGCTGAAGTGACTGGAAGAGTGCAGGCTTGCAGGAGGTGAGTTGGAACACCTCTGTGCCTGTGCAAACACCTCTGCACCTGTGCAAAATGTGTGTTTGGTGTGCAAGTGCATGCATGTGTATTTGTGCGCACGCACAAAGCATGCCCATCAAGCCACACCCACCGAACCAGTGGTAAAAATATTTGAATCACACCAATGACTGAGGCGCATAAAATGCTGTTACTTTCCCATCAAAGTGGTACCTGTTTTTAATTGAATGTGCATGCTTTTGAACTGCTAGGTAGGTAGGATCTGGGGCAAGAACAGGAGCTCACCCCACTGTATGGTGCTCAAATCTTGAACTTGGGCTGTCAGCTTTCCAGCTGACAAGCTCAGGCTCCTAACCGCTGAGCCATTGAACCTCCTTTATAAAGGTATATTAACAGAAACTTGCAAGTCTGAAAACACTTCTCCCTTCTTATTATTATCTTCCTAAGAATTAAGCAGGCTCTTGTTTAAGACACTTTGTCAAATAATAGTTCTGTCCTGGACTCCGACTGACCATTTACTTCTGTTTTTGGCTCACCTTCTTGTTCCTCAAGGTTATTCCTTTGGTCCGTTAGAAGTGAGAATGAGTGTCATGCCCCTGTTGGAATCTGATTCCAAGGAATCTGATTCCCCTCCTCTGAGGGGAGGCTGAGCAGCTGACAGGGAGTGGGAGTGTGGCTCCGTTTGCTGTGGAAGAAACTGGGGAAGGGCAAAGTCTGGCTGGTCAGAGCAGGGGAGAGGTAGAGCAAGGCAGAGGGAATTCAGAGGAAGACTCAGGGCCACCCCCTCTTCATCCTAAGGCACACAGGGATGAATGGAGAAGGGAACAACATGAGTTGCATGGCTTACGAGGGAGCAAAGGGCCCTGATTCCCTTCATTAGCTGCAGCTGGGAACACAGTGTTTAAAAAGGGAAGCTACGCACAATAAAGTTATTGGAAGCAAATCATGAGTTATCTGTTATTGTCGAGGCTTATCTGGGTTCCTGGCGTCTTCCCAACTGTGTGTGTTTTGTTGGCCTTTCAAGTCTGCAATTCCTTCTCCTGCTCTGTCAAGTTAATTGCTGCAGCATGGTTTGTGGGGATTTTTATTTACAGTTTGTATGTACTTCATTTTTGGACTGAATTTCCTCCACTTAAAGACTGTTTTGGTAGACATTTTTCTCCAGCAGAAGGTAACCTGGACATTGGGAGCAAAATTAGAGGTACTAAAGGGACTCTTCTTGCTTATTTGACTGTGTTGCCTTTGTGCCATGCCCCGGGTCATCACAATGGCCATCCAGTGCTCCCTCTGGATGGTCAGATTATGGCCATTTTTTTTTACTACAATGGATCTGTGTAGTTCCCCACTTTTTTCTTCTTCTGTGCTTGGTCTTTCTAATCTTTACAGTTCTCCTAAAGCAATAATATTGTTTGTTGCAGAAAGAAGAGACTGTACAAGATGCAGAAAGCTATGAATCTTGAATTATGGATGTACCCACCACAAGATGGAGCAGTATAGCTGTAGAACATTCTACTGAGAGTCTTCTGTTTT
This sequence comes from Naja naja, assembly GCA_009733165.1. NCBI lineage: Eukaryota > Metazoa > Chordata > Lepidosauria > Squamata > Elapidae > Naja > Naja naja. The sequence goes on along the minus strand of CM019155.1, from coordinate 14,788,198 downwards.
TCCCTCAAAATGGACCAATCCTACTCTGGTTGAGGGTGGGCTGCACCCAGAAACTATATCTACCTAGTAGTGACAAAACTACCATAATGAGGGAAGAGGTCTAGAATAGCTTGCTTGTGCAATACCATTTCCTAGTAATAAACTTCTAAAAAAGCAATTGGTCCACTTTTTAAGCAGCATGGCCTGAATAATCTAGAATTCGTTCACTAAATGACTCAGAAGACACAGCTGTTTTCCTTTGATATTGCTTTCAATAAAATGTGTGTAACATTTCACAGTTCATTATCAGGTGATTGATTTTCATTGAATGCTACTCCTGTCTTTAATTTTTAAAAAATTAGAGATTTTAAAAATAGAATATCCCAAAACATCTTTTTCTCCTCATTTTCTCTTCTTTACAATGATGATATGGAATATTTTCCCAAATGAAGAAATTACTTACAAATTGAATTATGAAGGTCACAGTCTATAAATGTTTTTAATTCTTCTACAAAAAAATTGTAGTGTCGGCTTCTCTTGACAGAAATGACTTTTGTTCGTGATGACTTTAATGCCTATGTAATAGGTCAAAGGATAAAGATTGTGTTTAAAAGTCTGTATAGACTTTGAAATTGAGGCATTTAAACCCCTCTATGTACTTGATTCATTTTTTTCTTTTATTTTTAAGCATCTTAAGCCTCTAACAATAGTTCTCCTTAAATCACCAAGTTTTTTTTAAAAAGGTGTTGAAAGCTTTCTTCTTCATGATGCCACAGCTGTGACAATTAGATTATTTTTCTGTGATGTTGCCCATTGTTTGCTGATTAGGAGCTTTGAAACCGGTGAAATGATTAGATCAAAAATAGATACTTTTTTTAAAAAAATGTATAACACCCAGAAGATAGATTAATGTTATTTATTATGATCTCTCAGCTTTATTGCACACATTGACAAATAAAAGCTTTGCTCCAATATCTTAGACAGGTGTCAAGTACTCTGAGAAAAAAAATCCATCTGAATTTCTGAAGCCACCTTTTAAAGAAGGAAACCATGGTTAATCTGCAAGGACTCCATGAGCCATGGCAATTACTTGAGCTATCTTTATCCCATGTCTGGAGACACAATAGAACAGAAATGGGATTAATTGACTATAACAGTGATATCACTATGTAATGTGCATTGTGATGTTTTGAATAACAAGGTGTGCCATCTTCTTTATCTTCTTTATGCCATTGTGGTTCCTCCTTCATCTTCTACTAGTCTTCCAAATATTATTTCACTCACGACATACTCTCTATCCTATGTCTAGACATGACTGACACCTATCAAGAACATAAAAGGAAAAGAACGGAAGGAGACACATTCTTTGACTGTTGGGACTTTCATATTAATTTGCATTTCAGATTTTCAGACAACAGAAGAACACTGATTAAGGAATCCTTTAAAAGCCTCATCAAATAGAATAGAATTATTTTTCAAAGGCAGGCTGATGATCAAGGCTCTATATAGCCTAGCCATTGGCCATTACCAAAACCCTAAATATGGTTAATACAGATATATGATATTCTTGGAGATGGTTCCCTGTTGTGGTTCACCAGCAGCAGGTGCGGATGGATGAGGTCTCGGAGAGCGAGGAGTCAGATGAGGGGCCTGCGTGTGAGGCAGGGTTGGGGCCAGGACCATCAGGAAGTGGAATGCTGCCTTCAGAGATTGTGGAAGCTGGCAGCAGTGATGAAGAGGTCCCCGAGGAGCCTGTGCCCAGTATGCGTGCACGCAGGGCTGCTCGAAGGAAAGAGCAGCTGCAGCAGCATGGGCAACTCAGGAGTAAGGCTGCAAGGTAATGGCCCCTACCTTAAGAGATAAAAGCCAGCTGAGAAACCAGAGTTCTTTGCAGAAAGCAAAGAACTTTTTGACTCAAGCCTTGTAGACATTAAGAATATCTTGGTTGGTGTTTGGAGACTCTTTGTGTCTGAAATATTTCTTAGTAATTTTATCTAGTGTTCTTGGCAGCCCTGTGCCACCTTGGCAAGGCTTGTCCTTATCAGAGATAATTAATTTGAAACAGCCTTTTAACCATGAAGGAACAGAATTCGCAAAGAATCATTAAAAAGTTTTTTCTGTTACCTCTGTTTCATGTTTGTTTCCTTGGAACAAGGTTTGGATCAGAACAGTTCCCAACATTAATGAGATAAGCCTAAGTAGAGCATTGTAAAAATTGCATAGTCTTTTTTATAATGTATTATTTAGCTTTACATAGCAAAAAAATTCTTCATCATAATCTATATAGTATTAAAACTCTTATGTCTGTTTGTCAACCTCACTTGGGTTAAACAGTGCATCAGAAGGCAACAATTTTTGAATCACTGTACCTCAAATGGATTAAGTTACAGAATGCATTCAAAATGCAGGACCTCATATGTTACATTTGCATGAAGAGTCAGACGCGGAGTGCTTCAGTGAAGAGTTTATTAGTGACTACAGCTCATAACAGACCCAACTGGCTGGTCTGTGGCTGCTACTTATAGCCAGCAGCCGCAGTTGCCAGCCAATCAGAGTGCAGGGTTTTCCCGCACTTTTTAAACCAAACATTTTACAAGAACAGTTCAAACTTAACCAATGACATTCAAACCTGCATACATAACACCCCTCCCCACTAGGTTCAGTCCATACTCAAACCCCAACCTATCTAATGTATTCTTTTAAATAGGTGGGGCTCTTATGCACGTTGAGACCTTCGTGGTTCAGAAGTTTTAACGTTCTCACCCAGTGAGAGGGAAATGTGTCTGTTGACATTTCCCTAGTTGGACTTCCTGTGAAAGAAGACCCTGTTTGATTGTTAGAATCTGGTCTCTCCTCCCAACCCATCTCCAGCCCAATGTCAGCACCCAAGTCAGGTAGTGATGTGCAATCTTCCACTTGTAAGGATGGATTTTGGCATTGTGACAGGTTTTGGGATGGTTCCTGTCATAATGGCTCGTTACACATGGGGTTGATTCTTGTTTACTGATTATCCTCATGTTCCTCCCCTCCCCTAGAAAAGCATTAGGTATGGGAACTAGAGAGGAACAATTGCGATGTTCCTGAGGTAACCTGGATCTAAGCTGATCGATGTGCCTGCTCCAGAGGACTCCATCCTCTGTTTGCACTCTGTAAGAATGAGGGCCTGTGATTTGAGTTATTTCAGCAGGAATCCATGAAGGCTCACTCATAAGGTTCTTAGCATAAACAGAATCACCCACACTGAACGTGCGAACTTTGCTAGTGGAATCTAGTGGTGTGTTGGGTGCATAAGTGGGATGAAGGTGGTCAAGGGGAGACCTAAGTTTCCTACCCATCAACAACTCTGCTGGCGATAAGTTAGTTGATGGGTTAGGAGTGATGTGCTGAACACTAAGAAGTTTTTCAACTTTCTCAGTGATGTCCCCAGGACCCAATTGCTGAAGCTTTTCCTTGGTAAAACGTACCATGCGTTCAGCCCGGCCGTTAGCTGAAGGGTGCCCAGGGGCTGTCAGGGCATGTCTGATACCCAGTTGTGCTAGATAGGATTCAAAAGGGTTGGATGTAAATTGAGGGCCATTGTCAGAGACAAGAACATCAAGTAACCTGTGGGTTACAAAAAGCTTTTTAAGCTGCTTGATGACAGCATCAGTTGTGGTGGATGCCATAGGGATTACCTCTAGCCATTTGGAATATGCATCTACTATAATAAGGAAGGTGTGGCCTCTGTTAGGGCCAGCAAAAACAATGTGAGAATCTGTGGGGACTATAAGGGGACATTGAACCCGCTTCAACAGAGCATATCCAGTTCAAGTGGTGCATCATTTATTACATTCACTTGGCAGGGGTACAGTCTTTGCCAAATTGGATCTGGCCCAGGCATATCAACAACTAACAGTTGATGATGCCACTACAGAGGCCCAAACCATTGTGACTCATAGAGGTGCCTTCAAATGTAAAAGGTTACAATTTGGAGTAAGCGTGGCACCAGGCATCTTCCAAAGCCTTATGGAAAGGATGCGCCAAGGACTACCAGGGGTAGTGCCTTACTTTGATGATGTGTTAATCTCTGCTGAAAATGACACTCAATTACAAGAGAGACTCAGAGAAGTCCTTACCAGATTCAAGAAAGCAGGGTTAAAAGTCAAGGAAGAAAAATGCACTCTTAGAACTGACAAGGTTGAGTTCTTGGGCTACATGATTGACAAGCATGGCATCCACCCTACAGATGCCAAGGTTCAAGCAATCAAAGAAGCCCCTAGACCAAAATGCAAAACAGATTTACAAGCCTTCCTTGGACTTATTAACTTTTACCACATGTTCCTACCTCAGAAGGCAACCATTGCAGAATCATTACACAGATTGCTTGACAAAAAGTCTGTTTGGGTCTGGGGCAGGAAAGAACAATCAGCATTTAACAGTATTAAAGACTAATCACGTCTGATGCTGTACTCATACAGTTCTCTGAGAATTTGCCTGTTGTACTGACTTGTGATGCATCCCCTTTGGAGTGGGGTTTTTGAGCCACAGGCTTCCCAGTGGGAGAAGCCCTATTGCATTTTACTCACCTTGACCAAAGCAGAGAGGAATTACAGCCAATTGGACAAGGAAGCATTGGCAATTGTTGCAGCTATCAAGAAATTTCATGAGTATTTATATGGGAGAACATTTACCATTGTCACAGATCACAAACCTTTGTTAGGCATTGTGGCAGGAGACAAACCTACACCCATTATCCTGTCACCAAGAATGCTGAGGTGGACTGAATTTCTTGCTGCTTATTCCTACAACCTTATCCACAAGCCTGGCAAGGACATTGGACATGCTGATGCATTGAGTCATTGCCCACTGCCTTGCCACAAGGAGGACTTTGAACCTGAGGCACACACCTTTTTCCTAGAAACTGTTGCCAAGCTTCCAGTACACGCTGCTGAAATTGACAGAGAGACTGCCAAAGACACTTTATTGGCTCCTATTATAGGCTGGATTAAGAAAGGTTGGCCTCTTCAAGATCTACCTCGCCTTGCCCAACCTTTTAAATCCAGGCAAACTGAATCATCTGTGTTAAGAGGATGTATTTTGTGGGGTAACAGGGTGGTTATTCCTGCAAAACTACAAAAAGAGGTTTTGGAAATGTTACATGAGGGTCATTCGGGAATTGTCAGAATGAAGGGATTGGCCAGGAGTTATGTATGGTGGCCAGGTACTAACAAAATGGTTGAAAACTGGGTTGCATCTTGTCCCAACTGTCAAGTAGTCAGGCCTGCCCTACCTCTCACCCCCACACAGGAATGGGAATGTCCTAGGGGCCCTTGGTCCAGGATTCACATTGATTTTGCTGGCCCTACCAGAGGGCACACTTTCCTTATTATAGTAGATGCATATTCCAAATGGCTAGAGGTTATCCCTATGGCATCCACCACAACTGAAGCTGTCATCAAGCAGCTTAAAAGCTTTTGTAACTCATGGGTTACCTGATGTGCTTGTTTCTGACAATGGTCCTCAATTTACATCCAACCTTTTTGAATCATATCTAGCACAGCAGGGTATCAGACATGCCCTGACAGCCCCTGGGCATCCTTCGGCTAACGGCCGGGCTGAACGTATGGTATGATTTACCAAGGAAAAACTTCAGCAATTGGTTCCAGGGGACATCACTGAGAAAGTTGAAAAACTACTCAGTGTCCAGCATATCACTCCCAACCCTTCAACTAATTTAACCACAGCTGAATTGTTGATGGGTAGGAAACTCAGGTCTCCCCTTGACCGCCTTCATCCCACTGATTCCACTAGCAAAATTCGCACTTTCACTGTGGGTGATTCTGTTTATGCTAAGAACCTTCTGGGTGAACCATTATGGATTCCTGCTGAGATAACCCAAATCACAGGCCCCAGGTCTTACAGGGTACAAACAGAGGATGGTGTCCTCTGGAGCAGGCATATTGATCAGCTAAGATCCAGACTACCTCAGGAGCATCGCCATTGCTCCTCCCTGGTTCCCATACCTACTGCCTCTTCTAGGGAAGGGAGGATTATGAGGTATAATCAGCAAGCAAGAATCAACCCCATGTGTAATGAGCTAACATGACAGGAATCACCCCAAAACCTGTCACAGTGCCAACAACCATTTTTACAAATGGAAGATTGCACACCACTACCTGATTTAGGTGCTGACATTGGGTTGGAGATGGATTGGGAGGAGAGACCAGGTTGTAGTAACCAAACAGGTTCTACCATTACTAGAAGTCCAAGTAAGGAAATGTCAGCAGACACATTTCCTCTCTCACAAGGTGAGAACCTTAAAACATCTGAACCACGTAGGTCTCAACGCATTACGTAAGAGCCCCACCTATTTAAAAGAATACATTAGATAGATTGGGGTTTGCGTATGGACTGAACCTAGTGGGGAGGGGTGTTATGTATGCAGGTTTGAAATCATTGGTTTAGTTTGAATTGTTCTTGTAAAGTGTTAGAAATGATTGGTTTAGAAAGTGCAGGAAAACCCTGCACTCTGATTGGCTGTCAGCTGTGGCTGCCGGCTATAAGTAGCAGCCACAGCAAAGCCAGTTGGGTCCGTTTTGAGCTGTAGTCACTAATCAACAAAAGAGCTTGAAGCACTCCGCGTCTGTCTCTTCATGCAAACTTAACACCTTCCAACTCTGATTATCTGTTATCTACCTATGTATTCATTTTTATTTTAAAGGAGGAATTAAAGTGTAGTTTCCCTTTAGATAAGCCATCTGTGCCACCATAGATATACGCAATCATCTTATAGAAAACAACATACATACTTCCTTGGAGCCATGTACAAACTTAAACTCCAGATTTTAAGATCCTAGACATGATATTTATCTTCTATCCTGGGACTGTTTGGACATTAAGTAGGGTGGAGATATTATTGTGACTGCACTTGGCACAAGCTTTAAGCTTACAAAATACACTGCTTACAAAATACACATCTCAGGCATTATTTACATTCTGTCAAGGGAGAGGTATACTTTGTCATGTTCATGTAGAACCAGCTAATTTAGCCTTTTCCCTCTCCTGAATTTAAAAAAAATGGTCCTTTTAAACATAGATGCAGGGGTTGAGAATCATGACTTGGAAAAATAGAAGTTGAACATTTTCTTCCAAGCTTCTGACAAGATTGGAATCTCCAGGAACCACGTGGAAGGACTACGTAGCCTAAAGCAAAGGGAAAATGTTTTGAATTTTTTTCTTCTAGAGCAGGGGTATCAAAATCAAGGTCAAGATCTGGCCCAGGGGATGGTTAGATCTGGCCCATGGGGCCACCCTGGAAATAGTGAAGGTCCAGCCTGCAATGCTTCTGCAAGTAAAAACAAAGCTCAGGAGGGCTGCTTGCGGCTTTCCTGGGCTCTGTTTTTGCTTGCAGAGGGCTGCAGGAGGATCCCCTAGCCCTGCCCGGGCCACCAAAGGTGCCTCCTGACATGAGTAATGTCAAATTGGCCATTCCCACCCTAACCATGCCCATCTGCCCCCTGAGGTCAAACACAACCCTGATGCGGCCCTCAATGAAATTGCCTTTGACACCCCTGTTCTACAGTAATAAATCATCTTCTTTTAATGACCCCATAATCCCTTGTGAGGTGGAGTTTGGACAACTGAATGGAGCTGAGTGTTTACTGGCTGGATGCCCTTCCTGTCACCAATGCAGAGTTCCATTTAGCAGATATATTTTCTTTGTGCCCAGAGAGAGAAATATCTGCCCCTACCTTGAATCGAACTCACAGGCAAGAGCTCCCACTCTAGGCTACCACACCACTCTGTTCTACAGTAATAAATAAAAGAGTTTAATTAGGATTCTACACTAAATTGCTAATTTGTTTCTTGGTGTAGCACGGACTCTATCCAATTTATGAATTTGGGTTTCAGGTCTACCTTGAATCCAACCTCATTCATGTAAAAGAATATTTGGGCCTTGGTGGTGCAGGCTGTTAATAGCCTAGCACTTAGCTCCAGCTGCCTGTAATTATTGCAGGCTCAAATCCCACCAGGCTCAAGGTTGACTCAGCCTTCCATCCTCTCAGGGTAGGTAAAGTGAGGACCCAAGATTGTTGGGGGCAATAAGCTGACTTTGTAAAAAATGCCGCTTAGTAATAAGCAGGCATATACAATGGAATGAAGGCTATTGCTGAGCATTGGGTTGTATCCCAAAAACTGTAAGCCGCCCTGAGTCTCCAGAGAAGGGCGGGATATAAATATGAATAAAAATTAAAAAAATAAAAATTGTACCTAGAAAATTTTTATCTGTGATCATTTGAGTATTGTTGAAATCAGATGTGAATTTTGTAGCAGACCAGCACCATCTTATGGTCTGTCTGGAACATTGCACTTCTGTTGTGTCATTTCAGAGAGAAGAGCAGCTGGTGGTGAAGGAATTATTGAGCTGCTTACCCAAGCAAAAAGCAGGACCTGGATGTAAAGAAAACTTCTGAGTGGGATATTTGAGACCATCAATCTTCTATACTAGGATCTCAGTTGGTCTTCTTATAAAGACATAGTGATAGATGCTAGCTCCTTTTCAGAATTCCTAATGCAGGCTTCTCCAGGGTTAAACTTTGCTAATTTGGAACATATGGGGTTTTTTGATAGATTCTTTTGACTAATTCTGATTATACATTTAGATAAAGGTGAAATCACTTTAAAATCACTATTTATTTGGACATCCCTGTGTAGTTTTCTTGCCAAGGAATGGAACTGGTTTCCCACTGTCATCTTTTTAAACCTCTATTCTATTAACATCTCTGAATTCACAAATGGCTCATCATCCAAGGGCTAATCAGCCCAACCTGCCTGGTCTCTAAGTTCATGTTAGACTTATGTTCAACCAGATACTGTTACTTTCTTTACTCAGTATCTTCTTATGTTAAAGGTCCCCGAACTGTATGTCTTAGACTGGAAATTTTCTTACTCACTGAAAATCACTGGGCAATTTTGAATCAGTGCATTCCCTCCACCTATCTCACAGAGTAGTTGCTGGGAAAATAACCAAGGGAGGTATTACATGGCCAGTTCTGCAAAGAAAACCAACATGTTAAAAATAATCTTATTATTGTACACTTGAAACTGCACATCATAAACAATTCTCTTTTGAAGCATTTTATGAGAATCCAAGTATTCTTTATCTGGTATAGTAATGAATAGAAGTGCTGCATATTTGATCCTTAAAAACTCTGGTTGTAAACTACTGGAGATAACTCTTAGGAAAGAGCATCAGTATCCGTGGTGGCACAGTGGTATGTATGCAGTATTGCAGGCTAATTCTGCCCACTGCCAGGAGTTTGATCCTAATCAGTTCAACTGAGTTCTGTTGACTCAGCCTTCCATTCTTCCAAAGTCAGTAAAATGAAGACCCAGATAGTTGGGGACAATATGTTGACTCTGTAAATAGCTTAGAGAGTGCTTAATATAAAGCACTATGAAGAGTCTATAAGTCTAGGTGCTATTGCTATACCAGAATCAGAGGGTTTCCCCCCCAAAAGCAGCCTCCTAGTATCCCAATCCAAGCTCCCCTCCATTTGTATATATGTGCAATGCCTTGATTCATGTACAAAAAGGGTGTAGCTTGCATTGCAATGGTAAGATGCTTTTTTTACTTTGACAAAAGTTTCACATCCTGCAGATATCCCTGTAAAACACAAAGCACTATGCTTAATGAATACTTTAGCCTTGTAGGTAGTGAGGTAGTCATCAATTTGTAGCCAATTGCCTAGCAACTGATCAAAGTTATGAAAGTTATAAAAGGTAACCTGAATTTGAAGTTCTGATGACTGTCACTCCTGGTCACATGATCTCATGTTGGGTGATCAGCAACTGGCCCAAAGCACAGTCCCATAATTGCTATTAATGACTTTACTTCCAGTTTCCAGAAAAAGACGCCCATTGCAGGCAATAGATTTGCTTAAGACTGCAGTATTTGCTTAACAACAATGCTGATTTGTTTAACAACCAATCCAAAAAAAGTCATAAAATTGGGAGGGTCACATGATGACCTACTTAATGTTTGGCATTACTTACATAATTCTCAGTTCAATTACAGTCCTAAATTGAAGACTACTGGTTATATATGGCTGCATCATTATAAATACTTATATATGTACAAAATATACATGCTGTATCAATGAATATGACCTGCATGTTAAACTATAGGAAGCAATACCATAGTACATACAAGATGCATTTTAATTATTTCCAATAGCAGTGATAACAAAATCAAAAATATAATAAGTGAATCTCCAGGCAACAAAGGTGCATTAATATAGAAAGTCTACCTTCACAAAGATTTTCTGTAACTCCACACTCCACCCTTGCTTCACTCCAGTAGCAGCTTAAGGACCTTACTTCTTATAAACTTCAGAATTAGGTAGGAATGAAAAAGATGAAGTAGATATTTAATTTGGGTCAAGAAGTTAAAAAGAGAGAAGCCACCAATTACACACCACTGTCGTTTCCAAATGTATAATCACATTACACTTTCTTGATCCGGAAAAGCTCTAGAAATGACGTAGGAGAGGTTCCAGCTGGGGAATGAAATGCCACAGAGGGTGAAACTTTAGCAATTACATTTTCCCCCTCTTGAGTAAAGTTTAAGCCACAGATGATCCTTCAGAAGACAGAGAGAGAAAAGAGAAGGTGGGGGCAAGCTTGATTCAGCTGAAGGTTAAGTGGAAATGGAGGAAATCTTCTGTTTTTTTCAGAGCTGTCGTTTAAATGCCCAAGTCTCTTACCTTCCTCTCTGCCTAAATGCTCTTTATCAGAATTCTTTGCAAGTGACTTTAATTGCTATCTCCCAGGTTCCATCTGCTTAGTTGGAGCACCTCACATTCTGCAGGTGTCCCGGTAGAAATGCGAAGGTTTTGGCCTCATCAGTCCCACACTGAGACCTTTATCAGTTGCAAGCAGCAGAGGCTTCTGATTGGATTAGAAATTGATTATATACTAATCAAACCATCTTGACAGATAGACAGGCAGCTTGTGGTCAATGGGATCTTGTAATCAGCAGCAGGATAATAAGATGCATGCAGCAGGCTTGTAGAACAGCAGGATTTGACACACAAGCCACTGCACTGTTCGGAAGGAACCCATTTATACCAAGAAGGATTTCAGGAGAGAGAGAAAAATGGATAGGAGATTTGTATGCAGAAATACAAAGTTGTACGTATTTTTCAATGTATGAATCTGTAATCTACAAGAAGATGCTCCAGGAAAGGAATCTTGAAGTTCTCTCAGTGCTTTCCCCTTCTAAGCACTCGGGTAGTAAGGGGAAGCCCAGTATAAATCAGTATTTTTCAACCTTGGCAGCTTCAAAATGTGTGGACTACAAATCCCACAATTCCCCAGCCAGAATGGAACTCTGGGAGTTGAAGTCCATACATTTTAGAGTTGCCAAGGTTGAAAAACACTGGTATAGATGAATGGATGTAGTTGCCGGATTGCTGCCTTTTCCCCCCCTGTATTTTTCTCATTTTATGTTGTTAATCTAGAGTTGTATGTCACAAGATGCTATCTAAATATTTAAAATCTTTCTACATACACAAGAGTCTTGGTGGTGCAGGCTGTTAAATGCTTAGCACTTAAGTTCCAGCTGCCTGCCATTAGTGCAGGCTCGAATCCCACCAGGCTCAAGGTTGACTCAGCCTTCCATCCTCTCGGGGTAGGTAAAGTGAGGACCCAAGATTGTTGGGGGCAATAAGCTGACTTGTAAAATGCCGCTTAGTAATAAGCAGGCATATACAATGGAATGAAGGCTATTGCTGAGCACACTGGGTTGTATCCCAGAAGATTGTAAGCCGCCCTGAGTCTTCGGAGAAGGGCGGCATATAAATGTAATTAAAAAAAAACAAGGAAAGCTAACTTCATGTAATTTTTAAGATACCAGGCTAAAAAATGGAAGATAAGAGTATTACTGCCACCTTAAGCATAAAGCCAGGTGTTTGGGACAGTCACTATCTCTCAGCCCTAGGAAGGAGACAATGGTAAATCACTTCCCATATCTTGAAGGGACCAAACACTGACTTGGAAGCACAAATAAATAATATGTACAAGTTCCCTATTCTCATATTTGACTTTAGTTCACTGCCTGACATATGGGCTATGTGGCTCTTCATCGCTTTCCTGTGTCTGATAAATTCAAGAAACTATACTGCACTTTGAATTTCACTCACAACCATTTTCAGGGTAGTATAATTTCCAACAGTGGTGTGAGAGTGGGGGGAAATGTTGTGGATGTGAGAGACTTTCTTTCATCAAAAATACTCCTTGACCTTCTGCCTCTCATCCCCTCTTCCTAATCTTCTTGTGGGCCACCAAAATCTGTCAATCAAACCATCAATCCTTCCTCCAGTCATCAAAAAGGCCATGCAAAAAAATTTCAGGACAGTTATTCAGTGAAAAGCAAGATACTCAACTCTGAAGTTAAGGGTTAGGGCTACCTAACCCTTCCTAGGCATTCCAGCTGTTTTCTATCTCCTATCTAGAGTCTAAGACAGAGGGTGTCAAACTGGCAGCCCACAGGCCGGATGCGTCACACACAGGCCACGCCCACCCCAGCTCCGTGAATGGGGAAAAACTTCATGAAACGTTATGTGACAGCAATGTGACGTGGCAAGTTTGACACCTGTGGCCTAAGAAGGTGTAGCCTTAAAGAAATCCTCTTGAAGATTTTTCAAATTAGGAAAAAGAGGCGAAGTAGAGAGCTGCAGGAGAGAGAGAGACATAGTGGCCACTGATGATGAGGCTAATGTCAACTAATGGAATAATGAAGCCAAAACTCAATTTGCATCCATTGTTCTAACCATTCAGTTCTATCCATACAAAGTCTAATTTGCCAATAAAATCTACAGCAAAATCCATTACTTCATATCAGCCCTTCTAGGATGGCCAGATTAGGAAGTAAATACAAGAAGTAATAGGAGTCTTTTTCTTATTATAAAGGCTGTTTCTCCTTCCTTTCTTTTTCTCTTGACTTCCAAAGCAAGTCAAGGCCAGGCAGTCCTAGTTCTTATGCTTGTTCGTTTGTTTGTTTTGTTTGTTTTTCCAAGCTGTATTAACAATTCCTGCCTAGATCATACCTTTAGACCCCATAAATAGACCATCATTAATGGAATCTGCTAAAATCTATCTTGAACATTCTTTCATGTTTAAACACCTCTAAATATGTGCATATTTGGACAGATAATGTATACAAAGTGAATGGGAGGAATTCAGGGGTGGGATTCAAATTTTTAAAAATGGGTTCTGTGGGCGTGGCTAAGTTGGTGGGCATGGCTTGGTGGTCATGTTTGGTGGCTGGGGGTGGCCAACTCACCAGCATCGAGGTCCAATCGCCCAGTACGCTTCCACAGGCAAGCCCTCCTGGGGGTGCCATCAGCCAGACAATGTCGGTTGGCGGTCCCCTGGGAGAGGGCCTTCTCTGTGGGGATGCCCACCCTGTGGAACCAGCTGCCCCTGGGGCTGCGGTTGGCCCCTGACCTACGTTCCTTCCACCACGATCTAAAGACCTGGCTGTTTTTACAGGCCAGCCTGGATTGAGAGGGATTGGGGATTTTAATGGGATATTTTAGTATTTTATTACACATTTGGATTGGATATATTTTTATCTATTTTGTATATATATCTTTGTGTGAGCTGCCCCGAGTCCTCCCTGGAGATGGGGTACCATATAAATCCAAATATAATAATAGTAGTAGTAGTAGTAATAATAATAATAATAATAATAATAATAATAATAATAATAATATCACTCACATCAAGGCACGCATCTCCTCGTCTGGTCTCTCATGACTTTGGGGATGCTGCAATAGTCGTAAGTGTGAAAAATGGTCATAAGTCACTTTTTTCAGTGCCATTGTAACTTTGAATGGTCACTCCAGACAAGCAAAGTACCAGCAAAGGAGGGGGAAAAAATTCCAGAGACGTTCCTGAGACAGGAAGTCTAGTCCTGTCAAGAATGTAATAAGGGTTAATGGAGAGGCAGTTTCTGTAAGCAACACCAGAATGTTTCCTTCCTGCCTTCCTTACAGGATTAGGCCAGTAATTTCTTCTAACAACCGGTTCTCCGAACTGCTTAGAATGTTAACAACTGGTTCTAGAGAATAGGTGCGAACTTGTAGAATCCCACCCCTGGAGGAATTTGAAAACTGTTGCATGTGCAAATAACATATATTTAATAATGTTGCCAACCAGCAATTCAGGGGGAAATGCTGATGTTAGAGAACACAAATGGTCCTCAACTTATGGTTTAGTGACGGTGCTGAAAAAAGTGACTTACAACTGTTCCTTATATCTATGAACAGCATTCTCACAATCATGTGATTGCAATTTAAGTGCTTAGCAACTGGTATGTATTTTTGATGGTTTGAAGCATTCCAGGGTCATATGATCAACATTTGCAATATTCCTAGCTAGCTTTTGACAAGCAAGATCAATAAAGTAAGCTTAATGACAGTGGTGATTCAGTTGTTGTGAACTGTGCTTATAAGTTAAGGGCTGTAAATTGAGTAAAACCTGATGGGATGGGCCCACATTTGGTTGCATCTATGGGTATACAGGTATTTTTCCATCCTGAAAGATTTCAATTTGTTTTTCAGTTCAGTTGTTCAGCCTACATATTATATTAAAGTAATTTATAAAGTAATTCTGAGGTAATTTATCTTGGTCTGTTTTTTTTTCATCTTAAAACCCTGACATTTTAACAGGGGCATGTTCAACTTTTTATATCAACTGTATATACCTCTCTATCCCTAACTCTAATTCTTGACAATTGTTGGGAGCAATATCTATCTGGTTCATTCCAAGCCAGGAGAAAGACACATGGAGGCTGATTAGAAAGATGGTTTAATGATGAATAGAAACACCAAACACATGTGATTCTGGGTAGCTGACGATATGGAGTTGAGACTGAGGGACTTTTATACCTTCTCTTGGGCTTTGCACTTGAACTTCCTGTTCCTGTGCATGTATTCTATTGGCTGCTGTCAAACTCTGTTGGGGCTCTGTAGGGGTCATAGTTGTCTGAGCTCCCAAGTTTGGTTGAAGCTTGACTGATGCAATGTCCTTAGGAGATTTGTGCAATATAGTGAGCTCTGCCTCTAGTGGGTTAATCCTATTATGTCCTAGAGGGTCATGTCTTAATCCCACCATCTTGGAGCTGGAGGTCTTTTGTTTTGTAGATAGGCTGGCCCAGACCTGCTGCAGCTATTAAGAGAGATGGGGGCTGCTTTCCAAGAGCATGTTTCTCTTTTAGGGAATATGTAATATTCTGCCTTTTTTAGTATTTCCCAAAATATTTCATTCTTCTAGGAGGGGTGGATGCTAACTTTATACATCTTGATCTAGTCTGCTTGTGAATCAATGGCCAAGATGATGTGTTTTGCATGTTTCAATCTGGCAGGGGCAGTCATTGTATAACAGCTAAGCATTATTCCCTCAGGATATACTACATTTTGAGAAATATTTCACTATTTCCAGAGAGGTGGGGAGGGAGGGACATATTTCACCATTCCTCTCAGCTTGTAAACATTTGCAGGTAGTAATTATCGCGTGTCCTCAGCTTGCAGGCTATAATTACCAGGCCTAGTTCTGCAATGAATAGAATCCTAATCATGAAAGAAGACTATTAACCTGCAGAAATTTAAGCAACATTATATCTCCCCCCCCCAAGGAAGCATAACTACAAAATCTCGACACATCATATATACACACACTTTTTGTTAAGCTTACTTTAAGAGAAAAATGCAGCGAAGATTAGAATCCCCCAAATTCTGCTCATTTTAATGAGCAAATTAGTCACATTTTTCTGGAGGGATTTTTTTTTTATGATACCAACTTCTATCATTCCTCCTGCCTGTTTTTTAAATGACTTCTGTATGATACAAACACTGCTTATGCTATATTGCATCTCACATGGTGGTTCATAATGTCTGACTGCATATATTTTTTTATTTGACAATATTGAGAGATAGATTTCGTATTTGTGTTTTATGTTTGCATCATTATCTTGCTATTATTAGATTATTGGTGAGTTTAATTTTTTTTAAAGGGTGAATCACTGGGATAAGATCCAAGACAATTATTAAGACATGGGGTGAAAGGGATATTGTTTGATAACTACAGCTTGACGCAATTTATTTTCTTGTTCTTGCATTTCTAAAAATATTATGTAGAAAAACAGTTGACAAGTATGTGCGTAATTGGCTCCCTATTTATTCCTTGAAAACAAAGGCCAGGATCTAAAACTGCCTAGCTATACTACCACTCAAAACCTTTGCATCTACTTTTGTTAAGCATTAATCACAGGCTCTCCTCAACACAACAATTCATATCATATATCACTTGTTTAGAAACTTTTGCCTACTCATAACTTAGAAATCACCTGTCCCTTCAGCTTTTTCATGTTTGATTTCTTTGCTCCAGGGATAGACCTAGCTTTCAGAAAAGAAAATCAACAAGAAATGAGCAGGCATCTCTCAACCACAAAAACTAATCCTCCAATGGGTATTTGGACCATATTATAACTTATGATGCAGAAAATCCATGATTAGTCTCATGGCTTTTAAAAAAAAATGCAGTCCAAAATGTTAGAAGATGAGATGGCAGAATGCCATGATATAAGAAAACTGGTTAATGAGTTTATTTAGTTAGAAAATTGGGCTCCCTGTTGGATAAGAGTGGATTGAAGCAAACTAGGCAGGGTGTAAGAATAGCAAAAATGAGCAGTTCAATTTCCTGCATCTTCCATTCTACAGTGCAAGAAGAGAGAAGTTGACCTCTTTGGGCATATGGTTAATATTCCTATGATCCTTCATACAAATTCATAGACTACATATCTTGATCAAAACTGAGTTGCCAATAATCATGTCCTGTACCTACTCATTCATCATTAGTGCATTAAGGACCATGTGCTTTCTTTTCTGATACAGGTACATTTACTGACTAGACTATGAATAATATCAGACCGAGAAAAATGTAGTTATAAGTACACGAACCTTAATCCCTCATGGGTTCATTGAATAAAGGAGAGAGGGATTGGAATATCCTCATAATTCTATAGGGCATATAATTATTCTCATTTAATCCTTTAATCCTTTAGCACAAAATTCTCCTGATGTGAGGCCTAAAACACAGAATCCTTAGGAATCACCAGACACATTTTTAAAAAGCTAGACTTAGTATAGCAACTCCATTGATAGTTTTTTCAATCAGAATGAGATTACGAGATTGGCTGTTGGTGAAATGAACTTCAGCTTTCCTAGTGATCACCAGAATTTGAGAAGATTCTGGTCATTGTTATTTTTATCTGTGAATGTTCAATTATAAATGATCCAGACTTATTCTAGAGTTGAGTCTGGAAACTGCATTATAAATGAGCACAGGCAGAAAAGAGGCCAACAAAGTTGGCAATATTGAGAATAAAATAGTTGCAAAGAGAAAGAGATTTGCTTTTAAAAGAAAGTGAGCATCTAAAAGAAGGTGTATGATGGTGGTTGATTGATAAAGCTTCAACAGAACTAATAAAGCATTACTAGAGTAGAATTAGTAATCTAACAGAATAACAGAGTCAGAAGGGACCTTGGAGGCCTTCTAGTCCAACCCCCTGCACAAGTAAGAGGACCTATACCATTTCAGATAAATGGTTCTCTAATCTCTTCTTTAAAAAACGTCCAGTGACTAAGCATCCAGAACTTTTGAAAGCAGGCTGTTCCATTGATTAATTGTTCTCATTGTCAGGAAATTTCTCCTTACTTCTAGGTTGCTTCTCTCCTTGATTAGTTTCCATCCATTGTTTCTTGTCCTGTGCTCAGGTGCTTTGGAGAATAGCTTGACTGCCCCTCTTCCTTATGGCAGCCCCTCAAGTATTGGAAGACTGCTATCATGTCACCCCAGTCCTTCTTTTCGTTAAACTAGATATACCCAATTCCTGCAACAGTGTCTGAGAAATATTTCTTCCTGAAACCTACATGCCTGCCTGAAATCCACAGAAGAGTGAAGTAAATGAAGCAAAAAATGGAAGAACAAACTCTGTGAAAAACTGTATGAATTTATTTGACTTGCAAAGATGTACATGTTTTTATACAGTATTGTTGACATGAAAGCTACATTGGAAATCTAAAAAAGAGCAGGCATTCAATTTAATGTGACACTGATTACATGGAGCCACACAGAGATCAGGCTTATTTTAAATTAATATCCTAATTATCCAATGATTTCCTGCCTAAATATAGCAAGGAATTAATGTGCATCTCAGCTGAGCAATATGGGCATAGTGGTTTGCTCCACCTTATCATATCCTAAATTCTAGACCATGATTCCACCTGGATTCCGTCTTGGATATACAGTCCTGTTAATGCCACCTCTGCACAATACCTGGAACAGATCAAAAAAATTGAAAATCAAAGCAAATTCTTAACGGTATTTCATATCCATAGAACATTAATCAATTAAATATTACAAAACATGCACTTACACCAAGCTTAAGAATCTTCCAGCCAATCACATAAATCAAGTCATATTACTTACTCCCAATATTATTTCAAAGTGCAGTAAAACTTTAAATGAAACAAGCCAACAATAAAAATAGTAATTATTAGCTCCATCCATTATTTTTTAAATCCCATTTCTCAATTACAACCTTTCATAGTAGCTCACAGAATAGATGGAGAATGGCCTGAAAAAGGTAAAACTCATAAGAAACAAGGACTGAGAAAGGACAAAACAGGAAAATCAGTTCTTCAAGGCCAGAATAAATCAATAAGCTATAAGTGGGCATTTCTTTCCTATTTTGGCCAAGCTGATCTTTTCTAGCCTTTTTCCCCTTGAAAAGCAATTGGTATTTTGTGTCCTTTTAACTGATATATGGGCCGGAGAGTGTTCTGTCTCCTTGCTTCTATAGTTCTAGCATAACCAGGCAATTGGAGAAGATGAATGAGGTCATTTTTCTTTCTAGGAAGGGGAACTGCAGCTGTTGCTTCTGAGGTGGAAGGAAAGACCAAGATGGACTCAATGCTGAGTCTTAGAAAGCAAATGATGCATAATCATAACCTGTCTAATTTCTCTTGTTTGGTGGCACAAGGGTAAGCGTGCAGCATTTGATCTCTGAATGGCATGCTGTGCACCATACTCCATGATATGCTGGGGAGGGCAAGATGAAAGTAAATGCAATTTAGTTCAAATGCAGTTAATATATATATTGTGTGTGTGTGTGTGTGTGTGTGTATTAAATAACTTTTCTGTTATATTAAAGATATGTTTGGGGGAAGAGTTCTGGAGCTTGCAAAATTGATTTTATTTATAACATTTTTATCCTGCCTTTTTTACTTTATAAATAGCTCAAGGTGGCAGACACACTTAATATCCTTTTCTTCTCCTGTTTTCCCACAATAGAACTTATAACAACTTTATTGTCTCTTTGAATGTACGCGAATCGGCATACATTAAAATGAAATTTCATTGCATACAGCTCTTAAAGGTTCTCTACCTCTAATATACACCACATAAATATGACAAGATAGATAATAAATACAAAATTACATGTGTATCTATATTATATGACACAGAGAAACAACATAGTTCGGATGTATACATGTACGTGTACATGGCGAGAGAAACAAATCTTGCAAGTTTACCGGACAGATGGCATAAGGAACAAAACTTTTACAAAATCTAGTACTCCTGTTGTAGATACTTCCTTAACTTCCTCCCAGAGGGGAGCAACAGAAATATACCGTGACGTGGGTGTGTAGGGTCTCTAACAATACTTCAAGTCTAAGCACATAGTGCTTAAAAGCAGTATCCTGAATGACAGGAAGCAAGCTTCCTATAATCTTCTTGACTGTCCTTACCTCTCTCTGAATGGACTTTCTATCTGAGGCACTGCTGCCATCAAATTCTGGAGGTAGGTTAGGTTCAGAAGGAATAATTGGCCCTCTCACCCAGCCAATTTTCATGCCTAAGGCATGAAAGAACTCGCATCTATTAACCAGCATCTTAACCTTCAATGAAAAAGTTATTTAATTTGTTGATAGGTTGCCTTAACTTCCAAAATTCAAGGCACCTCATATAAGATTCAGCTTTCTTTGTTATCCCTACACCAGCAATCTTCTGAAGTAAGATTTATTCATCCAGCTTTAAATCCATTCTCAGACATGGAAACTAACTTGTCCATTTTGGATCAGTTAAACCTTTCCCCAGCCTTAGTTCAACCATATAACTATTAAATTATATGTGTGATCCTAGGTGTCAGATCATGGAATGGGACAACTTGCCATGGCCAACCTACCATGGCCAACTCATTGTGGCCAACTTGCCTCAGCCAACTTGCTACAGGACAATTCAACAATTCAATTTAATAATTTAAAATAATTTAAAAACTATTTAATTTTTGTCATTAACATTTCCTTTTGTCCCTCCTTTTGCATCTTTTCTTTAATGATTCTATTTTACCATTTCTTTAATATTAGTAAAACTCTTTTTCTGTGGTGAATTGTCCCACAGTGAGTTGGCCATAGTGAGTTGTACCATGTATGTTAGGCATGGTGAATTGGCTCCAGCAAGTTAGCCATGATGACTTGACTATGGTGAATTGGCCATGGTGAGTTGGCCATAGCAGGCTTCCTTCCCAGAAATAACCAAAGAAATGCCCACTTCTCCAATCTTAAATTCCAGTGATTCCTTTAATTTGCATCTTAGCTCTCCAAGAGTCTGAATAGTAGAATTTGCACATGTGTAGGAAGTCATGAGGGCAGAAGGCTGTCTTATGTTGATTAAACACAGCCCAGCTCTCAACTTTGGGGAATTAGAATAGCAGATATTGTTGTGTCCATCAACCAGTCCAGAAGCTTCTGTCTTCTCAATATAAAAAGGAAGAACTGTATGGCTTTCAGCATGCATGATAATTTCACAAGCTATGTCTTAGTTAGTACACCTGGAAGGAGATATGTAGTTCCTTAAGCTTCAACATTCGTTATATGAATATCTGCAGACCAGATGTCAGGGAGGATGGGAATGTGCTTGCCAAGGACTGGAATTAAATCATTTTGGAGGCGAAAACCTAGATAGGTCTAGGATACTTTTTTCTGAATGTGATATACACCATGTTTCTACAACTTACTGCTTTAGTTCATCTTACCGTGTGCTTCTGATAAATGCTGGTTGTAAAAAAATAAAAATAAAAACTCACCTTCTAAGTCCAGGATGCCAAACCCCAAATCCTCAGATAAATATATTTTCTATCTTTCCTTTCTCTGCTGTGAAATGAGGTTCCTCTGATTCTTCGTTCTTTCTTCTTATACATTTTAATGAAAGATGATACCATAACACCAAGACTGCTGTAGCTCCTGTTATTTTGCTCTACGTTATCACTTCAAGAAAGAAATGTGATTTATCAAAATGCAGAAAAGAGTAGCGATGTTGCTTCTGTTACAAGTGTCCTTTCAAAAGCATTACTGTGTAGCTCAGGTACAATGGAAACCCAAACCTCATTTTTACTTAAAAACCTTGGATGCTATAGACTTGTTTTTTATTTATCAGGTATAAAATTAACTGTTTGGTATTGTCAGGGGTCTCTTAAGGCTCCCAGTGTGAGATGCAAACTAAAAATGTAATAGAAATAATGCTCATCAGGAAACCAAAAATGGATATTGGACCACAGTAAATATGTCAGGAATAGCAAGTTACTACAGAGAGAAAGTAAAAAAGTGAGACAGGAATTTTTTTAAAAAGTAATTTTGATTTAATTTGCTTTATAGTTTGAATGGACTGGAAAATGCATATTGGTTCTAGCTAAGCTATATTAACTTAGTTAATATTGCCAACCAATGGCTGAAATAGAAAGAAAATCTTAAAGGTTATACAATATATTGCTCAACAAACCTTATAGAGAGGTCTCCCCAGAGTCTTACTAAAAAGCTACCATTATTTGAAAATGTGTATATTTAAGGAAATGTACTAACTTACTTTCTCTGCAAATCTTTTTACATCTCTTATTTTTCCTCAAGACTAGATAAATCATTATAAAAATCGTCACAAAGAATTAAGATCAAGCTATTACCATTTGGAAATAACCCTTATTAATAATTCTAACTGATTATTGTATCACCTTACTTAGGATGAAATTACTGGGAATTATTGCAAGAACAGCCAAGAAACACATTCTGCAATCATTCATATGAAAAATATTATTTTTTTGAAAATACATATCCAGCACTTTAATTACAGCAAAGTGCATCCACACACTGCAGGACTCCAGAATATTTAAAGTTATCCATTAAGTATCAATTGAAAAACAACCCACATTAACCAAGTGCTCCATTACCAAAGTAACAATGAAACCTCCCACAAGAGAAGTTGTGCAGCAATGGTGTTCAGAATATTCTTCAAAAGAGCACACAGACGTACTTACAGCAACCCACAACACCAGAAAAAGGAAACAGATCACCTATACATCATCCAACAAGATGGTTATTCACACAACTTTATCAAAAAGTGCTCAACCTACTATAGCACAATCAATGCAAGCTATGAATGGGATAACAGTGCAGTATATCAGAAACATCTCAGAAACAACCAACAGGCTATTACAACCATGGCATTACTGTAGCACACAAACCAACTAAAGTCTTCAGCTTAAATAAAGCAAAAAATCTTACACTATGTGTAAGGACTGTAACAGTCATTATGTAGGATAGATAGGCAGAAGACTAGTAGAGCATATCTATGAACACTAACTAACAATCAGAAGACATAGTGAAAACTCCTTAATCTCACCACACGTGAGATTGTGTGATGCAAAACCATATTCCAAAAAACAAAATCCAAAAATGACAATTAGAGTCACTTTAGATTAGGGGTGTCAAATTTGATTTCATTGAGGGCCTCATCAGGGTTGTGTTTGTGGGGGGGGGCATGGCTAGGAGGGGGCATGGCCAGCTCATCAAGGGTCCGTTTTAGGCCTCCTGCAGCCCTCTGCCAACAAAAATGGAACTGTGGGGAGGATGTGCGCAGCCCTTCTGAGCTCCATTTTTGCTGGCAGATGTACTGTAGGCTGGTCCTTCACTGTTTCCAGGGCAGGCCCGCAGGCCAGGTCTAAGTACCCAATGGGCCAGATCCACCCCCTGAGCCTTGAGTTTGACACCCCTGCTTTAGATAGCATTTGTAAACTTAATAAACAAACAAATAAATAAACTATGCCATTGAAACCTTCCTATTGCACTTCTACTACAGAGTAGAAAAGCAGCAGTTTCAGAACTAGGCAAAGGATTAGCCCTGAAACCATGAACATATCTTTTGAGAGATAATATGAATTAAGAGTCCAATGTTTTAACTGAGCACCAGGAAGGTAACAATACCCTTACACACTGTCTGAGGATCAGGTTCAGAATTATATTCTATTTTTAAAGGAAGGAGGGGGAAGAAATCTATAATTAAGTACATGCCTAGTCAGTTGGTCTGACTTTTTTTTAAAAAAAAATTAAAATAAGGAAAAGAAAGGGGGCTCTGATGAGCCATGCAGCTACATTGTGTCCTTGTCAACCCATATATTTTGCTATTGCCCACCTTTGGTGATTTCCTGCATACTTATCTGCTTGCTTAGTTGGGATTCAGCTTCAGTCTTCAGTTCTTGTAGCAGTCCTAGTATCACCACTGTAGTTTAACTTAGCTGCATCTTTGGAGTAAATAACTAGTGAAGTTACTAGGATTTATAGACTCCATTACATTAATCTCAGTCAACTCTAGTATCTGGGACAGGCTAAACAATTCTATTCTATTCTATTCTATTTTATTCTATTCTATTCTATTCTTAGACAGGGCAAACTAGAGAGCTAGATACTCTAAACTGCCATCAAAGCAGTATTGTGGATTAAAACACTATCGAGATATGAGCTATATCTCAGAATAAACCATCTATCCAAAGCCAATAATATGCATAATCCCAAATCAAATGGATGCAATTTTCTCACTCTCTGGATTAATTTTAACTCCATAGCATTACATACCTAATCTTTTACTATCAGATAATAAATCAAGAAAATTTAACCAATTCCTAATTACAAGTTGTTTTTAACTGTGAGAGTTATGGGAAGATTTAATAATCAACTAGCTTGTAAAGACCAGACCTTTCTTTTTTACTTCAAATGGAGGATAAAACGGCAGAGGAGGAGTTGTATTTTAATTGTAATTATTGAATATGTCTATTAGAGCTACTTTCCAGGTATTAAACTTCCGGGGCTAATCTTCATTACATATTTATTTATTTATTTATTTATTTTTATTTATTTATTTATTTATTTATTCGACTTGTATGCCGCCCTATTCCCTAAGGACTCAGGCTAACAATAAAACAGAAAATTTACAATAAAACAAGATTAAACAGTAAACAAGCCAAATAAATTAAAATAAACCCACCCACCCCCGGGTCATTCAAGGCCGCCCGTTGAAACAACCAAGTCTTCAGGTCGGCGGAAGAGCGAGTCAGGGGGCAAACGGAGATCGACGGGAGCTGATTCCAGAGGGCAGGTGCTCCCACAGAAGGCCCTAGCCCTGGGGACCGCCAGCCTACAATATCTGACTGACGGCACCCCAGGAGGCCCCTCCTATGAGAGCGAACAGGGCGATCGGAGATCACTGTTCTTTCCATTTAAAACATACAGATGGGGTGAATCCCTACAAACAATATGGTTTAACATTCACTTCAAAGTCATTATGCACAACCAAGGACTAAGTTAACAGCAGTCATTTTGCTAGGAGAACTAAGAATTCCAGCCAAATCCAATGATAGACCTTGAATTATTTTGGCACTGAATTTTCTCCTTATTCCTTCCTTTCTCCCATGTTCTCCAGATCAATTACCCTTAGAACAGCTGTAGCTGGGTTTTTTATTTTTTGTCTCAAGAAAAGGTCTGTTAAATTGTTTCTGTTTCATCAATAGAAGAGAATATTTGCAGCTCAGATTTGAACTGTGCAGTCTTTGGTACACTCTCCTCTTAGTTGTTTTCTTGCAGACATTTTATTACCCAACTAAGTAACATCTTCAGTGCTAGAAGGGAGTGGGGTTTGTTCCCTGTTTATAGACAGTGGCTTGTTCTGTCAGTGTTGAAGGAAAGATTGTTTTCTTCTTGGTAGTTCCTTGATTAGGTGTTATTTACTGTTTGATTCTTTGAATTGGCGGTTCCTTAATTGGAGTATTGTTTAGTGCTTGGCTGTTAATCTGGTATTTATCCTGGTATTAATCCCTGCTTATCTGGGTCTTTGGTGGCAAGGAGGTGTTCTGGTCTTTTTTTTAATAAAAAATTCTTTAGCTTTTTCATTGTATCTTTTCAATAGTGTATGAATGTTGTTTATCTCTATGTGTCTATTGATGACTGGTTTGTCTGAGTGCCCAGCTTCTAGCAATTCTCCAGCATATTTGGACTTAACTGGGATGAAAACTACTTAATTTCACAACACATGGACAAACTTAACTAGGGTTTCAAGTAGGGAACTGTGAGCATCCTAAACCACACTAAATCCAAAAATGGTAGGGAATTCCTAAATGTTTGACCTTTTGTGAGTAATAACTGCAGAACTACTGTGCAGACTAACTGAGCTCTTGGTCACTGTTTGGAATAGGAAGGTGACTGAAGCTCTGGATAGCATTGTACCCTTGCAACCTCTCCTCACCCGTAGACCTCTCTCTAACCCATGGTATACAGAGGAACTGAGAGGGATGAAATGCATGAGGAGACATCTAGAGCACCACTGGCAGAAGACAGGAAATTAACTTGATCGAACACAGGTAAGAGCTGCTACTAAGGCCTACCTTGTGATGATTCATGCAGCGAAGTGTAAATACTTCTCCACATTAATTGCATCTCCAGATAATCGCCCAGCGACCCTCTTTAAGGTGAGCTGTCTCCTCCTAGGGAAGGAGGAGATTGAGGTCCACCTGAAGGGGCAGGCTGAGGAATTTGTGGATTTTCTGGAAGACAAAATTGCTTGACTTCATTCCCAGTTAGATATCCGCATATTGCTGGTCCGGTGTAAGCTCCTGAGGCAGGTTCTTGCCCTGTTATCTGGGAACAGTTTGACCCTGTCGCTCCTAAGGAAGTGGACAGTATCCTAAGGAGTATACGCGCAAGCACCTGTGTTTTAGACTCATGTCCCTCTTGGCTTGTGAAAGCTTTCCAGGAGGTGACTTTGGTGGTGATTAATGCTTCTCTACAGGAGAAGACAGTGCCCCAACACTTTAAGGAGGCTGTGATCCACCCTCTTCTTAAGAAGCCATCGCTGGATTCCACCCAATTGGATAATTTCCAATCTGTCTTCAATCTTCCCTTTTTGGGGAAGGTTGTTGAGAAGGTGGTTGTGCGGCAGCTCCAGAGGCTTCTGGATGAAATGGATTATCTCAACCCCTACCAGTCAGGATTCAGGCCTGGATATGGGATAGTAATGGCATTGGTCGCACTTTTTGATGATCTCTGGTGGGAGCAGGATTGGGGTAGTGCGTCCATCCTTGCTCTACTTGACTTCTCAGTGGCTTTTAATACCATTGTCCATGGGATTCTCCTGGGGCAGCTTCAGGGGATGGGAGTGGGAGGCCTTGTGCTTAGGGGTGGGATCCGACTGGTGTAACTACCGGTTCGGTGATTTTACATTTTGCTGCGCACACATGTATATTGTCATCATCTAGCTGCCTAGACAGCTGAGCATTGCTGTGCGTGGCTGCATGGCGGTTGAAAAAGCACCTTTTTCCTGCTTTTTTAACTGCAGTTGTGTCACGCAAAGCAGCTGCAGTTGAAAATGCAGGAAATAAAGGTCAGGTAAGAGCCCGGGTGGGCAGGTGGGCCAAAACAGCAGCAGACATAGAACTGGTTCTATGTATGCTCTCTGTTTGCTGCTTTTCAGAGCAACCGGTTCTACAGAAGAGGACAGAACCACCTCTGCTTGTGCTTTCCTGGTTCAATTCCTTCCTCTGCAGCAGCTCTCAATCAGTGTTGATAGGAGGGGAGAGATCCAGCCCTTGCTCACTGCTTTACAGGGTTCCACAGGGCTCAGTACTCTCTCTGCTCCTGTTCAACATTTATATGAAGCCTCTGGGTGAGATCATCTGTCACCATGGACTGAGGTATCACCAATATGCAGATGATATTCAGCTGTATGTCTCAGCCCGTGGTTAAGTGATGCTGTGTCCTCCCTCTCACAGTGCCTGGAGACTGGATGGGACTGGATGGGGAGCAATGGTTTGAAACTAAACCCTTGCAAGAGTGGGTTTGGGGTTTGTTGGCTCAGGGAGAATTGCCACCTTTGGTCTTGGGTGGGGTGGCACTACCCCAAACAGACCCCTTGCATAATCTAGGGGTTTTCCTGGACTCACGGCTCCTGCTTGAAGAACAGGTGGTGGTCATGGTCAGGAGGGTCTTTTTGCAACTGCGGGTTGTGCACCAGTTACACTCTTTCTTGGACCAACAGTGCCTACTCAAGTCACTCATGCCCTAGTCACTTCCTGTCTTGATTATTGCAACATGGTCTACATGGAGCTGCCCTTGAAGTGCATCCAGAAGCTCTGTTGGTGTAAAATGCAGCAGCCCGTATGGTTTTGTGCAGACCCCAGTGTGCACAAATTTCACCTCTCCTACAGGAGCTGCATTGGTTGCCTATTTGCTTCCAGGTGCAATTCAAGGTGCTGAATGTCACCTTTAAAGCCCTTCATGGCTTGGTACTGGGTTATCTGAGGGAACATCTCTTGCCAGTCACATCTACCCATCCCATCAGAGTGGGGAGGCAGGGAATGTTGTGGGTCCCATCCC
>CM019155.1:14725464-14759422 GCA_009733165.1 Naja naja | reverse complement strand
TCACAGAACTCAGGAGATCACAACACAAAACATCAGGAGGTTGCAGCACAGACAACGAACCCAGGAGATTACAGCACCACACCCAGGACATCACAACAATAGAACTCAGAAGGTCATCACACAGCCCATTACCCAGGTCGTTACAACACAAAAGGCTGAGAGACACACCTCCAGCACATCAGCCACACAGGGTCTCAGGAAAAAACCATCCAATCTGCATACATCAACTCCACAAAAACCAATCAAAAGTAACAACACATCCAACTCTAGAGTTTAAAAGGGAAAAACAGCCACGATCACACACTTCTCCCAGGAGAACGAGCTGAAGACACCAGCCTGAAGATGCGGATGAGATTCGTCGTCGAACGTTGCCAAGGTATTCTCAACCTTACACGGACAAGACCGAATACACCAAGACCTACATACCTTTACGTGAAAATTACGAAACAAATATATATATATATATTTGAGATTTTGTTCTATTGTACTTTATTACTTTATTTGATTGTTTTTGTTAGTTTTTACTGTTTTTTTACTTTTTATTTTATTTTAAATGTGGTTTTACATTCTGTAAGCTGCCTTGTGTCGTCATGGGCAAATAGGCAGCAATATAAGTTGAATAAATAAATAATGGTCATTGTAATTGTCATTTTTATAGGCCCCATCTCCATGTTTCATTGTTCAGTCACAAAGAGCTTTCCTCAGTTGATCTAACATAGGGGGCTCCAAACCAGTGGTGGGATTCAAAAATTTTGGGTGGGTGTGGCTTTGTGGGTGTGACTTGGTGGGCATGGCAGGGGAAGGATACTGCAAAATCTCAATTCCCACCCCACTCCTGGGGGAAAGTTACTGCAAAATCCCATTCCCTCCTCATCCCACTAACCTGCTTTCCAGCTCTATTCTCCTGTGCAGGGCAACCAAAGAAGACCCAGTTGATCAGCTGGGACTCAGGAGGCAGAGAATAGATGGGGGCAGGACCAGTCAGAGTGGGTGGGTATTTGCCAGCTCTCTGAACTACTCAAAATTTCTGCTACTGGTTCTCCAGAAGTGGTCAGAACCTGCTGAATACCACCTCTGCTCCAAACCCCAGGCCATGCCCTACTACTGGTCCATGGCCAGTTCAGAACTAGGCCCCAAAAGAACTGCATGCTTTACATGGATTCATCTCTTCCCACCTGCCACCTGCTGGTCCACAAAACAGGAAAGGCTGGGGCTACCTATCTAACAGTTTCTAGTACTGTTTCCCTAGTGAAAGAAAACACTGAACTGGAAGCAATCTACAGCAGATATGATACATTTCATAATTTCCACTTGTTTCTCCACATTTTAATGTTTCATTCTGGATGAATATATGTATGAAATTGACATATTTCTTTATATTCCCATGATTGAACCATTAGCTTTATTTTATTGCACAAGGCAGGAGCAAAATCCACAACTGTAAATTTAGTATCAGTTTGGAGGACTGATTGATCTGAAAACCTATTTTTAAGATATTTGATTACCAAAATTATCCAGAGATGTTCAGACAGTGCCAGAAACAAAAATAATTAGCTGGTTGAGTGCAGGAGAATAGTTTCCGACAATTCAGACAAGGTTTAGCTTCCAAGGTTACATATATGTATATGGAAGCAATTTTGGAGTGCTTGTGCAGAAGGCTTGTGCTTAAAATTAATTAAACGTGAAATATTTTAGTCTTTTCAAATGAATTCACAGTGAATTGCAGTGATTAGAG
The DNA here is from genome assembly GCA_009733165.1 of Naja naja. Lineage (NCBI taxonomy): Eukaryota > Metazoa > Chordata > Lepidosauria > Squamata > Elapidae > Naja > Naja naja. The sequence goes on along the minus strand of CM019155.1, from coordinate 14,757,687 downwards.
GGTGCACTGGGTGTGAGGCGACTCTTTTCAAGGTTGTTTTATTTATAACCTTGTTCAAGTCAACATTTCTATTTTTTTATAAAAAAAAATCAAGAGCCCAAAGTTTTGTAATTTCAAATGAAGATGGAGAGCCCGTGTTGAATTAATATCAGGTCACGGCTACCGAGAAGTTGTGGGAGGCTACTTCCCAGATCAGAATTCACAACAAATGAAGGTGTATCCCTTAGTATCTATTTAAAACCTCTCCCCACTTGGGCAAGCATACTGGGAATGATGAGATTTGTAGTCTCACATCTGGCAAATGGAGAAAATTCTTCTGCCAGTTTGTAAACCAAGATTCTGAAGAATGAGGTGAGTAAACATTATTCTGGCTTTCTATCAGCAAAGTCACTTGTTAAAACATTTTGAAGAAAGGTGCTGTTGCAAGTCAGTTTTCCAGCATCCCGGGCAAAACAAATGAACAAACAAACAAAAAAGCCTGGAAGTGCAGAGAGGAAAAAATCCACAAACCTATGATTATTCTGAGGATCCTAAATAGAGATACTTTAAATTCTATTTACATTTCAGGGAATAGACAAGTCTTTAATGTGTTTGTTCATTCATGGCCTCACTGCTGTCAACAACACTTATTTATTATTTATTTATTGTATAGAACATTCATATCAGATTTTGCTGATTTCCTGGTTATGACAAATGAAGCAAAATATTATATCTATAATCTAGACATATGCTGATAATTTTTAGATTTTATACTTCATATTGCATATTTTTATCCCTTGTGTTTTTATCACAATGTATCAACACATTACTTCTTTCTAATAATTCATAGAAATAACACTACATAAATTAATACTTTTCCTATATGCTCCTAGAGAGCACAGATGATTAGAATGACAGCCTGAATTTAGAAAATCTGCCTGCCTAATATTAGCTAGGGCCAATCCTATTCTTAGTCAGGTTGCCCCAGATGTAAGATATTAAGAATGGGGAACAACAGTACAGATAGCAACTTAAGTACTTATCAAATGTATATAGTTCCCATTCACAAATGTGACACTGGGTGGCATACAGTAAAAATAAAACAATAAAAATGCATCTTAAACAACCATTATAAACAATAAAACATTTTTTTAAAAACCTCATACTTCATAAAGTAGTACATTGTGTTCTCCCATTTTCCAAGGGACTCCGAAGCTTTCTAGAAAGCTGTGTATTGAGTGGTTTCTGGAAGGGCAATAGAGCCAAGACCAGTTTCATGGGGATGAGGGTGATATTGCAAAGGGTGGGTGCCAGGGGTGGGATTCTACTGGTTTGGACCGGTTTGGGCAAACTGGATGTTAAAGTAACAACTGGTTCACCAAACTGGTATTTCAAACAACCACCAGACCTCGCCCCTCCTATCCTTCCCCTCCCAGGAGTCTCCACACAGTCCATTTTCAATGCAGGTAAGTGCAAGATCTGTGCAGAGGCTCTGGGAGGGGTGGGGGTAATGGGCCTTCTGGAAGTCTGGAAATGGGCCTGTTTCCAGCTTCTGGAGGGCTTCCAGATGCCAGGGGAGGCTGTTTTCGACCTTCTAGCCCCATGGGTGGCCTCTGGACCCTTGGGAGAGTGAAAAACGGCCTTCCCAGAAAAACTGGAAGTGGCAAAACGGGCCTATGTCCAGCTTCTGGTGGGCCTCCAGAGGCCAGGGAGGCTGTTTTTGCCCTCCCAGGCCCAGGGGAGGCCTCTGGATCCTTGGGAGGGCAAAAATGGCCTCTCCCAGGTTCTGGAGGCCCACCAGAAGCCAGAAATAAGAAGTTCTGGTAGGCCACTCCCACCATGGCCACGCCCACCCAGCATGGACAGCGAACCAGTGGCTGGGATTTTTGAATCTCATCCATGATGGGTGCTGTAGCACAAAAAGGCTCACCTCCCATCAGGTAAAACCTTAATAGACAGGGCACACAACATGCCCATGTTGATAAGATAGAGAGATGTAATTGGAGAGAGTTTCCTTTTCTCCCTCTGTTAAGTTTGCATGAAGAGTCAGACGCGAAGAGCTTCAGTGAAGAGTTTATTAAGTGACTACAGCTCGAATGGACCCACCTTGGCTGGGCTACGCGCTACTTATAGCCAGCAGCGATTTGCCAGCCATCAGAGTGCAGGGTTTTCCCGCACTTTTTAAACCAATCATATTAAACACATCATCATACCCCTGGCAGTCCTTGGAGAATTCTTTCCATAAGGCTTTGAAAGATGCCTGGTGCCACACTTACTCCAAATTGTAACCTTTTACATTTGAAGGCACCTCTATGAGTCACAATGGTTTGGGCCTCTGCAGTGGCATCATCAACTGTTAGTTGTTGATATGCCTGGGCCAGATCCAATTTGGCAAAGACTGTACCCCTGCCAAGTGAATGTAACAGATGATGCACCACTGGAACTGGGTATGCGTTCTGCTGCAGCGCATGGTTCAGTGTCCCCTTATAGTCTCCACAGATTCTTACTGACCCATCAGTCTTGACTGGTGTGACTATGGGTGTCTCCCACCTGGAGTAGTCAGTGGGCTCTAAAACCCCTTGAGCTATTCATTTGTCTAATTGTGCATCAATTTTTTCCTTTAAAGCAAATGGAACCTGTTATGTATGTAGGTTTGAATGTTATTGGTTTATTTGAACTGTTCTTGTAAAATGTCAAATGGTATTGGTTTAAATAGTGCGGGAAGAATCCCTGCACTCCCATTGGCTGGCAGCTACGGCTGCAGGCTATAAGAAGCAGCCGTAGCCAAGCCAGAACGGGTCTATTCGAGCTGTAGTCACTAATAAAGTCTTTGCTGGAACTCCTCGCGTCTGACTCTTCATGCAAACTTAACACTGGCGACGAAGGTGGGATCTCCCTGAAGAGAAGACGACGCGACAAACAAGCAACTGAGCGAGATGGCTGCGCTGAACACCCCTCCAGCACCGTTCGATCCGGCGACGGAAGACTGGGAATCGTATGCGGATCGTTTCCACATGTTCCTGGAGGGAAACGATCTCGCCGGCATCCCCGAGAGATGGAAGAGGGCGGTCTTTCTCACGCACTGCGGTCCGGCAGTCTTCAAAATGGCGAAGGCGTTGGCGGGAGCAGCAGAGCTGAAGGTAATGGAATGGCCCGAATTAGAAAGACTTTTGAGAGCCCATTACGCCCCACAAGTATCGTGCCTCATTAAGAGACACGAATTTTACCGTCGGGATCAAGGGATAGCGAGAATGTTAATGACTTCGTGGCAAGTTTAAGGGACATTGGGGGTGCTTGTGACTTTACCAACTTAGAAGAGGCCATGCATGATCGGTTTGTTTTAGGCCTAAGGATAAGGTTTACAAAGCAAACTATTAATGAAACCTAAGATCACGTTTAAAGAGGCCATTGAAGAAGCTGTTTCAGCGGAAGCCACCAAGTCCTCAGCAGCGGCCATGAAAAAGATTAACAAGGCTTCAAGCCAGGCCTCAGGCCATTCTGATGGGGATAAATCCACATCTACTCATTGCGAACAAATAGACTCTGATTCTGATGGCAGTGAGGCAGAAGAGGGGATTTTTAAACTCAGAATGGAAAAGAAAAGAAAAGACTCTGGGAAGAACAGGCAAGGGTTCTATTGCAGAGGCTGTGGGGGGGGCCACCCCCACACTGATTGCAAGTTCTTTGACTCCATTTGCCTACGTTGTGAGAAACGGGGTCACATAGCCAGAGTTTGCAAAGCATCCAGAACTCCACCAGCTAGGAAGAAATTCCCGGATAGAGACTTTAAGCCCAACAATTTCCTTGAAAAAATGGGGCGAAATTTAGAAGCAAATGGCAAGAAGGAAACTCACCAAACAATCACTATTGGTCATTCTTCACCTTTAAAAAGCAGAAAAGTACATGTGAAGGTGTTTATTGAAGGAAGGCCTTGCCAAATGGAAGTGGACTCAGGCTCTTATTTATCTATGGTGTCATGGGACACTATCCACAGACTCTTTCCCAAAATTCAGAAAAAGCATTTCCAGAAGCAAGCACTGACTCTCAAAGACTACCAAGGGAACAAGATTCCAGTAGTTGGAGCGAGAGATTTCAACGTGCAGTTTAAAGGCCACACCAAACGTTTGCCCCTGACCATCGTGGACAAGGATCGCCCAAGTTTGCTGGGACTTGAGTGGTTCAAGCCACTTGGCATCGAGGTGACTGGCATCCATCACGTGAGCAGTTCTGACTGGGAAGAGTCCTTGAAGTCTGAGTTTCCAGAGGTCTTCAGCGAAGGACTGGGCAAGTATATGGGGACCCCTATTGCTTTCAGCCTAGACCCCAAGGTGCCCCCCGTTTAAAGCCCAGGAGGGTTCCATTTGCTTTAAAGGAAAAAAATGATGCACAATTAGATAAACTCATTGCTCAAGGGGTTTTAGAGCCTACTGACCACTCCAGATGGGAAACACCCATAGTCACACCAGTCAAGGCTGATGGGTCAGTGAGAATCTGTGGTGACTACAAGGGGACACTTAACCATGCCTGCAGCAGAGCGCGATATCCTGTACCAGTTGTGCATCATCTGCTCCATTCCCTTGGCAGGGTACAGTATTTGCTAAACTGGATTTGGCTCAGGCATATCAACAATTAACAGTTGATGATGCTACTGCAGAGGCACAAACAATTGTGACCCATAGAGGTGCCTTCAAATGTAAAGACTACAATTTGGAGTAAGCGTGGCACCTGGCATTTTCGAGCCTTATGGAAAGAATGTTGCAGGGACTGCCAGGGTAGTGCCCTATTTTGATGATGTTTTAATCTCTGCTGAAAATGACACTCAGCTTCAAGAGAGACTCAGAGAAGTCCTTACCAGATTCAGAAAAGCGGGGTTAAAAGTCAAGGAAGACAAATGTACACTCAAAACAGACAGAGTTGAGTTCCTGGGGTATATGATTGACAAGCATGGCATCCATCCTACTGATGCCAAGGTTAAAGCAATCAATGAAGCCCCTAAACCTCGATGCAAGGCTGATTTGCAAGCCTTCCTTTCACTTATTAACTTTTATCACATGTTTCTACCTCACAAAGCATCTATTGCTGAGCCCTTACATCGCCTACTTGATAAGAATGCTGTTTGGATCTGGGGCGGAAGGAACAGTCAGCATTTAACAGTATTAAGAGACTAATCACGTCTGATGCTGTGTTGATACAATTCTCTGAGAATTTACCTGTTGTTCTGACTTGTGATGCATCCCCTTTGGAGTGGGGGTTTGAGTCACAGGCTTCCCAATGACGGAAGCCCCAATTGCATTTTACTCGCACGCTGTCCAAAGCAGAGAGGAATTATAGCCAATTGGACAAGGAAGCTTTAGCAGTTGTTGCAGCTGTTAAGAAATTTCATGAATATCTGTATGGCAGGTCATTCACCATTATTACAGATCACAAACCTTTACTTGGCATTGTGGCAGGAGATAAACCTACACCTAATATCCTGTCACCAAGAATGCTGAGGTGGACTGAATTTCTTGCAGCATATTCCTACAAACTGATTCACAGGCCTGGCAAGGACATTGGACATGCTGATGCACTGAGTCGTTGCCCACTACCTTGCCACAAGGAGGACTTTGAACTTGAAACTAACACCTTCTTCCTGGAGACTGTTGCTAAGCTTCCAGTCCATGCTGCTGAGATTGCCAAAGAAACTGCCAAAGATGCTGTATTGGCACCTGTTATGGGCTGGATCAAGAAAGGTTGGCCTCTTCAAGATCTACCTCACCTTGCCCAACCTTTTAAGTCCAGGCAAACTGAATTATCTGTATTAAAGGATGTATATTGTGGGGTAACAGGGTGGTTATTCCTACAAAACTGCAAAGGGAGGTTTTGGAAATGTTACATGAGGGTCATCCTGGGATTGTAAGGATGAAAGGTTTGGCCAGGAGTTATGTATGGTGGCCAGGTATTGACAAAATGGTTGAAAACTGGGTAGCCTCTTGTCCCAATTGCCAGGTAGTCAGACCTGCACCACCTCACACCCCCACACAGGAATGGGAATGTCCTAGGGGCCCATGGTCTAGAATCCACATTGATTTTGCAGGCCCTACAAGAGGGCACACTTTTCTAGTGATAGTAGATGCATACTCCAAATGGCTAGAGGTAATTCCAATGTCATCCACAACTACTGAGGCTGTTATCAAGCAGCTAAGAAAATTGTTTGTAACCCATGGGTTACCAGATATCCTTGTCTCTGACAATGGCCCTCAATTCACATCTAACATTTTTGAATCCTTTCTAGCTCAACAGGGCATCAGACATGCCCTCACTGCCCCTGGCACCCTTCGCCAACGGCCGGGCTGAACGCATAACGTTTTACCAAAGAGAAGCTTCAGCAGCTAGGTCCTGGGGACATCACTGAGAAGCTTGAAAAGCTTCTTAGTGTTCAACACATCACTCCTAGTCCATCAACTAACTTGTCCCCAGCAGAGTTGTTGATGGGCAGGAAACTTAGGTCTTCCCTTGACCGCCTCCATCCCACTTACGCACCAACGCACCACTGGATTCCACTTCCAAAGTTCATTCTTTTAGTGTGGGAGATTCTGTCTATGCTAGGAACCTTCTAGGTGACCCTTTGTGGATTCCTGCTGAAATAACTCACATCACAGGCCCTCTTTCTTACAGGGTACAAACAGAGGATGGCCTTCTCTGGAGCAGGCACATTGACCAACTTAGATCCAGGGTCCCTCAAGAACATCGCCCCTGTCTCCCTCTAGGTCCCTCACCTGCTGTTTCTTCTAGGGGGGAAGGGGGGGAACAGGAGGAAAATCAGCAAACAGGAATCAACCCCATGTGTAACGAGCCATTGCGACAGGAACCATCCCGAACCCTGTCACAAAGCCAAGATCCATCCTTAGAAGGGGAAGATTGCACATCACTACCTGACTTGGGTGCTGACATTGGAATGGAGATGGGTTGGGAGGAGAGACCAGATTCTAACAATTCAACAGGGTCTCCTTTCACAGGAAGTCCCAACAGGGAAATGTCAGCAGACACATTTCCTCTCACTGGGTGAGAACGTTAAAGCTTCTGAACCACGAAGGTCTCAACGTACATGTAAGAGCCCCACCTATTTAAAGGAATACATTAGATAGGTTGGGGTTTGGTATGGACTGAACCTAGTGGGGAGGGGTGTTATGTATGTAGGTTTGAATGTTATTGGTTTATTTGAACTGTTCTTGTAAAATGTCAAATGGTATTGGTTTAAATAGTGCGGGAAGAATCCCTGCACTCCCATTGGCTGGCAGCTACGGCTGCAGGCTATAAGAAGCAGCCGTAGCCAAGCCAGAACGGGTCTATTCGAGCTGTAGTCACTAATAAAGTATTTTGCTGGAACTCCTCGCGTCTGACTCTTCATGCAAACTTAACAGAACCCTTCTGGGCTTTAAACGAATTGGGGGCACCTTGGGATCTAGGTTGAAAGTGATAGGGGTCCCCATATACTTGCCCAATCCTTCGCTGAAGACTCTGGAAACTCAGACTTCAAGGCCTCCTCCCATTCAGAGTTGCTCACGTGATTGATGCCAGTCACCTCGATGCCTAGTGGCTTGAACCACTCAAGTCCCAGCAAGCTTGGGCGATCCTTGTCCACGATGGTCAGGGGCAAACGTTTGGTGTGGCCTTTGAACTTCACATTGAATTCTCTTGTTCCAACTACTGGAATCTTGTTCCCTTGGTAGTCTTTAAGAGTCAGTGCTTGCTTCTGGAAATGTTTCTTCTGAATGTTGGGAAGTAGCCTGTGAATAGTGTCCCATGACACCATAGACAAATAGGAGCCAGAGTCCACTTCCATTTGGCAAGGCCTTCCTTCAATGAGTACCTTCACATGTACTTTTCTGCTTCTTAAGGGTGAAGAATGACCAATGGTGACTGTTTGATGAGTTTCATTCTTCCCATTTGCTTCTGAGTTGCACCCCATTTTCTCACTGAAGTTGTTGGGCTTGAATTCTTTCTCAGGATATTTCTTCCTACTAGGTGGAGTTCTGGATGATTTGCAGACTCTTGCTAGGTGACCTCTTTTCTCACGTAGGCAGATGGTGTCTAAAAACTTGCATTCAGTGGGGTGCCCCCACACACAGCCTCTGCAATAAAAGTCTTGCCTCTTTCTTCCAAGGTCTTTCCTTTTCTTCTCCATTTTGAGTCTATAAATTCCTTCCTCCACCTCACTACAGTCTGAATCAGAATCTATTTGCTCACAATGGGTTGTTGTGGACTTTTCCACATCAGAATGGCTTGAGGCCTTGTTAATTTTCTTCATGGCTGCCGCTGAGGACTTAGTGGCTTCTGCTGAGAGGCCTCTTCTATGGCCTCCTTCAAGCGTGATCTTAGGTTTTAATAACAATTTGCTCTGAAGCACCTTGTCTTTGAGGCCTAGGACAAACTGATCGCACATGGCCTCCTCCAAGCTGTTAAACTCGCATGCACCCCCAATGTCTCTTAAGCTTGCCACGAAGTCGTTAACATTTTCGCTTTCCCCTTGATCCCGACAGTAGAACTCGTGTCTCTTAATGAGGCACGATACTTGTGGGGCGTAATGGGCTCTTAAAAGCTTTTCTAAATCAGGCCATTCCATTACCTTCATGTCTACAGCTCCCGCCAATGCCTTCGCCATCTTGAAGACTGCCGGACCGCAGTGCGTAAGAAAGACCGCCCTCTTCCGCTTCTCGGAGATGGTGGCGAGGTCGTTTCCTTCCAAATACATTTGGAAGCGATCCGCATACGATTCCCAGTCTTCTGCCGCCGGATCGAACGGGGCTGGGGGGGGTGTTCAGCGCAGCCATCTCACTCTTTTGTTTGTCTTCCACGTCACCTTCTCTTCAGGGGAATCCCACCTTCGTCGCCAGTGTTAAGTTTGCATGAAGAGTCAGATGCGAAATGCTTCAGTGAAGAGTTTATTAAGTGACTACAGCTCGAATGGACCCAACTTGGCTGGGCTACGGCTGCTACTTATAGCCAGCAGCCGTAGTTGCCAGCCAATCAGAGTGCAGGGTTTTCCCGCACTTTTTAAACCAATCATATTTGACATTTTACAAGAACAATTCAAACTAAACCAATAACATTCAAACCTACATACATAACACCCTCAAACTAATATTTTATTCTCAAGGAGAGGGAGGAAGTGTTTAACATAATTTGTAACAAAGAGAAAAAGGTTTAGGAAATGCTTCTGCCTCCCATCTCTACATGTTTCATTTACTTTGATGGAACTTCCCTGTTACAAAAATATGTGCAAAAGTTTCCAAATTGTTCTCAATTCTTCCAACTATGGTTGGAAAAAAATAATAGGATTGCCTCTGAGGTGAATCCTTGAGTCTTAGGGATCTCCACAAGCTTTCACTGCAATTCTAGGACAACTTCAGAATTTGCGACCAACTTTTCATTTTACAGTAAACATTTGGTGGAAACATATTCTTTAAATCATTGAACAAAATCTAAATTCAATCCAATTTATTTTGTGCTTTGGCTGTGTCGTCTATAGCAGGGGTCCCCAACCCTGGCCCGTGGACTGGCACCATGCAACGAGAGATAGACAGATTTTTTTTTTATTGGCCAAGTGTGATTGGACACACAAGGAATTTGTCTTGGTGCAAATGCTGTTGGTGTACATAAAAGAAAAGATACATTCATCAAGAGTCAAGAATCATAAGGTACAACACTTAATAATAGTCATAGGGCACAATAAGCCATCAAATCATACTAGGAAACATTCAATATAAACTGACAAAGTTACAGTTATAAGTCATAAGTTGGAGGGGATGGGTGATAAGGAGTGATGAGAACATTAACAGTAATAGTAGTGCAGACTTTGTAAATAGTTGGAAAGTGTTGAGGGAATTATTTGTTTAGCAGAGGGATGGCATTCGGGAAAATGCCATCCCATGTCCTTGTGTCTAGTTGTTCTGGTGTCATTTTGAGGGCAGGAGTTGAAACAGTTTATGTCTGGAATGTGAGGGGTCTGTAAATATTTTCACATCCCTCTGTTTGTCCCATGTAGTATACAGGTCCTCAACTGAAGGCAGGTTGGTAATAATTGTTTTTTCTGCAGTTCTAATTACTCTCTGGAGTCTGTGTCTGTCCTGTTGGGTTGCAGAACCAAACCAGACAGTTATAGAGATGCAGATGATAGACTCAATCATTCCTCTGTAGAACTGGATCAGCAGCTCCTTGGACAGTTTGAGCTTTCTGAGTTGGCACAGAAAGAACATTCATTGTTGTGCTGTTTGATGACATTTTGATGACATACTAGAAATCAGGTCACACAAACAAGTGAAGCCCCATTCGTGAGACGCAGGCAGCACATGAAACCATTTCCCTCCAGTCCACAGAAAAACCTCCCTTCATCAAGCAGGGGGTGGAATGCTACCGGTTCAGCCTGGTTCTATAGAACCAGCAGCACTGAAGATCAGCAGACACTAAACCAGTTCAGTGCAACGACCTTTTGATTGTTTGTTTTGCCCACCCGTCTGCCCGGACTCTTGGTTGTCCTTTATTTCCTGCTTTTTCAACCTCAGCTGCTTTGCACGGCACAGCTGAGGTTGAAAAAGCAGGAAAGAAGAGGAGTTTTCCCCATGCACGGCGTTTGTCAGCTGTCCAGGCAGCATAGCTCTTGGCTTTTTTGAAAAGTTATACATGCATGCTTAGCGCAAATCGCACTCTCACCAAACTGGTAGTAACTCCCACCCCTGTCACCAAGCCATGCCATGCCCACCAAGCCACACCCACAGAACCGGTAGTAAAAATGTTTTTTGAATCCCACCACTGAATCAAAGCCCTGCTACCATTCTACATACAGATGCCATGTAATCTTTTTTGACAAAACTTTCTGCAGGTGCCCCTGGTTTGTCCCCAGATGTTCCCTCAGCCTGTGGGGCATGGAATTTTGTCCATCAGATGCAGCAAAACACCATCTGGATCTTCTCTACTACTTCATGTCCCTCATGATATAGAGTGCTCAGCTTCCTATATGGCGTCCTATGACAAAATATAGGGGCATCTGCAAGGGGAATCTTCATTTGACACACCAACCGCAACATCCCTGAGAGGAAAATAAGGGAGGGAACATAATCATTGCAAACATTTATCAGGATACGAATGCCTTAAGACAGTTAAAATCTAGAAGACTTGGGGTAGGAAGACAAACAAAATATATTTCAGGAACATTGCGCCTGTCTGACAGGCTAAAAAAAACCCACCCATCTTAATTTTTAAATAATTAGTTCTTTTTTCATTTTTAAGACATGAACATCTGCAAATCAGAAGTCTTACATGACAGGCAAAGTCAACCTCTCTGTTTACCTTCAAAGCAAAAGAACAGATGCTCTATTACCATTACCGTGCTCCAGCATTTGGAACACATTATTGGCAGCGGACTTCTCCTGGATTGAAAAATACAACTGAGGAAAGTTAATGCAGAATGACAGGATGAAAAAAGTGCCATATGAACAAAACTGTTGAAGTGTAAAAGTTGCATATTAATAGGCAGGCATGTTTTCTTTTTTTAAAGAGTTGTTGAAAGTATCCTCTTTGTTGCCATCCTGAATCGGTCTACTTCAAGATGGTCTCCTCAGTGAAGGTTATTAATTTAATTTATTAGATTTGTAAGGCCACCCAATTTAGAAGAATTTCTAAAGGTATATAGATTTCAAGGGCTTTTTAAAATAAGGGAAGAGTGAAATCTGTGCAGGAGATAGGAAAAGCGACAGAGAAGGCCTTGTTCCTGGATTGTAGGCCTGGTAATGGGTTATAATCTACCACAATGGTCTAATGTAGATTACTCAATGGACTTCCCAGTCTAGGTAATGCAGTGATATTCAGTAGAGCTATTGAGTGAAGTTGCAGTATATTTATAAAACAAAAGCATACACATTTTAGTTTTTTATATTAACCATTGTTGACTACACCATGGATGGCCGGTCCCCATCTTATGGGTTGCTTTTCTATGATACATAGCCAAGCACATTTTAGACGGCCATGTTATATACAAATGCAGACACATACAGACACACACAAACACACACACACACACACACAGGTTGGACTAGATGACCTCCAAGGTCCCTTCCAACTTTGTTATTCTATGTCTATGATAAAATTGTACACCTCCACAGAGTCTCTCTGTGAGTGAGATGGGTGGTCCCCAGGTTTGGTACATAAATAAATTAAATAAATAAATAATAAAAGCATTTAAAAAAATAAATGTGGATTTAGAACAAGAATGTCTGCCTTACATGATCAATTTATTGAAAAATATGGAAGTTAGGGTCCATGGAAGGCATCTTGACAAGATATACTCAAAATTGATATTACTTCTCCACTTTTTATTAACATAGTTAATGGAATGTGTACAAATGGTAACAAGTTGCAACAGAGTGGTCAATGTCTGGAATACTCTACCTGACTCTGTGGTTTCTTCCCCAAACCCCAAAAACTTTAACCTTAGACTGTCTACTATTGACCTCACCCTTTTCCTAAGAGGTCTGTAGGGGGCGTGCATAAGCGCACCAATGTGCCTACCGTTCTTGTCCTATTGTTTCTTTTATTTTTCTTATATGTATTCATTTCATGTATTCACAACTATGTTTATCCTTATACTTATTATCTTGTAAGTGATTGACAAAATAAATAAATAAATAAATAAAAATAAATAATCAAGTGTGAAAATAATTTTGGAAAATGGGCTAAGGAATTTTGGGACAAAAGATGGAGATTGGAAACTATAGAGGGGGAAAAGATCTGGAATGACATTTTATATTTCATCCACTAGATGAAATATAGCATTGCTGTTTTTTTGTCCTATTTTGACGATTTCTAAACAAGATATCAGTTTAAAGTCCGTATCTGGTTATTGTGTGCTTATCTTAAAAATGAATTAAGTATAATATAAATCAATATATGACTGATTATATATGACTTATGACTGGTTGCTTAGCAAGATTATGGTGGACCGAGGAAAGGGAGCTATAACCTAGATTCAAAGCTCAGTAGCCCAGGTCTCCCTACAGTCATGTGACTGCATCTATAGTGCCCATCAACTGACTCACATTTAATGTTCTTTGCAGCTTCCCCCAGTCATGTAACTGCAATACATTATTTTTTTTCCTAGAAACCAGTGTTTACTTCTGGTTTCTGGCAAAAAAAACCCACTCCATAGCAAACAATATGTTAACTTAACGACCATAGTGTTTGCTTAACAACCATGACATTTGCTTTACGACTGTAGTGTTCACTTAACAGCAATAACACTTAGACTTATATACCACTTCAACATGCTTTCCAGCCCTCTCTAAACGGTTTACAGAGTCAGCATATGGCCCCCAACTATCTGGGTTCTCCTTTTGCCAACTTTGGAAGGATGGAAGGCTGAGTCAAACCTGAGCGGGTCAGGATCAAACTACTGGCAGTGAGCAGAGTTTGTCAGAATTCTAACCACTGGGCCACCCGGGCTCCTAGTCTGTAAAAAAAGGATAATAAAATCATTAATGTAGTGATCTGTGTTACAACCATAATAAGTTATATCCAAAATTGCAGGATCAATTATGACGGCAAGTTGAGGATTACCTGTATTACTATGAGCAATTAAAATCTAGAAGCTCATTATTTCTGAATGTCTCCAGCATTGCATATTTTTATACGTGAGGGTTAAATATACAATAGGTTTGTTCAAAACAGAAAATCTTAGTCCAGCATGTGCTTGGATGAGGAGTCAAAGAGAGTCAAGGGCTGAAATTAGTGAATCAGATGGGAAAAAATAGGTTTTTTTTTCTTATCTTCTTATAGGAGTGTCCAGTGAAGATGAACAGTAGGAAATTCAGGACAAGTTAAAGGACACGTCCCTTCATAAAGCACAGAGAAATGCAGATAGTCCTCAATTTACAATCTTTCATTTAGCAGCCATTCAAAGGCAGTGCTGAAAAAAGTGACTTATGATTGGTCCTTGCTCTTAGATCTATTACAGCATTCTTGCAGTTACATAACCAAAATTCAGGCATTTGAATTTGTGATGGTTGCAGAAGTAATGAGGGTTCCGTGATTGCCATTTGCAACTTACCAACCAGCTTCCAACAAACAAAATCAACAGGGAAGCCAGATTCACTTAATAGCAATAGCACTTAGAGTTAATAGCAATAGCACTTATATACCACTTCATAGTGCTTTACAGCCCTCTCTAAGCAGTTTAAAGAGTCAGCACATTGCCCCCAACAATCTGGATCCTCATTTTACCCACCTCGGAAGGATGGAAGGCTGAATCAGCCTTGAGCCTGGTAAGATTTGATCTGCCAAATTGCAGGCAACCAGCAGTCAGCAGAAATAGGCTGCAGTACTGCATTCTAACCACTGCACCACCATGGCTCATGCTTTATTTTATGTTTTGGTACCCTAACCCTAATCCTAACAACATAGAAAGCAGGTAATAAAATCAAGCATAACTCACTTAACTACAGGGGTGGGATTCTACCAGTTCTGTCCACCTCTGTAGAACCGGTTGCTCTGAAGAACAGCAGACATAGAACTGGTTCTATGTCTGCTGCTGTTTTGGCTCACCCGCCCACCCCAGCTCTTACCTGACCTTTATTTCCTGCTTTCTCAATCTCAACTGCTTTGTGTGGCACAGCTGCGGTTGAAAAAGCAGGAAAAAAGGGCTTTTCCAACCGCTGCGTACCCACACGCAGTGCTGCTCAGCTGTCCGGGCAGTTCAGCAGGTCGTAAATTGCACTTGAGCAATTCGCGCATGCGCGCACGATACAGAGCAACAGAAGCGGTAGTTATACTGGTCGGATCCCATCCCTGCTTAACTATCTCATTTAATAACAGAAGTTCCAATTAAAATTGTGGTCATAAGTTGAGGACTACCTGTATTAGGGAGCTTGTTGCCACAAAACTGAGTTTGGAGAAGCTTCTCAGTTCAAAATATCTTTCCCTACTAGACTGACATAAGGATTTTGCTATTGCAAAAAAACTCTGGCTGTTTCCCATCATTTCTACCTCAAAATAGAGTTGCTTTTGCCTTGTGGGGTGGTATTAGTAAATATGAGTGGTTCCTCCTTCAGAGCAGGATTTTGAATTTTTCAGTACTGACAACTATCAATATATGATCAGAAATCCTCTTGCAGAGTTAAAAATACCCCTCCTCCAGCATATTTTGAAAAAAAAAAAGCTATTTTATTTTTCCCTCGAAACTAGAACTCTAAACTGTGCCCCTTAAATCCTCTTTGAACACATTCCTTTTTTGCAAATGTAAACATTTAACCTGTTTGATGCTTATCATTAATTCTTTCATCATCTTTCTATCTTAGCTCAATCCAATCGTACCATTTTCTCCAAATCCTCAGAGAGTCCTCTTTCTCTTGTAACATCAGGGTTAATTTATCCATCTCCACTCAAGTCATTATTTTTTGGATAACCAATTCATCTGGTGGTGTGTTTTTATGTTTCCAACAATGGGCGTAGGCAATTCTAGCTGCCATTAAGATATATAATATTATATATTTTATATCTCTCCCATATTTCTTTCTAAATATTCCCAGCAAAAATAATTCCAGTTTCAATTCTATTTGTTCCTTAGTAATCTCTTGCAACCACTTTTTAATTTTTAACCAATATTTTTGAGTCTCTGGGCAAGACCACCACATGTGATAAAATGTACCTTCTTTCTTCTTGCATTTCCAATAAGCCAGATTCATGTTGGGGTATATCTTCGCCAATCTTGAGGGGGCAGGTACCATCTGTAGAACATCTTATAAATATTCTCTTTGTATACAGCCAATTTTGTTAATTTATAATTTTGACTCCAAATGCCTCTCCATTCTGTTAAATTTATGCTATGTCCAATATTTTGTGCCAGGGCTATAATGCACAAAATAGAAGTATGGGAGATGAATGTCACAAACTGTCAATGTCAAGATGTGTATAACCTTTGTTTGTTTTTTAAAAGATATAAAAGATTAGTAAAGTTTAAAAAAACACATTCCTTTTTTAAAATGAAAAGTTGTATTTCAGATTTAGCTACGTAACAATCCCTAAAGATGCATTAAAGCAAGATATGGATCACATAATTTAAATGATTACAGTGTCCTAATTTTTAGCAAATAAACCTTCTCGATCTATATTTCATTCAGTGAAAAACAGGCATGTAATATTCCAGGGAATATTTACACCCTCCTGGAAGATAATTAGAATCTGTCAAATAGATAGAAAAAGAGAGATAAAGATATCTAGCTAATGCCCATCACTTTGAAAAGTGAAATTGGCAAGGAAGAATGCTTTTTTCATTGCAGAGAATGCTGGTGGTAAAAATGGAATTGCAGTTTATCTCTAACCACTCTGATCAAAGAGAGACTGCATCCCCTGTGGGATTTAGTAAGTGACAGATGAGCCAAGTTAGAGAAGAGGAGATGCCTTCATGACAAAAGGGTAGTCCTGGCAGCAGAGCCAATTTGTTAGGTGAAATGGAGAGCCACTATGGAATGGCAGTTCAGAGGGGGAAATTTTTTATCTTTCATCACCAAAAGGCAGCAATAATGTGTATGTACTTTATGTATCTATATCCATTAGGGAGATGGCCATCACTACCAAAAGAAACATGGTTGTTGAGAACAGTCATTATTGAGACTGGCACAGAATTCTGACATCATTAGGAGCAGCCCTTCATGACATGAGTACACGAGGAACCATAGATTCAAGGTGTTGGTGATTACATACAAAGCCGTGCATGGCTTGGGTCCGGGGTACTTGCAGGAGCGTCTCCTGCCAACATCAGCTTCCCATCACCCTGTGCACTCTCATAGGCAGGGCCTCCTTGGGGTGCCGTTGGCTAGACAGTATCGGCTGGTGACCCCCAGGGGTAGGGCCTTCTCTGTGGGAGCCCCCACCCTGTGAAATCAGTTGCCTTTGCGGCTCTGGTTGGCCCCTGACCTCCGTTCCTTCCGTTGCAACCTGAAGACGTGATTTTTTCAGCAGGCCGGCCTGGACTGAGGTGGGGTGGGTTTTTTTAAATTCATTTTAATATCTAGTTTTATCTGTTTTAAACTTTGTTTGGCTTGGGTTTAATTCAATTTTAGTAATTTTAACTTTTGTATTGTATAATTTTTATGATGTGAGCTGCCCTGAGTCCTTTGGGAGATAGGGCAGCATACAAGTCCAAACATTAAATTAAATTAAATTTTACCCCAACGGTATTGTCCCTCCCCCACTCTCTCCACCAGAAAGTGCATGCTGTGGATCCCATTGGTCAAAAACTTCAGTAGCTGGGGTCCATGAGAAGAACCTTTTCTTCCATGACTCCCACCTTCTGGAACCTCAAGGTACCCCCCAAGTTGAGATCTGCCCCACTTTCTTGGCTTTCTGGAAAGGCTCAAAACCTGGTTCTGCCAATTGGACTGAGATCCCAATGGGGGTGTTCCATACTGGATGTGGCTAAGAAAATCCCACCTCCATTCTGCTCATGTACTGGGTCCTAGTTTTACCCAGTTTTTGTTAACTGTAATACTTTTAACATTTTAATGATGGCATATTCTTGTTTTCAATGGTGGTATAAACTGCCCAGAGTCCCTCAATAGTGAGAAAGATAAATGATAGATAAAAGTAAGGGAGTCCCTGAGGAGTTTTCTCTGCTGGTGATTACTGACTTTACTGGGCAGTACTCCAGAGGTGGTATTCAGCAGGTATTGACCAGTTTTGGAGAATTAGTAGCGGAAATTTTGAGTAGTTCAGAGAACCAGCAAATACCATCTCTGATTGGCCCTGCCTCCATCTATTCTCTGCCTTCCAAGTCCCAGCTGATTGGCTGGGTCTTCTTTGGTTGCCCTGCACAGGTGAACGAAGCTGGAAAGCAGGTTAGTGGGATGGGGAGGGAATGGGATTTTGCAGTAATCTTCCCCAAGGAGTGGGGAGGGAATGGGGATTTTATAGTATCCTTCCCCTGCTGTAATGTATGCAGAGTTAATCTGATTGGTTGTTGAAAATATGCAGAGTTCAATCTGATTGGTTGTTAAAACGGCTGGAATTCCGAATACCGCCATTGGCTACAAGCCGCAGCAGCCAGCTATATAAGCTGCTGAGACCAAGCTGTTCTGGCGTAGTTCTGAGCTGTAGTCACATTATTAAAATGAGCTGAAGCACTTCGCGTCCTGTCTTCTTCCAAACATAACACAGGCGATGAGGGTGGGATCGTAATGGACAAGAAGACAACGCAGAAGAAAGAAACAAGATGACTGGGCTGAACACGCCACCAGCCCAGTTTGACCCAAAGAACGAAGACTGGGAGTCTTATGCAGATAGATTCCAAATGTTCTTAGAAGGAAATGATCTAGCTTCAATTTCTGAACAACGGAAAAGAGCGGTTTTCCTAACATACTGCGGTCCCGCAGTGTTCAAGATGGCAAAGGCTCTGGCTGCACCAGCAGACGTGAAAGCGATGGTATGGGCAGACTTGGAAAGGCTATTGAGGGCGCACTACACACCCCAAGTATTGTGCCTGATCCGCAGACATGAATTCGCCTTCACCCCACTTACGCACCCGAGAAACCTGTAGATTCTAGTAGCAAAACTCGCATTTTTCAAATAGGGGATCGAGTTTATGCTAAGAACCTTGTGGGTGAGCCTTTATGGATTCCTGCGGAAATTACCCATGTAACAGGACCCAGATCTTACAGGGTACAAACAGAGGACGGGGTCACTTGGAAAAGACATATAGACCAATTAAGGTCCAGAAAGTCCCTAGAAACTTACCCTGGCACGTTTCAGGACTCATTACACACACCCAAGCCATGGGGGAAGGGGGAGACCTTTTGAATAATGAACAAGTAATAGTCAACCCCCTCTTAAATGGAATAACACGACAAGAGCCATCCCAAGCCCTAACACAATCACAACAAATGCTAACTCCAGTAGAGGACAGCACAACTTCACCTCTTCAAGGGGATACCAATGGGCTGGGAGTGGACTGGGAGGAGAGACCAGGTTGGAGTAACAGAGCTGGATCACCCGGCCAAAAGATTCCAAATGAGGGGATTCCAACAACTAACATTCCTTCAAAACAAATAGAAGTTCCTAGAACACCTGAACCACGCAGGTCCAAACGTAACCGTAAAAGCCCCACCTATTTACAAGAGTACATTAGATAGATGGGGTTTGAGTATGGGCTGGACCAGGTGGGGAGGGGTGTAATGTATGCAGAGTTAATCTGATTGGTTGTTAAAAAGGCGGGAATTCCGAATACCGCCATTGGCTACAAGCCGCAGCAGCCGGCTATATAAGCTACCAAGACCAAGCCATTCTGGCATAGTTCTGAGCTGTAGTCACATTATTAAAATGAGCTGAAGCACTTCGCGCCCTGTCTTCTTCCGAACATAACACCTGCCATGCCCACCAAGCCATGCCCACCAAGCCACATCCACAGAACCGGTAGTAAAAAAATTTGAATCTCACCACTGTGGTACTCATCTCCATTTCAAGTCCACTGAGCCCACGCTGTCCAAAGAAAGTTCCACAGCCATGTGGCCAGCATAACATCACTGAATGCTGTTACCGCCCCACCAAAGTGGTACCTATTTATCTACCTGAACTGCTACATTGGCAGGAACTGGATGAGGATGCTTAGTTCTCACATTTAGGGTGCCAACTTTCCAGCCAAGAAGCCTAACATCTTAACTGCATACCATTTTGCCACCCCATTAAATAAGTAAGTAAGTAAGCAAGTAAGTAAGTAAGTAAGTGTAGCAGGGAGGAGAAAGGAAGAAGAGGAGATTTTGGTGGGAAGAGGAGGAGATAGAGGGAGTATGAGAGGAAAAAGGAGGGTTTTTTTCTGGTGGGAAAACCAGAAGGGAAGGATAGGAAGGGGTGCTTGACGAAAAGGAGGCATGAGAGGAGAGGAAAAGAGGCTTAAGGGGAAAATGGAGAAAGAGGCCTGAGGAAAGAGAGAAGGAGTGAAGGCAATAGGGAGGATAAGAGAGGCTTCTGTGGGGTAAGCCTGAGGGAGAAAAAGTAAGCATTCTTTTTTCTGGTATGAACAGGTTTCCAGAAAAAATGCAGACTACAGGAACCATTTGTGCTTCAGTTTCAGATGGAGACAACACAGATTCATCCCAACAGCCTGCACCTATATTCAACAGTGAAGAGACACAGGTCAGAAAACATCCTGCGTCTTCTGCCACCATCGAGTTCCAATCGCCCAGTGCGCTCCCACCAGCAGGGCCTCCTTGGGGTGCCATCAGCCAGACAATGCTGGTTGGCAGCCCCCAGGGGTAGGGCCTTCTCTGTGGGAGTGCCCACCCTGTGGAACCAGCTGCCCCTGGGGTTGCGGTTGGCCCCTGACCTGCATTCCTTCTGCCGTGATCTAAAGACCTGGCTGTTTTTTCAGGCCGGCCTGGATTGAAGGGGATTGGGGTTTTTAATTGGGTATTTTAGTGTGGGATTTTACTATTTATTTGGATCGGGTTTAACACTTTTTAAATATGTTTATGTTATACTTTTATGTGAGCCGCCCCAAGTCCTTTGGGAGATGGGGCGGCATATAAATCCAAATAAATCAAATCAAATCAAAATCAAAACACAGTTCTACACACAGTCCTTTCAGCAGTTCCACACCCATTTGCACTACACGGGTGACCCTGAAGACCCAAACAAACTTCCAAGTGACCTCAACGACTCTCCAACAGAATGCACCTGACCAGCTGTCTGAAAGGAATATAAATCCTTCCATTCCCCACCATCCATTCACAACTGAAGAAGCTTCTTGGATGAGAAGCAAAAGGTCTTCAAAGAAAAAGAAGGAAGTCGAGTTGCCTCTTGAAAAAGCTCCTTTGGGACTAATCAAAAAAAGAACTAACATAGAACTAAAGAGAAATTTCCTGACAGTTAGAACAATTGGTCAGTGGAATGACTTGCCTCCAGAAGTGGTGGGTGCTCCAATACTGGAGATTTTAAAGAAGAGATTGGGCAACTATTTGTCTGAAATGGTATAGGATTTCTTCCTTGAGAAGGGGGTTGGATTAAAAGACCTCCAAGGTCACTTCCAATTCTGTAATTTTGTTATTTCAACTATATTTTAAGTCATTCATATACCATTATTTTCATGAGATGGGCCTACAAAAACTAACCTTCACTAGCTATCATGGCATTGACCAAGGCTTGCACTTTAATAACATTGAGAACATATAGACGATGTTCACCAAAAGAGCAATAACAGTCAATTCTGGCACATGTGGGGCAGTATGTGACAAGCACAAGTCAAACCCAGTTTCAGCCCAGGTTTTAGAATTCTAATATAAAGATTATATGCCAACATATTATTACTTTCTTCGCAAACTAGGAGGTATATGCAGTGTATTGGCACACTGCCAGAATGCTTTTCTAAAAAGAAAACTGCTTTGGAAAACAAACCCTCTGATTACAGGAGATTTTCCTTGTGGCAGTATAACAATAACACTGCAATACTTGAGAAGAGGAGCATGATGTCTCACTTGGTGGTTAAAAAGTGGTGGAATTCAAAAAAATTACTACCAGTTCTGTGGGTGTGGCTTGGTGGGCATGGCAGGGGAAGGATACTGTAAAATCTCCAGTCAGAGGTGTATTTGCCAGTTCTCCGAACTACTCAAAATTTCCACTACCGGTTCTCCAGAACTGGTCAGAACCTGATGAATACCACTTCTGGTTAAGACACTGGGCTTGTTGACTGGAAAGCCAGCAGCCTGGGTTCGAGACCCGAGTGTCACATGACAGGGTGAGCTGCCATCCTCACCTCAGCTCCTGCCAACCTAGCAATGTGAAAACAAGCAAATGCAAGTAAATAGGTACCACTTTGGTAGGAAGGTAACAACACTCTGTGACATCATGCTGGCAGTCATGCATGGGTTCAATGGCCTTGAAACAAGGATGACCAAACCCCATCACATAGTCAGCAACAAGATGCGGAGTAAAATCTACAGGGATTCCATTTTTTTAACCTTGGGAAGAGAAGGGTTACTTCTATTTCTTACATTTCTAGGATTGTTCCATTGATAAACTAGTGAAAAGGCGTGAAGATTGTTCCTTCTGGTTTCGTTAATATGTTTATTCCCCATCTATATAAAAATGTTTTCCTTCTAATTAAAGTTACAGTTTTGTGACAATTTTCAGAAGAGTTTTAGGGGCTCATTCAACACAGTGATTATGTTCCTCTTTGTTATTTTCACTTGAGGAAAATGTGGTTTTTAAAAAAGAAAGAAAGAAAAGAAACAAGTGAATTAATATTTCTTAAATTATTTAACCAATATAGTTACTGACTAGTTAGAAATATTTCCTAGGTGAATGGAAGGCTACCCTTTGACCTTCTCTGAGGATGTATGCAAGGGATTAGAAACTTTAATTGCCTCCCAATTAGATTCCAGCCCAAACCCACATCCCATCCCATTTCACAACAAGGCGGGAGACAAGTTCATCAGGGTCCTCCATCTTAGATAACAATGTGGTTAATCTTTAATGCTGACTGGAGCCCGCATGACTCCAAAATGGTATTTCAGCAAGATATCTCCAGGCCAAAGAGTGTCACTCGATTATCAAGCAGAACCGCATGTTCAGACGAGAATTCAACTAATCACATGCTCAGAATTGCCCTAAAAGCAGAATATAGATTGAAATTGCTATTTTCTTGCAGGCAATCTGGTATAGCCAGCCACAAGTAGATTAATTATTAAAGAGAGAAACAAGGTTTTATAGTAAAAAACTGATCACCCCTTCCCCCTTTTAAGATCTTATAGATAGATGGCATTTACTTAAATCCACCCCCATCCCAATAATTTACTTTTCAAATGGGAGATTTTTCCTAGATTCATTAAGAATATAATGGCAGAAAGAGAAAAATTTTCCTGTTAATCTTCCGGTGGGTGGAATTAAATTAGGGCAATCTTCTGAAGGATTGTACACTAAAAAAATCTTCCACTTAAGATTTGGAGCTGCTATTTTTCTTGTTGTCACAAATGGTAAATCTGCAGCTATATTTTCTGGCACTCCAATTAATGAGGCCATTGCTTTCCAGGAATCTTTAAGGTGTGTCAAATGTTAACTTTGGGAATTACACACTTTCATAATGATTGATACAAAAGAAATGGCAATACTGGCCAACAAGTTAAGACTAGGTGTTCATCAACATATTGCCATACACTTTGGGGAAGAAACCATGATGTTGGTGTGGGAATAACCCAAAAAACTAGCAATTGGCACATTCTAATGAGTCTGCTCAAATTCCTGTAATCAATTTGTTCAAACTGAAAAAGCTGCTCAGATGGGCAGAAAAATGTCTCAAAACAATGAGAAAATAATTTCCAGTTGCCATGACTCAACTTCTAACAGGTAGTGCTTGACTTATGACTACAATTGAGCCCAAAATTTATGTCACTAAGCAAAATGTTTGTTAAGTGACTGTGCCCCATTTTATGACTTTTCTTGCCAGAATTGTTAAGTGAATCATTGCAGTTGTTCAGTTAATAACATGGTTGTAAAGTTGGCAAGCATTCAAACTTTGATCACATGACAATGGGAATGCTGCAATAGTCGAAAATATGAAAAATGGCCCTATAGCACTTTTTCCAATTCTGTTGTAACTTTGAACAGTCACTAAACAAACTGTTTTAAGTCAAGAACTATTTGTACTCGTGAATATTCTGCCTAGAAGGAAGAGAGTTATGGTCATCACAAACCGAACTTGGTAGCATTTATATTGCAGGAGTGGTGCCTGATTTGTACTGAAACAGCACATGAGAATGAAAATGCAGGTAATCTTTGACTTATGACTATAATAGAGCCTATCTGTCATAGCTGTAAATCATGGTGGTTATAAAAAAGGTTCATCATGTGACTGAGCCAATTTTATGGCTCTTTTTGCAGCAATTATTAAATATATCACCATGGTTGTTATGTGAATCCATGGTAATTGTTTACTATGAAATATTAAAATTTCATTTTAATGAATGCTGATTCGTGTACATTCAAAGTGACAATAAAGTTATTCTAATTCTTCTAAGTTGCTGAAAACCAGAAATAAATGACAGTTTTCAGCAAAAGCTTTGTAAATTAGGGTCATGTGCTCATAGGATACTGTAAATGACTATAAATAAATATATGTTTCTCGCTGAGTACCTGAAATGCAAGTGTCTGTTAAAACTTCAGAAGTGAGTTGTAAGTATCCTTGCGGGGCGTGGATTCCATTGTAACTTTGAATGATCAAGCAACCAATTGTAAATCAACAACTACCCATATATTTTGTGTTAAATTTATGTTTCACCACAAAGAAATAAAGGGAGACTCACATAGATCTATTTCAAGCTATTTAGCTCTCATCAGCTAGCCGTACCCTTATGGGATTCGAACCCTGGCTGCTTACATATTAGGTAGATGTATTTTTTCTCTCCGGTGGGACCGATCTATCAGGGCAACCTGGTCTACCCAATTATGGGATGGAGCATACTTTTTCCATAAATTTAACATAAAAATAGTTTGTCACAAAAGCAACTGCCTGCAAAGGCTCCTGGATTGGGGCTGAAAGGCGAAAACAGAAGCAGTATGCTCCATCCCATAATTGGGTAGACCAGGTTGCCCTGATAGACTGATCCACTGGAGGAAAAAACAGTTATCCATACAGTTTTCTTACTGGGCTGTGGGTATGAAGATCCTTTTAAAGCTCACTACCAAGTTGCATATCAGCAGAGAATCTGAACCAGCAAGTGCTCTTTAGTTCTCAAACAGCTTCTGAAAGACCATGTCTATTGTTGTTGTTGTTCATTCTCTAAGTCTGACTGTTCATGACCCCATGGACCATGGCATGCTAGACCTTTCTGTCCTTCATTGTCTCCTTGAGCCTGCCCAATCTCATTCCTGTTGCATTGATGAAGTTATCTAACCATCTCATCCTCTGCCGTCCCCTTCTCCTTTTGCCTTTAATCTTTCCCAACATCAGGGTCTTTTCCAAAGAGTCCTCTCTTCTCATTTAATGTCCAAAGCATTTGAGCTTCAGGTTCAGTATCTGTCCTTCTAGAGAACAATCAGGGTTGACTGATTTCATCTCCTTGCAGTCTAAGGACTCTTGAGATCTTCTCCAACCCTGTAATTCAAAAGCATCAATTCTTCAGCATTCAGCCTTCCTTATTGTCCAGCTCTCACTGCCATATATTACTACTGGGAAAATCATAGCTTTGACTATAGGAATATTTCTCACCAAGGTGATTCCTCTGCTTTTTAATATGCTGTCTAGGTTTGTCATTGCTTTCCTCCCAGAAAACAAGCATCATTTAATTTCATGGCTGCAGTAACTGTCTGGAATGATCTTGGAGCTGTAGAAAATAAAATATACCACTGCTCCCATTTCTTACCCTTCTATTTGCCAGGAAGTGATGGGACCGGATGCTATGAGCTTAGTTTTCTTAGTGTTGATGCCAATGACTCATTGCAGCAACAACTATAACATCTGAAAGAAGCAACATGGGAAGAGTGTCCTTATGATTGGGGGATTTTATTGAAAAGTGGGAAGCCAAGGAAGCTGCACACTGCTGGAGAGAGGATTACAGAATGAAACTCAGGACTCCCATACATGCCCCTTGGCACTGGGGACACGGCCCCTATAAGAACATCCCCAAAATCCTCTCTTCCTTTGAAGCCATTTCAAAAGCAAATTCTCTTTCATCAAATTGATGATGGTAACAATGCAGAAAAGTGTTGCCAACAGGCATTAATTCTGATGCAAATCTGAATTTAATCATATTACAGCACAACAGTGAAGGGCAAATTATCACCATTTACCTTTCAGCAACCTTTCACTTAATAGTTTTTCATGTTTTGCCCTGAAATAACAACATGCTTTCTGAGTAAGATTGCTGGTGCTGGGTTTTTAAACACAGATCTGGGTTTTTCAATCCCCATTGAGTTTCTAGGTTTTTTTTTTATTTTACAATTTAATGAAATTTAAATTTTTCTACAAATTACATTATATTGTATGTATAATGTGATATCTCACTTTAATATCATATCACTTAGAAACCAAAATTCTGGTCCCAATGTTGGCCATTAACTGAGGACTAATTGTATACCAACCTGCCTTCCATTGAGGACCTGTATGCTGCACGAGTCAAAAAGAGGGCTGTGAAAGTATCTACAGACCCCTCACATCCTGGAGATAAATTGTTTCAACTTCGATCCTCTAAATGATGCTATAGGGCACTGCACACCACAACAACTAGACACAAGGACAGTTGCTCCCCCATGCCATCACTCTGCTAAATAACAGTTCCTACAACTGCCAAACTATTTACTAAGACTGTATTACTATTGTTTGTCTAATCCTTTCTATTTTCTATATATAAGTGTAAGTTTGTTGCTTGTATCTTTACGATTTATATTGGTTTTTTTAGTTTCCTAGTATGATTTATGTTGATTGCTTATTTAGTATCCTATGACTGTCACTAAGTGTTGTATCTTATGATTCATGATGAATGTATTTTTATGATGACTATGATTATGATTTATCACTTATAGTTTTTATGTACACTGAGAGCTTATGCACTGAAGATAAATTTCTTGTGTGTCCAACCACACTTGGTCAATAAAGAATTCTATTCTATTCTAATTCTATTCTATAATATTTTTGGCTTAAAACTAATTATTGTGTATTTTTGTGCCTGTTGGTTTTTGGTTTTGGTTTTTGTTTTAGGAAGCCCACTAGCAATCCTCCTTATGAGCCAACAGAAAGAAAAATAAAATGTGCTTTTTAAAAAATACACCCAAGGAAAAAGAAGAAAACTATAATATATGATACTACTTATATATTGAATACAGCACTTTCTAGGTGTTTCCCCCTTTTCTTTGATAATGTATGTACAGTTAGTTCTCAACTTATGACCACAATTGAGCCCAGGATTTATGTTGCTAATGAGAAATTTTTATTTATGTTGCTAATGAGAAAGTGAATTTTTGTGCATGAAAACATATGTTAAAGATCTTACCAAAAGTTTATCTTTAAGAAACTATTGTACATTTTACCAAGTATTGCTTTTATTACAGTTTTGTATTTACAGTCTATGGATGAGCAAATATATCTAATATCAATTAGAACAGTAAGAAGTAAAGTATCCTTCATTAATAATACTTTTAATATTTTTAAAAAATTCTTAAGAAGGACATCTAATTTCTTATGGCAAAATAGTGCTTCTTTTTAAATGAATTATAAAAGATTCACCCATGCCCTGATCAGGCTTCAGGTCAACCCTAGATAAGTTTTTATTAAAATATTCTAATCCTTATACATATGTGAATACTTAAGAAGTTATAAAGTGCTTTCTTATCTTGGCTGAAATAGAGTAGCATAGATTTTTAAAGTCTGAAAGATAGGTGTCTGATGAACAGCAACATTCAGCAGTAACTTTGCAGCTTTCACATCAAAAACTGTGAAAGTTGAAATAAATAGAAAATCGAGTGAGATCTTTGAATTGATTCTCTCTGGCTAAACTTAGATATATTGTTTAATATATAAAATATCCTTTACATGGGCTAACAATCTTCACCAGTATTTTTAAAAACAAAATCTAGTGTATCACCAACTGATTTCAGCTTCCAACAAAGTGATCTCATGTTATACAATTTTTCTGTATCTTCTTTAAAAATATCGGTGAGCAATTTTCAGTTTTTCACACCTCAAGAGAAAAATGCATGCCAGAAGAATCGATACAGATAAGAGCAGTAAAATAAAATAGAAGTATAACTGGCTTGTTTGTTTGTTTTTTGCAGTCTCCTAGGATGTTCAGCACCCAGCACCCCTCAAGGACACCAGACTGGGCAAATTATCCATACAATATAGGAATATAGGGACTCTCTGTGCTGCTGAATTGTTCTGTTGCCAATGTGGATCAATAGCCGTTTTGGGATGGCAGGAATAGATGAGGTCATTCTGTACTCACCTCTTATGATCATGAAACATGCATGTCTGGGCATGTTTTCTTGCTCCACTTTTCACATATGGGTAGTCCTTGACTTAAGACCACAATTAAGCCCAGAATTTATGTTGCTGTGTGAGAAATTTATTAGTATGTTTTGTCCCATTTTCTTGCCACAATTTAAGTGAATCACTGCAGTTGTTAAAATGAGTAACATGATTGTTAAGTGAATTTGGCTTCCCCATTTAGCTTGCTTGTCAGATGGTCATAAAAGGTGATCACATGTCCCTGGGAAAATACAACCGTCATAAATATGAAGCAGTTGTCAGTCTTCTGAATGTAAATCACTTGACCGTGGGAACGCTCATAAATGTGAAAAATAATCATGTCACTTTGGTCAGTGCCATTGTAACTTTGAATGATCACTAAATGAACTGTTGTAAGTTGAGGACTACCTATACTCTTTCCCTGTTTCTGATGCCTGTTCGTTTTGATTCCTTCAAAGGGGATAGGAACACCTCTTTAGCTGTGTCACTCTCTAAGGTCTTCTACAGCTGAGATTTTGCTGATTCAAAACTTGGCAGAAGGTTTTATTGATTTGGGTTTCTTTTTAATCGCTGTTTTTCTTTCCCCAAGCTATCTAATTTTCCACTGGGTTAGGTTTTTTTTCTTTCAAAAATAGTCCATGAATGTATCATTTAATCAGTTCTGCAAACATTTGAAGTATTAGGGATTCACTCTCCTTTATCCAAGGAAAAAGGGATTTGCCCTCTATCATTTGAGGTGAAAAAGTTTTATCCCTTCACAGCTTCAATGATTGGTAAGAAATGATGAAATGACACATAGCTGGACTTACTAAGAAAAAAGAAGAAACAGTGGAAAGGTAGGTAACTGAGGGTAGAAAAAAATAGTAATTTTTAATAAAATATTTCTTCTGTTTTGAACAAGCAACATTTTATAATTTAGACAAGTCTTACAACTATTACAGAATTAAGATATGATAGACAAACAGAAGGGAAACAGATTTTTATTTTGTGCCTGTATGCATCTTTAATTTTGTATATATAAATTTAAGTTTGCATATGTTTATGTGCAGGCGTACAAGCACAGCAATTGATACATACCTTGTCCAACAGATCTCAATGGAAAGTGATACAATAAAGGAAATTGAATGGCATATTAAATGTGGTTGGCAGGCATTTGGCAAGCTAAGCATAATTTTCAAAAACAACCTCCCTCTATGCCTGAAGATAAAAGTTTTCCATCCGTGTGTGCTACCTGTTCTAACATATGCCAGTGAAACATGGACCTCACAGTTGATATATAAGTTACGAGTGGCACAAAGAATCTTGGAAAGATTCTGGCATCACAAGACAAAATTCAAAGATCTGCATACAGATGAGAGAACAAACAAAAACATACAATATCATCAAGAAAGTAAAATTGCAGTGGAAATGGACTGATCAAAAAGCAAGAAGAACTGAACTGATGTATGGTGGACCAAGGCAGTCATAGAATGGATCCTACTTGATTAAAAGGGTCCACAAAAGAGACCTAAAACAAGATGGATCTACGACATCAGCAAGTATTGCAGACCTAATTGGCAAAAGAAAGCTCAGAACCATATTGGTTGGAAACATGTGGAAGAAGTCTTCATCTGCAGTAGATAGACAATGGCTAAAATGATGATGATGAATAAACATAACATTACTATCAGATAAACATAATATTACTATCAGATTTTATCTTGAGAGATTATTATATCTACTCAAGGTGGCAAATGTATTTAATGCTCCTGCCACTTATTTTTTCCCACAACACCAATCCTGTGAGGTGGTTGGGCTGTGAAAGAATGGTAGGCAAAGTCACCCAGTTGGTTGTCCAACCTAAAGTAGGACTAGGACTGTGATGGTGAATCTATGGCATGAGTGCCACAGGTGGCACGCAGAGCCATTCATGCGGACACGAGCAGGGGTGGGATTCAAATTTCTTAACAACCTGTTCTGTGGGTGTGGCCTAATTTATGGGTGTGGCTTGGTGGTCATGTGACTGGGTGGTCATGGCTTGTATGTAAATACAACTCACAACACACCATGTATGTAAATATTGAATCTTTTATTTAAAAAAGAGCAACTTTTACCCAAAGCAGGCAAAGCAGGCAGGCAGTTTGAGTTGCTCACAGAATCACAGATTAATTTAGAGGATTTCCTGCTTTCTAGCTAATCTAAATCTCCTGGCAGAGTAGAACACCTAATGGTCGGAGGGGGGAAGGAAAAATACCAAACCAGGCAAGTTGGATGGCTCACATGCCAGGTAAGGAATGAGTGGGTGGGCCAGCCAGTAGAGCAATTTGCCAGGGACAATCGTGTGTGCAGCATTTGCAAGAAATCATCAGCTGTGCTGATGATGATTCATGTGTGCAGCTTTTGAAAATCCTCTTGTTTACTGCTTTTTCAACGTCAGCTGTGCTGCGCAAAGCAGCTGAGGAGGGAAAAGGAAGGAATAAAGCACAACCTAGAGCCTGGGCAGGCGGGTGGGCCAAACACCAAACCAGTTCAGTGTCAGCTACTCTTCGTAGCTACAGGTTCTATAGAACCAGGCCAAACCAGTAGCATCCCACCCCTGGGCACAAGCCCCAGCCAAACTTACCTGCACTCTGCATGTGCACACCTCCCAGCTGATTTTTGGCCCATTTGAGGCCTTTTTTGGCCTCCCAGAGGCTCAAGGGAAGCCTCTGCAGCCTTTGCAGGCCAAAAAACAGGCCCATTTCATCACTTCCTGTATTTCCAGAAATACCAGAAGTGACAAAATGAGCCCATTTTTCAGCCTCCAAAGGCTGCAGAGACTCCTCTTGAACATCTAGGAGGCTGAAAAAGGCCTCAAAAGGGCTGAAAATCAGCTGGGAGGTACATAGTGCAGGTAAGGGGGTGGTGGCGAGGAGGATTGCACACGCATGCACAGGGGGCATGGGGAGGTGCAGGAGCCCAAAAAGGTTAGCCACCTTTGGACTAGGAGATATAGTTTCCCAGTTCATAGGTCAACACTTTATCCACTAGACCAAACTGGCTCTCATAAAAGTATATGTATGTGTATATATATATATATATATATATATATATATATATATATATATATATTTGTTTTCGTAGATTTTCACGGGTAAAGGTATGTAGGTCTTGGTGTATTGGTCTTGTCCCATGTAAGATTGAGAATACCTTGGCAACGCTTTCGACGAAATCTCATCTGTCATCTTCAGGCTGGTGTCTTCAGCTTCTTCTCCTGGGAGAAGTGTGTGATCGTGGCTGTTTTTCCCTTTTAAACTCTAGAGTTGGCTGTGTTGTTACTTCTTGATTGGTTTGTGGAGTTGATGTGGATGCAGATTGGATGGCTTTTTCCTGAGACCCTGTGTGGCTGAGGTGCTGGCTGTGTGTCTCAGCCTTTTGTGTTGTAACGACCTGGGTAATGGGCTGTGTGATGACCTTCTGAGTTCTATTGTTGTGACGTCCTGGGTGTGGTGCTGTAATCTCCTGGGTCGCTTGTCTGTGTTGCAACCTCCTGATGTTTTGTGTTGTGATCTCCTGAGTTCTGTGATGTAGTATCCTGGGTGGAAGGCTGTGATGTGGCATTCTGGGCCTTGGTTTCCGAGTTTGAGGTCTGGCTATGTGTTTATAGTGTGTCAGTTTGCTTAGTTTGGGGTTGGAGGGGGTGTAGCAGCTGGTGTTGCAGCCATGGTCTGGTTTCTGGATGGTGGTTGCCTTTCATCTGTGGGCTGGGCTTGGGTTTGGTCTGGTGAAGGAGATTGGTGGTGGCATCATGTGTTATTTTGGGTCCGGTGTTGGTTTTCGTGGCTGGGACTCGTTTGTTGATTAGGGCTAGTTTCAGATGTCTGGTAGGCGGGAAGTATCATCCCGCTTATTCATGTTATGGGGTGTTTCTCTATTTCATGGCTTCCCTAATTATTCTTTGTTGAAGTGTTCAGTATTGGAGATAAGTTTGATCCTCAAAATCAATTTCATGTCCTGTGGCTTTAAGGTGCTGAAAAGGAGGAAGTTTTTCTTTTCTGACTGCGTTTGTGTTCTGCATGCGTGCATTTATTCTCCTGTTGGTTTGTCCAATGTATGGCTGGGCAAATTTTGCATGGTATTTTATAAACTCCTGGTTTTCTAGCTGGATCTTGTCTTTGGGGTTTCTTAAGATGTTGGCTATTTTTTGGTCAGTGCCAAAGGCTGTCCTGATATTGTGTTTGTGGAGAATTTGCTGATTTTATCTGTGGTGCCTTTTGATAAGGGAGGAGGGCCATGCCATTGTCCTGTTCTGT
>CM019155.1:14673412-14724464 GCA_009733165.1 Naja naja | reverse complement strand
ATTGTTGTGACATCCTGGGTGTGGTGCTGTAGCCTGGGTCATTGGCCTGTGTTGCAACCTCCTGATGTTTTATGTTGTAATCTCCTGAGTTCTGTGAGGTAGTATCCTGGGTGGAAGGCTGTGATGTGACATTCTGGGCCTTGGTTTGGCTCCGAGTTTGAGGTCTGGCTATGTGTTTATCGTGTGTCAGTTTGCTTAGTTTGGGGTTGGAGGGGGGTTAGCAGCTGGTGTTGCAGCCATGGTCTGGTTTCTGGATGGTTGGTTGCCTTTCATCTGTGCGTGGGCTTGGGTTTAAGTCTGGTGAAGGAGATTGGTGGTGGCATCATGTGTTATTTTGGATCCGGTGTTGGTTTTCGTGGCTGGGACTCGTTTGTTGATTAGGGTTAGTTTCCAGATGTCTGGTAGGCGGGATGTATCATCCCATTTATTCATGTTATGGGGGTGTTTCTCTATTTTGATGGCTTCCCTAATTATTCTCTTGTTGAAATGTTCAGTATTGGAGATTAATTTGGTTCCCTCAAAATCAATTTCATGTCCTGTGGCTTTAAGGTGCTGGAAAAGGGAGGAAGTATTTTCTTCTTTCTTTTCTGACTGCGTTCTTGTGTTCTGCGATGCGTGCATTTATTCTCCTGTTGGGTTGTCCAATGTATCTGGCTGAGCAATTTTTGCATGGTATTTCATAAACTCCTTGGTTTTCTAGCTGCATCTTGTCCTTGGGGTTTCTTAAGAGGTTGGCTATTTTTTGGCTGTCCTGACATTGTGTTTGTGGAGAATTTTTCTGATTTTATCTGTGGTGCCTTTGATGTAGGGGAGGAAGGCGATACCTTTATCCTGTTCTGTGTCTCAGTTTTTGGGGGGTGTCTCCCTTAGGATTAGGTTGGTAATTGTGTTTCTTTGGAATCCATTGGAAATTAATACATTACTGAGGGTGTGTAATTCTGTTCTCAGGTGGTCTTTGTCATGTAGGCGATTGGTTCTGGAGATGAGGGTCTTGGCTACGGAGTTGATCTGTGCAGGGTGGTGATGGGATTATGCATTTAAGTAGCGGTTTGTGTGTGTTTTCTTCCGGTAGATGGTGTGTCCTAGGGAACCATTGGGTTTCTTGTAAATTAGGATGTCCAGGAAGGGAAGTTGGTTGTTGGCTTCTGTTTCCATGGTGAATTGTATTTTGGGGTGTAGGCTAATGAGATGTGTGAGGAAGTTGTCCAGTTTTTCTTTCTTTCTAATTTAGCCACACAGGAAAGAAAAACTGGACAAAACACACACCAACCGCTACATACATACATACATACACACATACATACATACAGTATATATATATATATATATATATATATATATATATATATATATATATTTTTTTCGTAGATTTTCACGGTAAAGGTATGTAGGTCTTGGTGTATTCGGGTCTTGTCCGTGTAAGATTACCGGGACAAGACCGAATACACCAAGACCTCATATATATATATAGATATATATAGATATATATAATATATATATATATGTTTAAGTTCTAGGTTATTCGGTTCTTGTCCCGTGTAAGATTGAGAATACCTTGCAACGTTTCGACAAATCTCATCCGTCATCTTCAGGCTGGTGTCTTCAGCTTGTTCTCCTGGGAGAAGTTCTCCCAGGAGAACGAAGCTGAAGACACCAGCCTGAAGATGACGGATGATATTTCGTCAAACGCTGCCAAGGATTCTCAATCTTACACGGACAAGACCCAATACACCTAGACCTACATACCTTTACCCGTGAAAATCTACGAAAACAAATATATATGTTTTTGTATATACATATACATATATATATATATGTATATATATATACATACTGTATATATATATACATACATACAGTAAAATCCACTCAGAAGTGGAAAACAATATTATCCACATATTCAATCAAGGTTGATCTTACTAAACTTCATTTACCATCTTTCTGATTTTTAACCCCATGAGAATACCACTATTACTACCCCATGACAACCCCACTACTATTTCAAGTGAGGTCTCATAATGGTTTTTCTAACCAGATAGAATCTCCCTTCCCAATGGTAATTAAGATTGTAAACTCTGATCCTAGGTGACATAGTCATAAGGCAAAGTCATGTAACAGCACTAACTTATGACAGTAGTTCCAGAAGTTTCAGTTGCCAATTTTAGGCAATTATTTTGCAGTTTCAGCATTCTGTGGTCATTTGATCATCATTTGATGACCTCCCACCAGCTTCTCCATTGACTTTGCTTGTCAGAAGGAGGCAGAGAAGGTCACAAATGGTGATCACATGGTAATGAGACATGGCCATGTAATAAATGCAAGCCTGCTATGGAAGTATCTGAATCCTGATTATGTCACCATCAGGATGATGAAATAGTCTCTGATTCAAAAGTAACTGTCTTTCAATGATAGCATAATTTCAAATGGTCATTGAAAGTGTGTACATTAAGTGAGGACCACCTAGAGGGCAATAATATTAAAGAGCCATGGTGGCGCAGTGGTTAGAATGCAGCATTGCAGGCTACTTCTGCTGACTGCTGACTGCCTGCAATTTGGCAATTTGAATCTCACCAGGCTCAAGGTTGATTCAGCCTCCCATCCTTCCAAGGTGTGTAAAAATGAGGACCTGGATTTTTGGGGGCAATAGGTTGACTCTGTAAACTGCTTAGAGAGGGCAGTAAAAAGCACTGTGAAGTGGTATATAAGTCTAAGTTCTATTGCTATTATAGGAAATCCTCAACTTATAACTGCAATTAGGACAAGAATTTCCACTTCAAGAGAATCACTGAAGTTATTAGGTGAATCTAACAGTTGTCAAACAAATATGTCTTCATTTGTCAAACATCAATTGCTAAGAACACCAATGGAAATCATATAACCTAAAACATTGCAACCATCATACATACAAGGCAGTTCCAAGTGCCTGAATTTTGATCACTTCACCATGGGGATGAGGCAATGGTTATAAGTGTGGGGTCTGGTCATAAGTTACTCTTTTCAGTGCCACTGTACTTTCTAATGGTTGTAAGTCAAGAACTACTTGTATATCAGAAGTTCTGTTTTCAGTTCCAAATTATTCAGAGCTTAGATGGCTTTGTTTCATTTTGTTTTTCTCTTTGTTTCCTTTAATAGCAGCTACATATTGGGTTGACATTTTCAGTCCCCTCTGATTCTGATACCCTTTTCCTGATCCATCACTGCCAGCTCCAGTTCCATTAGTAAACCTAGGTGAAATGTGAATGTTTTTGAGCTAGCATGCATCCCTTTGCAATAGTTAACGAACAAAGAATGCATAAATAAGTGAAACCCCATTGCAATTCTCTTACCCTTAAGAAGAAAGCTGGCAAAAAAAAACCCATCATCAAATATATAGAAGAACAAGTAACATATGGTTAGTAGCAGCGTGCAGCTGGGCTGCAATGTTTCACAGCGATTTTATGTCCATTAGCTACCCCAAGAAGTAATGAGGGTATCCAAAAAGGTGCTAATCATTGACTTGTAAAATTAGCAAAAGGATTCGAAAGAGTTGTTTGCATGCAGTGGCACATTTTAGAGGCCAAGGCAGCTAGGGAAAAGTGAGGTCAAGGAGAAATATGTTTAGCCAGTAAGCTTGGAACTGTATTTTTCTCTTTCAGTGACGGATGCCCAATTTATATATGTATAAATGTAATTCTGTTTCAATTAAATATATATATTTAATTGAATTATTTTATAGACTTGTTAATAATATTATCTTTGTTTCATGACTTCCTTTTCTTTTTCTTTTTTTTACAAAGAGCTGCTGATCTGTTTTTTTCCCGTCTCCTCTGACTTCTTCTGATAAGCCCGTGTGCTAAAGGAATACAATGAGACTATTGGTGCAAATTATGAGCAGATAATGTTGTATGACATTTAGGTCAATGATGTTGTTTGCTTTGGGAAAGGTAGTTAAATTTAAATAAAAGATTGCTCGAATGAGGGAGACCCAATGTCATTGGCTGGTCACCATGAATAAAATTACAAAAATGCAAATAGACTTTTCTAGCATAATAAATTTATTTTGGTTCTAATAAGGTAGAAAGGAAATCCATAGTTAAATACATAGCTGGTAATTTTCCCATTATCCTCTGAGGCTTTTGAATTCTGATTTTTTTTTTTATTGACAGAGTGTGCCATGATAAAAAGTTAGCACAAGATTGATGCTTTCCTCATTACAGATAAACCTTGATTTACACCCACAATCGAGCCCAAAATTTCTGTTGTTAAGAGAGATGGTTGTTAAGTTTGTTTTGCCCCATCATGTTACTTTTCTTGCCACATTTGTTATGTGAATCACTGCAGTTGTTAAGATAATAATAAAGTTTTTAAGTGAGTCTGGCTTCCCCATTGACTTTGCTTGTCTGAAGGTTGCAAAAGGTGATCATATGACCCTGGGGACACAGCAATCATTACAAATACCTGCCAGTTGCCAAGCATCTGAATTTGGATTATGTGACCATGGGGATGCTGCAATGGTTGAAGATATGAAAATGGTCATGTCACTTTTTTCAGTCCCATTGTAACTTTGAACAGTCACTAAATGATCGTTGTAAATCAAGGATTACCTGTATTAATTTTCTCAAAAACTCTTTTTCCCCCATTTATTTTTTTCTTTTTTGGAGATGGGGGGAGACTTGACGGTCTTAGTATCCTTATAATTTAGAGTATCGCTCTGATCATCACC
Organism: Naja naja; assembly: GCA_009733165.1. Taxonomy (NCBI): domain Eukaryota; kingdom Metazoa; phylum Chordata; class Lepidosauria; order Squamata; family Elapidae; genus Naja; species Naja naja. The sequence goes on along the minus strand of CM019155.1, from coordinate 14,719,762 downwards.
CCCAAAGATTTCTATAAGTGTTTTGTTCAGCTTGGTGAATATGGACATTTCCCATTTTCAGAACAAGGCAAAGTGAATAAATAAATGTTTGCAATCCATTCTTCTCAAAAAAAAAAAGAGGGGGAATGGAGGAATAGTTGTCTCTACCAAAATGAATAAAAGTTATCAACTGGAGAATAGCATTGCCAGAAAATGTAAACATTTTAAATTTCCTTAAATGCTTTCAAGTTGTGCTGAGACTGCTTTTTCATAATCTTTTCATTATAATGCCTAATATTATAGCCTATGTCACTATTCTAATAATAGGAACTTTAGATCCACATGGTGTATGTTTCTTAGTCTGGTTCCCCATATAGGGCTGAAATTACTTCCTTGATCACTGTACATGTTTGCTGGCAGCATGATTTTAATCCACATTGCTATTATTTCTTGAAGGGGGTCTGGAGACCCCATTCTGAATATGACTGCGTAAAGTTGGAATACATTTTCTCATTATAGCAATAGCACTTAGACTTATATATCACTTTACAGAGCTTTACAGCCTTTTCTAAGTGGTTTACAGAGTTAACATATTGTCCCTAACAATCTGGGTCCTCGTTTTACTGATTTTGGAGGGCTGGAAGGCTGAGTCAATCTTGAGCTGGTCAGGATCAAAATCATGGCAGTGGATAGAGTTAGTCTGCAAAACCGCATTCTAACCACTGCGCCACCACAGCTCTTTATCTTGAAGAAGAAAATCCAAACCTGGCTGAATTAACTTAAATCAACTTAAGCTGACTTAAATCAGTTTAAAATATCTTTTGGAAATATACAATATCTGCAAATGTCCTCCAAAAACCTAGGGGAAAAATATTTGGGGTGCAGCTCTAATATTTTGCTTTCCACTTCCCTTCCTAAAAGGGCTGAGTCCCCCTCCACAAGAAGACAGGACCATGGGCATCCAAAGGGACCAATGATGTCAAAATTAATATCATTGGACAATAGATGTCCTGCCCATTTTAAACATACATCACAAGGAGCAGTATTTTGTTCCCTCACTATTTAATGTGACTTCCGTTGAATGTCATTGTCTACATTTATATCTCACTCCAAGCAGCACCTCAAATATGAGTAGAATCTCATGTAAATCAGGATAACAATACCAACATCCCAATAGCCTGACAAACTCTTATCTGGCTGGCTCTTAGAAGTACACTCTTACTGTGAGCAGAATGCACAAAATTATCCTCTTTGTCCTTTCCTGGTTTTTTTGGGCTTGTCTCATGAAAAGTTTCCATCAAATTCTTCTGTCTTGCTTTCTCTGTCTCCCATTCCAGAACTTACCAAGAGAAAAAGGATAAACCAAAGAGCTCCATGAATGGATTTAGCATCAGGAGGTAAAAAAATACTATGTCCCAAACTAGCAGGGATTGGATTCCAGATGCAAATCCAAAGTCATTGCTCAGACGTTATCTTAGGTTTCTTACATTATTCCATTGTTACTGAATGATTTTGTTCCTGAAATCTCTCTTAAAAAGTGAAAGTTGCCTTTGTTAAACAAAAAAAGGTAAATCTAACCAATTAAAACTCTTGTTGCTTTATTATTTTATTAACGAGGTCTATTTTTCTCAAGTTCAGTTTGTAGCAGCAACTGAACAATGCAGCGAAATACATTAACACGGGGTCACCTGCTTTGCATTTCCAACAATAGACCCACATTTTCACAAAGGGTAATCTTAAGACAGTGTGTGTGTGTGTCTGTGTGTTTCCAGGACTTTGTATATCTTTATCTTAAATTTTAAATTGTGTCAACAATAGAAAATGACTAGAAAAGGGACTCATAATTATTCTTCTTTCTCTGATAAGTGGCACCTCAAATAACCTTTTCTTAAAGAGGTCAAGCCATTTTATAAAAAGATGCATCTGAACTCATCTGTTATTCCCTTCCACCTTTTCCATCAGACTCTCCTAAACAATTGAATAACTACAAATGTCTCAGGTTCCATAACTATACCCATTACAGCAATTAATACTTGGTTGTGGGGACCTTTGGGGCAAATGAATCCACTTCTTTATGATCAGCTGTGGGCCTGCCACATAAGTTCATAACATTGGAGATTGAAGCTTTCTGTGTGACAATATCAATGTTCCTTAGAGCAGGAATATAACTAGAGCTAACACTGGTAGAACAGGTTTTATACCTGTAACTGAAAGATTTATTTACCGCAAATACTAACACCAGAAGTGGTATTCAGCAGGTTCTGACCAGTTCTGGAGAACCAGTAGCAGAAATTTTGAGTAGTTCGGAGAACCGGCAAATACCACCTCTGACTGGTCCTGCCCCCCTCTATTCTCTGCCTCCCAAGTCCCAGCTGATCGGCTGGGTCTTCTTTTGTTGCCCTGCACAGGAAAACGGAGCTGGAAAGCAGGTTAGTGGGGTGGGGAGAGAATGGGATTTTGCAATAACCTTCCTTCAGGAGTAGGGAGGGAATGGGGATTTTGCAGTATCCTTCCCCTGCCATGTCCACCAAGCCGTGCCCACAGAACTGGTAGCAAAAATTTTTGAATCCCACCACTGACTAACACATCCAGGAGAGCTAAGCAGCAGGTGCCCTAATCGTGTATAATGGTATGTGAGAAATGACCTAGGGAGACAGGGAGTCACAATCTGAGAAACAGTTGAAAATACAGGTAGTCCTTGACTAATGATCACAAATGAGCCCAAAATTTCGGTTGCTAAGTGAGACAGTTCTTAAGTGAGTTTTGCCCTATTTTGCAAACTTTTCTGCCACAGCTATGAATCACTGCAATAACCCCGTTATAGAATGAATCTGGCTTCCCCACTGAGTTTGCTTCTCAGAAGGTCGCAAAAGTTGGTCACATGACCACAGGACAGTGCAATTGTCATAAATATTGAGTCAGTTGCCAAGCATCCAAATTTTGATCACATGGCCATGGAGATACTGCAATGGTCATAAGTATGAAAAATCGCAATAGCAATAGTACTTAGACATATATACCACTTCACAGTGCTTTAGAGCCCTCTCTAAGCAGTTTTACAGAGTCAGCATATTGCCCCCAGCCATCTGGGTCCTCATTTTACTGATCTCGAAAGGATGGAAGGCTGAGTCAACCTTGAAATGGTCCTAAGTAACTTTTTCCAGTGCCATAGTAAATTTTAATTGTCATTAAATGAACTGGTGTAAGTCAAGGACTACCTGTAAAAGTACCTTAGCCTGCAGCTGGAATATGGACATGGAAAACATCTCAAAAGGAACCCTCCCTAGTTTTTTTGCACTGTAAAAGGATGTGAAAGAAATGTACTTGCAGACTTGCAAGATTCTGTTAATGTAATCTTATAATAAAATAGAAGTGGTTCATCACAGTATGTGTCCTGTCTATTCTACTTCACAAGGCTGAGATCATGTGTCCTTGACAACCAAAGCAAAAGAGAAATAACTTCAGACTGATACTCGCTTAGACAAGAAGCAGGAAGAGTGGTAGAGGAAGATAGGATATGGTGTCAACCTCTGAAAAGGCGACAAGAAGATATGCCATCTTGGGGTTGCCATACCTGGTAGGGGCAGTGGTTGATTAACCATTAAGCAGACTAAGCACATGCTGAGGGCACCAGGACCAAAGGGGGCACCACAAAGTTGAGAATATGGCTTCGTTTGTACAATATGTACAAATGAAGGAGAGGGGCACCAAGATTTGTCAGTGCTTAGAGCACCAGTGAGCCTTAATCTGCCACTGGGTGGGGGGAAGGGATGGAAGGTGGGTGATAGCTAGACGAAGCTACCCTCAGCTGTGAGCAGTGCAGAGAACCAGAGCAGTGCCAACGAGCAGCTGACAAGCAGCTGATCCCATATGCTGACAGGCCAGAGGGCAATCGAGGCTGACTATAGGCCAGCCGACAAATAGCTGATCATGGCTGCCTACAGGCCAGTCAACGATCAGCTGATTGGGCCTGCCAGATGTTCGGCTGCTCCAGCAGAGGAAGGATGCGTCTCCAGTCTTCATAGGCTGCTGAGAGGCAGAAGCTACCAGCACTAACTTTTTCCTGTTTGGAACTGAGTTCAATGCATGCCGAGATTCTGGTGAAATAAACCTTTGGAAAATCGCAGCGAGTGGCATCCTGCTTGGGTCTTCATCTGGAGCTTAGACCTGTGAGATATGGGGCATAATCGCTCCAAAATTTCATTTAAATTTCAGAGGAAAAAAAATATAAAATACCAAAGAAAGGAGGGGAATTTAAAAAGGGGGGGGGGAGACTAGAGAAAAATAAAAAATGGGGAGTGCAGACCAAAGGAGAAAAGAGGCACAGAAAAAAAGTAGCACCCAATTTCTTCCACATAGATAAAAACCTAACAATCAATGAACCTTTGAACTGGAATAAACCATAACGAACTATAGTTCTAGCATCATGAAGAAGCCTAATCATCAAAAGCCAAGGGAGATTGGCAGTTCCTAAATATAGTAAATTAATTAATTAAATTTTCATTTCTTTACATTTCAAACAAACAAACAAAAATCTAAGGTTTCCATGTACAAGAATCCTTGATTCTGTTTCCTACTGATCCCTTATAGTCAGTAGGACATAAGATGTTGCTAAATTAGAGATTTTTTACCTCCAATGCATAGAGAGCAAGTTAAAGTGGTGGATTAATGTTCAATCCAACACCTTTCCTCAGCCACAAGATCACATTAGATGAATTATATTTTCTCTTTCTTATGCAAAGTTGGAGACAAAACATTGAGAGATGCCATCACTGGGATCAATTCGGGATAATACTTTAAGAATTTTTCCCAGACAAATTTGAATATATAAGTTACTTTTTACTGATCAACATCAGTTGATCTGAACTGAAAACAAAGCTGTACTTTGAAGGGAGGATAATGCTGGAGTTCATGATCTGAATCTTTTTTATCTGGATTCAAGATCAGGTTTCCAGCATCTGGATCAGCTAAACTCTAATTATGTTAAGGAATGCATAACCTATCAGTTAACTCAAGGATTCTCAAACTGTGATGCTGTTAACTCCTAAAAATAATGGTTTGTATGATTCTGATGGTATTGATATCAATTATCTGTACGAAGACTTAAAATTTTCTCAAATCATGGGGGCTGAATGGGGTGGATGGGGTTGTTCCAGGGAGTTTTGTACTGACTTTGATTAGAATTTAAGACCTGGTTTTGAAAGAAGAGTCAGTTTATTTAACAAGACTCACTTTTTCTTTCTTCAACTCAGTTTCTTCCTTGAAACAAACAAATAATAATAATCTTGAGATCTGTTAGCTAGGTCTGCATGATTTGATTGCAGATGTTGTTTTCATTTGCTTGGCAACATATTCTCAGCAGACAGCTTTTACTGACAAATAACGCACTGAGGATGTACTTCTCTGGAACCAAAACATTGCAAGGAAAGGATATGTAACTTTCACCATAGTTTTATCAGCGCTCCTAATGGATAGGTCATCTTCAGCTTTTCTTTTACCACCCAACAAAACCTTTGACATTTTGAAAAGGTTAGAAATCTAGAATAGATCAAAATGCTGGTCTTAACTTTCCCAGACATTCCAAAGAAATACTGAAAATCTAGACGCTCTACTGAAAATCGCCATCTGGCTGGAAACTACTCTCTAATCCCTACATGGTGGGTGGTTTTGACCAATGACTCCTTGCAGACTCTGCTATTTACTTTGCTTGGGCAAGCCTAGACAAACAGGAGCCAGTTTTGATGGCACTACAGCTGTGCATTTGCAACCCATCAAACCTGTCCATATGCAAAGCTGGAATACTATTACATTTGCTCCTTGTCCAAGCAGAACTAGAATCCTGACAATGATCCAGCTTTGGGTTTATAAGCTTCACTTGTTCACAGATGGCTGGATGGTGGCCAGATCATCAAAAGTGGGCATCTGAAAAGTGGATTCTTCTGAAGAAAATTTCTTTTCTCTCTTTTCTCTTAAGTAGAAAAGGGCATTCAGTTTTGGTCACCATATTATAAAAAACATATTGAGACCTGGAAAGAGTGCAGAAAAGAGCAATGAATATGATTATCTTAATATATGTTAAGAAAGGTTGCAGGAACTGGATATGTCTAATGTAGTGAAAAGAAAGACTGGGAGTGACATAATAGCAGTGTTCCAAAATTTGAGGGGTTGCCACGGAGAAGAAGGGGTCAACTTATTTTCCAAAGCACCAGAGGGCAGGACAAGAAACAATGGATGAAAAGTAATCAAGGAAAGAAGCAATCTTGAACTAAGAAGAAATTTCCTAATGGTGTGGACAATTAAGCAGTGGAATGGCTTGCCTTCAAAAATTGTAAATCCAGTAAATTCATGACCTTTTTGCATTTATAGGGAACTGAGTCATTTTAGGAGGAAAAGGAAGTTCCTTAAGTCTCGTGGATAATTAAGGAATCCATTTCACATCTTAACATCCCAAACTCCTTATCCAGTTTGACTTCTGGCCTCACCTACCTAGTACATTGATATGTTATGCAAACCCTGGTGTGGGTGGTTCTTAATCCAGCAGATGTTGTGCACCCAACCAAGATGGATCAATATATACATAGTCCCTGACCTACCTCTATTTGTTTAGCGACCATTTGAAGTTATAAGGGCATGAAAAAATAACTTATGACCAATTCTTGCACTTACAATCATTACAGCATCACCACAGCCACATGATCAAAATTCAGGCACTTGGCAATCCAAATGTGTTTGTGACATTTGTGGTGTCCCAAGGTCATGTGATCACTGTTTGCAACTGTTCCCAATAAGCAAAGTCAATGAAGTAAACCCGATTCACTTTGCAAATGCATGATTCATTTGACAACTATATAAAAAAGATAAAATCAGGTGCAACCCACTTAGGAATTGCCTTGCTTAGCCATAGAAATTCTGGCCCCAATTGTGGTCTTAAGTCCACAATGCCTATAAGTAAGCACTAATTATGACATTTTAGGCAGTTTAATAAAGGGACGAATTTAGAACACAGATCCAGTTCCCCAATAAAAACCTAAATTGGAATTATGCCTTCAGAAAAAGGAAGCAAAAGAGTTGTAAAGGTAGACGTTTCTATTGGAATTTTGTCACATTTAGAGCAACATTTGCTTGCGTTCCCAGGCAATTCTGAAGGCAGGGGCGGGGGGCGGGGGTCTTCTATTAAAACAGATTTTTTTTTCTGTACACTCTGCACTTTCAGTACTGCAAGCTGTAAAGGAAACAGTTTTGCCTGGACACTAAATGGCATTGTGTAGCCATGTGTTCCCAACTGCATTGTAATCATTCAGAAAGATGTCCCTTGTGTTCCTAGCTTGGATTGCAGGCAGAGGCTTCAATGTGCTCTTTAAAATCTCCTAAAAGCTGCTTTCCTAGTCAGAATCAGACACATGAGCATTTTGTTTACAATAGATTTAGGTGTGCTTAACACTGCATAGGTTCATCATTATCAAAATGCAGCTAAAAGTTATTATCACAAGCATTTATTATCATTGCAATTAAAAAAAAATACCCACAACAAAGAAAAGATCTTATCCTTCTATTTTTAAATACTGTAGAATCCGGTGATGCTTCCCCCTTTAATTAATGTGCCAGTACAATAAAATAACATACAAAATCATTATTTCATGACATTAATGAAGTCGACTTTTCCAGCTCAATTTGAATAGGCAATTGAACAACAGAGCTCTAAAACACATTAAAACCAGGTCATCTGCTTTGCATTTCTAACAATATGCCCACACTTCCATGAAGGGTAATCTTAAACTACATTTTTTTCCCTTGAGTAGACAGAACATCTTTATCTGAAAATTCCAAATGTTTCAACAATGGGTGATTGTAAAGAACTAGACAATTATTTTTCAGCACCCATTGATTAATGACTTAGTCTATGACACAGAGAAAAAGTGTAGAACAAAGGAGTCCATTATAATAATGCATAGGCATTAAACCATCTTCATTAATAGGTCCTGGGTGGGGGGGTGGGGGCACTTCTGGTTAGCTTAAAACAAAATGCACCATAAAGAAGGTGAAGACACGGTAGCTTGAGATGTCTTTTTAAATGTAATCAATGGAAAACATGCACAATGCCTTCCTAGTTAGGCATACTCCTGAATTCTCTATTTGTGCTGTTTTTCCATCTCCACCAAGAAGCTGGAAGTGTTTTGAGGCACTCTGTTGTCTATTGGTGAGGCCTTACAGATGTTAAAATGAATTTTTGCAGATGCATTATCACAAAGATTCAGATTTTTTAAAAATGCAACAGCTAAAGCAGGGGTGGGATTCAAAATTTTTAACCATCGGTTCTGTGGGCATGGCTTAGGTGGTGGGTGTGGCTTGGTGGTCATGTGACTGGGTGGACATGGCTTGGTGGTCATGTTATTGGCTGGGCGTGGCCAACTCAATATCACTCACATCGAGGCACGCATCTCCTCGCCTGGCCTCTCATGACTGTGGGGATGCTGCAATAGTCGTAAGTGTGAAAAATGGTCATAAGTCACTTTTTTCAGTGATATTGTAACTTTGAATGGTCACTCCAGACAAGCAAAGTAGTAGCAAAGGTGGGGGGGAAACTCCAGAGAAGCTCCTGAGATGGGAAGTCTAGACCTGCCAAGAATGTAATAAGGGTTAACGGAGAGGCAGTTTCTGTAAGCAACACCAGAATGTTTCCTTCCTGCCTTCCTTACAGGATTAGGCCAGTAATTTCTTCTAACAACTGGTTCTCCGAACTGCTTAGAATATTAACAACCGGTTCTAGAGAATAGGTGCGAATTGGTAGAATCCCACCCCTGAGCTAAAGACTTAACATCCAACCACTTTCCGTCTGGTTTGCTTCTCATCCTCAATATTTTATTTTTTAAAGATTTTTTATTATTATTACATTTTTATCCTGTCTTTTATTGCTTTGTAAGTAATTCAGGCCAGCAAACATACCAGTATGCCTTACTGCTTCTATTTTTCCCCACAACAGCATGTGAGAATCAGTGGTGGGATTCAAATTTTTTTACTACCAGTTCTATGGGTGTGGCTTGTTGGGAATGGCAGGGGAAGGATACTGTAAAATCTCCTGTCAGAGGTGATATTTGCCGGTTCTCCGAACTACTCAAAATTTCCCCTACCGGTTCTCCAGAACTGCTGAATATCACTTCTGCTGAGAATGGATGGGCCAGGAGAGAGTGACTGGCCCAAAGTCACCCAACCAGTTTTCATGCCTAAAGCATGACTAGAACTCACAGTCTCTTGCTGAGTGACCCAAATCACTCAGCCAATTTTCATATCTAAGATGGGATTCAAACTTCCAGTCTTCTAGTGATTGGCCTAAAGTCACCCAGCTGACTTTTATGCATAAAGTGGGGCTAGAACTCAGTCTCCTAGTGACTGACCCAAAGTCACCAAGCCAGTGTGGGGTGCCCCTTGCCCCCAGAATATTGAAATATTTTGGGAAATATTAAAAAGGCAGAATATTATATTTCCCTAAAGGAGAAATGGAAAAACATGCTTTTAAAGACAGAAAGCAGACTCAGTCTTTCTTAATAGCCCCCAGCAGATATTTTGTGCCCATTAAGAAAGATTGGGTCAGCCTATTCAGAAACAAAACACCTTCATTTCCAGTGATGGGATTGAAAATTTACATTCTCCTCCACTCAAATTCTAAGAACAGGACATGACCATTTAGGACATAATAAGATTAACCCTGATCAGGACGCAGTGGCTCAGTGGCTAAGATGCTGAGGTCAGCAGTTTGGCAGTTTGAATCGCTAGCACCGCATAATGGAGTGAGCTCTGTTTACTTGTCCCAGCTTCTGCCAACTTAGCAGTTTGAAAGCATGTAAAAATGCAAGTAGACAAATAGGGACCACTTTGGTGGGAAGGTAACAGCATTCCATGTGCCTCCAACATTTAGTCATGCCGGCCACATGACCACTGAGATGTCTTCGGACAGCGCTGGCTTTGTAATGGAGATGAGCACCGCCCCCTAGAGCTGGAGACGATGAGCACGTATGTGCGATGGGAACCTTTACATTTACAAGATTAACCCACTACCATTTAGCAGAACATTGCACAATTTCCTAAGGGCATTGCAGATATTGCACAACACTCTCCCCTACCCACCCATCCCCGGCAGCATTTCAGGACCTGTATAAAAATCTGGCACTCATCTAGGTAGTTATTCAACTGACCCAGAACCACAAACCTGGTGGTTCTGTTCATCAATAAACTTTCTTTCCAATCAGCCTCCATGTTGTTTCCATCATCTTTCTCCCAGCTTGGAACTGAACCAGATGGATTTTCCTTCCAATACAAGCTTTCATACAGCAATAGCAATAGCACTTAGACTTATATACCACTTTATTGTGCTTTACAGCCCTCTCTAAGCGGGTTACAGAGTCAGCATATTGCCCCCAACAATTTGAGTCCTCATTTTACCCATCTCAGAAGGATGGAAGGCTGAGTCAACCTTGAGCCTGGTGAGATTCGATCTGCCAAATTGCAGGCAGCTGGCTACAGCAGAAATAGCTTGCAGTACTGCACTCTAACCACTGTGCCACCAAGGCTCTTGGTGCCTAAGTATCTAAGTCTCTTGGCAATTGGCCCAAATTACCCAGCCAGCTTTCATAGCTAAGGTAGGTCTGGAACTCACAGTCTTCTGGATTTTAGGTGACCACCTATTTTTTTGGCTGTAAAACCTAAGTGAAATATAGTATTATGCTTCATATATTCCACTTGTCACTACTTGAAACAGATTAGTGTTCCACAGTTAGGCAAAGAGAACTTGATATGGAGATCTGATTATTAAGTGCTAGCTTTCTCAGAAAACCTATTGTGCTTCCTTTAAACCAGATATGAGTAGATCTGTACACAGTGAATCCTAGTCCAATTTACGACCACTTTAAAGATTTCATCTCTGGGTGATTTGTATTCAGATTTTCAACGAAAGATAGCAACACAATTTTAAGAAGCAGGATGGTATCCACTTTTGAAAATCTGCATGAGGCAGAGGATTGGCTCTCCTTTTCCTGTCTTCACACACAAAATCTTTATATAGCGATATAAATTTCAACTTTGCAAAACTTCTTGAACTGATCATGGGATCAGACAGATGCTGCCAAGCTAAACCTAGGAAATATTCCTGGGTTAGACTTTAAGCACAGCCCTTGGTTGAACTACAGCTTACCAGAGTTCATTTTGTTCATCAGTGTTGCAGTTTTCTCCATGCTGTTTTACTGCTAAGAGACTAGTCCTTCAACAGGGGAAGGAAATTTATGGCCCCAATTACTCAGTGGATTGAAGGCTTGATGTTACTTGCGTTTGTGAATGAATTGCTTATAGACATAGATTATGTATGGACAAAATCACTAGTCAATGATGGCAATAAATTTGATTCATTCATATGTATGGACAATTATAATGAAAAACAGTCATCCTTTATTGAAACAGTTATTTAAAACTTCTCTGTGTGTGTGAAGTGTGTGTGTGTGTGTGTGCATATGTAAAGAAGCAATCCTTTTATTTATTCTTTTGTCTATTCTATTAAATGAATAATGGGAGAAGAAAGAAGTAACAGCAAAAAATTGTCTTACTGTAAAGGGAGTACAGGTACTCCTTGACTTACGACCACAATTGGGATCAGGCTTTCTGTTGCTAAACAAGATTGTTGTTAAGTGAGTCACACCTAATTTAGTATCTTTTTTCCCATGGTTTTAAACAAATTACTGCAGTTTTTTTTTAATTAACAATTTTTTAAAATTATTTTTAAACAAACATACAAACAAAGGGTGGGACAAAGAAAAAATTACTGCAGTTGTTAAGTGCATTATATGGTTGTTAAATGAATAAGGTTTCCTCGGGGGTAGGTTGCTTGGGGTTCACAGGGGTTCGGCCTCTAGCTAAGATTCTTCACAGGTCAGAGAATCCCCAAATCCCACTCCTGGCTGGCCCCGCCCACCCTGCCTCGCCCCACCCCTCCCAGGAGTCCCTACGCAGCCCATTTTGAATGCAGTAAGTGCAGGGTGTGCACAGAAGCTCGGAGAGGATGGAAATGGGCCTCCCTGAAGTTTGGGAAGGCCAGAAATGGGCCCATTTCAGAAATGGGCCCATTTCTGGCTTCCAGAGAACTTCTGGAGCCCGGGAAGGGCGTTTTCACACTCCCAGAAGCTCCCTGAAGTTTGGGAAGGCCAGAAAAGTGCAGGGTGCACACAGAGGCTCAGGGAGGGTGAAAATGGGCCTCCCTGAAGTTTGGGAAGGCCAGAAATGGGCCCGTTTCTGGCTTCCAGAGAACTTCCAGAGCCTGGGAAGGCCATTTTCACCCTTCCAGAAGCTCCCTGAAGTTTGGGAAGGCCAGAAAAGTGCAGGGTGCACACAGAGGCTCAGGGAGGGTGAAAATGGGCCTCCCTGAAGTTTGGGAAGGCCAGAAATGGGCCCATTTCTGGCTTCCAGAGAACTTCCGGAGCCTGGGAAGGCCATTTTCACCCTTCCAGAAGCTCGAGGAGCCCAGGGAGGGCAAAAATCCCTTTCCCCCACACTGTAGTGCAGGAGGCTGACGAGGCCTTGCTCACCATGGCCACACTCACCTAACAACCGGGCAGAGAACCCGTTGCTAAAATTTTTGAAGCCCACCCCTCCATTTACTTTGCTCTTCAGAAGCCAGTTGGGAAGGTTGCAAATAGTGATTACATAACCCCAGGCTCTGCAACAGACATAAACACATGCAGGTTGCCAAGCACCTGGACTTTGATCATGTGATTATGGAATGCTGCAATGGTTGTAAATACAAAGACCAGTCATAAGTCACTTTCTTAAAATGTCATTATCAATTTTTGCTACATGAATGGTTGTAAGCCAAAGACTACTATATTCTTAATTTCAAACATAGCACTTTGTTATTCTGCCAGAAAAAAACTATAAAAGTTCTGTGTATTCAAAACCTTTAGCCAATATATTGCAAAAATTTCAGCAGATGGAAGATGTCAGAATTATTTTCGAAACAACAAAATAACTTGTTATACTACAGACTGGGTGGAATAAAGCAGTGGTGAGATTCAAAATTTTTTTACTACCGGTTCTGTGGCCATGGCTTGGTGGGCATGGCAGGGGAAGGTTACTACAAAATCCCATTCCCTCTCCACCCCACTAACCTGCTTTCCAGTTCCGTTCTCCTGTGCAGGGCAACAAAAGAAGACCCAGCCAATCAGCTGGGTCTTGGGAGCCAGAGAATAGATGAGGGAGGGGCCAGTCACAGGTGGTATTTGGCAGTTCTCCAAACTACTCAAAATTTCTGCTACCAGTTCTCCAGAACTGGTCAGAACCTGAATACCACCTCTAGAGTGAAGAAGAAAGATCTATATTCTTGACTTGCCTTCATTTAGATTGGAGGTGTTCAGGCCTATAGAATAAATACAGTATATATCGGCATAATCACCTAGGCTGATTTTGCATACATTAAAAAGAGGGCAGGCCATATTTTGGAAAGGATACTGCATAATAAGCCATGAAGGTTTTGGTCAGATTTTGAAAACTTCCCCATGCATCTATAACTACATTTTGGCCATTGATGGTGTCATCAGTTTTTAAAAGAATCCAGACAAAGGTGTAATGCCCTTGGACTCAGAGCTGGACTCTGAGGGAGAGGAGGAACAGTCAACAGGGAGTGGAGGTGTGGCTCCAGAGGTTGTAGAGGAGGCTGGGGAAGGGCAGAGGCCAGCTGGATAGTCAGAGGAAGAACCAGGCCCATCCCCTCTTCGTCCTAGGACATGCAGGGAGGAATGGAGAAGGAAACAACTTGGCTTACGAGAAAGGAAGCGGCCATGATCCCTCTCATTGGTTGCAGCTGGGGAGAATAGTATGTAAGAGGGACGGTTAAAACACAGCATTTCCAGAAGCAAAGTGTGTTTTATTTTGGGCTGAAGATATCTTGGTTGGTGTCCTTCCAACAGACTGTGCTTGTTATCTCCTTGAAGTTAGTAATTTCTTATCCTGGTCCATTGTGGAATTTCCTTCATTGTAGTTTGTTTTGTTTTTTTATTTCACCTTTATCTGCTCATTAAGTTCGGACTGTATTGCTTTCTTTTGAAGACTATTTTTGAATAAGTTTTATCTCCAACTGAGAATTATTGAACAGTGGGGCCAAGTTGGAGGCATTAAAAGACATTTATTTATGTTTTAGAATTTGTTACATTTGTGTTACACTCCGGGTCATCACAAAAGGCTATAAGGGTGGGCAAGTGACTTTTTCCAAATACAGTGGTACCTCGGTACTCAGCTGCTTCAAAACTGATCAACTTTGGTATTTGACACATTTTAATGTGAAAATGGTGTCCTGGTATTCAGCCTTTGTTTGATATTTGACATGCTGCAATAGGAAAAGGAGGACAGCTGCAGAAAATGGACAGGAAGCCAGCCATGCTGGGAAGGTTGCTGGAATAGGAAAAGGAACAGACAGATAGTCCTTGACTGAAACAAAAGATCACATGGTTTGTTTGGCACTTGTCATTTATAGTACTTGTTGGTGGTCCAGAACCAATTAATGATGTGTTTGAGGTAGTCTATTTCAATTGCTTCCTTTTATTCGTCATGAGAGGAATTTCTGCAACTTTATCAACACTGCTTCCTGCTCTGTAACTGCCTGCCATTTAATTTTGTCACAAGTTTTCCCATCACTTGATCCTAGTCAAGTTACTCCAGGCTGCACAGGAACCTTCAGGAAAACAGCTGTAAGCAGCCAAACCCATCAAATTCTGGTTTGGGGAACATATATCTTGTTGTGGTCTGATGGCCGCCGGCCCCTCCGGAGATCAACAGCCCCCAAGTCTGGAGGTGTTTGATGAAGAAGAGGAGGAACAGCTGGGTCCAGTGCCTGATGCACAGCTGCACAGAAGACAGAGAATAGGAGAGCAATGGAAATCCGTGGGCCGATCCTTGGGAAGGAAGAGCCAGCATTGCTAACAAAGTCCCACTCTAGCTCTGGGGATAAAAGGCAGAGATGAACAGATGTGGCAGACAAGTATTTATCTTCTGACCAGATGGACTTGTCAGCCTGCATTGAGAAACTTTTTGCTGGGGCTGCCAGCACTCCTAATAAAGGAACCTTTGAGTCAACTTCAGCGGATTTTTCTTGTTGGGGAGCTGGGCCAGAACACATCTTTATGGTACCTCCCATTTCCTCTTTGGCTACAAAACCACAAAAGAATCCAACTGATTTGTCTAGTGTAGGGGGTGGGTGGGATGCCTTACGGGGGTGCTAAGAGGCAAGGGGGCCGGCAGGGGGTGCTAAGAGGCAGTAGTGGGGCATTTGAGGCACCGGCCCTGCAGGTTCATTCATTGACTGTAGCACTGCTCCAGAGCCAGAGCCTCCAATGCAGAAGCGGTGGCATGTTATGTGCTGCCGCGGTCGCGTTTGACGCACCGCCCCCCTGCCACCTCTTAGTGTCCCCAAGGGGGCTGGCAGAGGGGCACTAAGAGGCGGCAGGGGGGCATTCGATGCACCAGCCAGCCCTGCAGGTTCACCCATTGAGGCGCTGGCTCCGAAGCATTGCTACAGTCAATGGGTGAACCTCTGCCGGCCCCCTTGGGGATGCTAAGAGGCGGCAAAGGGGCGTTCGAGGTGCCAGCCCTGCAGGTTCACCCCATTGACTGTTGTACCGCACCGGAACCAGTGCCTCGATTGCAGCCGCATGTTGGGAAAAGCCGCCGCCACCGCTTTCCCAAAGTGCCGCTGCTGTCGCATTCTGTCTGTCTGTCTGTCTGTCTGTCTGTCTGTCTGTCCGTCCATCTGTCCGTCCGTCCATCCGTCCGTCCATCCATCCAAAATGTCTGTCTGTTTGCCTGCCTGCCTTCCTGCCTATCTACCTGTTTGTCTGTCTTTCTGTCTACCTACCTACCTACCTATCTACCAATATACATCTATCTACCTATCTACCTATCCATCCATCCATCCAAAAGGAAGGTCTGTCTTCCTGCCTGCCTGCATATCTACCTACCTACCTACCTATCTACCAATATAGATTGATCTATCTATCTATCTATCTATCTATCTATCTATCTATCTATCTACCAATCTATCTATCTGCCTGCCTGCCTGCCTGCCTCTCTCTCTCTCCATCCATCCATCCATCCATCCATCCATCCATCCATCCACATTCGAAGTGCCGGCCCTGCAGGCACATCAGGAAAGTAGAGCAAAGCCAGTCTGGGAGGGAGGGAGGGAGGGAAGGAGGGAGGGGGAGAGAGAGAGAGAGAGAGAGAGAGAGAGACCTGATGCATCAGACTGAAATGAGGCCTAGTTTAGACTGAGGCCCTTTTCCACATTGAAACAACTTTGCCAGCACATTGAAACATCTTTGGCTTCTATTAAAGGTTTTGTGGACGAAACATGGTCAAGACTATCAAGAAGCTCTCACATTTTGTTGAGGATTTAAACAGGATCCATTGGACCAGACCTCCACCCTAAAATTACTTTTCCCCAATGTATTACAGTGCCAATTCTGAAGAAGGCAAAACCAAAATGTACTGGTAAATTACAAGGAGAACACACATACACACACTCTGTTCTAACCCTGCTGGAGCAGGTGATTGGATTATTTATTTATTTATTTTATTTTATTGGATTTATATGCCACCCCATCTCCGGGGGGACTCGGGGCAGCTTACACAAATATATATATACAATAAATGCAAAATTTATCAAATTACTTCTAATCCAATTATAATAAAATCTAATTAAAATACCCTTAAATTAAAATGCCCAACCCTGCTCAGTCCAGGCCGGCCTGTGCAAACAGCCAAGTCTTGAGATCACGGCGGAAGGAGTGCAGGTCCGGGGACAAACGCAGCTCCAGAGGTAGCTGATTCCAAAGGGTGGGCGCCACCACAGAGAAGGCCCTCCCCCGGGGGACCACCAACCAACATTGTCTGGCCGACGGCACCCCCAGGAGGGATGAACAGGAGGGGAGAAAGCACCGACTAGAATAGATATCTCATTATCTTTCTCCTCCCTCCCTCCCTTCTTTATTTCTTTTTCTTTCTGTCCCTTCCTTCCATCCCCCCTTCTTTGTCCCTTTTCTTTCTTTTCTCTCTTTTCTCTCTCTCTTTCCCTCTCTCAGGCTCACCCCTTTAGATCTGGGGTCACCAAACTTTTGGACCTCAGGGACCACCAAACTCATAATTTTAAATCCCGGAGACCACTAATATGAATTTTGACTGACGGTGGCTTTCTGGCATTGGTGGGAGAGAGAGAGATCTGATCCAACCTCTCTCTCCCTCTCTCTCACACACAGGCAGGGGTGGGATTTAGATCCCTGATCTAAAGCTGTCAAAACTCCAAAAAGAGGTCAAGTAGCTCTGGGGAGGCCAGTCATAAATTAGAACACTTGCTAAACAACCGGCCATTAAGTGAGGACCACTTGTATTTGGTTTGCCAGTCACCTGGCCACACCCACCCAGTCACACGACCAGCAAGCCACGCCCACCCAGTCATGTGACCAGCAAGCCACACCCTCAAATTAGGCCACCCCCACATAAATTTGAACTGAGGGTGAGTTTGTAGCACCAAGGGGGCGGTGGACTTAAAAAGTTTGGGAACCGCTGGTCCAGTGGGTCATATTCATATTTTGAAGAACTCCATCTTTTAAAATGGCGTGCTGTTTTTATGGCCAGCATAATAACATACAAATAGTCCTCAACTTACAATCTTTGTTCAGCAGCCATTTGAAGTTACAATGGCACTGAAAAAAGTTACTTATGACTGGTCTTCACCACTTATGGTTTTCACAGTGTATAACATCTGATAAGATCAGACATCCAGCCTTTGCTTATCAATGGAGACCGAGTGGAACAAGTGGCCAGTTTTAAGTTTCTGGGTGTTACCATAAAAGAGGACCTGACCTGGGGTGCTCACATTGCAGCCCTGGTCAAAAGGGCCCAGCACAAATTATACTACCTGTGACTTCTCAGAAAACAACAACTGAATGAAAAACTGCTGGTGACCTTCTATCGCTGCACCATAGAGAGCATTTTAACATACTGCATCTCTGTATGGTTTGCCAATTGCACAGTGGCAGATAGAACAGTGCTCCAGAGGGTTAACATCATTGCCCAGAAGATCATTGGTTCCCCTCTCCCCTCTTTGGAAGAGCTTTATAGCTCCCACTGCCTTAAGAAAGTTCAAAATGTTCTCAAAGATCCATGTCATCCTGGGCACCCTTTTTTTGAACTATTACCATCTGGCAGATGGTACAGGATAATAAAAACAAGGACAAATAGGATGAAAATCAGCTTCTATCCCAGGGCAGTAGCTCTTTTGAATTCTGCTGTATAGTGCAGTGTTGGTGCGGTATCGGAAGTTTTCAGTTCAATGTGTGAAGGGTGAAGGATGTGTGTTTGTGTTTATTTTCATGGTCATGATGTGCACTGAAGATGGTGTTTGATTTCGTTGTACGAGGTGCAATGACAATAAAGTAAACTAAATCAAGAAAACTAAACTAAAACTAAACATGGTTGTTGTGTTGCCAAAATTTGAATGCTTAGCAACTGGCATTGCTGCTACAGCAGCATCCCGAGATCACTATTTGTGACCTCAGCTGACTTCCAATAAGTAAAGTTAATGGGAGAGGCTAGATTCACTTAATGATTGCATGATTCATTTAACAACTGCCATGATTTGCTTAGCAACCATTGCAAAAATGGTTGTAAAATTGGGCACTACAAGTCACCTTGCTTAACAGTGGAAATTCTGGTCTCAGTTGTGATCATAAGTCAAAGATTACCTATACCTGTTTTTACTGTAGGTGCCTAAGAGAGTAATCCATGGAATGAATCCCACCCAATCTTGTCTTTACATCATGTCCATCTGCATTGCCACGCTTCTCAGGTTATTTTCCCTAGCCATTCAGACTTCTGACTAACAGGTAGTTGACCAGGTGAATTCCTGGATCTCTTGTACTGTTAAATTCTGATGTGAGGACCTTTGTATTGTTGGTTTGCCTCCAGAATCAAGCAGAGGTCCGCAGGAAGAACTTGGCATTTTTACATCACCTCCTAGTACAAATCCTTTAACTCAGAGAGGGAAATATATAACCCAAAAGAGAAAATAGACTTTCGAAAGTAAATAAATCAGGAGAGAGATGTAAAACAGAATAGAATAATAGAATTCTTTATTGACCAAGTGTGATTGGACACACAAGGAATTTGACTTGGTGCAAATGCTCTCCGTGTACATAAAAGAAAAAATAAATTCATCAAGAGTCAAGAATCATAAGGTACAACACTAAATAATAGTCATAGGGTACAGTAAGCAATCAAATCATACTAGGAAACAGTCAATATAAATCATTAGGATACAAGCGACAAAGTTGCAGTCATACAGTCACAAGTGGGAGAGGATGGGTGATAAGGAGTGATGAGAACATTAATAGTAATAGTAGTGCAGACTTTGTAATAGTTGAACGGTGTTGAGGGAATTATTTGTTTAGCAGTGATGGCTTTCGGGGAAAAACTGTTCTTGTGTCTAGTTGTTCTGGTGTGCAGTGCTCTATAGCGTTGTTTTGAGGGCAGGAATTGAAACAGTTTATGTCCAGGATGTGAGGGGTCTGTAAATATTTTCACAGCCCTCTTTTTGACTCATGCAGTATACAGGTCCTCGATGGAAGGCAGGTTGGTAGCCATTGTTTTCTCTGCAGTCCTAATTATCCTCTGAAGTCTGTATCTGTCCTGTTGGGTTGCAGAACCAAACCAGACAGTTATAGAGGTGCAGATGACAGAGTCAATAATTCCTCTGTAGAACTGTATCAGCAGCTCCTTGGGCAGTTTGAGCTTCCTGAGTTGGCGCAGAAAGAACATTCTTTGTTGTGCTTTTTTGATGATATTTTTGATGTTAGGTGTCCCTTTTAGGTCTTGTGATATGATAGAACCTAAAAATTTGAAGGTCTCTACTGTTGATACTGTGTTGTCTAGTATTGTAAGAGCATTTATTAGTTGACAAGATGAGCCTCTCTTTTTGTGGTAAGTTATGAACAGATAGGTCTCAGTGCCATTTGGTCTACGTACTATCTGTAGTAATATTAGGAAGATGATTATTATTTTGTTTTTCTGAATTAGAATGTTACTGGGATATACTGTAAGTGCAGGTTTATGTACTGAAATTTCAGGCCCGTTCCATCACACAACAACAAAACAGATTTGACTGAAGAGTAAAACTAAGTGGAAATACTGACATAAAATTCTAATGAAAGTTGCTTTAAATATAACATAAGATAAAAAACCAACTCTTCCTTTTTTCCAGCACAGAACTCAAAAGAATGAATTACTTGCAACATTTATTTGAGGTATAGTACTTGCATTCAAAGGCAACAATTTCCATAACAGGATAGACGAAGTTCAGCGTTTTGAAATTCTGTTTTAAATTGGAGGTGAAAACATTCTATGCTCAAAATAAAGGAATGTTTGGTGAAAATGATAAGAATGTACAGAGATGGTAAAATTGATTTGATTGATTAAGAAAAAGACAATATCTACATTTGTTTGTGATAGGAAACTCTTTATGGACTTTTTTTTGCTGAAAATGAAAAATGAAGTTGTGATTTATGGATTTGATAATCAGAAGAGGTATAATATAGAAATAATGGAGCCATGATGTAATCTTAGACAGAGAGGATAAAATAAAAATGGATTTATAACTGCTGAAAACATTGGAAGCTGCTTCTTTATATATTTGCTTTCTTTTCTGTCTTTTTAAAAAATTCTTATTGACATACAAATGGAAAACAAATGCAATTGATTTATCCTGCTCATTTAACAAAGAGCTTTAGAAATTATCTCTTCAGAAAGAAGGCTGAGCTAAAATTCTTTTGCCTTGGCATTGCAGGAAGAGTTGAATGAAATCAAGCTTTGAAATGAATCAGGACCCCACCTGCAGACAGAAAAGATATTGCAGTGAAGAGGAACATACGTTCAATTTTGCAGCTACTAAGATTGTTGGCCAAGCAGGTACAAAAATAGCCTGGGCTGATAATGGGCCCCTTATAAGCCAGCAGGGTTGCTGATTTTCCACCAGTTTACCAGGTACTTAGAAGCCAAGGACTAGGCAGCCAAGGAAACAACAGCCAACAACTTAATAACCAGCCCCAATCAACAAATAAAAAGCCACACATAACTAGGTACTACATAAATGCTATATGTAGAATAGCTCAAAGCGGACATTCTGGGGAGAGAGAATTTCCCTGAAGATGGGCTCCTGCATGTGTTCAAAAGGTCAGAAGACTAAACCCCTGGTCCCAGTGACCGACCCAAATTATATCCTGCAGAAATTGTATGGTGCAAGAATCATTATGCCACAACATATACCAGAATGCATTATGTCTGTACTCCATATATCATGATGCTGTTGCCTAAAAGTAAAGCAAAAATTCTGACATTCAGCTTTCAGAACAACTTGAGTCACTGCAATTTTAATTACCAAAGCTGGTTGTTTTCTTTCTCAATTGAGTGGTGAGCCATGAAGTCATCTGATTTTTTGACACCACTTTTACTTGGGGTATTCTCATTCCTCCACTATGTATCTTAAAGAGATAATTGCTGTTAGTTTTTGTTTTTCATCTAGTGGTAACAGTGTGTTGATTAAGTGTTTTTTTAAGTGTTTTTTAAAGGTTTAATTGCACCAGCTTAAATATGTGTGTCTGATATAATATTTACTGACAGCTTAGCTGCAAGGACATGCACGGTTCAATAATCTTGGCTGGTTATATAGCTTGTTACATACGTTACAACTTTAATTTGCTGGTCAATGTTTACAGCTTAACGCTACTGCATTTTATTTTGTGTTTGGTGAGTCTTATTGATAAACTATTATGGTATGTATTCTAAATGATGTGGGTTTAAAATAAGAAAGCTCTCTTTATGATCTCACTCTGACATGGAGTAAAATTAGCATTAATTAAAATGCATTTATCTCAGAGCAGCCTGTTATTTTGAACATGGGCACAGAAGAAAACACATTGCATTACAAAAGAGAGATAGTTTTCTTTAGGGGGTGCTCCCCCTCCCTAAGTAGTAATTAAGCTGCTTCAAAAATAGCACAGGGGCTCTTTGTGATACGCTGAAGAGCTTTCTTCTATCAGTTGGTTTGGACACTATTGTTCTTAGCAGATGCTTTTATTATCTATTTTAATTCCTTTCTATTCCTCTTCCTTTTATTTTTACTTCATAAGTTGCAGTTCTTTGCATGTTCAAGTAATGAGTACAATCTCCATGTCCTAGAAGTTCCTCCAACAGGTTTAACACACATTTCTGTAATTTGTCTACAGATGTCCCAAATTATATATACGGATTATATATATTTTATATACATAACTATATATTATATTTAATTATATTTGAAAAATATTGCCTTAATCCATACTGACCTGGTATTTTTGGTTTAGAGCAGGAGTGTCAAATTCGATTTTATTGAGGGCCACATCCATTGTGTTTGACCTCAGGAGTGGGCATGGCCAGAGTCATGTGGCCAAATGCCACTTTTGGTGGTAGTTTGTTTTGCTAGCACTCTGCCAGTGAAAATGGAGCTTGTGAGGGCTTGTGAGGGCCACACACGGGCCAGTCCTTTGCTGTTTCCAGGGCAGCCCAGCAGGCCAAATCTAAGCACCCCAAGGGCCAAATCCAGCCCACAGGCCTTGAGTTTGACACCCCTGGTTTAGAGCAATTGGATATGGGTGTGACTGAGAAAAATGTCTACCTTTAGAAAAGGTTACTTGAAAATGCAGGCTCACAGGAGGGAGGGATGGAGGAAGAGAGGGAGGAAAGAGGGAGGGGGTGAAGGAGGGAAGGAAGGAAGGAAGGAAGGAAGGAAGGAAGGAAGGAAGGAAGGAAGGAAGGAAGGAAGGGATCCTGCTAAAAATCTATCCAGCAGAACCAATTGGCTCTCAAATCCTTACCATTTTCAGCCCAAATTTACACAGCCACTGCATTTGACCTTAGAAGCTTTCCGTATAGTACAGGCAAACAAGCTTTGAATGATTGCTGTGGTACAACATAACAATCCCATTGCTATGACCCCTGGTGTCTGGCAAAATACAGTAGAACAATAATTGTCAATCCTTCCTGTACAATGTGTAACATTTGACAGAGGTCAGCATTAGCTACACGACCTTTGGCTGGTAGTCAAAGAACTAATATCTCTTCTCCAGTTCAGCTGATAAAATGTTAAATAGAATCAATGTTGGCCACGCTTTGTGGCACTGGAGACAAAACCAATTTTTTACACTAAAGCATGCCTTTTAACGTACAGAAAAATAGCTCCAGTGACAGCTTTTCTCCAACGTCTTCGGTAAATATATTATTTCAAATGTCAAAAATTTAATTTTCTCAAGAAAAGTGGCATATTTCTTATTTCCAATCGGTGGAATGGCATGATTAATATCATAAGGTGTTTTGCAGGGCGGATGGGCTTTTGAAAGAGGCCTTTCTGTAGGGACGCAGAAGCTTGCTTGGATTTGCAATCAATATACATGATCCATTTCCAGCCACTAGTGTAATTCCTTTGTTATCCTACTAACATTACATGCATAAGGTGGATACAACGATGGGTTGACCAAGTCATAATCTCAGTGGTCTAATGGCATAAATAGTGGGCCCATTATTAAACCAAAGTGGTCTTTTTTTTTCCTTTTTAAGTATGGATTTGTATCTCTTTACTGCCATGGTTATAAAGTGGAACATATGGCTGGAGAAAGGAATGTGTGAAAAGCTCAACTATCCATATCCCTCCCCCTCTGTTGAAAGAGGGCTGTTCCATTTTGGCATAGATGGCCTCTTTGACCCCTCTTTCAAACAAACCAGTGGTCCTCTCTGTCCAAAATGTGGACTTTATTGTCTTAAAAAGAGTGCCATTTGTTTTTTAAATGCAGAAGGACTGCTGAATCTAGTCCTGAAGGGTTTGTTCTCCTATGTTGTGCCATGCATTTATAAAGTGGTTGTTTTGCTTCTGCAATGTATAGATCTGCATAAGGTTTGCTGGTTTGAAAGAGAGGTCAAAGTTCTTAACTTAGGACTGGTTGCTTAGGGACAGGGGTGGGATTCAGTTTTTTTAACGACCGGTTCTGTGGGCGTGGCTTAGTTGGTGGGTGTGGCTTGGTGGTCATGTGACTGGGTGGGCATGGCCAACTCGACATCACTCATGTCAAGGGGCGCTTCTCCTTGCCTGGCCTCTCATGACAGTGGGGATGCTGCAACGGTCATAAGTATGAAAAATGGTCATAAGTCACTTTTTTCAGTGCCATTGTAACTTTGAATGGTCACTAAATGAACTGTTGTAAGTCAAGGATTATCTGTAGAAAAATACAAAAAGCTTCTTTACTTGCAAAAAGCTGCCCTAAATACCAATCATTAGATTAAAAATACCTGTAAGCCAGAGTTACAAATCAGGCAGGGTGCCAGAGTACCTTGAGGAATGAAAATAGTTAAAATGCAGTGATAACTATCAAGCAGCCAACTCTTGCTCATAAAGTGAAAACCTTTAGCAGAGAGGTTATTTAAGCTCTCCAGAAAAAGCACACCCAGGAAAAGCAATCCTTAGATCTATTTGCACCACTTAAAGCTGGTCTCACTCACCTCACAAGATATCCTAAGGAAATCATCCAGATTTAAGGAAAGGTCACATGCCCCCCCAGAAAGGCAATAAAAAAACCAGTGCCAAGCTTGCATCCTGCTTTTGGAAGTATACCCCAAAAGGACAGTGCCAGATAGTACTAAAGCAGTGAAGGAAAAACCCCTCCCCAGATAGAAAAAGAAACCATGAGGCAGGAACAAATTAAAACATAATACAAATAATTAAATCACAACAGTAGCTGTGGCTTGTTGAAGCTGAATAGGGAAAATTATCCCATCAATAAACACAGGATTAAACGTCACCAAGCACAGAATTAACCTTCACCAAAAACCAGTTTTAGACCAAAACTCAGAAAAGGTATGTAAACTCACATTTGAATGTCAATCTTTCTATCTAGCCAAGAAGCCTTGCTGAATGTCACTCATTTTGGTTCCCTGTCACTAAAAGCTTTGCTTCATTATTCAATTATTTCTTCAAAGTGCTGATTGTCCAGGGAAGTATTTCCTCCCAACAGCAGTGTAAAAATCTTGAAACACCCTTCCCCTTTGAGAAAGCCAAGCTCTGGAGACAGTAAGTCTAGGCTGTCTGCCAAGAATGTAATAAGAGTGGAAAAAAACAAAAGGAGATTGCTTCTAACTACTGGTTCTCCGAACTGCTTAGAGAGTTAACAAGGGATTCTATAAAACCGGATAGAACCAGTAGAATCCAACCCCTGCTTAGGGGCCATTTAAAGTTATAGCTGACTACCCAGAAGGTACTTGTGATCTGGTTCCAACTCACTCCTCCACACAGTCATATGACTGCATTTTGGATACTCAGCAACCGGTCCATATTTATGGCTGTTTGCAGTGTCCTGCTGTGATATGACGAGAATTTATAATGTTTTGCTGAAAACTGAGGTGTACTTCTGGTTTCATACTTCTGGTTTGTTTTACAACTGCATTGTTCACTTAATGACCACTACAAAAAAAATCATAAAATCAATTCTGGTCAACCTGCTTTATGGCAATCATAACGTATGACCATAATAGGCATGTTCCATTATGATTGTAAAACAAGGATTACTTGTATATCAGCCTGCCTCTTGCAGCAAGATATAGTCTATAGGTATATGATAGAAAACTCAGCTTTGAAAAATCACCGTGTGTTGTTGGAGCTGACATCAGTCTTTCCAGGCTGAGTGCTCTACTATCTGAATCGACAATATACTCTGTGAACTATTGTGGAGGTACTGTCTTCACCTTCTTTCTCTCGTACATAATATTTGGGGTGAGTTGACTATTACTCCTCCAAATGCACTCCCTCCCTCCTGAAGATCTGCCTCCTCACTACATTCCATCACAAGAATCAACTAAAACCAAAGTTACTCTGCCATCAGAGGTTGGGAAGATTAAGAGAAAATCATACTGTCCAATATGAGTGGAAGGATCTTGCAAAATTGTAAAACAAAAGTTGGAACACCAGATGTTATCTAACACCACCAAACTCCATCATTTTATTTGTGAACTATGATGGTTGAATTCATGATAAACAATAATGTGGTTCGCTTGGTTTAGATTAAGATAAAACTGTCCTTATTTTTACTTGCTTGCCTGAGCCAAAATGAGCAATTGTTATTCAGCACAGAGGAAATAGGAACATTCATTGTTTTTGTGATGACCTGGAGTGTAACACAAATGTAACAAAATCCAAAATGTAAATAAATGTCCTTTAATGCCTCCAACTTGACCCCACTGTTCAATAATTCTCAGTTGGAGATAAAACTTACTCAAATATAAGAGCCTTGGTGGTGCAGGCTGTTAAATGTGTAGCACTTAGTTCCAGCTGCCTGCAATTAGTGCAGGCTCGAATCCCACCAGGCTCAAGGTTGACTCAGCCTTCCATCCTCTCGTGGTAGGTAAATTGAAGACCCAAGATTGTTGCAGGCAATAAGCTGACTTTGTAAAAATGCTGCTGGGGCGGGGGAGGCAAAAAGCCCTAGTAATAAGCAGGCATATACAATGGAATGAAGGCTATTGCTGAGTGCATTGGGTTGTGCTCCAAAAAATTGTAAGCCACCCTGAGTCTCCGGAGAAGGGTGGCATATAAATATGAATTTAAAAAAAATCTTCAAAAGAAAGCAATACAGTCCGAACTTAATGAGCAGATAGAGGTGAAATAAAAAACCAAACAAACTACAATGATGAAATTTCCACAATGGACCAGGATAAATAATTATCAAATTCAAGGAGATAACAAGCACAGTCTGTTGGAAGGACATCAACCAAGATTACTTCAGCCCAAAATAAAACATACTTTGCTTCTGGCAAAGCTGTGTTGTAATCGTCTCTCTTATATACTAGTCTCCCCAGCTGCAACCAATGAGGAGAATCATGGCCGCTTCCTCTCTCCTAAGCTAAGTTGTTTCCTTCTCTGTTCCTCCCTGCATGTCCTAGGATGCAGAGGGGATGGGCCTGGTTCTTCCTCTGATTACCCAGCCGGCCTCTGCCCTTCCTCAGCCTCCTCCACAACCTCCGGAGCCACATTTCCACTCCCGGTCGGCTGTTCCTCCTCTCCCTCAGAGTCCAACTCTACCAAGGGCATGACAGTTTTCATGCATCACATCAGCTTTCCAACATATCCAAGTCACCTACCATCAATTGTGCAGTTGGAAGTCAGCACAGGATGCAAGAAATAAATATCTCGGAAGGATCATAACTTGGAAGATGGGAAGAACAAGGTAAATGTAGAGTCCAGGAATGACTGAAAGTCATGAACTGGACTAAGAAACTAATCTTCTACCTAGATTATTTTGTGTCATCTTCTCCTAGTTTTATGAGCTTACCTGATCAAGTATGGGCCACATTTTTGTGACAAAAAGCTTCATTTTAATCTTTTTTGTGGGGTCCTTTTTTGGGCCTATCCTGCCATTTTAATCTGTTTCCCATAAATTTGGCAGACTATCCAATTTTAGCAGTTATGATCAGAAAAGGATGGAAATCTGCCTGAGGCTTTGTGGCTGGAGGTCACTTGCTGAAGTTCATCAGGTTTCTTGACCTCTTGCATCATCACTTCCAGCTCTGATTTTTCTACTCCATTAAGTTATTCCATCACACAGATTTCTCCCCAATGCTGACTATTCCACTACCGTTTTTCCTCTTAGCCAGCAACTCCTCTTTGTGGAAGAGAATGCTTATGTAGAGAGCTTATTTACTGCAGTATCTGGTTTTATGACTGCAGTTTTGAAGGATGTAGTAAATTGTTATTTACATTCACAGTTGAGAAAATGTTTCTATTTGTTAATGACTGTGGGAAAGAACTGTGCATAGTAGGCTTGAAAATAATACAAAGTAAGTGTTTAAAAGGCCTATTTGTCGCAATGAACACATAACAAAAATTAATTAAATCTGCATATATTTGTGTGTTTTACTTGCATTCTGTTTCAAGTCTCCATAAGGAGGAAACAAGAACAGAAAATTCTGTTGATGCTGAGCAACAGAGCAATTTTCTGGTTACTACTCAGATTTAGGGTTAGATAGCCAGCATTGTTTAAAGCTATTCAATTGGATAGGAGGATGGCCAGTTGTTGGAACTCAGGCAAGGATGTCAGGTGGGAAGGAAGACCAAAAAAACCCACCATAGTCCATGATCCAAAACTCCACCCTTTTTATGTGCATCACACTGTTGGAAGAAATATCATTCAGGGTTTCCTTACTTTCTTCCAAGTAGGGGAAGAAAGACACTGGAAACATGGTGACTGCTTGGAAAGATGGTTTGATGGTGGACAGGATCACATGGCTTGGAGCTACTGGGTGAAAAGGGAAGAGATGCTGAGAATGTCTGGTTTTATGCCCTCTGTTGGGCTTTGAATTTGAGCTTGTGTTCTGATTGGTTGTCAGACTCCCACGGGGCCATGCAGGGATAACTTTGTAGGTTGTCTTTTGAGTCCCAAGCTTGGTTGATTCTTGCTGGGTGATGTTGTAATGAAAGGGTTTTGGGCAATTCCTATTTTGGCTCTACCTGAAGGAGGTAGATCTTTGTTATGTAGAATAGAGTGGCTCAGGCTTTAATGGCCCGTTAACAAAGGTGCGGGGGGATGAGTTTCTGCCTGTCTGAGTTTCCATTCTCTCTTAGGGGAAATATCCTGCCTTTTTAGTATATCCTAAAATATTTCATTTTCCTAGGAGCGGGGTGGGTTTTAACTTCCTACAACACATATATACAAAGAGAGACAAAAACATACACAATGCATGCCAAAAAGCCTTTTGCTTCTCTCTCTCCCTCTCTCTCCCTCTGTCTGTCTGTCTCCCTCTCTCTCTCCCTCCCCCTCTCTCTCACACATACACATACAAAGACACCCTGATCTCAGTACCTACAGGGAAAAATGTACCCCAAAAAGGGATATCTTTTTGCTAACAACATGCCGCAATATTTGAGATCAGAACTTCCATCACGAAGAGATGTGATTGTTAAATGAGCTGCACCCAATTTTATAAACTTTTTTGTCTATAGGTGTTAAACTGAATCATGCAGTTTTAAGTGAATCTGGCTTCCTCCATATCTTCTATCCTTCAGAGATCTGCAAAAGGAGGAGGACCCAGATTGTCTGGGGAAAATATTCTGATATTTGTAAACCACTTAGTGCTGTAAACCACTATGGACTGGTATATAAGTCTAAGTGCTATTGCTATAACATAGTGGGTGAGAAGAAATATATTCTGGCCAAGCTTGTAGCAACTAGAGTGGAACCATGATGCATTGGACATACAATTGTTATTATGGTGCCTGTTCAGTAGTGCTCAGTGGTGGGATTCCAAATCTTTTCCTACCAATTCTATGAGAGCACATGTGTGCATAGCACTTAAAGACCTCCTTTGGTGTCAGCGGTGATGAGCTGAGCTGTTTTTTTAGCTCAGTTGGGGCACGGAAGTTTGCTCTGCTGAGTGAATCAGCTGAGATAAAAACAAGGGAATATAGGACAGAGAATGGTGGGGGCAGGAGGGCCGGGGCAGCCAGAGATGGGTTTTACTGGTTCTCTGAACTACTCAAAATGTCCACTACCAGTATGCCAGAACCAGTCCGAACTGGTTGAATACCACCTCTGGTAGTGCTATAACTGTTAAGTTTGCATGAAGAGTCAGACGCGAGGAGTTCCAGCAAAGAAGTTTATTAGTGACTACAGCTCGAATAGACCCGTCCTGGCTTGGCTACGGCTGCTTCTTATAGCCTGCAGCCGTAGCTGCCAGCCAATGGGAGTGCAGGGATTCTTCCCGCACTATTTAAACCAATACCATTTGACATTTTACAAGAACAGTTCAAATAAACCAATAACATTCAAACCTACATACATAACAATAACCATTTATCCAGCAACAATTTCTCTGCCTTGACAAGTGATTCTTAACCTTGGCAACCTTAAGATACGCCATGTGATTCCATGTTGGATGAAGAATTCTGGGAGTCGAAGTCAACACATCTTAAAGTTGCCAAGATTGAGAAACATTGGCCTAGAGAATTAAATTACCCTAAATTATAGATATTCCCTGTTTATTTCCAACAGTATTTTGGCTGTTATTGATGTTTCAGTCCCAATGGTAAATAAGCTTTAAACATCTACAGGGTTTGGTTTTTGTCATTTTGTATATCTATCTATCTATCTATCTATCTATCTATCTATCTATCTATCTATCTATCTATTGAAGAAATGGCCTTTTAAACAAGCGAGTTAAATGGACAAGATGTATGCCACCTATCACTGTTAAGATGGATAGAGAGCACCATAAATAAAAACACCTGACATTTCAAAGAGGCGAAAATAAACTCCATAAATGGCAGGCAGTATTGATCAGTGATAATGAAATATCAGCTAAGTCCACAGAGTGCCTGAAGTTTTCCTCCTCTGTTTTGATCATGTTCAAATGTTAAACTTAATCCTTAAACCTATAACTGGGAATCAGGCCAAAAAGACTGAGGGAGATGAGGTTTTAGGAACGAGCTGCTGATGTTCAATTCAAATGTCAGTCTTAAAAAAAACCAGATTCTCATGTGGTCGTATTATTATGTAATATTAGAAATCAATAGGTCTGTTTGGTACCTATTCATTTAATGAATGTTTAGGAGTGAATTTAATATATTTCCATAGGCAATAGACAGATCTCAGCTAATTCTAATAAAGTTATTGCATCTACGTGCCATTTCTCTTTGTTTACAATGTTAGGAGCATGGATTAAAAATAATTCTGTTAAAATCCTGCTGGAAGCAAATTTGAATGGATGTTCTCAGCAGATTCCTAAGAGGATGAGTCTTACTAGCTAGAAATTTTATTTCCCTTTCCCTGTTCCTTGGTGGGACAGAACAGGGTTGCACTTAATTTCTAAAACACACAAGATGTTAGAGAGGCTTATCTGTCTTCCTTTCAAACTTTTTAAAAAACCAAAAGGGACGACTCTGATCTGCAGGATTCCAACTGATTTTGGAAATCTGTCAGTCTTTGATATAAATTAAACCAAGTTGGAAGATACCTCTTGGCTATCTCATATATTTTAAAACATAAATACAACTCCTGCCAACCCCTGCCTCCCTAAGCGGTTCTGCAGAATTTTGCTATGGATTGTTTAATTAAAAATTCAGTAGGAAAATTTGCTGGGCTGAAAAATCAAAACTGCAAAGCATACAGATAAACAGATACTAGCTTTATTTATTTATCTCCTGTGAAAATGGTCCCTGCCCTTTCTGGAATGTGTGCCAATGGAACTGGGGGCATCTGGAGAGAGGAATGAAAAATCAAGATGGTGGCTGTTGACAGGCTTTGATGCAACAGACATGGCTGCCATCTTAACTTTTTTGTGACATAGTTATAGAAGCTAGGATGGCTGTTGTCATCCCCCAATTATCTCTCCAGACATGAGTTCAGAGGAGAGGGATGAGTTTGAGTCAGCAGAGGAAAACATAGAACCGAATGTTGGTCAGGATCAGGGCTCGGAGAGTGCTAGCCTGACAGAGCAGCATCAGCTTGGTTGATAGGATGAATAACAGGGTGAAGCTGAGTGAGGTGAACCACAGCTGCAGCAAGTTGGACAGGAGACCTCAGTTAGCAATGAGGAACAGGTGAAGTCAAAGACACGTAGAGCAGAGAGGAGACAGCAGAGCTGGTATTTAGCAGATTCTGACCAGTTCTGGAGAACCGGTAGCAGAAATTTTGAGTAGTTCAGAGAACCAGCAAATACCACCTCTGACTGGCCCCATCCCCATCTATTCTCTGCCTCCCGAGTCCCAGCTGATTGGCTGGATCTTCTTTTGTTGCCCTGCACAGGAGAATGGAGCTGGAAAGCAGGTTAGTGGGGTCGTGGGGAATGGGATTTTGCAGTAACCTTCCTCTGTAGTGGAGAGGGAATGGGGATTTTGCACTACCCTTCCCCTGCCATGCCTACCAAGCCATACCCACCAAGCCATGCCACGCCCACCAAGCCATGCCCACAGAACCGGTAGTAAAAAAATTTGAATCCCACCACTGGGAGACAGGCACAATGGCAGTCAGCTAGACTACTCACAAGGAGGCAGAAGGTCACATACTTAATCCCACCATAAGGACTTGAGCATTGCTGGAGCAATGTGCCCAGCTCTGTGAGCTGCTTTCCTGGCTTTTGTCTGTGGCCATTGGACTTGGTTACTCAGTGATTTTAGCTGTACTGAGCTCAGAATTGAGTTGTATGCAACTGTGTGTGTTTTATGGAGTGTGTGTTTATGGGGATCTGTTTTGGGAGTTTGAATAAGCATCTCTTCCTATATGTGTGTGTGAGGAGGAAAGCGGGGGCAACACAGCTCTGCCTTCTAAAAAGCAGCAAAATCTAGTTATTAAATTCTAAGGAGAGGCCTATATTGAGCTTCTGATAATGTGAAGATTTACACTGAATCAATTTATGAACTGATTAGTCAATTAAAAGTGTGGCATTTAATCAACAACAAAAAAAGTCTACAGCCAGTGGACAGTCCTAATAAATGCCAGAAAATAGCAGAGAATCACAATAAATTTCTATTAACATTCCATGGAGCCTTCATTTTTGCTGGCAGAAATCGTTAAGTTAATGAACATATGTGCCAATTTAGGTACTAATCTTTAATAGAATTCCTGATGTAAGGTGTGCATTTAGATACAGAGAAAGCATTAAATGCAACCCTCTCCAAAGATAGAAAAAGGATGGCTTCCACTGAGGCTGTGCAAATATTGCGTGTAGTGGCTGATTTTTAACATCTGGAGAGAAAATTTCTGCTTTAAATGAGATTCTGTATCTCGCTCACTTGGGAAGTGAGGTTTAGAGCATGAACCTCATTGTAATATGGAACGAATGAGGGCAGCCCACTGGCCCCCCGCCTCACTCCCCGTTGGATTTATCCAGGCACCACTGCCACTTGCAATTACAAAGCAAAAGTGCAAAAAAACTGGCTGTGGGAGAAGCCATGACCTGTATGATGTAGCTTATTTTGCCCTGCATTTATTCAATATACAACTGCCTTATAATTTCTGGCAGCCCTCTGATCTGTTAGCCAGTTACAAAGTCACACCTTCATTACATCCTCTGTTCCCAGTTTCAAGTAGCTTGTCACATTTATTGATTGTACTCCAAGGGAAAATTTACATGGATCTGTTTCGACTGGCCCCAGGAAAAGGAGAAAAGGGAAACCCATCTGATATTTCCTCTTATGGAGTCATCAGCTTTCTCCTGAAGACTTGAGGAGATGCCACAAACTGTCTGCTGGAAAGCAAAGCTCCATCAGCAAATATGCCACTGCTTATCAAAATCTAAGCTGGTTTTTGCTTTGACCAAAATGTCAAGGTGTCACTCTCTTCTCTGCCGTTTGCTAAATTATTTGTGAAGTTGCTTAAGGCAACCAAAGGTCAAGGAAACTATTGCATGGGTGGTCTTTGTCTTTCCTGTGTGCCATCAGCAATATTGAAAATTAAAGAGTTTCACAATATTTGAACAGCCCCAATATGGAGTTTTGAACAAAGCTGACTGCTGTTGCTATTATTTCCTGGAATTTATGAATCCAGTTATGGATTAAGGGAGGAAATCCTGTTTTGTTTACTCTAGGCTTTAAACTACCACAGATTCCATCCCACCTTGTCTCAGCTGCCCTACTGATCACAGAATCCTAGCTTTGTAAAGTTGGAAGAGATCTTTTTTTTTAAACAAATTTTATTCAATTTTTAACAATTTTTTAAAACAGCTCTTTTCAGTAGACAGCATGTTCCCGGGTCGTCACTTTTACATGCAAATATGACAGTAGATCTATATTCATTTTAAGCATTTAACTTCACTTCTATTCCATTTTAACAGACAAAGGGTCAAAGAAATTAATCCTAATCTCAAATCTTAATCTCAATCTGTGTAACCCCCCAGTTCATTTCAAGTTAATTGCAAACATATATATATATATATATATATTTTAAAAACATCATTTATAAATCTTACAAATAACAATATATTTGCCCATCATATTAAAGATAAAGTTCATCCATATCTATCCTTTAATTATCTTCACATTGTTAATACTCTTTTATCATTTACAGAATTCTTTTATCCGTCAGATTTGCCCTTTCGTCACATATTCTCTCCATAATTCTAAATCCGTACAGGTTTTAACACTAAAAGAATGAGAAAAAAAACCCTAGACTTGCCCCCTTTTACTACTTTGAAAGTGACACCTCAGTGGTTAATATAGTAGCATAATCATAATCATTCCCTTTAAAACAAAAGATAGAGAAAAAAGAAAAGGAAAAGGAAAAAGAAAAGCTACCTTACAATATATCTCTAATCAATCGGTTCTGCAACACATATCCCCCTAAGGTTTATTTATGGTTCCAAGATAATAATAAAATAACTAATCTTGTTATTGACAAATCTCATTTTAGACATTTTCTAAAATCATTTCATTAATTCAATTTATCTAATCATCATTTACCTTTCTTTTGTAAATAGAAATAAAAATGTGACCTTTTACCAGTAAAGATTGTCAGTAACCCTATTGTTTTACACTTTATAATTACAATATATTCTTATTACCATTTCTTCATGCAGAACCCCCTTTTAATACATTAGCCATTTTCTCTATGCAAACAAGTTTCTTTCTTCATTATGTAATTCCCATGTCTCTCTATCTTTTGTTCTTGTCTTGTTCCTTCTCCTCTCTTTTATCCCGCTATCCCCCTTCTCTATCCAGTTTGAATCCCCTCTCTCTCTTACCTTTCTGCTCTCTATCCTTCTGGACCTTTCTAACATGCTTAATTTCATAAATGTTCCTTTTAATTACCTTCTTAAGTTTCATTTTTGACCATCCTCCTTTTCCCCTTCCCTTTCCTTTTATTTGTATTAATCTTTGTATTAATTGTCTTTTTAAGATGGCTTTCTCTTTTGCTGGCTCCTCCTTTCCAGGTTCCTTCTTCTTCTTTATTCACCATTTCAATGCCCATGTTTTCTGCAATGAGCTGTTAGTTCAGTCACTTCCTGTAGCAGTTTTTCATACTTTTAAACTCCATTTTAAATTCTTTGGATGCCACCAGAATTTTTATTTTCCTTATTTCTTCTTCTTTAAATTTTCTATGATCCTAACCCAGGTCCAGAGTCTATATCAATGTCACCAATTAGTCCGTAGTCCGTCTTTGTGTATTCCAGCTTCACTTTCTATGAGTCTTGCTTTTTATTTCAGCGTCTCTTTAAATGTAACAACTCAATCCACAAAGGAACAAGATAGTTTCTTTCTTCTTTAGCTTCAATTTTTCTCCACAAAGTGGCACTTTCTGCACAGAGTCTTAACCTTTCCTTTTATTTTTGATATTCAAAATTTTCCAAGCCCCAAACTTAAGTTCTTACGCTGGCTTCTTCCTTTCCAGGTTTGAAGCCCCTTATAGCTGTCAAAATATTTTACTTATTTTTTCCTTCACTTGGAACTGCGCCGCTTCTGTTTCTTTTTAAAAAACTCATCTTTATCTTAATCCCAGCGGTGCCTTGATCTTACCATCCGATACTCCCCGTTCCTCTGCTGTCTCCATCTCTCTCTTTCCTCCTGCACCAATCTTAATCCCGTTGAGACCTTCTCTTCGAGGTGGCCATTTTTGACCACCACCTCTTGCGTCTTCGGAGGGAAAAAGACCAGACCCAAAGGGGAGATGCGGCTCCCCTCACTCTGGCTGGCAGATTTCCCTTTCTCCGCCGCCCCTACGAGTCAGCTTCAGCCCCGAACCTTGCAGGATCGGGGCTCTCCGACGCAAGAGCCAGGCTGCGGTCGCGGACGATCGCAAACCACCGCCCGTTCTCGAGAAGGCTCAACCTGGAAGCCCGGTTGGAAGAGATCTTGTTGGTGTCCTAATCCAACCCCTGTCCAAATCATTAATCCTTATATAGTTAGAACAATTAATCAGTGGAACAACTTGTCTCCAGAAGTTGTAACTGCTTCAACACTGGAAGTTTTTAAGAAGAGATTGGATAACCATTTGTCTAAAGTGGTGTAGGGTTTCCTGCCTAAGCAGGGGGTTGGACTAGAAGACCTCCAAGGTCCCTTCCAACTCTGTTATTCTATTCTATTCTAGCTATCATCCAAGACAACTGGCTGTCAAACATTGCATAAAAATCTCCAGGTCTGGCACTTCCATGCATCAAGTAGACAGTTTGTTCCACAGCTTAGTTAGTTATATAGTCAGGACATTTTTCCTTATTTCAAGTTGGAATCTCTGTCTCTTCTACCTGTTGTTTCTTGTCTTATCTTTTGATGCTACAGAGAGTGTTTCTCAACCTTGGCAACTTTAAGATGTGTGGACTTCAATTCCCAGAATTCTGGGAGTTGAAATCCACACATCTTAAAATTGCCAAGGATGAGAAGTATTGCTCTAGAGAATAAAGCCATGCTATCATCTTTTTGGTAGTCCTTCAAATATTTAAAGATTGCTGTGATGCTTCTTTTTAACCTTTTCTTTTTTTATATCCAGTTCCTCCAAGCTAATTATTAGCTGACACAGTATATGAATACAATTTTCTTAGCTAGAAGAAACTAGGCTGTTAAATGACTGTCCAATATGGATCAGCTGCCTTCTTGACAGTCATTGTGTTGTGGAGAAACTCTTATAGGTGGAGTACAATATGTATGTATACTCTTATTTTTATTTTTAGAGTAAAATTATCTCAAATCATCCATAGCTTCCTATGCATTTATCAAATTCCTAAAAAATAAATCATGAGAGAATTTCTCCAAAGCAACTTTCTCAATAGTGGGACTACAGTTCCTTCTTATAGATAATCCTATTCTTGAGGTGTGTATGGAGAATTTCTCCTTTCTCTGCAGAAATCCATAGTCTTAATCCAATTTCTCTCCCATCAAATTTGGTGGAGAATTTTGCAAAGCCCTTCTGGCTTAGCATCAATATAAACTGGGCTCAAGGAAGGAGATATACTTTTATATAAAACTTGAAATTTATGTGGCTAGTTTCAAAGTATCAGCATTTCTGCAGAAAGGAAGTTTGTGTTCCTGGTACAAGAGCCAAGGGGAACAAATGAACATCAAAAGAAGGGACAAAATTATAACTACCCCAAGGGGCAAAATTGTAACTAGCCCATAACTAACCCAAGATGATTTGATACCTTGATGACATGATCTTCCAGGGGATGCCCCATATTTTGAAATAGCATTCACATCAAACTTTATATGGCCCCAAACTTTGTCATTTAAGAAAGCCCTAAAACATAACATTTAACAGGCCTTGCAACAAGTCAATCTGCACTGACCTTGCATTGATACTGATATATTTTCCTTCCCATTTATTCATTGATTGGTTGATTGATTGATTGATTGATTCATAACTAACCTTTATTATTTTTTATAAACAACTCAAGTGAATATATATAATACTACCTTTTCCTCCTATTTGTAGTTAGTGGGGTTTTTTTTAGGTTTTACATATTGTATGTCACCTAGAATTGCTTCAGCAAGTGAGTTGGCTTGTAAATTGACTGAAGGGAGAGAAAAAAATCCCTATCAGCTATTGCCACATTTCAGTCAAGAAAAAGACTGGACAGCTGAGAAGAGTGACACTGCCTCTTCCTTGCCCAGCAACAGCTCCATAAGTGTCTTCTTGTTAAGTAATACAAAAGAAACTAGATTCTCTTGATGCAGACCCAGATTGCCAAGTCTTCTTAAAAGGCCAGGAAGCGTGGGCTTAGGAAGGAGGCAGAAATTGCATTTCAGCTGACAGTAGCAAAGGAGTTCACAAAATTTTATTTACTCCTCTTTTATTAACAAGTCCTGGGGAAAATCATTTCTGGACAGCTGATAGTGAAGATCTTCAAAGTTACATCCCAAAGGAACACATTCCAAGGGACGTGTAGTATGTAAGTACTAAATAGGAGGGGATCCCCAATTCCCCCAAAGCATTGAAAAGCCAGCTTCTTTAGTATCACTGTGTGCTCCCTCTTGTGAAATAGAGAATTTGCTGACCTGGGTCACAGAAGATACAATCATTTTCCTCAATGGCATAAGATAAACAAAATATTTGTTAGATAATGTCCAGTGCTTCAAAGACATCAGATGTTTTTAAAGCTGCCTTTGATATGGCACTGCAGTGTATTTTTATCCCCCTGAGCATATACAGAGTTTTGCGTTGTGTTTTCAGGGAAACAAGCTAGAAGAATGGACCACAATGCAAGAGAAGAATATGTTTCTCTTGATATTTCAGTGCTGACTGAAACCAATAATTCAGCGTCGACATGATGATGACATTGTGAGGTAGGAGGCATGAAATATCTACAGAAGATCCTTGGTTTGGCTATTTTTTTTCCTGCAACCAGTGTCTTGGGTTGTCAGCAAAAGGCATAAAACAAATTTTAGATTCTAAATAAAGCATCTTTATGGAAGTTCCTAATACATTTCTTGAATGAAAGATAGATGAAAATTGTTAAGTTTGCATGAAGAGTCAGACGCGGAGTGCTTCAGTGAAGAGTTTATTAGTGACTACAGCTCATAACAGACCCGCTTTGGCTGGGCTGCGGCTGCTACTTATAGCCAGCAGCGCGGTTGCCAATCAGAGTGCAGGGTTTTCCCACTTTTAAACCAATCATATTTTACATTTTACAAGAACAATTCAAACTAAACCAATGACATTCAAACCTACATACATAACAGCCCTCCCCACTAGGTTCAGTCCATACCAAACCCCAACCTATCTAATGTATTCTTTTAAATAGGTGGGGCTCTTACGTGTACGTTGAGACCTTTGTGGTTCAGAAGTTTTAACGTTCTCACCCAGTGAGAGAAGAAATGTGTCTGTTGACATTTCCCTAGTTGGACTTCCTGTGAAAGAAGACCCTGTTTGATTGTTAGAATCTGGTCTCTCCTCCCAACCCATCTCCAGCCCAATGTCAGCACCCAAGTCAGGTAGTGATGTGCAAACTTCCACTTGTAAGGATGGATTTTGGCATTGTGATAGGTTTTGGGATGGTTCCTGTCGTAATGGCTTGTTACATGGGGTTGATTCTTGTTTGCTGATTATCCTCCTGCTCCTCCCCTTCCCCTAGAAAAACATCAGGTGAGGAGTGGAGAGGAACAATTGCAATGTTCCTGAGGTAATCTGGATCTAAGCTGGTCAATGTGCCTGCTCCAGAGGACTCCATCCTCTGTTTGTACCCTGTAAGAACGAGGGCCTGTGATGTGAGTTATTTCAGTAGGAATCCATAAGGGTTCACCCATAAGGTTCTTAGCATAAACAGAATCACTCACACTGAATGTGTGAACTTTGGAAGTGGAATCTAGTGGTGCGTTGGGTTCGTAAGTGGGATGAAGACGGTCAAGGGAAGACCTAAGTTTCCTACCCATCAACAACTCTGCTGGGGATAAGTTATTAGATGGGTTAGGAGTGATGTTCTGAACACTAAGAAGTTTTTCAACTTTCTCAGTGATGTCCCCAGGACCCAATTGCTGAAGCTTTCCTTGGTAAAAGCGTACCATGCGTTCAGCCCGGCTGTTAGCGAAGGGTGCCCAGGGGCAGTGAGGGCATGTCTGATACCCTGTTGTGCTAAATAGGATTCAAAGGTTGGATGTAAATTGAGGGCCATTGTCAGAGACAAGAACATCAGGTAACCCGTGGGTTACAAAAGCTTTGAGCTGCTTGATGACAGCATCAGTTGTGGTGGATGCCATAGGGATTACCTCTAGCCATTTGGAATATGCATCTACATAATAAGGAAGGTGTGCCCTCTGGTAGGGCCAGCGAAATCAATGTGAATCTAGACCATGGGCCCCTAGGACATTCCCATTCCTGTTTGGGGGCAAGAGGTGGGGCAGGCCTGACTACCTGACAGTTGGGACAAGATGCAACCCAGTTTTCAACCATTTTGTCAATACCTGGTCACCATACATAACTCCTGGCCAATCCCTTCATCCTTACACTACCAGGATGACCCTCATGTAACATTTCCAAAACCTCTCTTTGCAGTTTTGCAGGAATAACCACCCGGTTATCCCACAAAATACATCCTCTTAATACAGATAATTAAGTTTGCCTGGACTTAAAAGGTTGGGCAAGGTGAGGTAGATCTTGAAAAGGCCAACCTTTCTTAATCCACCCTATAATAGGAGCCAATAAAGTGTCTTTGGCAGTTTCTCTGGCAATTTCAGCAGTGTGTAATGGAAGCTTGGCAACAGTTTCTAGGAAAAAGGTGTGTGCCTCAGGTTCAAAGTCCTCCTTGTGACAAGGAAGTGGGCAACGACTCAAGGCATCAGCATTTCCAATGTCCTTGCCAGGCTTGTGGATAAGTTTGTATGCATAAGCAGCAAGAAATTCAGTCCACCTCAGCATTCTTGGTGACAGGATAGTGGGTGTAGGTTTGTCTCCTGCCACAATGCCCTTTAAACTGCACGTTGAAATCTCTTGCTCCAACTACTGGAATCTTGTTCCCTTGGTAGTCTTTAAGAGTCAGTGCTTGCTTCTAGAAATGCTTCTTCTGAATGTTGGGAAGTAGCCTGTGAATAGTGTCCCATGACACCATAGATAAATAGGAGCATGAGTCCACTTCCATTTGGCAAGGCCTTCCTTCAATAAACACCTTCACATGTACTTTTCTGCTTCTTAAGGGCGAAGAATGACCAATAGTGACTGTTTGATGAGTTTCATTCTTCCCATTTGCTTCTGTGTTGCGCCCCATTTTCTCACTAAAGTTGTTATGCTTGAATTCTTTATCAGAAAACTTCTTTCTGCTTGGTGGAGTTCTGGATGATTTGCAGACTCCTGCTAGATGACCTCTTTTTTCAAGGAGGCAGATGGTATCAAAAACTTGCATTCAGTCGGGGTGCCCCCACAGCCTCTGCAATAAAAGTCTTGCCTCTTTCTTCCAAGGTCTTTCCTTTTCCTCTCCATTCTGAGTCTATAAATTCCTTCCTCTACCTCACTACAGTCTGAATCAGAATCTATTTGCTCGCAATGGGTTGTTGTGGATTTTCCACATCAGGATGGCTTGCGGCCTTGTTAATTTTCTTCATGGCTGCTGCTGAGGACTTGGTAGCTTCTGCTGAAGAAGCTTCTTCTATGGCCTCCTTAAGCGTGATCTTAGGTTTCATTAATAATTTGCTCTGCAAAACCTTGTCTTTAGGC
This sequence comes from Naja naja, assembly GCA_009733165.1. NCBI lineage: Eukaryota > Metazoa > Chordata > Lepidosauria > Squamata > Elapidae > Naja > Naja naja. The sequence goes on along the minus strand of CM019155.1, from coordinate 14,678,567 downwards.
CTAGAACAAATCGATCGCGCATGGCCTCTTCAAAGTTGATAAAATCACATGCACCCCAATGTCCCTTAAACTTGCCACGAAGTCATTAACGTTTCGCTTTCCCTTGATCCCGACAGTAGAATTCGTGTCTCTTAATGAGGCACGATACTTGTGGCGTAATGGGCTCTTAATAACTTTTCTAAGTCGGGCCAGTCCATTACCTTCCGTCTGCAGCTCCCACCAATGCCTTCGCCATCTTGAAAATGGCGGACCGCAGTGGATGAAAGACCGCCCTCTTGCACTTGTCGGAAATGTCGCGAGATCGTTTCCCTCAAATACATTTGGAAACGATCTGCATCGAGTCCCAGTCTTCTGCCGTCGAATCGAGCGGGGCTGGGGGTGTTCAGCGCAGCCATCTCTCTCAGCTTGTTCTCCGCATTGTCTTCTCCTCGGGAAGGATCCCACCTTCGTCGCCATTGTTAAGTTTGCATGAAGAGTCAGACGCGGAGTGCTTCAGTGAAGAGTTTATTAGTGACTACAGTTCATAACAGACCCGCTTTGGCTGGGCTGCGGCTGCTACTTATAGCCAGCAGCCGCAGTTGCCAGCCAATCAGAGTGCAGGGTTTTTCCGCACTTTTTAAACCAATCATGTTTGACATTTTACAAGAACAATTCAAACTAAACCAATGACATTCAAACCTACATACATAACAAAAACCAAACCAAGTTCTGTGGTAGAATTTTATTTTATTTTTAAAAAAGAGGCTCCAGCTCATGTAATCCTGATGGATGTTGCTAATGAAATTGATTTATGATGTAGATGGGAAGAATGATTATTAAAACCGTGTTCAACAATAAAATTGTTAGTTGACAGGACTTTGTGGGTCCTTTTTTTTTTGCTGACTTGATCCTAATTCTAATCTGTCCAGTAGATCATCTTTAATTTAAGAGCTGTTTCACAAAGTGAATTTATTATTTTATTATTTTAAGCATTCCCATTAGTAGCAGCTGAAGATTTTTGAAAACTGCATCGAACATATACAAGTATATGTTTGGGCAATTAGTTTGGGCTTACTATTTTTGTATTCCTGAATCATGCTAAACCAATATTTTTCTAATCATTATTTATTAGAACCATAGTTACAAGACAGGTTTCTTTATAATTATAGGCCATACTAGGTGAATTTGTATATCCTGCAAATTCTGAGCCATACAACATACTGTAAATCTGGCTGGAGAATTCTGGGTGTTTATTTATTTATTTGATTTGTCAATCACTTACAAGATAATATGTATAAGTATAAAGATGAGTAAGAATACAGGAAATAGGTACGAATAAATGGGGACAATAGGACAGGAACGGTAGGCACGATTGTGAACTTATGCATGCCCCTTACAGACCTCTTAGGAATGGGGTGAGGTCAAGAGTGGATAGTTTAAGGTTAAAGGAGTGGAGGTTAGAGGATGTAATAACAGAGTCAGGTAGTGCATTCCAGTTTCTCCTTCTCCTCCCTCGTTTCTTCCTCTTCTTTCTCTCCAACTTCTTCCTCCTCCTCCCCTTCCCCTTCTTCTTCCTCTTCCTCTTTTCTTCCTCCTCCTCCTCCTCCTTCTGATGGAGCTAGTAGCTACAACATTCTGCTCGACAGTCTTATATAGCACTATACAATTGTGGTACTTTGAATGCATCCAGGTGGCATGCAATTTTCTATTTAAGTCTAGAAAAATTAATTAGGCATTATCTGCCTTGGTGACAATTTACTAACCCATTCCCGTGTGCTCAACTGAAGCATATTTAGAAATAAACAAAAATGCTAATATTCCATAAGATTTACATTCTTTCTCTTCTGAAGTAAAGAGGCAGTATAAAACTCTGTTCCATCTGGAGCTTCCTTAACTGCTCATGGAAGTTACAAAACCATAGCAATTCACTAGGAGTTACAATTTCTGCCTCATTTTTCATTTCTATTATGTTGCATCTCCTTGAAAAAGTTTTGACAAAATTAGAGTTTTTCCTTCAAGAAGAGGATGGCCAGTATTAGCAAAAGTTGCCCCTGTTCCTTTTTCTTCTTCTTTGCTTTAGATAAAAATGACTGGGTAAATGCAGCACTTTGATTTTGCAAATGGGTAGATGATGGCACAATTTAATGCCAGGGGAAGCCATTTAACTTCTGCCAGGTAAAACTCAGAATCCTTTTAAGTTCTAATTTGAGGAGAGTTGATGAGAGTTCAAAGAAGCTTTATCATGGGTTTCAAAATCTACCTATCAAATGGAAATGGCTAAAAGATATAGTGCTAAGATTATTGTTTGATGTACAAAAAAAAAATCAGGCCACCTTCAAAGAAAGAGGCAGGCCTGGAGTCATTTCACTTCTTCCTCAAGATGACAAACACAGGTAGTCCTTGAGCCATCACCATTCGTTGTGTGACAGTTTGAAGTTATGTCAGCACTGAACAAAAGGATTTAAAACTAGTCCTCAAAGTTCTGGCTGTCCCCGCGGTCACATGAACAAAATTCAAGAGATGGGCAGCTATTTCACAATGGAGGTCAGAAGATCTCCATTTGGAACCTTCTGTGTCTGTTTCCTCAAGCCAAGTCACTTGGGTAAGTGCCCCATAATCCTTGCCCCCTGCGTTCATACACACACTACACAAACTCTCTACCCTCTTTCACTAGATTCCCTGAACTTTCACAAATGAACACAGTTCTGCCCTCTTTCCTCAGCCTCCTGCATTTGTACACATTTCATGTCCTTGGTTGCACAGTGGTTAGAATGCAGTATTGGGGGCTGATTTTGCACACTGCTAGGAGTTTGATCCTGACCACCTCAGGGTTGACTCAGACTTCAATCCTTTGGAGGTAAAATAAGGATTCAGATTGTTGGGGGCAATATTCTGGCTCTTTAAACTGCTTAGAGAGGGCTATAAAGCACTGTGAAATGGTATAGAAGTCTAAGTGCTATTGCTATCCATTTTTCCTGACCTCCCTGCACTTACACACCGTGGCCTCTTTGCATTCACATTCAGCCTCCACTTTTTTCCTCTGGCTTTCCTGCCAGAGGAAATAAACATATAGCCTAGTGGTGTGATTCAAATTTTTTTACTACTGGTTCTGTGGGCATGGCTTGGTGGGTGTGGCAGGGGAAGGATACTGTAAAATCAGAGTCAGAGATGGTATTGGCCGGTTCTCCGAACTACTCAAAATTTCTGCTACCGGTTCTCCAGGACTGGTCAGAACCTGCTGAATACCACCACTGATATAGCCCATATCCTCTTTCCCTGGCCTCCCTGCACTTTCTACATATACATGAAACTCATGTCATATTTCCACAGCCTTCCTGGGCTTGCACCACACTGCAACCCTTCTTCCTACATTTATGCAGCCTGTGCTGAGTCTTCCAGGACCTCACAATAACCCTGCAGCATCCCTGCACACTCTTTACTTGGGACTCCTTCCGCTTCCTGCTTAACAACTGGAGTTTCTCGAGTTACGATAACAACCAGGAATGCCTGGATTGCAGTAGTTAAGTGATACGTCCACTTGATATCAACCTTTGTGATGGCAATTCCAGTTTCAACTGCAGGTTCAAGGTTCTGGTGTTGACATACAAAGTCCTTCAAGGCATGGGTCCGGGATATTTCGGGAGCATCTCCTGCCGGCATCGAACAAAGCCTATCAGGCAGGGGCTCCTTGGGGTGCCGTCTGCGACCCAATGTTGCTTGGCGGTTCCCAGGAAAAGCCTATTCTGTGGCCCCGCCTATGGAACCAACTGCCTCTGGGACTCGGTTTGGCCCCTGACCTCCGCACCTTCCACCATGATTTAAAAACTTGGCTCTTCGAACAGGCTGGGCTGTGTTGACCTCCGGGGGGCGTTTTTAATTTTTTGGTTAATTGGTGGGTTTTATGTCTATTTGACTTGTATTGTTTAATGTTATTTTTAGGTAATTATTTATTGTTGGTTTTTAGTTGTTAGTCAGCTTGAGTCCTTTGGGAGAGGGGGTGGCATACAAGTCTAAATAAATAAACAAACAAACAAACAAACAAACAAACAAACAAACTTGAGAACCATCTATATTATTCATCAGGTCAAGATTCTTTCCCTTGGATCAAACCTCACTGGTCTGTCTCTGTGCTCAACCTGCAAACCTGTGCATTTACGTTTTGCTTCAGTGCTTCTGAAGGCCCTGCCAGGCAAAAAAAATGAGCAGGATGGGAGCTGCAAACAAGCATCCAATCCATTCTGGTGTTTTAGAGACTCTTCTAGACAGAGAAAGCAGGTTACTTCCAGCTCATCAATTTGCTTGTAAGACACAACAATCCTGAGCAGCTGAAAGTTACCTTACAGAAGGATTCCTCGGTTCTGGGTCTCCTAAATTAATTGGATTTTTGCAGATTGACTCATTGCCAGGCTAAAATGTGTTAGATTTGCATGAAGAGTCAGACGCGAAGTGCTTCAGTGAAGAGTTTATTAGTGACTACAGCTCATAACAGACCCGATTTGGCTGGTCTGTGGCTGCTACTTATAGCCAGCAGCCGCAGTTGCCAGCCAATCAAAGTCGAGTTTTCCGCTTTTAAAACAATCATTTCTGACATTTTACAGAACAGTTCAAATTTAACCAATGACATTCAAACCTGCATACATAACTTACCCCTCCCACTGGGTTCAGTCCACTCAAACCCCAACCTATCTAATGTATTCTTTTAAATAGGTGGGGCTCTTACGATGTGCGTTGAGACAGCCGTAGTTCAGAAGTTTGCGTTCTCACCCAGTGAGAGGGAAATGTGTCTGTTGACATTTCCCTAGTTGGACTTCCTGTGAAAGAAGACCCTGTTTGATTGTTAGAATCTGGTCTCTCCTCCCAATCTCCAGCCCAATGTCAGCACCCAAGTCAGGTAGCGATATGCAATCTTCCACTTGTAAGGATGGATTTTGGCATTGTGACAGGTTTGGGATGGTTCCCTGTAATTCGTTACACATGGGGTTGATTCTTGTTTGCTGATTATCCTCCTGCTCCTCCCTTCCCCTAGAAAAACATCAGGTGAGGGGAGAGAGGAAATGCGATGTTCCTGAGGTAACCTGGATCTAAGCTGATCAATGCCTGCTCCAGAGGACTCCATCCTCTGTTTGTACCTGAAGGGCCTGTGATTTGAGTTATTTCAGCAGGAATCCATGAAGGC
>CM019155.1:14542701-14672412 GCA_009733165.1 Naja naja | reverse complement strand
CAGATGGTATCAGAAACTTTGCATTCAGTCTTGGGTGGCCCCCACAACCTCTGCAATAAAATCTTGCCTCTTTCTTCCAGGTCTTTCCCTTCTCCATTCTGAGTCTATAAATACCTTCCTCCACTCGCCAGTCTGAATCAGAATCTAATTGCTCGCAATGGGTTGTTGTGGATTTTTCCACATCAGGATGGCTTGAGGCCTTGTTAATTTTCTTCATGGCTGCTGCTGAGGACTTGGTCGCTTCTGAAGAAGCTTCTTCTATGGCCTCCTAAAGCGTGATCTTAGGTTTCATTAATAATTTGCTCTGCAAAACCTTGTCTTTTAGGCCTAGAACAAATCGATCGCGCATGGCCTCTTCTAAGTTGATAAATTCACATACACCCCAATGTCCTTAAACTTGCCGAAGTCATTAACGTTTTCGCTTTCCCCTTGATCCCGACGGTGGAATTCATGTGTCTCTTAATGAGGCATGATACTTGTGGGCGTAATGGGCTCTTAATAACTTTTCTAAATCAGGCCAGTCCATTACCTTCCGTCTGCAGCTCCGCCAATGCCTTCGCCATCTTGAAAACGGCCGGACCGCGTGGGTGAGAAAGACCGCCCTCTCTGCACTTGCGGAATGTCGTCGAGATCATTTCCCTCAAATACATTTGAAACGATCTGCATACGAGTCCCAGTCTTCTGCCATCGAATCAGGCTGGGGCTGGGGTTTCAGCCGCGGCCATCTCTCGGCTTCTTCTCGGTTGTCTTCTCTTCAGGAAGGATCCCACCTTGCATCGCCAGTGTTAGATTTGCATGAAGAGTCAGACTCGAAGTGCTTCAGTGAAGAGTTTATTAGTGACTACAGCTCATAACAGACCCGATTTGGCTGGTCTGTGGCTGCTACTTATAGCCAGCAGCCGCAGTTGCCAGCCAATCAGAGTGCAGGGTTTTCCTGCACTTTTTAAACCAATCATTTCTGACATTTTACAAGAACAATTCAAACTTAACCAATGACATTCAAACCTGTATACATAACAAAATGTATATCTAAATGTATAATTTCAGTGGTATTAGGTACGTCAAATGCCTAATTCTAAACATTTCAATGATGCCCATTGGCCTAAATTGACTGAATATCACCTTAGACAGGGGTGGGATTCTACCAGTTCGCATCTATTCACTAGAACTGGTTGTTAACATTCTAAGCAGTTCGGAGAACTGGTTGTTAGAAGAAATTACTGGCCTAATCCTGTAAGGAAGGCAGGAAGGAAACATTCTGGTGTTGCTTACAGAAACTGCCTCTCCATTAACCCTTATTACATTCTTGGCAGGTCTAGACTTCCCATCTCAGGAGCTCCTCTGGAGTTTCCCCCACCTTTGCTACTACTTTGCTTGTCTGGAGTGACCATTCAAAGTTACAATATCACTGAAAAAAGTGACTTATGACCATTTTTCACACTTACGACTATTGCAGCATCCCCACAGTCATGAGGCCAGGCGAGGAGATGCGTGCCTCAATGTGAGTGATATTGAGTTGGCCACATCCAGCCAATAACATGACCACCAAGCCATGTCCACCCAGTCACATGACCACCAAGCCAGCCCACCACCTAAGCCACGCCCACAGAACCAGTTGTTAAAAATTTGAATCCCACCCCCGACCTTAGGCATACATGTGGTTTGTTTTAGGGTGATGTGTTGTCATTGCCCATGACTTATGGCTGAATTGTAATGTACAGACAACTAATTATAGCCTAATTAACAAAGCATGGTTTTGCTTAACTTTTGTTTTTAGTAAATCACAATGGTGAGATTTACAGCATGCTACATGTTTTACACTGTCTCCAAAATATTTCCCAAGAAAAGTCTTTCATAATGCTACTTTTCTATTATTATTATTATTTAATGGACAGATCCCTGGGAAAGTTGATGTCATGTTTGATCAGAAATGTTTGATCAGAAAACCTACTTCAGGGAAGAAATTAAGCATCTTTCCTCCCCATTGCTGCTAAATCAGATTTGCACACATACACCAGATCCATATTATTAAAAACTCATCTGTCTCAGCTGCTTTGGATCTGAAATGTATAAGACTTCGTTCTGAATAAGAACAGTCAAAATTTAAACATAGGTAAAGGAGTCCCTGCAGATTTTATTCCACTAGTTGTTGCCTATCGAGGGCGGTGCTCATTTCTACTTCAAGTCCATTGAGCCAGCACTGTCGGAAGACATTTCTGTGTCATGTGGCTAGCATTATATCACTGAGCACTGTTACCTTCCCACCAAAGTGCTCCTGTTTATCTACTCATATTCGTATGTTTTTGAACTGCTCGATTGGCAGGAGCTGGAGCGAAGATGGGAGCTCGCCCGATCCCATGGCCCTTGGGTCTCAAACCTGGACTGCCAGCTTTCCAGCTAACAAGCCCAGAATCTTAACTGCCGAATCACCACACCACACCAATAAACATATATAAACAACACCTTAGTCTTTTGGAAGTTATTCATCCAATGAAGATGAAGATTTAATCAAACTTGTTTTAAATGTATATGTCTTTTTGTGCTTTCGATTTGTTGGCTTTATTGATGATAGTACATAGGTAAAGATTTATGTAAAAATGATTTTTTTGGGTCCTTGTTTTCTGTCAATTGACAGTGTCCTCCTTCCAGAGGATAAATGCAGAAATACTAATAGCAACAACAATAGTAATAACAATTAATGGTGGTTGGTGTAATGCTGGTGAACAGCACTGTGAAGTACTTGGACAATCAATTTAGTAATTACTGGAAAAGTTATGCATCATTATGCAGGATTTCATAGCTTGGGAGGTAACCTTGTTTAGAGTTTTAAATTAGGGTTCCAGTGCATAGGGATTCAGTTTTTACATAAGATAATGCAGATGGGGGTAGAAATTAATCAGAAGTTTAATAATTTAGAGGAGTATTTCTTTCCCCCGCCTTATTTTACTTTATTATTAGCCCGTTATTTATTTTATTTTTTTTTGCTTCTGATAATATTCCTTAAAATTGATGAGTAAAGAAATAGTTAGATCCAATTAGGTTGACTCCTACTTTTTCATGGAACTGAAAAACAGAGAGTAGCCTTTCTCTCTCTATAGGATATTATTTCACAGAGACGTCTTTTGTAGTCTCACTGCACATCATGTTGCACATCATCACAAACCATCAAATTCCTTGGTGGCTCAGGCTGTTAAATGCCTGCTCTTAAGATCCAGCTGTCTACAATTACTGTAGGCTCGAATCCCACCAGGCTCAAGGTTGACTCAGCCTTCCATCCTCTCGGGGTAGGTAAATTGAGGACCCAAGATTGTTGGGGGCAATTAGCTGACCTTGTAAAAATGCCGCAGTAATAAGCAGGCATATACAATGGAAGAAGGCTATTGCTGAGCATTGGGTTGTGCTCAAGTGTAGCACGCCTGAGTCTTTGGAGAAGGCCGGCATATAAATGTAATTAAAGAAAGAAAAGAAAGAAGAAAGAAATTGCCTGTTTATGATGCAGAATGGGGGGCAGGTGTCACTCAGTATCCTACTTTCATTTCTATTCTGCTATTTCTATGTACATAAAACAATTGAAGTTAGAACAATCAAACACTATTCTCGCTATGGGACTGTCCACACTAATTATTTACAATATTGTTTCCAGTGGCTCAAAAGTTTTTTTTTTTTAATTACATTTATATGCCGCCCTTCTCCGAAGACTCAGGGCAGCTTACAATTTTGGAGCACAACCCAATGCTCAACCAATAGCCTTCATTCCATTGTATATGCCTGCTTATTACTAAGCGGCAAGTTCTGGACCTTCTGAAACAGATAATATAGCATTCCCTGTTATTTGTGTGTGTGTGTGTGTGTGTGTGTGTGTGTGTGTATGGAGAGAGAGAAAGAAAGAGACAGACAGACAGACAGACAGACAGTCAGAATATATGTTTTGATCAGATGACCATGCAGGTGTTGCAATGGTCATAAGTGTGAAAAATGATCGTAAGTTACTTTTTTCAGTGCTGTTGTAACTTTGAACACTGACTAAATGAATGATCGTAAGTCAATGACTACCTGTATGTGTTTGCTCTAATTTGGACAGATTGGAAGTACAGAGTGTACAGAGGAAGAGGAGGAGGAGGAGAAGTAGTAATCGTAACTGTAACCTGCAGACGGAGACTTGACCATTTAGCTAAAACCAACATTTGAAATTGCCTCAAACCTTTCCCAAATTCTTCTACCCGTCTCCTGCAGTCAACTCTGCTTTCCTCTAAGCATTTTGCCCCCTCATATCAAGATACCTACCATACTTTTTCTACTTTCCTCTTCCTTTCCTTTCCTTTCTACTTTCTGAGACGGTTTGCAATCCATTTGTGATATTTCTTGACCTTGTATGAGGTTTTAATCTCATCAGACTGTTTTCTTTTCTTTCCTCTTTTCTTTTTCCTTTATTGTTCTCTTTTTCCTTCCCTTTCTTTCCTCTTTCTTTCCTTTTTCCTTTCCTCTTTTCCATTTCCCTTCCTTTTTTCCCTTTCTCCTTTTTTCTTTCCTTTTTCCATTCCTTTATCTTTTATTTTTACTTTTACTCTCCTTATTTTCTTTCCCTTCCCTCCTCTTCCCCATTTCCTTTCCTTTTTTTCTTTCCATTCCTTATTTCCCTTCCCTCCCCTTCCCCCTTTCCATTCCTCTCTTTTTCCTTTTTCCTTCCCTGTCCTTATTTATCTTCCATTCCCTCCCCTTCCCCCTTTCCTTTCCTTTCCTCTGCCATTCTGACACTTTTGTTCTCCAAATTGGAAATGTTACATTTTGTGCTATTACATGTAGTTCAGCCAGTCATTATGATCCATGCATATTTATATCTGTATCAGTCAAAAACTAAATCTAAATTCAGATCTAAATCTTGAAACACTTAAAGATGCAGGGTTAACCTTTGGAGATAAATTTCTGCCCAATTATGTATCATCTTCCTAAACTCAGTTCTCTTTAGCCATCAGCCACAAACTACTTTATATATTCAATTTATTCCAATCAGAAAATTAGGCCTATCAGATTGCCACTGGTAAGATTTTTTTTTATTACTATAATTTGGAGTAGGTTATGTCCCTTGTTCTTTTTTTAACCTTCATAGCAGGAGAGGGTTTTTTTCCTTTAATTGTCAAGCAAATTATAGCTACAAAATTTGCTTGAGGATTTTTCCAGTCAATTTTGTTCAGCCCCGGATGCTCCATTGTGCTCAGAAGCTTTTTAAAAGCAGTGACATGGCTGGGTGGATAAAGGAGAAGTAATTTTGTTTTCCCGAGTGCCTTTAAATCTTTTCCTTCACTTTGCCTACGTTTTATATTTTCTGGTTCCTCGGGTTTCTCAGCAGACAGATGTTTCCTAACTTTTTTCTTTGTTTTCTTGCTTTAAGTTTCTCTATACCTGTTGTACGATATACTTCCCTAGCTACAGTACAATCACCTCTTATTCTATGTTAGTGTCATGCCCCTGTGGAATCTGATTCTGAGGGGGAGGTCGAGCAGCTGACAGGGAGTGGGAGTGTGGCTCTGGTGGCTGTGGAAGAAACTGGGGAAAGGCACAGTCTGGCTGGGTATTCAGAGGAAGACCCAGGCCCACCCCCTCTTCATCCTAGGGCATGCAGGGAGGAACGGAGAAGGGAGCAACGTGAGTTACGTGGGTTACGGGGGAGAAAAGGGCCCTGATTCCCTTCATTAGCTGCAGCTGGGAAAACAGGATTTAGGCGCACAGCACCTTGCTGGAAGCAAAGTGTGAATTATTTTGGTATGTCAAATCTTATCTGGGTTCTGGTGTCCTCCCAACTGTGTGTTTTTCATTATCTTTTGAAATCTGTAATTCCTTATCCTGCCCTGTCTCATTAATTGCTGCACTAATTGGTTTGTATTGGTTTTTACTTATAATTTATATGTACTTTGGGTTCGGACTGAATTTCTTCCCTTTAAAAACTGTTCTTGGGAGAGTTTGTTCTCCAGTTGATGATAAGTGGACAGGGGGGGGGGGGGCAAGTTGGAGGTATTAAAGGGACTTTACCTACTTTTGTGACTTTGTTGCTTTTGTGCCATGCCCTGGGTCATCACAGTTAGCTACCAACAAATTTTTCTTGTATTTTCCCTGGTCAGTCCTCAAATTTGACTGCAACTGGGACCATAATTTCTGTGATTAAGCAAAGCAGTGCTTAATGTGAGTTGCACCCAATTTTACGATATTTTGTGCCACAGTATTTACAGATATTTTGTGCAGGATTTGTCTAAGTAGTCACCAGAAATAAAGGAATACTCAAAAGCATTAATAATAGTAATAAGCACTTTGGTTGCAATTCCAAAAGATGCAGGGTACTACTTCAACACCATTGGCATTGACAAAAATCATCACCAGTCAATTGCAAAAGACAGCTTTACTTCAAACAGTCTACATCCTGCAACTATACATTTAACACCATCAAATAACATCTCTTATCCCAGATCCTTGGGAAGAATTCAATAGGCAGATAAAAATGCCAGATCCGATCTAAATATCTGACCATGTCTGATGAACCAACAACAAATTACAGGTCTGTTATGAGAAATAATGTGGCAATTCAAACAAGAATTCTTGAATAAATGAGTATTCAAACCACACCTTTCATTTTTTCTGAATGAGAAAATCTTTGATTTCTCTGATTTTCAACGTCTTCTAATGAAGAAATATTCAAAGGATGATCAGGTTTTATCATAGAGGAAGAACAAAATAAGATCCTCATCTATTTCTGAACAAGGCTGGCATTATTAGTGGGCAAATGAAGAAACTATTTCATTTGGTAAATCCTAAAGAGTGGAAGGAATTCCTCAGCTATTTTCTTCCTTTCAAGGATAAATTGAATCCCCTGAAAATGAATTTTTGCCCTGGTTATGGTAGAGGCAAATAACTGTTGGTGTTGCTGACGTGAGATTCAATATCAAAACCAATCCACTGCTTACTTATGGTGCCCCTCATACCTTTCACACCAAGCAAAGTTCTCAGTTGGTCCTGCTCCCAAGTAGATATTATTAGAAGTTTAAGGGAGGGGGGGGGAAAGGCAATTGCAGTATATGTGTAGGGGGTAGATGGCTGGATTGCTTACGTCAACTACATACTACGGTCTAGAAATAAATCCCATTTGATGTAGTAGAACCCCTAAGTCATCATGTTTGAAATTATGAGCCAGTAAGCATTTGTGTTGGGTCTTGGAGATTGAAATATTACTCTTTTAAGTTCCAAAAATCATTTATTCGACAGTTGGTTTGTTTTTAAGGAAAAAAGAAGGGAGAAGAGACTGATGTGGTCACAAACACAGCTGTCCATGGAAGTGTTTGTAGGGCTGTCAAAAATGCAAACATGGCTACTCTCAGTAGAAACCCTACTTCTCTTTCAACGTACAACTATTCATTTAGCAATGATTCAAAGTTACAATGCCATTGAATAAAGTGACTTACAACCTCCTCCCACTTACAATTATTGCAGTCTTTCTATAAGTCACATTAATTTATTTATTGAATTTATATTGCCACCCATGGCAACTCAAGCCAGCTTACAGAATATAAAACACACTTAAAACAATAAAAACCAACAAAAGGAATCAAATAAATTAATATAGTACAATATAACAAAATCACCCCCCACCTCCCACCCCCTGCACCCGTGAAAGCAGATCACACAAGCCATTTAATGGGCTCCATCCTGCTCTGGATTCCTCAGGCCTGTTGGCAGATCCATATCTTCACTGCCTTCCAGAAGAGTATTAGAGTGGTGGGGGTTCTAATCTCTGGGGAATGATATTCCAGAGAGGGAGCCATCACGGAAAAGGCCCTTCTTCTGGGTCTCACCAGGTGTATCTCCCTCAGGGATGGGACCCGCAACATTCCCTGCCCCCTCGCTCTAATGGGTCGGGTAGATGTGACTGGGAAGAGAAGTTCCCTCAGATAACCTGGTCCCAAGCCATGAAGGGCTTTAAAGGGGACAACCAGCACCTTGAATTGCACCCAGAAGCAAATTGGCAGCCAATGCAGCTCCCGCAGGAGAGGTGATACATGTGCACACTGGGGTCTGCATAAAACCATGTGGGCCACTGCATTTTGCACCAACTGGAGTTTCCGGATGCTCTTCAAGGGCAGCCCCATGTAGAGCGTGTTGCAATAGTCAAGACCAGGACATGATCAAAGTTCAGTCAAGAACTGGCATGCCATCTATGTCAATATCTTGAGATTACATGATTGCCATTTACGACTTTTACACAGTTTCCTGCAAACAAAGACAATGAAGGAAGAAGGGTTTGCTTAATGACTACATGATCTATTTAACAATTGAGTGTTATTATTTATTTTATTTATTTAGTTGTATGGCATCTACAGAGCTCATGCAATCACTGAAATACAAATCTAGTTTAAATAAAGTGTCAGAATACATATATACATACAAATACACACACATATATAGACATATATATATATATACACACGTGTATATGTGTGTGTGTATATATATATGTAAAATAGGATGTGAAATAGAATGAGAAAGTGTATGTATGTATGTATGTATGTATGTATGTATATACACACACACACTATAATACTGCGCAGGTAGTCCTCGAATTATGACCACAACTGAGCTGAAAATTTATATTGTTAAAAAAGTTTTTGATCACGTGACCATGGGAATGCCACAATGGTCATAAATGTGAAAAACAGCCATAAGTCACTTTTTTTCAGTGCTGCTGTAACTTTGAATGGTCATTAAAGAAATTTTGCAAGTTGAGGATTACCTGTGTATGGAGCATGGCTGCTGAGGAATTCTAGGAGTTGAAGTCCACACACCTTAAAGTTACCAAGGTTGAGAAACAATAATAGGAAGACATAACTTTTGTTTTATTCCAACTTCTTCCATTCCTTTTGGACTAATCCTTGTTTTAAATTGGGGGACATGGAGTTTTATACACCAAGAAGGTGGCAGATTAGACAAGACTTCAATAAGCAAGCGTTTCTGGAAGGAGAGAGAGAGAGAGAGATCCTAGAACATTTCACTTTTCAGCATTCTCTCTCCTTTCCTCCTTTTAGGTAGCTCTGATAAAAGAGTTTTACAGAACCGGAAAGATTGCGCACTTTTGTTTTCTTTCGATGGGGGAAAGGATCACCGGGCCATTAAATGCTGAATGGATCCTGCATCTTTTCTAAAGCTACAATTCGGGGCTCGGGAAGATGAATCGTGGCGCTTAGCAGAGAAAGAACATCCGCAATCGCGCTTGTTCTCTGAGTAAATTTTCCGAGCTTCCCCGATCTCTCCCCCCGGAAAAGTGCACCGCATCGGCGGCCCCTGGGATAACAATTAACCTGCCCCGCCATATCTGCGGAGAGCGAGATTCCTTTCGATTTCCTTTTCCCGCCGCCGGCGCGGCGCTGCCTCCCTCTGCCTCCCTTCGCGCTCAGGTGCTGGGTAGAGCTGTCAGCGCAAATGGGAGCTGAGTTTGCAAGCTGACAAGGGAGGGATAGAGGACGGCAGGAGGGAAGGGGGTCTCGGCGGGGGAGGGGGGGAGGTCTCCGCTGCTGATGTCACGGGCAGCTTAGAGCTGTGATTGGACCTTATTAGACTTCGGGGTAGCAAATAGGGGTGCTGGTTGTACGATTGGCTTCAAAGTGGCTGCTGGGGCCAAACAAGTATCAAAGGTGCAAAAAAAAGGAAAGAAGGAAGGAAGGAAGGAAGGAAGGAAGGAAGGAAGGCGAGAGAGAAAAAGAAAGAAAGAAAGAAAGAAAGAAAGAAAGAAAGAAAGAAAGAAAGAAAGAAAGAAAGAAAGAAAGAAAGAAGCGCACCGGGCATTGCCAGTCCCGAAGAAAGCAAGTTGCCTGGCGCGCGAGGGCAAGAGCTGTCGGACCGAAGAGAAAGCAGCGTGGACATCCTCGGGTGTCCTAATCCTCCTTCCCTTACCGCCGCTGCTCTCACTTTTCTCTCGCGGATCTGCAGCGGCGGCAGCGTCGCTCGGCCAGAACATCCGCGCGCTAGCAACGCGCGCCCGGCACAGCTGTTGGAAGCAGCCTGGCTCTTAGTGGCTGGAAAGCAGCCGGAGCCGCCAGGCAAGAGAAGGAGGGGGGTGGGTCCGCCCGTCCAGCCGGCCCCGTCAGTGTCGGTGCCCTCCACGCTGCTCTTGTTTACCGGGCGGGAACCATGACCTCGGTGCTGGAGAGCAGCCGAGCCTCTGGAGGAGCCGGCGGTCAGCTGAAAGGCAAGTCTAAGCGGCGGCGGAGGCGGCGTTCCAAGAGGAAAGGTAAGCGCGGGGTCCCTCTTTGCTTTTTCTCCCCATCCCAGCTCTTCCCCGCCCTCCTTTTCTCCCCAGCGCCCCTCTTCTGACTTCTTTGGCAAGGAGGGTTGCTCTTGCTACGGTCGTCGACATCTTAGAGATGAGGACGAGGTTCTGGGGCTCCCATCAGATCCCTCTGGGATGTGGCCTCCACCGAGTAAGGAAGAGATGGAGAAGCGGGCTTCGGAATGTGCTTTTCCCCTTGCAGGGGTAGTTAGAAGGCAGCATCTGGAACGGGGAGCCTCCAGACTGGACAGATGTATCATAAAAGTCTAAATGTGTATAAGTAAAGTCTAAAAAAGAATCTCCTCCTCCTCCTCCTCCTCCTCCTCCTCTTCTTCTTCTTTTTCTTTTTCTTCTTCTTCTTTTTCTCCTCCTCCTCTTCCTCCTCCTTCTCCTCCTTCTCCTCCTGCCTCTCCTCTTCCCCCTCCTTGTCCTCCCCCTTCTCTTTCTCCTTCTCCTCCTTCACCTCCTCTGACCCTAGCAGAGGTAAAATCTATTTATAATGATGAAAGGGAAGAGGTGAAGCAATGGGGAAGGGGATATTTCTCAGATCTCATCTCCCCTTTGAAAACCAAATAAACCACATTGGTGGAGGAGGAAAGCCCCTGGTTTTGCTGCAGCTGCAGCTCCTCATTAGCTGCAAGGGGAAACAGGTAAAATCAAAAGTAAGAGTGTGCAGAATGTGGCCCCATCCCATCCTTCAGGTGCACCTTTTAAAGCAGAAAAACATTGCAATTCTAGAAGAAAGGAGGTGTGGGGGAAGGAATACCATGTTTCTGCCAGCGGGAATAGTACGGATGCTTGCGTTTGTGGCATTCAAAGTTAAGCAGCCTTAAAGGACACCTCCAGTTCTTTTAAGGAGACCAAGATTCTTTAAATGACTCTGGAGTAATTTTCCTAATCCAGAATTAAAAAAAAAATAAAACAACAGAGGCTCAGAGTAGTAAAAGACAGTTTTCTGAGATTTAAACACTTCACCCAGGCTGACCCTTTTTTCTCAAAGATGTGAGATGGTGCCAGTGGTTGATACTGCCGTGTATCTCTGCAGTTACCATTTTAAGAAAGTGATGAAATAGTTGTAATTCAAATAAGGATCACAAGTACAAAATAAGGCTTGGTGACACCGAGTTGTGTTGCAAGAGTGCTTTGCTCAAACTCTCTTAATCAGAGCAACACCTTGTCTGTAGTTGTCATCACCACAGGAGCCTTTGATAAGCTTCACATCACTTCTGTCAGTCACTTTGGGGTTAATTTACTTATTAGGGTGTGCATTTTGCTTTTTTGTTTTTGTTTTTTTTTGCAGAAGAGAAGATGGAAATGTATCTTCTGTCTTTGTGGAATTAAATAGTTGTATTGTTAGAGGCCTAAAACATTGCCTGCACAAGTTAACGTTTGATTTTTACTTGTGTCACAATCCACAATATGCATAGCTTTATTTCTCTGGTGGGAATTTAGAAAACAGCTAATCTGCTTTAACTTGTTTGCATCTACCTTGAATATAATATCTTCGTTGATTATAACCTTTCCCCTGCAAGTTTTCCAAGAACAAAGAAAGAAAAGGGATAAATAAGACAATAATAAGGCGTTATGTATGCCTCTCTTTTTTTCTTGCTCCATTTACTTAAATGTACCAAAAAAGAGGAATTCTTGAAGGGTCACAAATGCCAGTAACTGTTTTTTTTATAATATAGGAGGAAAATTGGTGTGAGTTCTAATAATTGGCTAGTGAAATTCCTTTCTCTTCCTAAATCTGTCAAAATTACACACAGGTAATTGAGCCCTTCATGTTCTCCCAGGATTTTAGACTGTAACTGTAATTTTGTCATGCAGAGTTTGTATAAATAATATCAGCTTTCTGTGAATTAATGGTATTCTAAGTTTATCTTTTGAAATTGTGTATAGAAAATAAATTTGTCTTTTAAAATATATTGATTTCAACGAGGATCCTAATGATGAGAATGCTTTGTGTGAGCATTCCACCAGTTGCTGTTTTTAAGCTGATAAGTTTGGTGGAACAAAAGCCATGAAGAAAATAAATCAACTTCTTATGGTCTGTTCTGCATTTCTCTAAGTATTACCTGAAGGCAAATAAATAAATGGAAGAAAAAATTCTGAAGAGAAAAGGCTTTTGACAAGTCCTGCTTCAAGAATAGTGATATCAACAGCTATAGTAGAGAATACCAGTTTGTTACAGATTTTAAAAGGATGATATAAACATGCCAATACTTAAAGGAGTCATTTATGTATATATATATGTATGTGTGTGTGTGTGTGTGTGTGTGTATACTTTCCCCTCTTTCAGAGCCTTCTCAGATTTCAATAACTATTTAGAAAATTAGTTCCATTCCTGAAAAGCCATAAGTATCCATGCATTTTCCAAAATAAAAACACCTAATATATTCTCACACAGCAAACATGTATCTAAACTACACCTGATCTTTAACTTGTTGATATATTAGTTTGATAAAAGTGAACCTCAGTTTTTTTTAAAAAATGCCCTGTCCCCAGTTAGAAGGGTGAGACAGAACTGAGATTTTTAAAAATGGTGTATTTAGCAATAGTTTTATAAATGACAATCAAAAGAAAGAATTAATGGCTGCAGAAGTGAATTCATTATTAGAGCGCTAACATGAGATTCCCCGGGTTAAAAATTGTTGAATGTTTCATAGTATTTCCTAACCATTTTGTGAAATCTTACTAAAATATTTTTAATGTTCCCTTAGAATATATTTTATTGCTTCAGCATATCCGCTCTGCTCTTAAACTCTTTGTGTATGTTTATATAGGTATTGCTCAATCATCTTAATTCACAATCCATTCAAGCTTTGACAATGGTTCCTTTGATCAGTTTAGGTCTAGTTTTGAATAAGATAGAACAAAATAAAATGTTCAGATAATCCCATTGTTCAGTTAAAATCATGCTTAGTATTTATTTATAGGGGAAAAAATATTCTTCCTAAAATGCTTAAATGACACTCTGGTTTACCTTGTTACAAAAGTTTTTCCCCCCTAAATCATCCATTTATTGAAATTATCAAAAGAACCTTGGTGCTGGCATTACTTTGGACACAATAGATAAAAGTCAAGCTCTATGTGAAATGATAGTTCTCCTAATTCTGTGGTAAACTTAATGCAAGATTTGAATAGTTCAAATTAATATTCAGTTAAATTTCTCTTAGGAGCCTAATCCAGTCAGGATTTAAAAGTTAAACTCCACTGATTTCAGTGAGATGTAGAAATGTACTAATAACTTTGGCTGTATTCTTCTTTCTATGTTATATACATTCCACATTTAAAATTAGTTAATGTTCTTTCCATTTCTAACTGAATTCTAAGATTTAAAAGCCATATCTTTGAAAAAACTTTTCAGTGAAGGAATTATATATTTTAAAGATTTGAATAGCTGTTTTTTAAAAATAGCTATTGCAACTACATGGTCAGTTTACTATCATTTCCAGAAAAAAAAATGAATGGAACATTTCCAGTAATAAATAAATAAAACAGTTTCTCAAAAATAATTTACAGGAAATTAATGCCAAATTGATATCATCTATTTGATTATAATTTTTTGTAGCATTTATTTTAATGTCCATCTGTACTATGACGTAAGAAAATAGATTTGATGAAGAATTTTGCATTTAGTATGTAATTCAGTTTGATTGTTTTTTAAGCTTATGCTTTTAGTCTTATATTGCTAGATGAAAATTTGCAAAACCAAAACAAAGAAAAGCTTTTAAAATGCACTTCTCCTTTTTTATTATTATTATTTGCTAGTTCAGCAGTTCAGCAGTTAAGCTAATTCATTATTTGCATGTGCATTTTGAGAAGTAAGACTGCAATAAGACAAGTAAACATATATGAACTGTTACTATACGGAAGATAATGGAGGTTATTATTGATGCAATAAAAAGACAAAAAAATACAGTAATCCAGCCAAGTGTGTGTGTGTCTGTGTGTCTGTGTGATGAACAACATTGCAGAATAAAGAAATTTGATGAAAATTAATGAAATTTGAGAGGTTAAGGATGAGATTTTTGAATCCTTGTGGATTACCAATCTATATCCTTCCCATAATATCAAAGTAATAAGTGAGCATGTCCCAGCTTGATCAGGATTCAAGGATAAAGGTATTTTCCCTCAACAGATTGGTGTCATGCTTCAGGATGTTCGTGGCTTATCTTACCCCTTGCCAGCATGAGAGCAAGGATGGGATTTGGAGATAAAATTAAAATGGTTAAAACTTAATCTCCCATCTTATTTTGAGCTTCTCTTCTTCCTCTCTCTGCTCCCTCCTACTTCCTTTCAACCATTATGTCTGATTTCTTGCTATCCGTGGTAATGACTGCAATTTCAGGAGGCATCAAAGGTGTTCGCTGTGATAGCCAAACTTAAATTTAGAATGAGAGGAAAATTACAGAATTCACAAGTCTGTATCTGCTTGATACAGTAAATCTGTGTCTTTCTGGAAAAAGTTCCAAATAGACAAAATCAAAGGTGTGATAGAGAGCTGTAAACTGAAGCCACAACAAATGAAAGATGTCCAGGTTTAAAATGAAAAATGAAAGAAATAACATTATTGAATTGATATTTTCTTTTGTATTGTTGCATTCATTGGCCTGAAGTTAGAAAACAAAGAGAGAATGATATTACGATTTTTGTTGTTGTTTGTTTATGATGACTATGTAAAGCTTTGGTATTCTAAGTATTCATATGCAGGAAATGATAATATATCACTTCAGATTTCTCATTTTACCTGGATCAGCTGAAATCTCCCCCTCAAAGGGCAGAGTTTGCAGGTTGATAGAGATGAATGAAGTATTTAAACATTTGGCAGTTGGGCTGTCTGAGCTCATTTTGACATGTGTGAAATGCTGCTCTTTAAAAATGAACGTTGGTGTGTTAATGTTTAATAAAAGATCAAAAACGCTTCCAAACCCCCTCCTCTATTTGTTTTATACCAGCATGCTTTAAGAGAAAGAGTGAGTTTCAGTATTTTACCATAAGAAATAATATCCTACTCCCTTTTTTTTTCTTGTAAGTTGTTTATTTGGATTTATGTTCTGCACAAAAATGGGTCTGTGTGCCATTGGATCTAGAAAGACATTATTCTTATTTATCACATTCACCCTTATAACACAAACACCCTCTGCTTCCAACGGATCATCCATGCTCCATAATACTTTTTACTTCTGCTCTGCACACTGAAATCAGTATTGTTATATCGGTACAAAGGAGAGATCCTGTATATTTTAAAAAAATTGCTACGGATGACCTAATTTAAAAAAACCAGGGAAATAATTCAGTCAGATCAAAATATCCTCCCTACAATTATTCAATTATTTATGATACATGAGGAAGTAGAATTTCCTCCCAGCTTGATAACCAATTATTGCTGTAACCTTCCAGATTGTTTACAAGTTTGGCATGAATGTGAATGATTAGTAATCTAATTGAATCTAAATCCATCATTTCATAAGGCCTGGAATCCTGCATTGGTATGTTTAAGCCTTACGCATCTTATGAAAGTTGCATGATTCTATGCAAAATCAGTTGCGTTCCCCTTTTTTTCCTGATCGCTTCCAGTCTGTTTGCTTTGTTTACAAGATCTTCTGAGAAACAAATTGAAGTGATGGATGAAATATGCCACTCTGCTAATTTTTCACAGTGGCTCACTAGCATCTTGGTTATTAAGCTGCCAAATAATATGCCTTTAGTATGAATATGTGAAAGTGAAATAATTGAGCTATTTAATGTTATTTGGCCTTTTTAATGCCTGTGATTCAAAGATAAGTTATTGGAGGATTGGTGTGTGCATGTGTGCGCGTGTGCGCGTGTGTGTGTGTGCATGTGTGTGTAAAATTAATGATGATTAGGCTTCAAAATGTAATCGTTTGGTGTGAAGAGCAAAAATTCATCACCCATTTCCAGTTGATAGCTTGAACACGCTGGCTGCCTTAAGCAGAAATGCAGCTGAAGTGTTTAGAAGTAGGAACACTTGAATAAAACCCATGGTAGTAATTTAAGGAGATTTGAGGACAGGAGAGAGGCATGCTTCTTCTTCTTTTTTTAAAGCTATTGATCAAAATGTCTACAAATTGCAGATTGTATTTTGGAATTGTAACTCAGAAGCTGTGTTGTTAACAAAATGATCAAAAGTTATAAAGCAGGTAAACTGGTGGAAGACTAAGGGAATCACCTTCCTAAGAACAGAAGAACAAAAAAATGGTCATTGATATTGAAATATAGTGATTACATTCTAAAGCTACCCATTTTCAGCATATATAGAAGAAGAACTGCCTCATTCAATATTAATCAGTGTTAACAGTGTTGAAAAGTATAGAGTGCCAATGTACGGGATCCTGTTAGAAATCTTGCATTGAACTGAAAGAATGTGAAAATTGTATGTGACATATTCTGTATCTTTTTAACATCAGATTATGAGCTCTGCTTAGCATTATAAAATACTAAATGGGAGCTTTGTCTTTCAATAAACTGATACGTTTTGCACCCAAGACAATAGATAACATCACTACAGAGAAATTAGTTAGAATGTGGTGCTTCAGTCAGTAAGTATGACAAAGTTACCATCCAACATTGACCATTGTTCCAAGCAGCATTGAAGGTGTTACACCGAGGTAATGTATGAGAGTTGATTTAGCAAGAAAAGTATGGATCTTGACTATTGCACAAACAACATTCACTGTTTTCCAATAACATTATTAGCAGGGAATGGTAGAAGAGACAAACATGCAATCCTAATTGTATTACATGTATTGAGGTTGTCATTCTGGTGTCCCGTTTCAGTGGTGTGGTAGACTTGGAGTATCGTATGCATTGAAAAAACTTCCCACCCTGTTAGCTGAGCATCTGCGCTTGCCAAAAGCTTCCTGTGTATAAGCAGATTATTGTCATTGCTCTCTCCTTTTTGCTTTGTACTTTACTGCCAGATACGGCTGAGTAGCTAGGCATAATCAGTATTCCTGATTCAAATCAGTATTCCTGATTCAAATCAGTATTCCTGATTCAAATCAGTATTCCTGATTCAAGCAGTATTCCTGAAACAGAGGAAAATGGTGAGTATTCTTGAAATCAAATCAGATCTGTATTCCTGAAACAGAAGAAGGGGTGACATTTGAAATTTCTAAGGATGCAACCTTCAACAGGAGAATTCTAAATATCTTAGTCAGTTTTGGATCTATGTTTTTAAAAAAAGAAAAGAAAAAGATAGCAGCTCCTGCCTTGCTGGACAAATTACTTCTAATTTCAGGAACTGGTATCCAAAGGAAAAAAGTTGAAAGCTCATTGGATGTATTTACTTATTATTAAACTTGCATGCAGCTCTGTCGGTGTACAGAAGCTGAATCGCATCTGTAAAGTTATTGTTTATTTATCTGGTTAGACCTCTACCTAATATTTAATCAGTTCCAAAATGATTTGTGTTTAACCATTGACTTTTTACTCTCACCTTGTTCCGTTTTCCACAGAAATTGGTCAAGTGATGGTGTTGGAAGAAAACAAGAGGCAAAATATTCTCTGCCTCTCATGTTAGAGCAGCTATTCCTTTTGATCTTTTCCCAAAACTCCCAAAATTCTCAGTCCGCAGAGCAGTTGATACTATAGTCAAGGATTGTAGTCCCATATGATATAGAAACCCTGATATCTATGACATGCCTGATATCTATGAAGTTTTGGTAGCTCTCCTCTTTTCTATAAAGCGAACATCAGTGTCATAACCTATTCTTTAAATTTATTTGCTTGATGAAGATGGCAAATTCTAAGAAACTAACTGCAAAAAATCCTTGGAGATCTCAAAAGGAGTAGAGACAACCTGCTTGTTGCATAAAGGTAGATTTCAAACTCTGGTATCTGTTTCAGCATCTTCCAGAAGATAAAGTTTTATTAGTTAAGTAACTCTACATATTTACGCTGATATTTTATATACCATCCTCTCCTTCAAAGAATTATGTGCAAATTACAATTCAAGAAAATAATATATATAAAAAAACAGTGTAAATCATCAGCACAAAAAACCCTAAAATCAAAGCTGCCTAGCTATGCCAAAAAGTCATTTAATTAAATGGTTTTAATTGCAATTATTTATTTGTTTGTATGTATCTTTGTATCATGATTATTTTTACAAATAACTCAAGGCAGTGAACATATCCAACACACCTTCCTAATTGGTAATAATGTTCTTGTATTTCCAATCTCCAATAAAATACTAACTTTGAATTGTCAAAGAATTTGAAACTGATAAGTGATGGAGACAAAGTCAGATGTGGTAAAGACAATATCTCTGCCAGACAAAATGCTGGCTTGATATTTAGATTCACTTCACTTACTTGCTCCTTGTATGGCAAGACAAGCTACACATAGAAATGATACCATGAGATTAAAGGTTGAATTATTGAGTAATAGCTTCCCAGAGAGAAAGAGAAAAATGCCTATCATTTTTCCCTGCAAGCAAGGCACTATTCATTACAAAATACAGCAACTTGATTGGTGTTTAATGTCAGTGCAATGCAATTTTGCAAGGCTAATTCCTGGCCATCTATACTTTTGAAGATGTAATATCCCGAGTTCCCAAAACAAATTAAATGATAGTTTTAGAGAAGAATCTAAAATAATTTTTAAAAAAACATGGTTTCTTGATTGTTTAAAAATGTATATACACATTCTAGAACATTTAATTCTGAAATGCGGTTACTCATGTGGACTCTTCATTCCCTTCACAAGTCCCATAGAAAAAAAAATTCCATCCCAATTAAAATTAATCTCTTTCATTTTGCAGCATAAACCGGCATTGTTGGGCATTCAAAACGCAGTTAAGGACAATATTTATCAAAATTTGAAATTGCATTAAGGCAATAGCTCGCTGAAGAAATGGAAACAGAAGAAGGATCAAAATAACTCAGTTCATGACCTTCAACAGTTTAAATGCTTTTGAAGCATAGAGGTGTTTTCTCTTCTTCTTCCTCTACTAGTCATCCCCATTCTTAAATACTTGGATAAGTGGAAACCTGAAGGCAGAAGAGGGAGTGAAAATATTAAGAGCCTGTATCGTTAAACAATACAGACAGTAATTAGATGACACCTTAACACTTGCTGTTTACATCTTCAATTTGAAAGGGTAAAGCATGAGTAGATTTCCCTAATGTCATTGACAGAAGATCTTCCTTCAACTACAAAGCAGACATATTGATTAATCCGTGCCATACCATTTATTTATGCTAAGCATCTGATGTTTGTTTCTGAATGTGGCCTTTCAAAATCATGATAAAATTCGAAAAATTGGCATCAGCTACATGGTGGTTTTTTTTTTTTGAAGCCACACACCAGCCAGGAAACTTAGTTTGCTTTGGTCTCTACAATTTGTGGGGCAAACATTGCATATTCAGGGATGACACATAATAGTCTTTAAAATAAATCGGATAATAAATATTATTTTTCCAAAGGGTCAGTTGCAATTTATGGCCAAAGGTGATCAATCTTTTTGCATTTTTATTGCGTTGATTCTGTATTTAAATTGTTATAGGAAAGTAAAGAAAGTGCAATTTGGGATTTTACATGAATATCCTATACCAGGGGTGTCAAACTCATGTCATTATGGTGGCATCACATGATGTATGGGACTTTTTTCCCCTTTGCTAAACTGGGTGTGGGCGTGGCCAGCACATGATGCTTCCGGCCCGCGGTCTGGGAGTTTGACTACACTATACTCTTTTTTTTTAATTGTTCATTCTCCAGCTACAGGTAATGCTTGATGTGCAACCATTCATTTAGTAATGATTCAAAGTTATAATGGCCTATATGATTGGTCCTCACAATTACAACCAATCACAGCATTCCCCACAGTCATATGATCAAAATTTGGGAGCTTGACAATTAGGATGTATTCACAATGGGTGCAACGTCTTTGGGCCATATGATTTCCACTTGTGACTTTCCCAGCCTTCTTCCAACAAACACAGTCAATGGGAGTAGGTGGATTGGTTTAAATGACCACATGATTCACTTAACAACTGCAGTGATACATTTAACAACCATGTAAAACAACCATGGCAAAAAAAATATAAAATTGGCTGCAACTCATTTAACAATCATCTTGTTTAGCAATGCAAATTCTGATCTGAATTGTCATCATACGTCAAGGACTTTCTATAAATCTTGGAACTGTAAAGTATGTTGCAAATACAAAACATGTACAAAGTAAAGAAAAAGGCATGTCCTTAAAAGAATGATTAACACATTATAATTGGGACTTTACCTCTTCCTCATCGCCACTTTCTACCCATGTAATTTATCTTTTCCTCTTAAAGTAACAAATGTAAAGGTATGTAGGACACCTATAAAGTCATAGTTCCTTTAAAATGTTTTGGGGCATTATATACAATATTATTGCTTCTGATCCACTTAATAATTGAATTTCTCTGGCTGAGTTACAAAGGAATGCTTTGAGTTTGAGGGACATTGATTGTGATCACAAATTCTGCCTGCATAGGTAATATGAACAGGGTTTCTCTCTTCACTGGTAGTGGTAAGGAGCAGTAACCTTTCAGATATATTAGATTCCAGCTAATATCAGTCCCATCTGGCTTGGCCAGGAACCAAACATCAAGAGAACTCTTTAAGTCAACAACAAGCTATATTGTCTTTTCAGTTGTAATAAGGAAGCTAATGTAAGTCTCATATGGAATATAAATTCACTAGGTGGCCATAGTGAGCTGCTATTTGGCTAACCTACTGCCCCATAGCATGCCTATATGGTAGGATGATATTCAATTATTGGGGCTGTATCAGGCCTACATCTAATAATCAATGTTTATAAAACCTGTTAAGATTCAGATAGATCCAATCTGCCCATTCTGTTATCCTGAATAAGAATTCAAAGGTTTCCCCATGTGAGGGATTCAGAAGAGGCAGAAATAATAGTTTTCCATGCTAATTATCTTTTAGAACAGTCTCTCGGAGATATGAGTGCTATTTTCTCTGATGGACTTTAGAAATGTAGTAAAGCTGGAACCTTTAAAGTTAAATTGTAAGAACTCCAGTCTGAGTTATGGAGACTGGGGTTTTTCATTGATCATAATCAAAATGTGCACCATCAGAAGTCTTCTTGGAGTAAACATATAAAACATATGAAATGTAAATAGATAACTGTGCGGAATATACTTTAAATACATTTGAACTTTTAAGCCTTCCTCAATAAACATTTAGGTAATATTATTTGGTTATATTTATCACAAGGTATTTTCCCAGGCATAGTTACCTAATGTTGTTTGTGTATTATGAACACCGTGTGTGGAAGAAAGAGAGAGATGGAGATCCTTTGGTTAAAGTTGTGGCACAATGATGACCAGACGTTATTTTAGTGCTTCAAAATAAAGTACCAAAGAGTGAAACATTGGTTTAAGAATATAATGGACTATTTTGGAGGCTTGATTAGATGCAAGACTTGTAGTTTTATTATCAGTTTGTTCAGCAGATAACAGAGCCTTTATCATGGAAAGAGAGCAAAACAGTTTGCCGTCCGTATGTTTTAGACATTTATAACGAATTTCGTTTTCTACATATCCCTTCAGTTTTCCTCAGTGAAATGTTCTGTGAAACTTGAAAGACAGATGGATATCATTTTGCCTGCTGTGTAAAATAAATGAAAACACACAGAGGTCTAGACCTTTGCTTAGGATAAATTTGGCTTAGATAAATAGAACAATGAAACCATACCTGTAGGGGAGCCTGATTTAATAATGCTCAGTTCAGCCGAAATAAACTGAATATTTCTGTGTGCAAAATCTAGTCTATCGCAGAGGAAACATAACACCTGAAGATCTTTACATCCTGTTCTTTCACATATCAATCATGTACACTAGAAACTTTTTACCTACCATCATCAGAAGATGAACAAGTTCTTTTCACACTGTTCGGGTTGAAGAAAGGCAAGAGTTCAGGATCGGTCAAAAATGCTAATGTCAAGGATGGGGCTGCTGGATTTTCTTTCTTTCTTTCTTTCTTTCTTTCTTTCTTTCTTTTATGAAATATTTTATTACACAAAAAAAACAGTTAAAAACTATGAACATAGTAAAGTCGGCTTGACATAACTTTTGGTCAGTATGACATATATAGAATTGTTCATTCATACATATATACATTTGTTCGCTCATATATTACATTTTCCATAATCATTGGTCCTATTTTCATCTCACACGCTCAATACCCTCTCAGCAACTCTTTTTCCAACTTGAGACCTTCCTTTCTGCCCCCACCACTGATAGAATCTATTCCAAATTACATACTATGCCGACTTGTCTTTATTTTTCATCTCTAAGGTTAGCGCATCCATTTCAGCGCATAGTAAAATTTTGTTCATTACTTTGTCTTCACTTGGTATCTGTCTCCTTCCAGTTCTGGGAAAATGTTATCCTTGCCACAGTAATGTGGCTGGTGGATTTTCATGGTGAACTAAGTGAAGAAACAGACAGACAGGGATTCCTTTATTGCTGAGTGACATGCTGAAAGTGGAATAAGATGGAGAGGAGCTGGATGAAGTGGACAGGATTATGCGGCGGCAGAGCTTCACCACATGTTTGTTGGACCCGTGTCCCTCCTGGCTGACCTATGCTGCCAGGGAAGCCACCTGCGGTTGGCTCTGGGCAGTTGTCAACGCTTCATTGAGGGAGGGCGTTTTTCCCTCCGCCTTGAAGGAGGCGGTGGTGAGACCCCTCCTGAAGAAGCCTGCCCTGGACCCAACCGTGTTAGACAACTTTTGTCCGGTCTCCAGCCTTCGTTTTTTGGCGAAGGTTGTTGAGAGCTCAGCAGGTTCCGCTCTTCCTGGATGAAGCGGACTACCTGGATCCGTATCAATCGGGCTTCCGACCCGGCTACAGCACGGAGACGACATTGGTCGCGCTGATGGATGATCTCTGGAGGGCCCGGGACAGGGGTTTTTCCTCTGTCCTGGTCCTATTGGACCTCTCAGCGGCCTTCGATACCATCGACCATGGTATCCTTTTGCATCGCCTCGGGGGGTTGGGAGTGGGGGGCACTGTTCTTCAGTGGTTCTCCTCCTACCTCTCGGGCGTCGAATCGGTGTTGGTGGGAGGGATTGGGTTGGCCCCAAGGGTACTCTCTTGTGGGGTCCCTCAGGGGTCGGTCCTTTCCCCTCTCTTATTCAACATCTACATGAAGCCGCTGGGTGAGATCATCCGTGGTTTTGGGGTGAGATTCCATCAGTACGCTGACGATACTCAGCTGTACATTTCCACCCCAAACCAGATCAGCGATGCCCTCTCCCTGATGTCCCGGTGTTTGGATGCGGTACGGATCTGGATGAGTGGGAACATGACTCAACCCGCCAAGACTGAGTGGCTGTGCATATCGGCGTCTCGGCCCAGTCAAGATTGTCCATCTTTGGCCATAGGGTGTTGCCCCCTGTGAATAGGGCGCGGAATCTGGGGGTCCTCCTGGATGTACGGCTCCGGTTGGAGGAGCAGGTGGGGGCCGTCGCCAGGGGGGCCTTTGCCCAGCTCCGCCTTGTTTGACAACTTCGCCCTTTTCTGGACTGAGATGCCCTGCACACAGTTACTCATGCCCTTGTCATCTCTAGACTCGACTACTGCAACGCTCTCTATTTAGGACTGCCCTTGCATACCATCCGAAGATTGCAGCTGGTGCAGAATGCGGCCGCGCGGGTGGTGATGGGAGTTACCCAGTTCTCCCATGTTACCCCCCTCCTGCGCAGCCTGCATTGGCTACCGGTTGCGCTCCGGGTGAGATTCAAGGTTTTAGTTTTGACATACAAAGTCCTACATGACATGGGTCCTCAATATTTGAGGGAGCGTCTTCTTCCAATATCAACTGCCGGCCGCCCTGTGCGAGCTCATAGGCAAGGACTCCTCGGGGTCCCGTCGGCGGGTCAATGCCGGCTGGTGATTCCCCGACGACGAGCCTTTTCTGTTGCGGCCCCTGACCTCTGGAATCAACTGCCTTTGAAGCTCCGTCTGGCCCCTGATCTCCGCATCTTCCGCTGTGAGTTAAAGACCTGGTTATTTGACCAACCCGGGCTGTGACCCCTCCCTGGGGGAGGGATGGTTTTTTAATGTTTACTGTTGCATTGTTTTAATATTTGGGCTTGTAATTTGGTTTAATGGTCTTTTAAATATTTATTGTTCTGTATTTTAGCTGTGAGCTGCCCCGAGTCTTCGGAGATGGGGTGGCATACAAGTTCAAATATAAATAAATAAATAAATACAAGCAGCCCTTGACTTATGATAACAATTGCGATCAGTACTTCCATTGCTAAGCAAGGCAATTGTTAAGTGAGCCGTGCCATTTTTTAACTATATTTTTTATTAAGCAAATCAGTGAAGTTCTTAAGTGAATCATGGTCATTAAGCAATTCTGGCTTCTCCTATTGACATTGCTTGTCAGAAACTAGTGGAAAGGTGATCACATCACCCTAGGACACTGCAATTGTCATAAATACAGGCCAGTTGCCAAGTACCCAAATTTTGATCACGTGACGATGGAGATGCTGCAACAGTTGTAAATGTGAAGGCTGGTTGTAAGTAACTTTTTTCGTGCTGTTATAACTTCGAAGAATTGCTAAATGGAATGGTTGTAAATTGTGGACTACCTAGAATAATAGAATCTTTAAAGTCTCTTGATTATCATCAGAAAGACATTGAAGGCTCCTGATTCTCAAACCCTCCACAAGGTCCCCTCTACATTCTTGTACAGATACGTCAGTGTGATCTGAAAGCTTAAAGGAGGGGTTCCCAGTCTTTTAAAGAAAGGGTTCCCAATCTTGGCAACCTTAAGATGGGTGGACTTCAACTCCCAGAATTCACCAGGTTCCTGCTGGTGAATTCTGGGA
Source organism: Naja naja (assembly GCA_009733165.1). Taxonomy (NCBI): domain Eukaryota; kingdom Metazoa; phylum Chordata; class Lepidosauria; order Squamata; family Elapidae; genus Naja; species Naja naja. The sequence goes on along the minus strand of CM019155.1, from coordinate 14,647,234 downwards.
ACTGGCTGGTGAATTCTGGGAGTCCACCTGTCTTAAGGTTGCCAAGATTGGGGACCCCTATTCTAAAATATAAGGGGACACAGTGGCTCAGTGAAGCTGAGCTTGTCGATCAGAAAGGTCGGCAGTTTGGCGGTTCGAATCTCTAGCGCTGTGTAATGGAGTGAGCTTCCGTTACTTGTTCCAGCTCCTGCCAACCTAGCAGTTCAAAAGCATATAAAAATGCAAGTAGAAAAATAGGGACCACTTCGGTTGGGAAGGTAACAGTGTTTAAATCGGTGTTTAGTCATGCCTGCCACATGACCACGGAGACATCTTCAGACAGTGCTGGCTCTTCGGCTTTGTAATGGAGATGAGCAGTAGAGCCAGAAATGACTAGTACGTATGCGCGAGGGGAATCTTTACCTTTATTCTAAAATAAAGGAAGAGCTGCAACCAATTTGAATGTGGTGTCTGCACTATCCAAATTTTACAGACATATTTTGAAAATATTTTGTTGACTGTTTCAAAACAGATAGGTCCATCAAGCCTGCCTTTGTTCTGGCTTTGAAGAAAGCTTTTGTTCATACGATGGCATTCTCTGGGATGTGTCTGTGTGTCAAAATCTCTTAAAGGGCAAGACAGCCCATTAAAAAAAGTGAAAAATAAATAAACAAATCTGCAGTGTAATCTCACCCCATTTGCACATGCAGGGCTGGCTAAGTGACTTCACACTGCATCATGCAAGTTAACTGCGTCCCATGGAAGCTGCCGCCTCTGCATTGGATTTCAATTTCAATTTTCTGGAATCATTTTCTATTTAGACAATGGGAGGTTTGCCTAATTATTTTCTCCATTTGTTCCTCCTTCTTTAAAGGCCACTTTGGATTGCATTAGTCATCTAGATCAATGCCTTCTTGCAAATATTTTAAATTGCAGCTTGAATCAGGCTCGCTTTGCTGACCTTTCAAGTTAGAACCACTCGACCAGGAGTAAGTTGCCTACAGTAATCCCTAAAGTTGCCACTCTGAAAGTGGAATAAGATGGAGAGGAGCTGCACTAACATAGCAAGCCTTGTATACAAGCTGATTTGTTTAATAATGAGAAATAAGGACGTTGCAGGAGAGAAATTATTTTGCCTCATTTATTTAGACCCGCCATCTCCCAAGGCTTTGTAGAATGCTGACTGAAGGGCATGTAGAAACGGCTCAGCAGAAACTGCCTGGATCTATTGTAGTTTTGTCTTTAGAAAATATATACTGAAAATATAAAAGGACTGGAGAAACTACTATCTTCCCAGTAGGTAGTCTAGTAAAACAAAGTCCTACAAACTTCTTATGACTACCACCATGAGACAAAAAAAGCCCTCTAGATGCATAATTCATGTTCTATAATTTTCTCTGCCTCAAAATTATACTTCCATGACTGGCCTGATCTTTGCTTCTCTTAAACGCAGTCTTCTCTGCTCAGAAATATTGCATGTATTTGGGTTTGGGCAAATCGCCACTATAGTTTCCTAAATCTGTGGGGAGAACAGAGACAACATGCAATTAGTATTTCATTTTCTGGTTCTAAAGTCTTCTGTATTGCATAAAAAAGTATCTGGAAGTTGGTTAAGGACAACAGTGTGCTAAAATCAGCTTGTATCAGCTGAAAAGAACCCATTGGTAAATTTTTTGGAATTTTGCGAGCTGGTTGAGAGCAGAGCTGGGACATGTACTTAGTGCACTGATCAGCTGTTAACCAGCAGAGTGATGGCAATGGAGTCCATGCAGTATGTTGCATAACATTTACCAGTACATCACTGCTAAAGGGGAACATTTAGTAGTTTACAGGCTACTGTAGCATCTAGAACGTAAGAAATGTTGAACATTAGTTGCACAAGGAATGAGCTTCCTATACTCTTTATCTGTGGTTATTTCATTCTGTCTAAAGTTTAGATTAAAAAATGTATACAAAGGCCGTGTCAAACGGTTCCAAGACACATCTTTCCAGCAATGATCATATTAAAACCAGGATCAAAGTATTGTTGTTTTTAGTTCCCAAGATTTAGAGTTAAGTTTTCTATCACTTAGGCTGATATCTTGTGTCCAATGCAATTTTACCGGACAATGTGGATAAGTAACTAGAGAACACTGAAGATGAAACAAGTAAGATTACAATTTGAAATTAATTAAGCACATCCTTGAAATCTGAGAAGAGGAATAAAGTTGGACCTGTCTCCAAAGACTACATGAACAAGACCATGTAGCTTTTTTGGTAACAGCATAAAATGGTTTGCTGTTATATTCTAGGATTTAATTTTGTCTTTCCCAGACTTGTCTACAAAACTGTATTTTCTTGGTAGTTCATTATCCAAAAACTAACCGCAGATCAAAACCTGGTTAACATTTTGAAATAATCATTCTGTCATCTAGGTGCTGTCCCTTGCTAAAGAGTTGACTTTCCTATAGAAAGACCATAGTTATGAAGGATTAAATGTTCCTTCACTTCAAACAAATTCTTGTTTGCTCTCTATTTTTTTTTTCTTGCAAAAAATTTTTTCTTCAGGGTTTTATTATCTGTATGTTTCTCAAAAGCATGATTTCTTTCTCGGTTGTTTTCTCTGAGATATTCCACCTTTCTTTTATGGGGTAAAATCTACAGGTCTTGATGAAATGGCAATTACTTTCTTAAATAGTATAAAGCTAACTTTTTGCTTGTGATGCTTCTGAAATATTTTTATATTGTCACTTTTCTGTAGTTGAATTCTATTTTTCAAAAGAATTCAGATATGGATATAGAACTTCTTCTTTGTCTTACAATTACTCCTTGCTTAATATCTGGTTGCTTCGTGACCACTAAAAATTATAAGCAGCTCCCCAAAAGCTAGTTATAATCTTTTTTTTTATAGTTATAATCTGATTTTGAAGCTTTAATGGGCACACACACATACACAAACACACACACGGTCACCTGGTAATATTTTGGGTGCCTGGCAACTGTCTCACATTTGTGGCTATTTACAGCAGTTATAACTGCAATTTTGGGCTTTTTTTGCCACATGTTGCCATTTACTTCTGGTTTCCATAAAAAAAACATCCATTGGATAAAATGGATTCATATAGTGATCATAGCATTTTATTTATGAATGTTAATATATTTGTTTAACAATAAATAAATCCTGCAAAAATGTTCATAAAAACTAGGCCTGGTCAAATGGTGATCCACAACAATCACAAAGGCTTTTGATCAAAATTTCAGTCATAAGTTGAGGACCACCTATACTGCATGTCCAGACAACCCAGGATCACATTATGAGATTCTCTAGATTATACAACCACCAAATAATTACAAATTTGGCTGGGAATCCCAGTGTGAAATCTCCAGTTCTTGTGGCTGTCTATTTTTAACATCTGGAATATATAGAGAATAATAATATCATGAAATAGTCTTCAATATGGAGATATATTTCTCTTCTAGTACTCTGTAAAAAGACAGTCTTTGAACCAACTCATGACGATTGTTTTTAAGAGGAACTTCGTAATCTAATTTTATCTATCTTCGCAAATAAGCTTGCCCATCACAAAATACATTATTTGAAATTATTGAAGGGCTAAAAAAAACCTTCTAACAAGAAACAGTGTCCAGAAATGTGAAGGAGTGGAAGAGCCAGTCAGAGGGTTGAAAAGAGGGATCAGCCTAGAATCACTATGTAGCCACAAATGAATTAAGTCCCAACACACTTGATTGCTATTAAATCTTATCTACCTCTAACCAGGTGCTGACCATTAGTTGAGAAAATTTCTGTGCATAGGCTTTTAGCAATAAATCAGTTAAATTGAACCTTCATGTGTAAACTTGGGTTTTTTTGCACCTGACAGAGCTGGTTCCAATGTCTTGTCTGGGCTTTGGAAGTAGATATTTATATCTTTTTCTTTTACAATTGGATTTGGAACAGCATACATCCTAAATATATAAAAATAAATTGAAAAGGAAGCGCTATTTCTTGTTAAAGAAAGGTTTGATTACCTCTTGCTCAGAATAATTGTCATGCATTTTCCCCATTATAATGTCTTTTTATAAACTTGCCCTGTAATGTAGATTAAGGTATAAATTCCATTTTGGCTGCCTCAATGCATATTCATTGAGTTGAAAGCCCAGGCAATTATTCTGATCATTTTGCTGCCAGATGGAATGAGTTGTAGGCTTTGACAGACACTTGATTTGACAGAATAATCCCTAAGAAATTTTCTGGATTATTTTTTTTTCCAAACACATTTTCCCCCACCTCAATTTGGAAGAAATGAGGTTGTATGACAGAGTGAGAATGCAAGCAGATTTGAAATAATTTCATTACTTCTTTTATACCAGTTTGCTTTTTTGTTTAAGTTACCTTTCTGTTCCTTTATGCTCATAAAGATTTAGAATCAACTCATAGTTTGGGAAAATTGTCATCTCTCCTAGGGTAAGCAATGAAGTACAGAGGTAAACACTGCATAAACAATCAAGAAAAAAATTATATTAATAGGATACAGCCGATTCCAGAGGGGTATCATATCACATTATTTCTCCCTAAACAGCAGGAGAAACAGAAGGAATGTTATGCTTCCACACCTGTTATATCATGTTAGTTTGATAGTGTTTGAATAGGTAGAGATGAATATGCATTGTGAGTCCCAGTAAAGCAGCAGTTTGGAAAATACATGTTTTCCCTGTTTGAACATATCAAGTAGACTTTTCTAATCTAAGGCTATCCAAATGTGTTATCCTATTTCAAAATTTTCAGCTTAAATTTCCAAGAGTTTAAATCCAATTCATCTGGAAGCATCTGGAAAAAGGAAGACGCACTTATATATTCTTCTTCTAATACTCCTAATAAACTAGGAGATGTTATAACTGGGAGGGTCACCCTAACCATATTTTGCATAGCGTTTTGCAAAATGGAAAATAGAAACATGCTGCATTAAAATAGTTCTTATATTCTGCCAGTCTGATGAAATCTTTTAAATTTGTTTGCAAAAATCTCCCCAGATTCTTCGTCTCTTTCAAGGTTGTACAGATAGTCCTTGATTTATACCACAATAGGGGCCATAATTTCAGTTGTAAGTCGTTGCAGTCATAAATTGAGGCATCCATATGACCGGATCTGATTTTTCAATCATGTTTACAGCAGTTATTCAGCAAATTATTCCAGAAACCAGGAAAAAATTCAGTTGCAGATGTAGGCCAGTTGTTATGGGCCTAAAATTCAGTTATATGACTGGGGAAGCACTTACAATGACTGGAAGTACTTAATGGAATATAGAACACTATTCTGGGTTTGTCATAACTTTAAACCAAGGGTCTTCAAATTTGGCAAGTTTAAGACTTGTGGATTTCAACTCCCAGAATTCCTCCTCCAGTCATGTTAGCTCAGGAATTCTGGGAGTTGAAGTCCACAAGTCTTAAAGTGTCAAGTTTGAAGACCCCTGCTTTTAAACGATCATTAAATCACCAGTCATAAGATGAGGATTGCCTGGTATATGGTCTTTGGAAGATTGTATTCCTCTGTAGTTCCAAGAAGGCTAGTTTTAAGACTTTTGTGCTGATTTTAAGTAGCTTGATTATAGAAATTCTCAGAAAGTTAAGAGCAACTGTTTTCTACATAAAATTACTATAAAACTAGCAATAGCAATTACACTTATATCCCTAAGTGGTGTATAAAGTCAGCTTATTGCCCCCAACAATTTGGAACCCCATTTTACCCACCTCGAAGGATGGAAGGCTGAGTCAATCTTGACCCTGGTAAGATTTGAACTGCCAAATTGCAGGCAGCTGGGAGTCAGCAAAACTAGACTGCAGTACTGCACTCTAACCACTGTGGCATTGACACTATTGTTTCAAAACAGTTCCACATGAGTCATATTTTGCCTGGAAACATTGAGCAGTGTTGCATAGGCTTTCAGAGAGATTTTTCAAAACAAATGCCCAATGTTATTTCCTGACTTAGAAATTTTTATTTATTACACATTAAAAATGTAGAATTTTCGTTACTTTGCATTACATTGCAGTTAAGTAATTGCCGAGGCACCTAATTTAGAATGTTAAGGTTTTTATAAATCCATCTTTCTTTAATAAACAAATACATTCATTAAATGCAATAACATCTGCCTTAAAGTATTAAAAATAAATATATTTCAAAGAAAATATAAATCTGGTATTGTTATTTTTAAATATTGTATTATTTTCCTGTTACTCTCATGGCTACCAGGGACTCAAATCTTCACTACATAAAATATTTTCATATAATAAATTGTTGTTTTGACTGATGGATTTAAGTATTTATGGTCTGCAGCCTTGTTCACTGTAACATCAGACAAAATTTCAAAATATTATATGAGAGGTCAGGATGCATTCTCTAGTTTTACCAAATTAAGTGATTTCAGATTGGATTTTTTTTTCAACCTATACTCCTCATTCTTGATTGGGGTTCTTTGCTTCCTTTGATTAATGTCTTTCTGCAAGGACACTCATGGTGGTAGTTCAGTGTATAAAATAATGCAGAAAGAGAAGAAACAAGAAATGAAACATGTGGGAATCTCCTAGCTGGACTACCACAGTTCATTGTATGCCTTTGGAATCAAGGTTTAAAATAGGGATGTCAGATCTGGGCTGCAAAACTCCAGATGATCCCTAGGGGACAAACACAGGACTCTTAATTACTTTGTGCCACCTGGAAGTAATCTGGAATATTGCAAGTCAATTTTGATATCCTTACTCAAGGCACTGCTCATTCATATTGGATATGGTAGAGTCCTGGCAGCAGCTTCAGAGGTGGCATTCAGCAGGTTCTGACCAGTTCTGGAGAACTGGTAGCAGAAATTTTGAGTAGTTCAGAGAACTGGTAAATACCACCTCTGACTGACCCCACCCCCATCTATTCTCTGCCTCCTGAGTCCAGCTGATCAGCTGGATCTTCTTTTGTTGCCCTGCACAATAGAACAGAGCTGGAAAGCAGGTTAGTTGGGTGGGGAGGGAATGGGATTTTGCATTAATCTTGCCAATTTTGGCTTCTTCTGCTACTGTTGGTTACTATTGAGACTTGGAGCAGCTTCACAGTTTATTTGGGCTTATCAGAAAGGCACACTTAAAATTCAAGCCCACTTTGAAAGACTAAGAGAAAAAGGGAAAGTATTTTAGAAAAAAATAATGAATAATATAAAACTTCCCAATAATGAGTATTATTTTACCTCCATGGGAAGTTTTATATTGTTCATTAATTTTTTCTAAAATACTTTTCCTACTATGTCAAAATTGGCAAGATTCTTTTATACGGTTATCCTGGTATACCAAGGGAAAAAAAACCCACAAATAACTTTAACACCCCAATCTGTGAAACCACCCCAATTATTTGGATGGTCTTAGAATTATAAGTTTAGCATATCTGAGGGCTACAAGATGGCTAAGCCTGTTGGCCCAGCATAAGAACTAATCCACTACTGTTTATAGTTGGGTCTCTATGGCTTTGTCAAAATAATATGATTTTACATTCCCATTGTAACATTATATATCATTGCAGCCTCTCAATTATTGAAAGAGAGATAGATGCAGAGCTAAAATCATCGTTTAAGTTTGGAAATGAGATGTGGGTGAAAATGGAAGTCCTATTTTCTGTTGGAGATGAAAAATACTTTTAAATACTGTAACTTGTGCCTAATTATTATAAACATCTGCATGAATTTCAGTAATAAGATGAAGTTCGCTACATAATACCTGCCATGACTTTCATTGAAGAAATCAATTAAGGCTTTATTCTTTGCTTTGAAAAGAGCCAGATCAATGTACTTCTTAATACCAATATCTGACTGTAGAATTTGACTTGTATGTTTTGTTTTGTTTTAATTACCTGCCATCAGGAATAACCAGTTTGTAATGAAAATCCGTGATAACCTTTTCTTCTTTTATATCAGTGTTGTTTTTTGCATGCATATGTTAACTCTGCGGTCTCTACTTCTCCTGCTTTATCTCCTATTTTTGAGCAGCTTCCCTTTTTTAAACATGTGTCTGTTATCTTGCCTTTTAGGCCGTGATGATATGTTAATTGATTAATTAGCAATCTGAAGTATGGGCTTTCCCCTTCGGTCACACAAGCAATTTATAATGTTGGCAGTAAAATGGAGATTTAGCCCAGTAATTAATTACTTCATATCTTGCCATTCTTTGACAAGGTCTCTCCTTTCTCATTTTTGATTTAGTTATTTTAAGACCTATTCCAAGGTTTCTCAACCTTAGCAATTTTAAGACGTGGAGATTTAAACTCCCAGAATACCCCAGCCATACCAGATGAAGTCTACACATCTTAAAATTGCTAAGGCTGAGAAACCCTGGCCTGTTCCATTTTTTCAAGAATTTTATTAAAATTACTATTATATAGCATTCAGATAAAAAAAGATGATAGAAAACGGGGAAAGGAAAAAAGGGGGAGAAGAAATATGTAAGTACGGGGAAAAGAAAAGCACTGATTTTAAACTTTTTTAGCACAGTAAAATAGAGAATATACAGGTTCCATGGTGACAAATATACAAGATCCATGGTGGTGCAGTGGTTAGGGTGCAGTATTGCAGGCTAATTCTGCCAACTGGCAAGCAGTTTGATTCTGTCCAAGGTTGGTAAAATGAGGGCCCAGATTGTTGGGGGTAATTTGCCAACTCTGTAAACTGCTTAGACAGGGCTGTAAAGCATTATGAAGTGGTATATAAGACTAAGTGTGATTGCTATTGCTGTTCAGCATTTTATTTTATCAACTTAGAAAGGACCAGCCATTTCTATAACAACAAACTATATTAATCAGCAAACATTCTTTTTATTTTTCTGTCTCCAGCACAAACTCCAGAAGTGGTTTTCAAGTGGAAACAAAACTGGGATATCTTATTTTCTCTAATTAAAACATCCAGCTTTGCCATTCCTGCTTGCTCTGTTACTTATTCCATCCCTTCTGTTGTAAGGATTGATGTGTCTTTCCATTTCTGTGCTTATAGAATTATCATGGCAAGATACCCTGGATAATTCCAGGTAGCCTTGATAGGGATTAAGAATTGTAGAGCTGGAAGGCACCAGAAGAAACATCTAATCCAACACTCTGTGGTTTTCAGGAAAATCAGTTAAACCATCTATGAGATGTGACTGTCCAGACTCTTGAAAATCTCCAGAGATGGAGAATTTGTAACATCTGTAAGCAATCTTACTGTCAGGATATGGTATGATATCCAGTCCTACTGTGGCTTGAATCACTGGATGATATGAGCATTGTAATATCTAGGAAAAAAATTGAGCAACTATCTCTTTTGTCAGCTAAATATCGCATAGGGTTTAGTTTGCAGCAAATTGCAAACTAAATTTACAAATCAAATGGTCAGAGGGATCATTAATGGACATTATGTCCAACCTGTTTTTCAGTGTAGGAATCCAATTAAAAATAATAATAAAATACGGGAAGCATAAATTCTTCCCAGAAAGTCATACATATTATGTTTTGCTATATTTATTTGGTTGTTTGGCTCTGGATCCTAAATAAAAGTTTTCCAGAATTCTAAAACTACCCCAAAATCTTATTTTCTGCATTTCCCACATGCTGCTGCATGGCCTTGTCATTGCTTAACAGAAAGTTCTGTTCTCTGAAACCCAGATCTGCCACTCAGCTATCCATCATTTCACTTTTCAAGAGTGCCTACTGGTCTTAACCATTGGGATGTTAGTGCTAGTGTTAAAATATACCTAACGTTTCCCCTGGTTGAAAATGTGACAGCTAGGGCTGGTAACTGGTATAAGCAATAGAAATTACAGTGACTTACTAAACATGATTTAAAATGTTTGCATTGACTTTTAAGCCTTTAATGTCTTAGGATCTGATCCTGTGAAGGATTGTCTTACCCATTACAAACCTCTCTGTGGTGCAGATCCTGTCTTTTTCATGCATTGCTCCTACCTGTGAAATGTAATCCCTCTGGATCTATGAATCCATTCTCATCTTTTAGAAAACATCCATCTCTTTCCAGTGTTTTAATTGTTAATTGATCTTCATGATGGTTTTATGTTCTTAACTTTTTTTCTCTTATTAATTGCCTTGGGGACTATTCCAGGGGAATAATTGAATAGCATACCGCATTTTCTAATGCTGATGATAGTCTAATACCCTCCCATCAGAGTCAAATTCCCAAGCCCCTTTTGTTTGAAAGGTTAACGGGCTTAAAATGTGTTGCACATATATGAGCCAGTCAGATTACAATGCTTCATTTAAAAAAACAAACTAAAGCAGGCAGTAACTAGAACACAATAAATGTTTTGCAATTCGTTCAGGAACAAACAAGAATAAATCCAATCTGTATTTCCTTATTCCTTTTTATCATACTTCAGCTCACTCTGTCCACCTCTGACTAGTAAGATTTATCTATCAAGGAAGAACTGTTTCTCACCAAATGTCCCATAATTTACTTAGCAATTACAGTTTACTCACTAAGAAAAGCAAAAACACTTATGGGTTTGTCAGTACAAGGAGTGAGAGTTTTTGATAGCGTGTGGTGTTTCAAAAAGGGAAGACATAAATTTCCAAAATTTAAGCCATTCACTTTCCAAGTATGACTGTTTGGAAATTAGACTCATAAAATCATGAGGCGATAAAGGATCTTGGAGGACTGTTCATCCAGGGGTGTCAAACTTAAGGCCTGTGGGCCAGATCCAGACCATGGGATACTTAGATCTGGCCTGTGGGGCTGCCCCGGAAACAGTAAAGGACCCACAGTGCCTTTGCCAGTGAAAACGGAGCTGGGGAGGGCATTTGGCCCTCCCAAGCACCGTTTTCATTGGCAGAGGGTTCTAGAAGGCCATTGCGGCCAAAAATGAAGCTTGGGAGCCTGTTTTCACTGGCAGAGTGCTTAGGCCACTACAGGCGCCCCTGACATGAGTGAAGTCGAGCTGGCCATGCCCACCCTAGCTATACCCACCGAGGCCTCCCAAGGTCAAACACAATCATGATGCGGCCCTCAATGAAATCAAGGTTTAAACCCCTGTTCTAGTCTAACCTTTTGCCCAAGGAATGAGCCCTTAAACCATCCCAGACAAAGGGTTGTCCAATCTTTTCTTTAAAACCTCCAACGATGGTTCACCCACAACTCTGGGAGGCAAGCTGTTCCATTGATTAATCTTCCTAATGATTAATTCCTCCTTATTTCCTTATCTCCCTCGAATAAATTCTTCCCATTGCTTCTTTGTTTTGTCTTCAGGTAAATGCAAAATTCTTCTTTAAGGCAGCCCTTCAAATATTGGAAGACAGCTATCCTGTCATCCACCTGAGGTTTCTCTTCATTAGGCTAAACATACACCGTTCCCATTCTGCTTTTTAGCTTCTAAACCTCATTTTGTTGCTCTTCTCTATCTAGAGCTGTGGCATCTTTTTTGTGCCACGCGTCAACTTCATGAAAGGACACTCACAAGTCTGGTTCTTTTGTTGTGCGATTGCATTATTGGTCTCTGGAATTTGTTGCTTGCATTCTGCTTGTAGAGAAAGCTTCCCAAATTTCTCTCAATTCTCATCAATTTAATGGAACTGAATTTGCTTTTGAGATTTCATTCAAAGGAGACGGACATTTTAGTGATGGAATGGGACAATGAGTAGTTCGGCATGGACAGCACCACTAAATTGCCTCTGCCAACTCATCTCCACCAAACTGTTATAGGACAACTCAACACAACCCATTTGCTGTGAGAACAACTTACTACAGGCAGCCAGAGGAAGAGCCAGCCAGCCAGGCAAATGGGTGAGCAAAGCACAGGGTGGCAGCAGCAGCCCAGGGCTTCCCATTTTCGCACACACCTTACATGTCAAGCACTGTTCATATTTAATAACAATAGCACTTTGCCACTGTGCCAAATTCACTCACTTGCTCTTGGTCTTATGTAGCATTGAGGTGGCCAAATGCCATGTCTTTTCTCAAGCAGACTGGTGCACTTGTTTAAGTGACTGTATCATTTAACAGCTGATAGTTATAGCAATAATGGAAAATTAACTTTGTGACCAATCCTTGCATTTATAAATTTTGTGGGTTTGTAAAGCAAAAGAAAGCTGAAGTCAGATCACAAGCAGAGTCCCAGTTTCACTTAGTGACCAAGTTGCTGATCCCAATTCTGATTGCTAAATGAGAACTATTGTAATTTCCGGCTTCTTTGGCTTCTGTCTTCTCCTCATTCAATCCCAAATGAAACACAACAAATATCCTGCGGGCTCTTTCTAGAACAAGAAGTATAGGCAGCTAGGGAATCCACAGAGTGATGGGAAAACGTATCACAAAGAACATCCACTCCCTAGTAATTGCATTCAAAACCACCTCCACAATAAAACAAAAACACCAAGAAAACATTTGAAGTAAATGTTCAAGCCTTCTGTGAATGCGGAAGAGAACTAGAAACATCTTGTACTGAGGAAGAAAACCAGAGAAATGAAAAACATTATTTTGGTACAATATTGCTTTGCTAAAAGTCTGTTGATCTTCCCCTTTTCTCCTGTTGAAAAAGTTGGCCTTTGGGAAGAAGAAGTCAGTTGGAGTTCATTAGCCCTTAACTCCTAATTGTAAAGTTAGAAGGACCAGTTATTCCCCATACACACGCCAGGGCTTGGTAGGCAGTTCGTATATTTGGCTCATCCTTCCAGCATTTCCAAGGTGGTTTGTAGCCTTTTCCAGAAAACTTGTTGAAAAGATATTTTCACACTTCCTACTGGCTTTGCAACTCTCTGGGCTCCTTGTTATTGTAACTGGATCATATAGTAAATCCAACTTGTGAAAAGTGATTCTGCTCTGAAGTTCAATGTAAAATCAAAACAAGGTTGGGGTTTTCATTCTGTATTTTGAACACTTCAAATTTTGCACTTCAAATTTTTTGTTATTTAAAATTTAAAAAATTTAAAAAAATTTAAAAAGGGGAAAAGATCAAGCACATTTAAGGAGAAGCTGCTATCTCCTCCGAGTAATTTTTAGAAACTTCTATTATCTCTATATATAAAAGCCAAGTATCACTCATTCATCACAAAATCTCCAGAACTGTAAAGCCTACAAACTTGAAATTTGACACGTATGTTCCTCTTGGCTTCTAGGTTCTCACTAAGAAAGGGTTTTTTGAAATGATCATCAGATCATTAGTATTTCTTATACAGTAATTAACACACTCTGGTGCTAAGGAGTTTCACTCCCTCACCTCACCTGAAAAGAACTCTTCCAACTGCCTGTTGCCTCACATTCCGTTACCTCCATTCAAACTGGCAGACGTTCCACTCCTTCACTCAGGAGGGGTCTGGGACTCCTTACAGTACTAAGTGTCAGCACCTCACCAAACTGTCTACATCTTCCACCTATGGAACTGCTTCCAGACTTAAGGCGGTGAGAGCGATGTTCCCTTGTGTGTTTCAATCACCGACTACTATTGAGCCAACAGATTGTGAACCAGATTTCTCCTGCATAGCCCAATCACATAGTGTCATCGCGAAACATGGGTATCCAGCTAGTAATATTAGAAAACAACTTGTGCCTTCTAATGATGCCCGGCTGCCCCATCCTGTATTGAGAATATAACTGATGTAGTAATCCCAATGCATGTGAAAGATGATAATTTGGAAGAGAAAAAACATAGAACTATGACATTTTCTGGAGAGAGACTACATTCCCAGAGCATGAAAAATTATCTTCATTTCATAACTGGGAAGAACAATAAGCCAAGTTATAACAAATATGAATATTTGCAAGCTAAGTATAGAGGATGTTTGAAATAGAAATAACTGGCAAAGAATAGAATTTATTGTATCTTCTGGAAATTGTCCAGGGCTGTATATGTAATCACACTGATTGAAACAAATTAAAGATGTTCAGTCATCAGAATAGCAGATATTTAGCCATCAACTAGACATGTGCACATAGAAGATTGCTGCACACATTATGTTACAACTGAACAAACCACACTATGACTTAATGTGAGACATGAATCCATCTAGTGTGGTTTTCAGACTGTGTGCCATGATTTGGCAGGACATTTAAATCTAAGCAGAATGTTCACCCAAGTGAAGACTATCTGATTAGATTAGTGAGTCTTCCTTGAGCCTTCAAGCAGGAAACTTCTCATCATTTACACTTATATTTATCTGAAAATGCCACAGATTAACCTTTGGTCCTTTTCTAGTCACCTCCTTGATGGATTAACGGCTCTACCAACCATCTTCCAGACATTGATAAAATTGGAAATTGCTACCCTAAATATTTTACACTATGAAGACAAGTAGGGAATCTGGATCAGTCATTGGGACCAGAGGTTTAGTCTTCTGAAGTTTTGGACTTGTGCTGGAGCCCATCCTTGATGGGCTGCAGCACAAGTCCAAAAGTTCAGAAGACAAAACCTCTGTTCCCTGTTACTGATCCAGATTGAATCCTGCAACATTATCCTGAGACATGAATATTTGTCTTCATTCACAAGTAGGGAAGGTTATCAGAATGTTATGCAAGATACCAAAACATAAAATAAAGCATAAGCCATGGTGGTGTAGTGGTTAGAATGCAGTACAAGGCTACTTCTGCTGATTGCTGGCTGCCTGTAATTTGGCAGTTTGAATCTCACCAGGTTCAAGGTTGACTCAGCCTTCCACCCTTCTGAGGTCGGTAAATTGAGGACCCAGATTGTTGGGGGCTATAGGCTGACTCTGTAAACTGTTTAGAGAGGGTATGCTGTGAAGCGGTATATAAGTCTAAATGCTATTGCTATTTTGAGAATTAAAAATCTGCTGTTACAAGTCTTTCATGTTGATTTCTTCTTGCCAGAAATAATCATTTAAAGAGAAATAATAAAACAATATTCATGTGAAGCCACAATATTTATAGGGACAAAGTTCTCACTGTTCTGAAATGAAATTGATTGCATTGTTTATTTCATATTTTTAAAAAATATAAATGAAGCAAAATCATGCAAACACAAACATCTTTTTAAAAACGTTATTGCAGATAAATACACTCAGGATGCGTTAAGAAATATTGACCTTTTCTTTAAACTTGCAGTAGAGATAGTCCTCTTCTTAGGAACACAATTGGGACAAGAATTTATGTTGCTAGGGAGGTGGTTGTTAAGTAATTTGCACCTGATTTTATGACCTTTTTGCCAGGGTTGTTAAGCGAATTATTGCAATACTTAAGTGACTTCCCCAGTTGATTTTGCTTGTTAAAAGCTGACTGAGAAGATTACAGTTAATGAAGACCTGACCTCACAGTGTTTCCACTGTTGCAAATACATGCTGGTTACTAAGTACCTAGACTTTCATCTCACAGGATTATGGTGATGCTGCAACAGTCATAAGTGCAAGGACTTGTAATAAGTCACTTTTCTCAGTACCATTACAACTTCAAACTGGCTGTTTTTACAATCTGGGCTATGCTGACTCCTTGGGTTTTCTTGATTTTAATTTTGGGAGTTTTAATGTTAATTCGGCTTAGTTTGTTTAATATGGTTTTTAGGTAATTATTGTTGTATTTCCTTTTAATCTGTAGAGCCCGAGTCCTTCGGGAGAGGGGGCGGCATATAAGTCGAATAAATAAATAAATAAATAAATAAATAAATAAATAAACAAACTAAATGAATGAGGACCACTTTGTTGGAAGAAATATCCACCTGGTTCAGTTCCAAGTGGGGAGAAAGACACTGGAAACATGGAGGCTGATTGGAAAAATGGTTTAATGGAGCAAAACCATTAAGCCCATGGTCCTGGTATAGCTGAACACATGGAGTGGAAAGTGAAGGTTATTTACACCCTCTCTAACTTGAACTTCCTATTCCTATGCAAGAAATGTATTCTATTGGCTGTAGTCAGACTCCCATGGGGCTATGCAGGGTCATGTTTGTCTGAATCAAGTTTGGTTGAACCTTGGGCTGATGCAATGCCCTTAAGAAACTTTGTAATGCAGTGAGCCTGTTGCTAGATAATCCTATAATGTCCTGGAGGATCATTTCTTAATCTCATCATCCTGGAGCTGGAGGGTTTTTTTTGTCTTGTAGATAGACTGGAACAGTCTTTCTTAGTGATTACCAAATATCTGCTGGGGTTCTGGGTTTCTGTTTCCTTTTTAAAAAATTATTTCTTTTTTTAGGGGAAATATTTTATCCTGCCTTTTTAAATATTTCCTAAAATATTTCATTCTTCTAGGAGAGGGGTGTGGGTTCTAATTTTTTTCAACTTGTATAAAATATGTTTTATATTCAACAAACTTTCTGAATTTGAAGCAGTTCTGATCATTCCATGCAATTACCCGAGCTTGCAATTTCTTAGTATTGAATTTAAAATATCTATTTCAAACTCAGAACCAGTTTGGGATGGTCAGAACAGTATTGCAGCACCTCTGGAATCGTCAGAATAACCCAGTGTGAACTTGAAATGAATAGAATAGAATAGAATTCTTTATTGGCCAAGTGTGATTGGACACACAAGGAATTTGTCTTGGTGCAAATGCTCTCAGGGTACATAAAAGAAAAGATACATTTGTCAAGAGTCAAGAATCAAAAGGTACAACACTTAATAATAGTCATAAGGTACAATAAGCAATCAAATCATACTAGGAAACAGTCAATATAGATCATAAGGATACAAACCACAAAGTTGCAGTCATACAGTCACAAGTGGGAGGGGATGGGCGATAAGGAGTGATGAGAAGATTAACAGTAATAGTACTGCAGACTTTGTAAATAGTTGAACAGTGTTGAGGGAATTATTTGTTTAGCAGAGTGATGGCTTCCGAGAAAAAACTGTTCTTGTGTCCAGTTGTTCTGGTGTATTTGTATTTGGCACATCCTTTTCTTAAGCTACACTTCTGAATGGCTTTTACAATGGGCTTTTTTCTGAATGGGTTTTACCCATAATGCTTTGTCAACTGTTGGATCTATGAAAAGCGAAGTGGGTTTAAGAGTTTTTTTCTTATCTCTCCAGGTGTTCCTCTAGACAAAATGCTAAGTAGATCTGGCTAATGTTTACCTATTAATTACCCTTAGCAAACCAGATTTATTATGCACATGGGATCCTAATCAACAGATCCTAATCAACAGTAAAGTGACAAGCTTTAACCAAACTGTAACTAGTCCTTAAATATGGACTCGCACATTCTGTCAAGACATGGTTTACTGAATAAATCATCATTGGTTCAGTTTATACCTATCACAAAGCCATTAACTGTGGCTGACAGATTGCAATAGCTGAATCCATACAACATGCTAAGTCAAATCAAGCAAACCACACATTGATTTGCATTGGGTCAGGCTGCTTAAGCTATTCCTGGGAATCTGAATTTTATCTAAAGCCCCCAAAACACCTTCATTTTTTAAAATATTCTCCATTCAAAACATCTGTTGGAAAGATGTAAAAGCACTCAGCATTCTAATCACAAAGCAGTGTTTTATTTCAAATTGAATTCACTAACAAAACATGTATCAATATAAGGGCATGTATAAAAGCATCTCGGGATGATGGAAAACTAATAAAATTAATAAAGCCACTCATTAGCATAAGTTCAGTCAGTTCCCAGTCTTTCTTTCTCCCTCTTCTAATTCATTGCCAGAGATTCTGATTAACTGTAAAATATTCCCAGGTTCAGGGTACACTGTCTTCCACTACCAAGGGCTTTAGCAGAGAAAGGTTATTATTAGCATTGAATAGGGACTCTTCTCTCGGGAGAGCTTTGCAGATCAAATGACCAGGGAAAGAAATAGCACAACTTCTCAAATTAGCATAATTAGTAATTATCTCTTAATAGCCCACTTGGCTTTGGAGACTTGGCACTTGAAATTCTGCTTAAAGTTCAGTGAGGAAAAACAAATTTCACGCTGAAAATGCCTCAATAACACAGCTGAGCTGCCGAGGTAATTGGTATAGGTAAATGCATTGCCACCCCCCACTCTTTTTTTGCTACATTTGTGGGTATGTAAAACTTAAATTTAAATTAAAGCTAAGCCTAAATCTGGATTGCAGGTTCTACTCTCTGAAAGAGGTTTCTTGTCAGCGTTCCAGCTAACAAACTCCAAACCAATAAACTTCGAGACAGGCATTTTCTCAAAGTTCCAAACCCGAATCTGAGAGTTCTGGGTTTTTGCTTCTCAATAGAAATTCAAAGTTCCATCCCCAGCACCCATAAGTCCATCCATGGTCCAATCGAACATTGTCCCAATTGGAGACATTCCTCTGGACACTTGTCTCCAGGTGCAACATGTCCTTGTCTTCTACGGAAAATTGTTGTTGAGTCTAATTTTTTATTTTATTTATTTATTTGTCCAACATATACAAGACAACAAGTATAGGTATGAACATAAACATGAACAAAGGAAGTAAATACAGATAAATGGGGACAGTAGGACAGGGAAGGTAGGCACGCTGGTGTGCTTATGCACGCCCCCTTTAAGGACCTCTTAAGAATGGGGTGAGGTCTACGGTACACAGTTTGAAGTTGAAGCTGTGAGGGGTTGAGGCTGTAACAATGGATTATCCAACTCTCTAAGAGATTCCCTCCTCCCAAATTCCCAGGCACTAAATGTGGCAGCCTCAAAGTTTTTAAGTGAAATATGGCTTCCAAGACTGACACTTCTGGTTTTCTACCTTGTTCTCAGCCTGCTTGAGAATTTCTTTTGAATTTCTCTTCCCGTGCTGGTTGTCAGCAGACTTTGTTACTGGATAAGGCCCAAGGGATTGTTATTGGGATGTTAAAAGGATGCTTTCCTGCCATTACAGTTTCTCATCTGAAAACAAAACCATCAGGATAAATATACCCAGTAATATTTTTCCCTGTTATTTATTAAATGAAAACATGCTACAATTCTGCCATGATGATTTAATTTTTTTTATTTTTTATTTTGAAAAATCCTTTCTTCTGTTTCACTAAACTCAATGAGATGTGATAGAAAGACTCAATATAATTTTTTCTGCACACTACTTTTGATGGTACAATAGCAACCCTTTATGTAGCTTTATTTCGCTTTCATTGAAAAAGGAAAAAGAAGTCTTTATGTCTGTCCTATTTTTTTGTCCTTTTTGTTTTTGCAAATCTTTCAAAGGCAAGGAGGAAGAATAGCTGACAAGTTAATAAAGGAAATTGTGAGTTGCAATATATACCTCTTCGGTGTTATTTCAGTATTCCTTCTCATTGTTAAGACTGCAGACAAAAATCAACTTGAGAGAAATTTGGGAGAAACTATAGTATGACATCCAAAATACTCAGCTAATGAATGTCTGAATGTACAGCTATTTCCCATCCATCTCTGCCATTGGGCACTGTTTCCATTCATGGTCTGGTGCCATCTTATGATCTGAGCCTAAAATAGCTACCATTTATGACTTCGTTGTAAGTTACAAAATGTCCTGTTCATATAAATTCAAAAAGGCAGCCATGTTGAGTTTTATCGTGCAATAACTCTTAAATTTTGATTAATATTCATTGTGGGATAAGTGAATACAGTGTCAGCCTTCTGGTTTAGCACACTATGCAAAAACAACATATGGGTTGACTCCATGGACTATTCAGGTCTGATTACAAGTAGTCCTCAATTTATGACCACAGCTGGAACCAGAATTTCCATTGGTAAGCAAGGTGGTTGTTGTGAGTTATCCCCAGTTTTGCAAACTTTTTCACCATGATTGTTAAGTGAATCACTACAGTTGTTAAATGAATCATGTCATCATTAAGCAAATCTGGCATCTACCATTGACCTTACTTGCTGGAAAAGTTGCAAATGCCAATCACATGATCTCAGGACAGGCAACCATCAAAAATACATGCTGATTACCAATTTTGATCACGTAACCATGAGGATGTTGTGAAGGTTGCAAATGCAAAGATTGGTTGTAAATCACTTTCTTCAGTGCCCTTGTAACTTTGGACAGTCACTAAACAACTGGCTGTAAGTCAAACACTAAACAACTGGCTGTAAGGTCACTAAACAACTGGCTGTAAGGTTGACTCAGCCTTCCATCCTCTCGGTGTAGGTAAATTGAGGATCCAAGATTGTTGGGGGCAATAAGCTGACTTTGTAAAAATGTCGCTTAGTAATAAGCAGGCATATACAATGGAAGGAAGGCTATTGCTGAGCACATTGGGTTGTATCCCAAAAATTGTAAGCCGCCCTGAGTCTTTGGAGAAGGGCGGCATATAAATGTAATTTAAAAAAAACACTGTTCATATTTAATAACACTAGCACTTAGACTTATACACCACTTCACAGTGCTTTACAGCCCTCCCTAAGTGGTTTACAGAGTCAACATATTGGCCCCAACAATTTGGGTCCTCATTTTACTGGCCTCAGAAAGAAGGAAGGCTGAATTAACTTTGAGCCCCATCAGGATCGAATTTATATCAGTCAGCAGAAATCGCCTGCAATACTGTATTTTATCTACAACTTAATGGAGCCTTTACTTATTTTCTGAAGTCACAAATATTGAATACTCAAAACTAAGGTAACCAGGTATTATCACTTCTGGTGATGTTACTCAGGAATGTCTGCCCAAGAGTTACAGGAAACTGATGAAATCACCATTTGGGATGAGAAAGAAAACTGGAGATATTTATTTATTTATTTATTTATTTATTTATTTATTTATTTATTTATTTATTTATTCGATTTATATGCCGCCCTATCTCCTGAGGGACTCAGGGCGGCTTACAATTAAAATAGGATTTAATACAATCAGACAAACAAATTGATGAGTTGAGGTCTCACTACTGATTAGGATAATTTAGGATATGTTCAGAACCCTTTCCCGTTCTCCCTCAGTCCGGGTAGGCTAGTTGGAATAGCCAGGTTTTTAACTCACGGCGGAAGGAGCGGAGGTCAGGGGCTGTCTGGAGCCCCAGGGGAAGTTGATTCCATAGGTTGGGTGCTCCCACCGAGAAGGCCCTAGTCCTGGGGACAGCCAGACGACGTTGTGTCGATGGCACCTGGAGAAGGCCCTCTCTATAGGAGCACACGGGACGTTGGGAGATCGTTATTGGCAATATTGGTGGTGTATTGAAGCCGGAAAAGGAGAAGGCATGGATCTTGGAAACTAAATTTAAAATTTAGAATAGAATAGAATGAGATGCAAGGGACCTTGGAGGTCTTCTAGTCCAGCCCCCTGCACAAGCAGGAGAATCTATACCATTTCACATAAGTGACTGTCTATACCAGGGGTTGGCAAACTTTTTGACTCGAGGGCCACAATGGTCTGCCAGCCATGGGCAAACTACGGCCCGGGGGCCGGATCCGGCCCGTTCGGCTGTTCTGTCCGGCCCGCGGAGCCGAAAGAGCGGAAGGTTCTCTTGCTCTCCCAGAAGGCTACGTGAAGTAATCTAACTTTGAATTTATATTAGTTCACACAAACACTCCATCCATGCTTTTGTTCCGGCCCTCCGGTCCAGTTTAAGAACCAGTTGTGGCCCTCGAGTCAAAAAGTTTGCCCACCCCTAGTCTAGACTCTCTTAAAAACTTCCAGTGATGGAGTTCCCAAGATTTCTGGAGGCAAGTTTTCCACTGATTAATTGACCTCATTATTAGGAAGTTTCTCCCTAATTCCAGGTTAGTTTCCAGCCATGGTTTCTTGTCCTGCCCTCTAGTGCTTTGTAGAGTAATTTGACCCCCTTCTTCTTTCTGGCAGCCCCTCAAATACTGGAATACTTCTAGCATGTCATCCCTAATTCTTCTTTTATTTAGACTAGCCAAGTTTTTTAAAATTTGTACATTTAGAAAACTCACTGTTTTCCCCAGAATTCCCCAGCCTGCAGGGCATGAATGAAATTGGTTTTAATGACACTTGACATCCATTCCCATAGGAAATCATGGGGAATTTCTTCTCGCTATACCCTGTTTCAGAGTAAAGATATTTTGAAATTGAGGTTCTGAGATCTAGTACAGTAGAGGCACGGAAAAGAGACACTTTGCAAAGCATTTTGGCAGAAGTGAAGCATCCCTGCTGCTTTCTCTGGAAAGCTTAGTCTGGTTGCTGAGAAGGTGATTCCTGACTGACTGACTGCAGTCAGAAACATAACTTTGGCTGTAACCACCAGCAAAGCAATTAATATTTATCAGCCTTAAAAGATGACAGCATTGGAGGTTGTATGAGGCAATCACTATAAGTGGAAAGCCAAGTGCTCTGCTTCCCCTCGCCCCCCCCCCAGTAAATGTATGTCATTCTTGTGTACACACACAGACACAGACACAGAAATAGAATCAAAAATTCAGAACAATTTGACAAGTACAGTGGTCTTCAACCTTTGTTTCATGATTGTTTGAATAGCAGTATAGCAATAGCAGACTTATATACTGCTTCACAGTGCTTTACAGCCGTCTCTAAGTGGTTTACAGAGTCAACATATTGGCCCCAACAATTTGGGTCCTCATTTTACCCACCTCAGAAGGAGGTGGAAGGCTGAGTCAACCTTGAACCTGGTGAGATTCGAACTATCAAATTGCAGGCAGCCGGCAATCAACAGAAGTAGCCTGCAGTACTGCACTCTAACCACTGCACCATTGTGGCTCACTGAGGTTACAATGGCTCTGGAAAAAAGTGATTCATGATCTGTCCTCACAGCCTCCCCATGGTGACATGATCAAAATCAGGATTTCTGGCAAATGGTATGTATTTACAAGGATTATGGTATCCTAGGTTCATGTGATAGCCATTTATTTATTTTATTTATTTATTTATTTTATATTTGGGATTTATATGCTGCCCTCTCTTCTGAAGGACTCAGGGCGGCTCACAATCATAAAGAACAATACAAAATTCAGAATTTTTAAAAAATTATTAAATAAAATCCCAAAATTCTAATTAAAAGTGGCAAACAGCCAATATTATAATAAAACAATAACACCCCCCCCTTCAGTCCAGATTGGCCTGTTGGAAAAGCCATGTCTTCAGGCCGCAATGGAAGGATCGCAGGTCAGGGGCTATCCGCAGCTCCACAGGCAACTGATTCCACAAGGTGGGTGCACCCACAGAGAAGGCTCTTGCCCTGGGGGTCGCCAGGCAACACTGGCCGACGGCACTCCGAGGAGGCCTGTCTGTGGGAGCGCATGGGACACTGGGAAGATGTTAATGGCAGTAGATGTTCCCATAAATATTTGCAACAATTTGATACCAACAAGCAAAGTCATTGTGTATATATTTTCTTAAGGACTGCCTGATTCACTTAACAGTCACAGGGGTTCTCTTAACAAGATTGTAAAATTAGGGGAGGCTCACTTAACAATCGCTTTGCTTAACAATGAAAATTCTGGTTGCAATTGTCGTCGTGAGTCGAGGACTGCCTGTGTTGTAAAACTGATCCATAAGATCAAAAGACTTGTAAATGACTTGGCTGGAAAGCTTAAAGCTGGCCAAGGTCCATTAACTCACTTTGAGTGTGCAGTCGTGATGCAACACCCAGCAAATCACTGCTATTAGATCAGTTCCAGGTGAGAAATTCGATTAAGCAATTTTTAAAGGCCGTACCTTTTAGCAGCCATTTGGAGGGTGCATTTTTAGCACCCTTGTCAAACACCCCTTTGTCAACCCGTAAGTTTCCATTTGAATTTCAGGAAGCCTCCAAAGGCAGGAGAAAAGGGAATGCAAGTAAGAAAAGAAATGGAAACAGATCAAAACAGATGAAATGATGGGTTGAAAAGTATGGAAATGAGAAGGAGCTGAATTAATGGCAAAGCGGGAAAAACAGCTTACCGAGAGTCGAATGTATATATTAACAAGCAAGAGGAATGGGAAGCAGATAAGAATACAAACATCGAGCTAATTTCTGCCTTTCCTTTTGGCAGTGGGGAACTCAGAAAATATGTTCTGCTCAACAAAAGCCTTATTCATGATAGCAGTGACTTGTTTATTAACTCCCAAGGTTTGAGGCACATCTTACTTTGGCTGGTTGCCAGGAGCTTAACTGCTGTAGGAACAAATAACAGCCATTCTCCATTATCTCTAAATGGACAGGTCACATACAAGAGAACCAAGTTAATAAATTAGCATGGATGTTAAGATATTCTAGAATGGGGAAGGGATCAGAATCTACAGGGAGCAAAGCGTGTAAAAGAGAGGGAAAAATGTGAAGCTTAACCATACAATGCAAAAGCATACATTAAAATGGTGTTTCTACACCTTGACAATTTTAAGATGGGTGGTAGACTACAACTCCCAGACTTCCCCACGCTTTTTATCTTTTTCTGACCTACTGGAATTGTACAAAGGGGCTTGGCTATTGTTGGCCAGCTGGATAACTTTTCCAAAACTGGAAGAAGACACCCAAATTTTATCTGAGGGGCTCTTGACATTTTTCTTGTGACCAAGATAAAGAATGAATTTATATCTGTCCATCCATCCATCCATCCATCCATCCATCCATCCATCCATCCATGTCTTTCTGTCTGTCTGTCTGTCTGTCTGTCTGTCTGTCTGTCTGTCTATCTATCTATCTATCTATCTATCTATCTATCTATCTATCTATCTATCTATCTATCTATCTCTATTTACCATCATCGTCTATCGATCACATTTTGAATTGCTCATCTGCCTCACAGAAGGACTCTTGAATTCTCAAGTAAAAATCTTGAACCCTAATGCCTAGTGGCTTCAATTATACCTAAAATACTAGTATCTGCTATATATAGTGTGCTGAAATTTATTTGCAATGCATTCCCCATTAAGCACATGCTGTATTCCAGAGGCTTGCTGAGAAAAATACCTAGGCCTGAAAAGGGCAAGTAAGTTAAGAAACTAAGATCCTCCTTTCCTGCAGTGAAATCGGACTAATGCTTTTATGGTTCTTATATACATATGATTCATTTTTGTGGGGTTTTTTACTAATAAAAATCTAATGGATACTTAAGCATTATAGATGGATGCAATTTTCCAATAGAAGTAACAATAAATAACATTGGCAAGCTATAGCTTTTAAACTGTTATATTTGCAAAATACCCGCTTTGTTAATTCACACATACCAAACTCATATACTGCAACATTTTAAAGATTGTGTAATAGAAAATGGCCCCAGAAAAAGCTCAGATTTTATTATGACTTTTTTTGTTCTTTGGAGGGTTGACTATGCCAGGGAATTTTATGTTTTTGTTCCTGTTTTATGCTGGTTATCATATATATTTAATGGCAAGTATTTTGTTAATTCTGCTCAGTTAATTTTTTAAGGATTTCTACATCACCTGTTTCCTCGGGTTCCCCCTTACCCTACCAGGTGTCCAAACTCGATGTCCAATCTTAACAACTTGTGGACTTCAACTTCCAGAATTCTCCAGCTAATTTTGTTAAGGTATGATGAGCTGAATTATAGGTAGTCCTTTACTTACATACTTAACCATAATTGAGTGTGGAATTTCTGTCATAGGTTGTGAGGATTGTTAAGTGCATCATTATGTGGCCAATCCAAATTTATGAATGTTTTTGTGCTGGCCAGTAAAAGAAGGTAACACATAACAGATAATCAGAGCTGGAAGGGTTCTTGTAGGTCATCTAGCCCAACCCCCCACCCAGGTGGGAGACCCTACACCATTTCTGACAAATGGCAGTCCAATCTCTTCTTGAAAGCCTCAAGTGATGGCGCTCCCATAACTTCCGAGGGCAAGGTGTTCCATTGGTTGATTGTTATGTCAGAAAGTTTCTCCTTATTTCCAGGTTAAATCTCTCCTTGTTCAGTTTCCATCCATTATTTCCTGTCTGGCCTACAGGTGCTTTAGAAAATAGATTGACCCCTTCCTCTCTGTGGTAGCCCCTCAAGTATGGGAAGACTGCTATCATGTTTCCCCTGGTCCTTCTCTTAGACTAGCCAAGCCAAGCCCAGTTCCTGTAACGGTTCTTCGTATGTTTTAGTCTCCAGTCCACTAATCATCCTGGTTGCTCTTCTCTGTACTTTTTCTAGAGTCTCAACATCTTTTTTATAATGTGGTGAACAGAACTGGATGCAGTACTCTAGGTGTGGTTACTAAGGCTTTATAGAGTGGTATTAGTACCTCACTTGATCTCGATTGTATCCCTCTGTTAATACAATTTAGGATTGCATTAGCTTTTTTGTCTGCTGCTGCACATTGCTGGCTCATATTTATCTGGTTGTCCACTAAGACTCCAAGATCCCTCTCAGAGTTACTGCTATTGAGCCTGGTTTCACCCAGTCTATAAGAAACACCATAGTTGTTCAGTGAATCTACATTTGTTATGTGAATGCCTTGATCACTGAGCAAATACATTGTATGCAGTGGGTGCTTTTTTGCCAGAAACCAGCAGTAAATATCAGTTTTTGGCAACAAAAAAAAGTTGTATAATGCAGTTATGTTTCTGCAGGATGCTGCAAATCATCATAAAAGCAAATCTGTTGCCAAGGATGCAAAATGTGATCACTTGATTCTTAGGTATGTATGTGCGCATGGCCAATGTAACTTCAAAATAGTTGTAAATATTGGACCTGTCATAACTTCAGATACTGGCTAAGTGACCAGTCGTAAGTCAAGGATTGGCAGTATTTCCCACCACTCCATTAGTCTTCCTTTTAGTCCTCCTTTAATACTTCCAAGAAAAGCACAAAATAGAAATTCCCCATTGTGTTTATTTCTAACATAAGAAGGAGAGGATCCAGAAAACTATTCCAGAAATTGGCACTTTAATCATTTGTACTGCAATAGTTCCCTGTTTGTTTCTTTAAAAAACTATTTTTAAAATTTAAAAATTGAATTTCTTAAAAATTAAAACAGTGCTGTCAGGATAGAACTCATGGTAGATATTGAGGGAGATAACCAGTAGTGGGATTCACAAATTTTTACTTTCTGTGGGCGTGGCTTGGTGGGCGTGGTGTGGCTTAGTGGGCGTGGCTTGGTGGGCATGGCAGGGGAAGGATACTGCAAAATCTCCATTCCCGCCCCACTCCAGGGGAAGGTTACTGCAAAATCCCCATTCCCTCCCCACCCCACTAACCTGCTTTCCAGCTCTGTTCTCCTGTGCAGGGCAACAAAAGAAGACCTAGCCAATCAGCTGGAACTTGGGAGGCAGAGAATAGATGGGGGCGGGGCCAGTCAGAGGTAGTATTTTCTGGTTCTATGAGCTACTCAAAATTTCCGCTACCGGTTCTCCAGAATCTGCTGAATACCACCTCTGGAGATAACCATGGGTACAAAGGACCCTGTAGATTCCAAGTTGGGGATTCAGGTGTTGCAGTAAGAAGAACGCAGCTATAAGAATTTACAAAATATCTCTTGTTTGGAAGCCTAGCTTAAGTGGCTTAGCCTTGGCTGTCACTACTGCAAATAATTTTCCCAGTCTCCATATCTTCTTTCATAATCACAGAAATTCTACCTTGCCTGCTGAGCCAAGGACACCTACCAAGCAATTTAAGGTATTAGCAAGTAGAGGGGCCTTGTAATTAAGGGATAAATAGGACAAGTGCCCTATTTTGTCAGGTAGTAATCTAGTCGGTGAATGCATTAAGCAATGAGGCATGCTGTGTTTAATTCTCCCTGTGCAACTGTGAACATTTAGTGCAAGCCTTGTGAGATACAAACCTACAAGCATATGACTGAATAGGAGTCCATTAACCCAGTGTTAGCAATAGATATTTTGCATTTTGCTCTGTTTTCATACGGGGGTAAATTAGCCTTAGCGGGCATGTAGGGGAGCTAATAAGTGCTTTCAATGGGTCCTGAATTCGCAAAATAGTTTTGGAATGAATGAAGTGCAAAGTACAATCAATTATTCTTCGGCCATGCCTCTTTCATTGTCTGAAATGGTCCTTACTTTAGGAAGCATTTCTCTATGATGGAATTGATCCAGGTCAAAATTTAAGATACAGAGCAAGGCTCTGGTTCCCAAAGATTCTGTTTTCCAATGTGGGAGAATCCTTTGTGTAACAAGAGACACTAACAACATGGGATCCAACATTGCTGACTGAGCAGAGCGTGAATTTCCAGGAATTTTCTGTTGAACCACCCACAGCCTTGTTAACTACAGCTTTTTCTGCAGAAGGCAAACAGTATTTAAATGTATTCCTGTTTCAAACAAATTGGCTGCTTGTCTGCTCAGTTGGTGCTAACAACTGCACAGCCAAAGATGTGTTCAGAGAAGGATTATTTTAAACATTTCCTAGTACCTCTTCTCAGCCATTTTACTCAACTGATTAACTGTGCACTGTGCCTATTATTGATTACTTAGGACATTTACTTGTTAGTCTTCTCTTAGTTAATCGCATGTACATTAAATAAGATGTACAAGGAATAAAAAAATCGAATTACTAAAATACCAGTTATTTATTGGATAGACTAAATACCTAGTCCTCGCTTAATAACCAGTTGCTTAGCAACCAGCATGACAGATGCCCTCAAAAGATACTTATCACCCAGTTCTGGAATTCCAACAGCTGCAGACTCTTGCCACCACAGTCCAGTTTGTGCATTTTGTATGTTTGGTAATCAGATGGCATTTATGGCCCTTTGCAGTGTCCTGTAGTTACACGACCAAACTTTGGGTAGTTTTTGCTGTTTTCTGGAGTTTATTTCTAGTTTCCACAAAAAGATCCATTGGGTGTAATGGATTCATTTAACAACTGCAGTATTGACCTAACAATCATGGTATTTGCTTAATGATCACAGTGTTCACTTAATGACTACTACAAGAAAACACTAGCAATAGCACTTAGACTTATATGCCACTTTACAGTGCTTTACAGCCTTCTCTGAGTGGTTTACAGAGTCAGCACATTGCCCTCAACAATCTGGGTCCTCATTTTACCCACCTCAGAAGGATGGAAGGCTGAGTCAACCTTGAGCCTGGTGAGATTTGAACTGCCAAATTGCAGGCAGCCGGCAGGCAGTAGAAGTAGCCTGCAGTACGCCACCGTGTCTCATGAACTGTTGTAAAATCAGATGTGGTCACATGACAACCTACTTAATGACCACCATGACTTATGATTGTATATCCAGGCTCAATTATAGCTGTAAATCAAGGATTACATGTAGTAATAACTGTATTTTTCTAAAGGTACATACAGATGGTGCACAGTTTATGGACACAATTGAGTGTAAAATTTCAGTTGCTAAGAGAGTTGTGAAGTGAGTTGCACCCCACTTTTTTGCCCCAGTTGTTAAGTGAATCACTGCAGCTGTTAAGTGAATTGTGTGTTTGTTAAGTGAATCTGGCCTCCCCCATTGACTTTGCCATTGGAAGCGATCTGGGATCACCACAAATGGTGACCACATGCCAGTTGCCAAGCATCTGAATTTTGATCACATGACCATGGGGATGTGGCAATCGAGGGGGGTTGTTATTTATTATTTTTATTTTTATGTTGTGTTTTTATGTCCTTGTAAGCCACCTTGAGTTACCACATGCAAATAGGCGACAATATAATTTTTTAAAATAAATACATAAAATGGTTCTAAGTGTGCAATTTGGTCATAAGTTGCTTTTTTCAGTGCTGTTGTAACTTCAAACATTACTAAACAAATGATTATAAATTGAGAACTAATGGTATAAAATATCATCACTGAAAAGAGCAGCAGCTGAACAACAACTTTGTATAGTGGACAAAATGGCTGTATAGAAATAGCAAATTATGAGGTGTTATGTTGTAAATGCAAATGAACATACAAGATGTTAGCAATGTATGATAAGTAGAAGGTTATTTATTCTATGTTGTGGCATGTATGGCAAAGACAATGCCAGAAAAGTCACACTGTGTCCAATATTTTAATATTTACTTAATAAAAATTTGGGAAAAAACAATATTGTATAACTGGACCAGACAGTACTTTCACCTACATGGTGTATAAAATTATGTTTTCTCAGCCAAATGTCCACCAGCTGTATGAATTTAAAGCTTCCTCTCTCTGACCCCAAATGGCTTTGGCCATGTTTGATAGGCGTATTAGGCTGAGTAAGGTTGTTCATAATTATAGTGAATAGAAACTAGTTTTATCCTGAAAGTATAGTGTAATCATACCAAAATTCCATCTAAAAGGCTTCTGCACCAAATCCTACAGCAAGTTATTCAAGAATGTTGATACACTTGCTACAAGTGTTTGTAAGTCTTAACAGATAAATCAGACAGGAAGTACAGCCACATAAACTAATTCTACTTTATTGTAAAGCTATACTAACACATTCTCATAAGTATGAATGTCAGAGTCTTTGGATGTCACATTTAATTAAGTACTAAACAATTTCCCAGTCAAAGAAATACCAATTCAGACAAATAAACAGTAAACAAGGAACCTCCCTTTTTTTTCTGCCCCATTTACGACTTTTCTTGCCACAGTTGTTAAGTGAATCAATTCAGTTGTTAAGTTAGTCACACAGTTGTTAAGCAAATCTGGCTTCCCCATTGACTTTGCTGGTCAGACAGTTGCAAAAGGGGATTATGTGACCTTGGGACAGTGCAACTCAGTGGTGGTATTCGACCCGTTTGGCCCAGTTCTGGCAAGCCGGTAGCAGCGATGAGCAGCGGAGACTGAACCGGTTCTCTCTGCTGCTCTGCTGTTGGGCCCACCCCCCGCCCGGGCTCCCATACTCATTTTTATCTGCTGAATTTGAAGCGCAGCTGCTTTGCGCAGCACAGAATAGTACTGCGCTGCAGTTGCTGAAGCGACTGGAATTGTGCAGTCTTGCAGGAGGCGAGTGAGAACGCCTCTGCGCCTGTGCAAATGCCTCTGCGCCTGTGCAAAGTGGGCATTTGGCGTGCGCCCACCAAGCCACGCCCACCGAAACGATGGCAAAAATACTTGAATCCCATCACTGGTGCAACTGTCATAAATATGATACTGTTTTGCTAACTAGGGCATTCAAAACCTTTGCTAGACCAATACTTGAATTCAACTCTGCTGTCTGGAATCCGCACTGTATATCAGACATTAATACAATTGAGCGAGTGCAGAAGTATTTTACAAGAAGAGTACTGCATGTCTCTGTTCACAACAGAATACCCTACAGCACCAGACTTGAGATTCTTGGCTTAGACAACCTTGAACTACGCTGGCTAAGATTAGACTTAAGCATAGTACATAAAATCATATATTACAACATCTTACCAGTTAATGAATATTTCAACTTTAACAGCAACGACACAAGAGCGCATAACAGATATAAACTAAATGTAAACCACTCCAAACTCGATTGCAGGAAGTACGATTTCAGCAACAGAGTGGTCAATGTCTGAAACTCCCTACCTGATTCTGTTGTCACCTGCTTAAACTTCCACTCCTTTACCCTCAAACTAACCTCTATTGACCTCACCCCATTCCTAAGAGGTCTGTAAAGGGCATGCAAAAGCACACAATCGTGCCTACTGTCCCTGTCCTATTGTCCCCAATTATTAGTTCCTATTTCTTGTATTTAAACTTCTGTTTATTCTTGTTTCTGTTACATTGTAAGCTTTTGACAAATTAAATAAATAAATAAATAAATAAATAAAGTTGCCAAGTGTTCCAGTTTTGATCATGTGACCATGGGGATGCTGCAACAGTTATAAGCGTGAAAAGCAGTCATATGTCACTTTTTTCAGTGCTGTTGTAACTTTGACTGGTCACTAAATGAACTGTTGTAACTCAAGGAGTAACTGTCTTTTCGATACTCTATTATGTGATTTGCAGCTTCATCAAAAGCATGTTGCAGGTCAAATGGAAAATAACTTAGCTTCCCGAGTGGTGCATTTTAAGAGGTCCTTGCACCTGCAGTTTTTGTAGCTGACTGGGGAATATTCTGACAGCACCAAAGGGACCAGAGCAGTTTTCTATTTAGCTCATGCCAGATGCAATTATATTTCCAGCCACATGAGTGTAGCCACTGGCATACTGGGACATGATTATAAAATTAATTTCATGTAACATGTTAATTTAACCTTTTTCACATATTATCCGCCTTTTAGGTAGTTGCTCCTTTTATTTCTGTGAAACCCATTACAAATGTTTTAATAGCTACATATAAACTGTTATAACCAAACGATGCTGAAAATCAGTTAATTCACCAGTCTTAGGCTCATTATTGTTTATTTCTCCTGGCTTCATTTAAAACTTTTTTTAAAAAAAAGCCTCAAAACTGTAATTATTTAATCAGAGGAACCAGTGTTAAAATGTTGCATTTGTACACACACAAGAAGTGTGTGGGCTAAGAAGAAGCAGACGAAATACAGAGCCCATTTAGGGTTTCTGTATTTAGGAAACATTTAGGAAAATGGGCTACATCTCATATGGCATACAACACAAAGAGAAAGAAACCTGTTTCTTGCTATCAAGAATCTGGATATATTTGTTTGTTTATACTTACAAAAAGAAGTATAAGTGCCACCACAAAACCCAAGATAATCTACAATAGAAGTATATACATTTTTCACAATAAATAAATCATAAACAAATTTAAATTCCTGTTAATGCCCATATTTCCTGCAAAATAAAAGCCCTGGTGACACAGTGGTTAGAATGCAGTATTGCAGGCAAACTCTGCTCACAGCTTGGAGTTCAATCCTGACAGGGCTCAAAGGTTGATCCATCCTTCCATCCTTCTGAGGTCAGTAAAAGGGGGGCCCAGATTGTTGGGGGCAATATGCTGACATTGTAAACCAGACACAGAGTGCTGTAAAGTATCATGAGGTGGTATATAGATCTACATGCTATTGCACGTAGATCTTAAGTGTCATTAGAAAGGCCAAAATTAGAAGGATTAGGAACTAGGTGTACCATAGTATGAAGGCAACTCCTAGATAGATCTTCACTCCTTTGCTTTCCTGACAGAGCAATCTCAGGGCAATATGCTGACTCTGTAAGCCGTTTAGAGAGGGCTGTAAAGCACTGTGAAGTGGTATATAAGTCTAAGTGCTATAAGTCTAAGTGCTATTGCTATTATAGAATAGGTGGAAAAACTCCTAGAATAGGTTGGAATGTGCTGGGAAAGAAACAATACTTTGAACTGGCCCTGCATTAATCTCCATGATTATACCAGCTTGCTTTTATCAGTTCTTTCAATTTATTGTCCCTCCCCCAATGCCCAAAGTAGTTTCTGATTGGCTGATACCAGTTCATCTTCACACATTCCTTGTGTGTCCAATCACACTTGGCCAATAAAGAATTCTATTCTATTCTATCTGGTGAATAATTGCTGGTAACTCTGAGTCTTCACACACTCCAGCATGGATATCAGAAGGGCAATTATTATCCTAGGGATGTTTTCCCCCTTCTTATAAATGTATATTACAAGAAATTGTTTTTTCCTAAGTGCAGACTCCTTAAAGCTTAAGAGATGAGATGAAATATGTACATAATTATGATTTTGTCATTTTCAGCCCCATTCTTCTACCAGGGACCAACATCTATTGAAAATCTGACAGATTCCTTATGAACAAAGCTATTGATTTTCTGACAACTTTGCAGAATTTTAATTTTTTTCTCTTAAAAATTAGGATTGTCTTTATCAATCACACTAAAATTATGTGTAGTTGAATGTGGATTGTTTGCTTTAAATTTTAGGAAGACATTGCTCTCTCTAACTTTCAAATGTCTCCTTCTTGGTCATGTAAATGGTTTAGGGAATAACTGAGACTTTAGTGACTTTTTTCATGTGTGTTTATTTATTAAAGTAAATGAGAACAATTTTGATACCTGTAAAAATATAAACAGGTGTAACATTCTCCCTCTTTCTCTCTGGAGTCAGAAAATAATATTTTCCTCCAATCTTTTGATGATTGAGGTTGCTGATTACTAAATTGAAGACTTGTGTTTCCTTACATGTTTTTCAATCAGTAAATATCTTTCATCTAACTGTAGCTAATTCACAAGTGGTCATCAGTTTGACTGTACTTGGAAATCACCATGACAACATCAAGTTTATTTAGACTGAAAACAATGACTCTTGTACATGAGGGATTGTAACCTATGAAAATGCCATCACTCAGCAATGGCTATAGACTACCCAGAGTTATACTTATCAAACATTTTTTCCATCTTTTCACAATGATTTTTCTTTTCTGCAGAATTAATATTAATTGTGACTTCAAGCACTGATGATAATGTTTGTAAAAATGTCCATTCCTTTTTAAACATGCTAGGCATAGGATGCACTTGCTAAAATATAACAAGAGTTATAAAAAGTTTCCCTCTCTCTGAAGACATAGTTTTTGTAATAATTCCTATAGCCTCGTTATATTTGTGCTTGTTACAGTGCTTAACAGTGTTTAAAAATAATGTTGGTTTGGAGATATTGATAGCTTGTGGATTCTGTACCCAACTCCCTCTGTTTCCCCCCATCCTTAATTACAAAGCTGTTCAGTTCTTGCTGGTCTGTAAAAATCATTTCTTACAAAGTTGCTTATCTTGCTCTGAACTTTTATTGTAATAGACTCTGACCTTTGAACTCACCAAACCTACAAGGGGCTGTGTTATAGATTTGGGCTCCCCAGGTTCCCATTATCTGTCATAATGAAGTAAGTTTAC
Organism: Naja naja; assembly: GCA_009733165.1. Classification (NCBI taxonomy): domain Eukaryota; kingdom Metazoa; phylum Chordata; class Lepidosauria; order Squamata; family Elapidae; genus Naja; species Naja naja. Next base: position 14,612,817 of record CM019155.1, on the reverse strand, counting down.
TGTGGGAAAGTGAATGGAGCAAGCATGTTTTGAACCATATGGTAATTATCTGCTATCTGTGCAAAAGATATAAAGTGTTGTTTACCGGTTGTGAAAAGAGCATCTGAGAAAGAGTTCCCTGGAGAAGTTGGGAAAGGAGATTTGGCACTGTAGCTCTCCTTCAGATGGCTGTTAATAGACCCTATAAATTTGGAATATGCTGCTGTTAATCAGCTGAGATTGAAAATGGTTGGCTCGTAATGTTTCAGTTTAAAGGGGCAGGTGATTGTCTTGCCAAGCGGGTTTTTTTTAATATAACTGTAATTGAATTATGCAAATGATAATTACGAGATGGGGGGGAATCACAAACGTGAGAAAGAGGATATTAACTCTCTGAAGTCAACAGAAGTTTTAATGAAGGAAATGGATCCCTGAGGATAAGCGGTGGAATTGGACTATTCAAAGAACATGAATCGCCAACTAAAAAGAGCTTTCCTAAAAGGATGAATTCTTGCTATTTAATTCTTTTGAATGAGAGTACTGAAAGTGGAGGCATTTCCATTCCTCTTGCATCCCTCAAGCACTATGTTTCAGATGATTTTTTTGCTAGTGAAAAGGAGGAAGCAATTCTATCTTGCAGCAGTCCGAAATTTGAAAGATGTTTAAATCTCGGCATTAAATTTTTTCTGAAAAACAGTTGAGCCCCATTTGAACAAATCTTCTCCGACCACTTTATTATCAAAATACTGAGAAAGCTACTTGTGAAATAATAACATCACAATATTCAACAGCTGCAGTTCAGGAATTGACTGGAACCTTCTGTAATTTATTGGAAACCTAGAGAATGAATCTGACATTGTTCAGTTACAACAAGTGCTTCTCTATAACTGGTTGACTAGAAGCTGAATATAGGAAGATTTGAGCATAATTGTAGTCCAATTTCGCATCCAATGTGAAATAAGTGGCATTTTATCACAGCCTTTTCCTATCTGATGCCATGCAATTATTTTGGAATGGCGAATCCCAAATTTTGTGCCAGCTTGAAATTTGTAATTGTGAACATCTGGAAAGCACCCATTGAGAAGCTTAGTTTAAGGTTTAGATTAATCCTTAGTTTAGAATTGTGAGATGGAAGCAGATACCCCTTGACTTATGATTGTATGGAGCCTGCCCATCATTGTGCAATAAATTATCATGCAATAAATGACCACATGACTGAGCCAATTTTATTATCTTTTTTTGTGGACTTGTTAAGCAAACCCGTTTTCCCCATAGGCACTTTTTGTTAAAAATGAACTTAATGCCCCAAACCAGCAAAAATGCCAAAAATTGCATCCATGTGATTACAAGACATGCAAACAGCCATAAATGGGAGCCAGCTGCTGTTATGAACTGGGACCTAGATCACCAGAGAGCTGTCATAACTTTGAACAGTTTGCAAATTGAGGATTAGGGGACTGGAGGATAAAACATATGAAGAACATTTGCAGGAATTGGGTAGGTCTAGTCTAGTGAAAAGAAGGACCAGGGGTGACATGATAGTAATGTTCCAATATTTGAGGGGGTGTCACAAAGAAGAGGGAGTCAAGCTATCTCTAAAGCACCTGAAGGAAGGACAAGAAGCAATGGATGGAAACTAATCAAGAAAAATGCCCATGGAGATCCTCAGTCATCCAGGTCATGGTTGTCCCAAAGGTGCTTTTTTCAAGAGGCAACTGGACTTTCTTCTTTTGCTTTGAAGACTTTTCACTTCTCATCCAAGAAGCTCTGACTGGATAGTGGGGAATGGAAGGTTTTATATTCCTTGCAGAGATGATCATTTACATTCTTTTTTCCAGTATGAAATATTTCCAGAAAAATTGCAGACTACAGGAACCATTTGCACTTCATTTTGAGATGGAGACAAATTACAGATTAATTACCAACAGCCTGTGCCCATGTTCAACATTGAAGGGACACAGGACAGAAATCTCCTAATCAAGGAGAACCCAAAGGTGCTTTTTCAAGAGGCAACTGGACTTTCTGGTTTTTCTTTGAAGACTTTTCGCTTCTCATTCAAGAAGCTTCTTGAGCTCTGGTTGACATTTCGTTTCTTGGATGAGAAGCAAAACATCCTCAAAGAAAAACTAGAAAGTCCAGTTGCCTCTTGAAAAAGCACCTTTGGGACAACCATGACTGAGAATTTCCATATTCATTAATCAATGAGAAACAACCTAGAACTAAGGAGGAATTTCCTTATAGTTAGAGCAATTCATCAAAGGAACAATTTGCTTCCAAATGTTGTAGGTGCTCTTAACACTGGATGTTTCTAAGAAGAGATTGGACCACCATTTGTCTGAAATGGTGTAGGGTTTTCTGCTTGAGCAGGGAGTTGAACTAGAAGCCCCCTTCCAACTTTGTTATTCCGCTCCGTTCTAACTATCTGAAGTTTTCAGCTTGATAATTCTCTAATCCCCTAATGGCCTAACAACTAGTTGCTTAGCAATCATTCAAAGTTTCAGTGGAATTACCTACAAACCATGTTTGAAGTTTAATGGCTGTACACACAAAAACACAGACAGAGAGACACACATATACATCCTGTGATTTTGGACACTTGGCTCTGGTTCCTATTTATGATCATTTGTAGTATCCTGCCATCATATGACTATGACTTTTGGTACTTTTTTACCAATTTCCTTCTGGTGTCCAACAAAAAAAAATGCCCATTGCAGAAAAAGGGTTCACTTAGCAACTACTACAAAAAGGTCATATAATTAAGCATGATTACATGGGGATTAGCTTAACAACTGCCATAGCTTATAACTATAATTCCAGACCCAATTACAATGATAGTGTCAACTCAAAAATATTTCTCTGGTCTTTTAGAGTTGTCAGCAGAAAGGGAGTGGGAGAAGCAATGCATACCTTAAATATTTTCATAGATAATTGCTAGATGGCCAAAGATTCTGGCATGCAAGATTATTACTGGAGAGCATGATTGATGACTCTTGGCTATGGATGTGTCACATTGGAGAATATACATCCAGGGGGTAGGGGAAAACCAGGGTCAAGGGTGAGATGAATGATGTGTCTCAGAGTTGGCTGTACCCAGGTAATGCTGGCATTGTTCACTCCTAATAAATGATTTCTTTTTTAACTCTGAAAGATGCAGCTAGAGACTCATGATTTGAATGGGGGTGGATTGTCGGAGCCCTGACACATAGGTTGAGGACTACATGTAATGTCTCAATCAAACCCCTTCCCCATTATTTGATATCTGGCCTTTAGAGCTAGAAATGCCAGAATCTTTTCTTTGAAGAATCTGTGCTTTTCACCTGAGATATGATTTCTCTGTCATTAACAATTGGAGTATAGTCTTAATCAACTTTCTCTTCTTCTTGGCATGGTAAGGAATAATTGACTTATATAAAGGTTAACAGTGTCCAGATTGCCCAGTACAATTTAATCAAGTAAGTTAATGAGTTAAGTACGAACATTTGGAGATCATTCTAAATCTGTTTAACGTTAACCTTGGTAAGATGTTATACCTATTCAGCCTATTTTGTTTATGTTTAAATGTGTTTTACAAAGCCTGAAAGTGGCTTAATTCAGTAACCAAATTGAGTATGTGGTGTCCAAGAGTTTATGTGGAAATCCCCCTTGTGAAACAAAGCAACCTGATTATGGTTGAACACATATATTACAATGTGCTGCTCCTTTGTGTCTATGCAACCCAGTACAAAATTTCATGTACATTTTTAAAAAATAGATTAATTATGAAAGGGGATGGAAAGTATTATGAGTGGACATCAACAAAAATGACATGAACAGCACATAGAATGAACAGGGCAATCAAGATGTAACAATAGGAGGTTTTCAATGATGCCTTTTATTGTTTTTCTCTGTTAAATGCCTTAAACAAATCAAAAGTCAATTGCAATGTAATGGTTGTGTTTCTGGCCTAGATTCACCCTGCTCCAATTTCTTCAGTTGCTGTGACTATATAATTATGTGCAATTTGGTCTGAAGGCAACACCCACCATTGCATTTTTAACAATATGTCTATTAGGATTTTTTTGCCAGTATCGTGAATAATCTGAGAATAAGTAGCATGGGAACATTATCAAAATTAAATGTAGAATAGTTGGAAGACCATGTGGGGATTCATATTTTACATTTAAAACAAATCCTGCATCCCCATTACATATAACACCATAAACTGTTCACTCCCTGTGAAAGGCACTTTTCTTTTAACCTTTTTTACAGGAACTAAATGAATCTCCAAAAAGAGATTTGAGGAAGCAATGATGGGAAGGCAGTTCACGGTGTTTTTTGAAGTTACTTCATTTTTTAAAAAAACTTTTTTTTTAATTAAAGGCCCTGCAAGCAAGTAAGCAAGATCAAATCCTACTGCCTCTTGTATTCCCTTTCAAACAGTGATGACATAACTATCCAATGCTACATATGGGCAGTCCCTGACTTACGAATGAAATTGAGCCTAGAATTATAATCATAAGTCATGGCAATTGTTAATGTGACCATGTCCAATTTTACAAACATTTTTGCAGTCATTAAGCAAACACTGCAGTTAGGCAAATGCAGTAGTCTTTAAGAAAACCTGTTTTCTCCTAGTGAACTTTTTCTTTTGGACTGGAAACCAGCAGTAAATACAGGAAAGCAGCAAAAATGCCAAAAATTGTGGTCACATGACCCTCATAAGATGCTGCAAATAGTCATAAATGCAAGTTGGTTGCCAAGCAGAGGTGGTATTCAGCAGGTTCTGACCAGTTCTGGAGAACCGGTAGCGGAAATTTTGAGTAGTTTGGAGAACTGGCAAATACCATCTCTGACTGGCCCCACCCCCATCTATTCTCTGCCTCCCGAGTCCCAGCTGATCAGCTGGGTCTTCTTTTGTTGCCCTGCACAGGAGAACAGAGCTTGAAAGCAGGTTAGTGGGGTGGGGAGGGAATGGGGATTTTACAGTATCCTTCCCCTGCCACACCCACCAGTTCTGAAGAAGCTTCTTGGATGAGAAGCGAAACATTTTCAAGGGGAAAAAATCATGAATCTCCTTGATCATGTGATCAAAATTTGTATATTTGGCAACAGGTATGTGTGATTTTCCTATGTGGCTTCCAACAAGCAGTCAATAGGGGAAGCCAATTCAATTAATGACCACAAGCATGTACCTTACTTAGCAATGGAAATTGAAGTCCCAATTGTGGTCATAAATTGAGAACTACATATGATCAGACAATTGGGCACTTTGGATTGCTGAATTAGGTTTTTGCATGTGCACTGAAACCCTGTTTACTGGTTAAGAGTGTGGCTATTCCATTTTGGGATATGAAAGTGAACGGAAAGGTATTTTGTTTTATCCAAGTGCTTCAAAAGGATCCTTCAGTCTAAGCTTCATTCAATGGATGCACATCCACCAAATGCCACAATTCCAAATACTTATCATATGCCATTTGAAGAAAGGCACTCAACTGTGAAAAATTGGAGCTTAAACATTCAAGGAAATAATTTCTTCAGTGATGAAGGAGTAAGACTAGAGTTCAATATATTGGCAGATGGTAATAGTTCTAGAGAGGTGTATTGAAGGAACTTGAAGCTGTACTGTGCTTCTGAAGAAAGCAGTCCACAGTCAATATTATTGTGTTCAATTTTCATACCAGCTGAGATGGTACAATGGCCTTGTCTCCCAAGAACTGCATTTTGATTATCTGCCTTTTCCTTACCATGAATAATTACAGGTATCTTATGAACTATTCCTGGCTTACAACATTAATTGATTGCTTAATGCATTCTAGTCCATGTATTGATTATTATTTTGAAATGTTCAATATTAGTAAGGAGCAGAAGCTGCTGCATGTCTTTATCCAGATATAGAGGAGCAAGAATTATCAGATTAGTATTTTTTTTTGCTGGAAATACCTTAAAGCCCTTTAAATATTGAAATCATATCATCCTTAGTCCTTCCCTTCATTAGATTAGATGTACCCAGTTCCTGCAACAGTGATGATGATGATAGATAGAGAGAGGGGGGGGGAGAGGAGGATGAGGGTTGGAGGGAGGGAGGGAGGGAGAGATGATAGAGCTAGACGGGTGGGCTGCTGGGGGTTCACAGTGGCTCAGAGAGCTCCTAGCTAAGATTCTGTGCAATTCAGAGAGCTCCCAAATCCCACTCCTGGGTGGCCTGCCCATCCTACTCTGCCCCTCCCAGGAGTCCCCAAGTGGCCCATTTTGTATGCAAGTAAGTGCAAGGCGCAATGTGGAGGCTTGGGGAGGGTGAAAAATGGGCCTCCTGGAAGTTTGGGAAGGCCAGAAATAGGCCTGTTTCTGGCTTCCAAAGGGCCTCCAGAGCCGGGGAGGCCATTTTTGCCCTCCTGGAGGTTCAAGGAAAGCCTCCGGAGCCAGCAGAGGGCAAAAATGTCCCCCACCCCCGCTGTGGTTCAGGAGGCTGACTAGGCCACACACACCCTGGCCACGCACACCCAGAAACTGGGGAGAGGACCCTTTTCTAAAATTTTTGAAGCCCACCCCTGAAGATAGAGATTTAGAGATACATTAAAACAAATGTTAAGAAGTATACTTACTCTTGGGTTACCTTGAATAGAGAAAACCAGAATCATATGTGGAAGTAGATGATAAAAATAGGAGAATAGAAGTAGTAAGTAGAAGTTTAAAAATTGGGTTAGCCTGGATATTGCTTGGTATCATTAATGATACCATGGGAGATATCAGAAACAACCACAGGAGTTTAAAACTCGAAAAACCTATTACTAGTGAAGAGAGCAATTAAGTCTGCCTCATACAGAAAATAACTTCCTGCTTGTTGAATATGTTTACAACAAATCCATTTTAAGTTCAGGAGAGAAAATGGTGATGATGTTCTTAGCGGTTCCAATTAATAAATATCACTGTAATTATATAGCTATGGAAACAAGGCTTGTTTCATTTTTAGCCCTGTGAAAATTGTTCAGCTTATAGTTGCCTGCTTCTAAATGCAGGATATCTTTTCTTGACACTTTTTAATGGCAGAATTAAAATGTTTTTGTTTTTCTAAGTGGCTTGATTTGTGAGCACCTGGTTGCTTAAGATATACTCTGTGGGACACTTGGATTGAAGCCAAGTAATATATTCCTTAAAACGAACAACACTTCTGTCTGACTCTTCTGGGGTTTTCTGGCATTCTTTTTCTAAGCATCAGTCTGACTGTTTTGTGCATTTGTAAAAGCTTCTTCATGTTCCTAAATATGCAGGCACAATTATATGTTAGGCTGCTTGGAACTTGGTTGAAAGGCCAAGCAAAGCAATCATAGATGAAATACGTACACATTATACCAATCACCCTATTTCCTTTCAGCATAAGCAACATTATGCAAAGTATAGAAAAGGAAATAATAAGCAAAGGTGTAAGTTAAGAAAAGGGAAGAAAATCTAGCTAAATCTAGTTTGTATCAATTATACTGTTTATTATGTCTCTTCATACCTTCCTATCCATGCAGGCCATCCTTGCTTTCAAGGTGTTCATACAGTACACTGATTTTTCTTCTTTAAAAAGTTAGTGCATATCTTCATGTTAAGTTGAGGAGCAAGCAATTTAGCTGGAGGAAGAAATAGCCAGACCAGATTTTTCTGGTATTACAGACTCAGTGATGAGCCAAATGATCACCTAATCATAATAAATTTACCATACGCATTAATAAATACAGAAATTTTGGTCCTAAGTCAAGGACTACTATTCAGAGGTTATTTGAATGTTTTGTGATCAATCTCCCAGAATCCTTAAACTTTTAGCTCAATTCTGGAACATATCATTCCAATGAAGCTTGAAGACATGGATGGTAAAAGATTCAGTCATTGCAAAAAAATACAAGGTTTAAGAATCTATGATATCTATGACTTCTTTTTGAGAATGCTTTAACTGTTGAGTCTTTGGTGCTCCCTGTTTTTGTTTGCTTGCAGATGTTTTATTACCCAACTAAGTAAGTGTTATCATCAGTGTTTGTAGTTTTTCTGTGGGAGAGAGCTGGGCATGGAAAAGGGATGCCAGAGGAAAATGTTCACCATGGAGAAATGAACAAGTAAATAGCCAACTCTCTGGACACAGAGATTTCCTAATCAATCACAACAATGGGGAGGTATTAAAAACAAGAAACAAATTTCTGTCTCCCCTTTGTGTCCCTTTGTGTTGTCTCTTTACCTGTTCTTATTTTTTTTTAATCTGTATGAATGGCATTGCCAACAACTTAGGAATCATATTCTGGTCTCCTGTGAAGAAAGAATATCTGTGGGAACATCTGTTATCTCCTTTGCTACTCCACCTTTTACTTTCCTTCTGGTAAAATGCACCCTCGTGGGAACATCATTCTTTTCTTTTGCTTTAGATCAGTGTTTCTTCGCCACCGTAACTTTAAGATGCATGGACTTCAACTCCCAGAATTCCCCAGCCAGCATGCTGTTTCATTGTTCAAACATCTCCCAGGTTTCCTTTGGTTCTGTCCCAGGATAAACATAATAAGGAAACTCTTCTCATGGGAATTGTTTTTAAAACTGGAAAGTATAGGCTGTTAAGGAGTCTTTAGAGGAATAGAAAGATTGTTTGTGCTGGGAAACAACCGCAGTAGTCCATTCCAACAATAAAGCTAACACAGAAGGGGGGAAAACACCAAAGAAACAAATTTATACTGACACAACACAGCTGTTCTTTCAGTCTTTGATCAGTATATTGTCCTGCATCATATATATCAAAATATTCTAGCTGCCAGTATTTATTTATATATTAGATTTATTGGCTGTCCATCTTATCATAGGGTTACTCTGGGCAGCTTATAGTATTAAACAGATAAACATATATTACATAGTTTATACATAAAATATTACAGAAATACAGTACACAATGTTGCAGTCTTGACACCTTCATCAATACAAAGGCAGCCTTTGATTCAATATTTATAGAAAATCTGCAGGCTACACTGAGAGGTGCAGCCATGCATCAATCTTTACTTTGGGTGCTGGTTGGTTAGGTGTAAACTCTGGAGGTCTCTCTATTTCTCCCATCTCAGCAGGACTTGAACAAGAATGCCTAATTGTTTCCCTTCTTTTCCCAAAAAAGAGTTTCATCCTCTGATGATGTAACAGAGGAGCAGAGGAAGCCTGAGGGAGGGGCCAAATGTGTGATCAGTCTTGAGTGCCTTCATTCCCACAAGAAATTTAACTCCTGCCCACCTTGAATTCTCTTATCGACCATCAATTTGCTTTGAACATTAGTAGTTCCGATTCTTGTAGAGAACATTAACTTACAATAATCTTATATTCATTTTAACTGCCTGGAATCCTGATCTACTGGACTTGACAGATATTGTTCAATAAACTAATGTTTCTCAACCTCGGTCACTTTAAGCTTGGTGGACTACAATCCCCAGAATTCCCCAGTTAGAATTATTCCAAAGCAGAAATGGTCCTATTCACTGTGAAGGGTGCCAACTGTCTTCATAATTGGAAAATAAATGGCCTTCTCTCTGAACCAGTCCAGGACCTTAAATACTAGGCATTTTCCCACATTTTCACTGCTTGGAAGAAAGCACTATTTAAGTGCAGAGGGTTTCCAATGCCATAATTTGATTTACTGGCCACCGAGGCACCAATTTAATCCTTGTTGCAGTTAAGTTATTCAGGGCAAAAGGGTTGAATTCTTTCCTTTATGGAACTCTGTTGGGTGCTTATAAGCAAAATAAACCATTGGAAGCAGCACAGTTTGAGTTCCTACGAGTGGTGTGCCATGCTCCTTACTGTCAGCCTGATGCTTCCCTGGATACTTGTAGAGATCCTATTGAATAAAGTTTGTGAGGCTTAGTTCTTACCCAATAAGTGATAACAAAAGAATAGAGAGAGAGAGGAAGTCCTTAGTGCACTCTGTGTTTTTCTGTGTGCACTGAAGATGTTACCTAGTAGAAGAATGAAATTCTGCAATCCTACATTCCTTGACTTACAACCTTTTTGTTTAGTGACCATGCAAAGTTATAATAGCATTGCAAAAAGTGACTTATGATTGTTTTTTACACTTATGACCATTGCAGCATCCCTGTGATTAAAATTCAGATGCTTGGCAATTGGCTCATATTTAGGATGACCTTCTGATAAGCAAAGGAAGAAGGAAGAATAAGGTTCATTTATCAACCATGTTGCTAATTTCACAAATGCAGTGATTCACATAACAACTGCGGCAAGAAAGGCTGTAAAATGGGGCAAAACTCATTTAATACCTCTCTTGCTTAGTAACAGAAAATTTGGGCTCAATTGTGGTCGTAACTTGAGGATTACCTGTAACTATGCTCAGAGAGCACTAAGGACTCCTGTCTTCTATTGGAAGATGATAGAAAATCTGATCACCCACAAAGGCAAAAGACAGATGGGAGTTGGCCTTCCACCACAAAATATGCATGGTTATTGGTAGGAAAGAGATGCAGAAGAGTTTTGAATATCCTTTCTCTGTGGAGAAGGTTGCTCTGGGAATGCTGCAATCACTCAAATTATTTAACTGTTGCTTCAAAAAATTTCTTCCATAAATGTTTACTAGGAGCCCTTAGAGTCTTGTGAGTTCAGTTGCAGTTGTATCTGCGGAGTGATTTTTTTACAAAACAAACAAAGCACTGGCTCATATTAGCCTCTGGGATGGGTCACCAAATTAATCCTAGATGGTTTCTTTGGGTTTTTTTGCCTCCAACCTGGAATAAAGGTTGGACTTTTCCATCCAATTTTGGATGAGAGGCCCTGAGACAATCATCCTAGAATATAAGCAGCATATTCTTGATCTGGACCAAGATAGTCTTTGGAGTGGATTCTTCTCTTCATCCAATTATTTTAATAGTAACTTTCCATTCCACACAGACAAATATTGTCACTAGCCAGACACAATACCTTGCCACTGATAGTCCTGGAAGAGAGATTTACACACCTTTTGTGTCCTTGTACAGACAGGGTGATTGAGATAATTTGCACGTACTTCTGCATTCTCCTTTCTATTAGCCATGTTGCTTTGAATTAATGGTACCCTTAATAACCTCCTTCTGGGAATGATCTGATGAGGAGAATGCTATATTTTTGTTAGCAGGCTACAAAACTATCCAGGACAAATCATGATTGCTGTGACAAGACTTTGGTTTTAACACTGGCAGTGAGTGTTGAACTAATTTATTTTTTTGCCCTGAAGATGTGCAGTTGTATTGCTTCCCTGGCTGTTCCTCCCATTGTTTAGACTATATGGTGTTGCATTTTATATTTTGGTTTTTGATCATAAGAAAAATTTAGCAAAAAATTAGCAAGACTACTCTATGCACAAAAATGGAGACATACTGAAACATCCACAGTGGAGGAGACAGTTGTGAAGGTGATGGAATTTGCAGAAATGGCAAAATTGACCTATTTGGTCAGGGATAAAAATAGAAATTCTTTTATAAAAAAACCTGGAAGCCTCTTGACTTTTTGCTGAAGATGGAGAAAAAATTAAATGGTGATTTTGGATCTGCGGATTTTAAAAGGTTGAATATGGAAATATCCTTGAAGAGACATAATAAGTTTGTAGCTTCTGTAAAGAAGATCAGAAGTCTCTTCTTTCATTATCTTCTTTTTCAATCTGCTTCTTGCACCTTCTCTTTTACCTTTCTTTTTCTTAATTTTTCTTTTATATATTTTCATTTATATTCTACTCATGAAAAAATATCTAAAATAATTTTTAGATTTATCCTTCTCGGTCTGTCTGTCTATCTATCCACTATTTATCTATCTTTAACTCTCCCTTTAATATCTCTCTCTATCTGCCTGTAATAAATTGTGTATACACAAACTCACACACAATTATATTACAAACAGACAGATAGATGATAGATGATAGTTAGATAGATGATAGACAGACAGACAGATAGATAGATAATAGATATAGACAGACAGACAGATGATAGATAGATGATAGACAGACAGATAGATAGATAGCAGACAGACAGACAGATATAGACAGACAGATGATAGATAGATATAGACAGACGGACAGATAGATAGATGATAGATGATAGTTAGATAGATGATAGATAGACAGATATATAGATGCATAATAGATAGATGATAGATGATAGACAGATGATAGATAGATGATAGACAGACAGATAGATGATAGACAGACAGACAGACAGATGATAGACAGAGAGAGAGAGACAGACAGATCTACCTAAGTATCTCAGATAGAGTCCTTGATTTAGATTCTGGGAGACAATTTGTGCATCTTTTCTCTCTCTTCCAGTGATGATTGCTCCCGATACCAGAAAGAAATGACAATGGCAAGGTTCATTGCCAGCCCATTGACATCTAGAACTACGCTGCCTTTGGTCTGATCTAAGTATAGTATATAAAATCATACATTGCAATGTCCTTCCAGTCAATGAATACTTCAGCTTCAACCATAACAATACAAGACCACACAATAGATACAAACTCAAGGTTAACCGCACCAAACTTGATTGCAAGAAATACGACTTCAGCAACAGAGTGGTCAATGTCTGGAATACTCTACCTGGTTTCTTCCCCAAACCCCAAAAACTTTAACCTTAGACTGTCTACTATTAACCTCACCCCTTTCCTAAGAGGTCTGTAGGGGGTGTGCATAAGTGCACCAACGTGCCTACCATCCCTGTCCTATTGTTTCTTTTATTTTTCTTATATGTATTCATTTCATGTATTCACAACTATGTTTATCCTTGTAAGCTATTGACAAAATAAATAAATAAAAAAAATCTTAATTGGAAAGTGGTATGCAACAATGAACCTGGTGGTTTCTGGATCAGAATACCACCAAAGCAGCACGAGATGATACTACCAGTTCCCTTAGCACCAAGTTTAGTAATGTGGAATGTGTCCCTCTGTGATTTTTAAGCCAATGTCTTATTTCTCATTGGAGATGTTTTTCTGATCAGCTCACTTATAGAAGGAGCGGTTAAATTGTGCTGTGTGTTCTCAGCAGCAACTCTGGTTTATCTAGAAATCATTCATGGTCTGGAAGCTTGAATTGAGCTATCTTGTGTACATTTTCTCTAGAATTCAGAACCCTTTAATAGGCTAACAGCATATATAATGATCTAAATGGAAAACAGTAGTACCAGAACTACTTAATCGGAAGTTTCCTATTATGAAGCATTTGCTTTCAAACTGATAAGTATTATGTAAAAAGAAACCCTTTTTTTGCTCCATGATTTCAGCTGAAAACTCTGTACCCATATTAAATCTTGTTACAAATTTGGTAAGCTTTCCTGTTGAGAGTGAAATCTTCACATGAATTCTGACCTTATCTTGATATTTTTAAGCCCTCTCCAAGAAATCTTGGAATCAAAATCCTGTTCCAAATGAAAGATCTGATCATATGGCCCCCCTCCACCACTTCAGCTTTTAAAGAGTTATAAAACAAAATTAACTTTGAGCTTGACTATAGCAATAACAATAGCACTTAGACTTATATAGTACTTTACAGTGCTTTCACAGCCCTATCTAAGCAGTGTATAGAGTCAGCATATTGACTCTAATAATCTGGGTTCTCATTTTACTGCAGAAAGTTGGAAGGCTGAGTCAACCTTGAGCCAGTGAGATTCGAACTGCCATATTGCAGGCAGTCAGCAGAAGTAGAAGTTGCATTCTAACCACTGTGCCACTATGGCTCAAGGATTACAAGTAGTCTTTGAATTTCAACCATTTATTTAGCCACCATACAAAACTATAGTGGTACTGAAAAAAGTGACATAACCAGTCTTCCCACTTATCACTGCAGCATCCCTGTGGTCAACAACTGCAATGGTTTGCTTAACAACTATGACAAAAAGGTTGTAAAATGGATTGTAACTCACTTAATAACTGCCTTTGTTAGCAACATAAAGTCTGATCTCCTACTTATGCCTCATTTTTTTTTTAAATTACATTTATATGCCGCCCTTCTCCGGAGACTCAGGGCGGCTTACAATTTTTGGGATACAACCCAGTGTGCTCAGCAATAGCCTTCATTCCATTGTATATGCCTGCTTATTACTAAGCGGCATTTTTACAAGGTCAGCTAATTACCCCCAACAATCTTGGGTCCTCAATTTACCTACCCCGAGAGGATGGAAGGCTGAGTCAACCTTGAGCCTGGTGGGATTCGAGCCTACAGCAGTTGTAGGCAGCTGGAACTTAAGTGCAGGCAATTAACAGCCTGAGCCACCAAGGCCCTAATAATGCTGGTCTGCTCTTTTGCTAAAAATAGTGCTAAGATTGTATAGTTAATATGCATTTATTCTAGGATGGACAGTCCAATCTCTTCCTTCCTTTCCTTCCCTTTAAAGGGTTTTTGGCATTTCATTCTAGTTCAGCAAATGATCAATCTGTAGCCTTCCAATGGCTTAAATCTGATTGGAAAGGAAAACCATGGGGTGCTGCTGAAGATGGTCACCCGTGTTTTATTAAGTAGGCATTGAAATGAATTGGTCTGTATATTGGGATGCAGATTTACAGTGCATTAGGCAATCCATTTTTCAATTTAATCTACTGCCTCTGATAAATTAACAGATGTCAATTGATTTCTCCCCCCCACACCCTTCCCCCATTCAGTCCCTCCTGTTTACACCTGACAGCCACTACTTTATAGCTGAGCAGTTATTTGAAGTTATAAACATTATAATTAGCAATTTTTTAATTAGGCTGACAATTAACAGGAGATTTGCAAAGCTGCTAATTTGACATGTCATACTCTCCACAGTGTTTGTTAACCACCACTTGAGTGAATTCAGTTGAATAGAACCAGTGGGGGGGGGAATTGATCTTGAATGAACTTTTTCTCTTACTTAGCTACTATTGTTGTCTTTTCAGGAGGAGGAAAACAAATATAGATTAAATAGAATGAGAAGAGCCCAGGTTCATTTATAGAGCCTAGGAGCACCTTAAGGTATATTCTTGAACATCTGGACAATATAAACGAATCAAGGTCTGTAATTCAAAATGATGTGTTTGGAATGCAAATGTCTAAGTTTCTAGCCAAAATCTCTTCAGACTGGCATTAGGTTGTTCATTCTACCTTTAGAATGGCATTATTTAATTTATAGTGCCAAGATCATAACTTTGAACCCCCATGATTTCGGTTTTGGAATTAATTGTTAATCTGAGCAAGATTGCCAATCAAATCAATAACCCTAATCCATTTTTCTTGAAAACCCCAGATCGTGGGTGTTTTAGAATAAAAGAGAGGAAAGCAAGAAAGCTCTTGAAGCTGCTGATTGAATGTGCAGAAAAGCACATAAGCTGTCCTTTAATTGGAAAGAAACTATTTATTTTGAGCTGTTTGTTTAAGCACAGGAGGATTCCTAATGGAGCCATCAGACCTCACTCATTGGCTAATAGTTTAATTAGACCCATCTGGTGGAGGCTGTGGAGAGAAATGTCCCAGCTCTGATATTGGCAGTGAGGTAATTTGTCATCCTTGGCCTAGTGACTGGTCCAGGAACGTCTTTGGAGCCAAACAGAAGCTGCACAATCTGTCTCAGCTGAGAATAGGGTAGAGTTATTGGAGGCATTTTGTGCCATTCACCTTGACATAGTCAAGAGGAGAAATGAAACCAACCCCCTTTTAGCCTTGAGATAATGTCTATATAGAAATCAGAGGAGACTTTCTGAAAGTCAGGTTGATCTTGCCTTCGTCAGCCAAAACCGTAATAATTGAAACCATTTCTGGAGGAGGAAAGATGGAAAGAGGGAGGGGAATGAAGGAAGATACTTAAATGATAATGTCTTTTATCAGTGTCTTTGTGACACCGTGCTGGCTCCAGCAGGCAGCTCTCAGAAGAGTTGAGTTCAGCCCTGAGAACTGTTGCTCTGTTTGGAAAGATTCCTCCTTAATTATCATCTTGCTATAAATGAGCCTACGAAATTCCAAGAATTTTCAAAATTCCATGTTTGTCCATATTTATTAGGCTAACGTTAAAGATGATGCCTTTCTGAAATCGGTTGGTTTGCTTCTTGCCCTTGGGTTGGAGTATAACAGTGGTTTTTCTGGAGCTAAGTAACTATGGGATTTCTGGTCAAAAACATGCCTGTGTTGGACATTGGAAATGTAAAGGAATTTTGTCATAAATCCTGCTGGAAGTAAGTGTGAATTACATTCCTTCAGAATTCACAATGGGCCAAAAGCTGATAGCATGCTTTTTTCTGATTAAAATATTTAATACACACACACACAATAGGAAAGAAAATGCACTTTTCAAAATTACGTATAAACTGCAGAAAAAGGAACTGACATTGAAGATATTTTTATTTTAAAACCTGTATTAGGAGAATGAGGGCATCAACGAGCAAAAATATTATGCTTTTCATTAAACAGGAAAAAACCTTTGGAAATTTACATGAACAGTTATATAAACTACAAGGTGAGTACTAAATCTCCATAGGATGTGAGGCATTATAAAGATAAATAATTTCTTACTTTTTATGTAAAACATATCAAAGTGGATCATAACATATCATAACATATACATAATTTTATTGATTTGCATTTGTCTATTAATGTAACAATGGTTTGTAATTTCATTCATTCATTCAATCAATTTGTATAGCTGCACATCTCACTTTTGTGACTCTTAATTAAATAGTAGTTGAAAGCTATCTGGAGTGAGTCTTGAGTGATATCTGCACCAGTAAATATCCATTTTAGGACCTTCTGTTCAGCTTTTCTCATACTTCCTTACATTCATCAAATTCTTCATGTCTATTTTTCTCATTGTAGATATATGATACACCATTTCTTCTTTAGTTCACATAGAAATGACCACCTTCATTTTACTAAGCTCATCTAAAGTAGTTAATCTCTCCAATAGTTTATCAATACAAACCAATGCCCCCTAAAATCCAAAATAATCCTATAATAGCAATAGCACTTAGACTTATATACCGTTTTATAGTGCTTTACAGCCCTCTCTAAGCGGTTTACAGAGTCACCATATTGCCCCCAACAATTTGGGTCCTCATTTTACCCACCTTGGAAGGATGGAAGGCTGAGTCAGCCTTGAGATTTGAATGGCCAAATTGTAGGCAGCTGGCTGCAGAAGTAGCTTGCAGTACTGCACTCTAACCACTGTGCCACAGAGGCTCCTTATAATTAATAATACAGATGCTAACTGAATTAAAATCAAATAGGAAGCTTGACCGGTCCAACATAGCCTTTTTCTTTACAAATTTTACCTAGTAAATAGAAATGTTCTCAGAAAATGTCATAAAACTTACCCTTTTAAAGTCAATACTAATAAATAAAATAGATAGTTTATCTAAATATTAAAAAGGTATGCTGTTACTTAGTGAAGCTGTCCATCTTTCATATAAACATCTTTAGGAAAGCACATCTCCATCCAAGATAATTTTATCTAAATTGCATTTAGGATGAGGAAGTTTTCCATATTACGGGTAGGTCTTGATTAAATGGTTAATGAATCCCATGAAATGTTCAGATTATTCAAATTTGCACTATTCAAAGTGATGTTTCTAGGGAAAATAGGATAATTGGTTGCAGCTTGAGGATAAGCTATTCAAGGTGTACCTTTATCTTCTGAATTCTACTGTAATTCTTCAAAATTAGCTTCTTCTTTTTTGGCTCTCCTTAAATAGAAACTTCCTTTTCTCCATTTTGGACAACTGATAATTAGCATCTAAAATCCCAACATGTGTTCAGGAACCAGAGTTGCCCATGTGCAAACCTTAACCATGAATATTGCACTGCACTAAGTGAATTTTGTTCCTGCATTAACATAACTTGGTATCAATTTGTAAATTTACTAAATTGAATTTTGCACTATTCAAATAGTACAGTAATTGCAACCTATCTGTATTTAACCTCGTTTTGCATTGAGTAACTTGCTATTCTTGGTCTTTCCTTTGGGGCAACAGCAAATACTAGAGGTTTCCATCTTTACATGAGCAGTATTCAGATATCTGAAAATGCTGATTGTATCCCATAAACGCCCTTTCTTTACACAGATCTGTCTATGCAACACTTTCAGACCCTTCCCACTGGAATTCTATCTCAAGATTCCTCACAACCTTTGGCTATCCACTTTCCCTTTGTTAATTTTTGCTATGTGAAATGGTTTGGAAGGTAGATATCTCAAAAGTTATATGGAGTTAGAATACCAAGGTTCATTTCAGATAAACATAAAATAATTAAATATCTTAAAAGAATCCAAAAACTAGAGAAGGTAAGTTTTCCCTATCAGATTCTGGAATCTCAAAAAATTCCCAGGACTGACTCTGATACATGCAATTCTTATCTTACAACAGTTCACTTAGTCACCATTCAATGTTACAATGTCACTGAAAAAAGTAACCTAAGAATGTTTTTCACCTTAACAGCCATTGAGTATCCCCATGGTCACATGATCAAAATTCAGATGCTTGGCAACTGAATCATATTTATGATGGTTGTAAAGTCCCAAGGTCATGTGATCACCTTTTGCAACCTTTTGACAAGCAAAGTCTATAAGGAAGCCAAATTCACTTAACAACTGTGTAACTAACTTAAGAAATGTTAAGGGAATTAAGTGTTCATTCCAGTGGTGGGATTCACATTTTTTAGGATACTGTAAAATCTTCAGTCAGAGGTGGTATTTGCTGGTTCTCTGAACTATTCAAAATTTCCGCTACCAGTTCTCCAGAACTGATCAGAACCTGCTGAATACCACCTCTGGTTAATTCACTTAACAATTGTGGCAAAGAAAGGTTGTAAAATAGGGCAAAACTATAATTAACACCTGTCTTGCTTAGTAACAGAAATTTTGGTCTCAATTCTGGTCATAAGTCAAGGACTACCTGTATTGCTAATAGCAACCAAGAGGCTATCTCACTGAAATATGAGTTCAGGAGATTGAAGGAGGAACCATAGAGCATGCTACATTCAACCAATCCTGTATAAGTCTCCTTTTTGAATCTTCAGTATATTGTATAATGACAGGAGTTGAAAGATTGAGAGTAGGAAAGTTGTACAGTTCCGGAAATTCATATGAATGGTAGAACCAGGGCTATTGTGGGTGGGGTCTGTATGATTGACCATTTTCCTTTCTCAAAATAGCATTGAATGCACAGAATACAAACAACCTGAAGGAAGCATAACACATTAATTTTAACATGCTATTAGAAGAAATATAATTATATACAGTAAATACAGATATACTGTAAATCTGCTAGTCTAGAGTAATTTAACTAGCTCTTCTGCTAACTCTGTATGAATATAATCAAGGCATTATGTGCCAAATGATTGGATTGAATTGAATACTTTATCTAGCTAAGTGTGATTAGACAGACAAGGAATTTGTCTATGTTGTCACAAAGACATATATTCCAATTTCATCTTATCAACACACTTATGAACTAGGAACTAGAATCTTTTGAAAAGCCCTGTGCTTAGGATCACGTGGCAGGGTGGTGTAGGAGACAACCAGTACTGACTTAGGCTTAAATATGGGTAGAATATTGTTTCCTTCAGAAGGTCTGTAGGTAACAAGCAGAGTTTGTGCTTTGCAAATAGGAAGTCCTAAGTTGAATCCAGTAAGAGCATTTAAAATATTTATTCTGGAAATCCTGTACATTAACCTTTCCCAACCTAAATCCCTCCAGATGCATAGATTCAATTTCCAAAACTCTCCTATCAGCATGACCATTGTTGAGAATCATTGTTGAGTCTCTTGGATTGCAAGGCCTAGAGTCAGTCCTAGAGGAGATCAACCCTGACTGCTCTTTAGAAGGTCAGATCCTGAAGATGAAACTCAAATACTTTGGCCACCTAATGAGAAGGAAGGACTCACTGGAGAAGAACCTAATGCTGGGAATGATTGAAGGCAAAAGAAGAAGTGGATGGCAGAGAACGAGGTGGCCGGATGGAGTCACTGAAGCAGTAGGCGTGAGCTTAAATGGACTCCAGAAGATAATAGAGGACAGGAAGGCCTGGAGGAATGTTGTCCATGGGGTCATGATGAGTCAGACATGAGTTTGCAACTAACAACAACAACAACAAAATTGTTGAGAACTGTGAGATTTTAAGGATATTCTCTGCCCAGATTTGGGATACATTAACTCAGGTTGATAAACAAATCAGACATAATGACAAGGCAACTTGATGCATTAAAATGGAAGCCATGTAAATGCCTAAAAGAAAAGCAGGTTACAACACACCGTGATACCATTGTTTCTGTGCTGCAGAAATATTGTAGTTCCTGCAAGGTGGGGAAATCATGTCAACCAAAGCTTTGCAAAGACTGATTGTGTGACTTACATCAGATATGGAGAAAATATAGGAAGGAACCAAATTGTGACGAGGCAATTACAGGGTATAAAATTGCTTCTCGATCTCTAGTGTAGAAATTTTTAATGGGCACTGACGTTGGGACTCCAACGTGAGTGTCTATTTCTGGATAAGAGTCTGATGGGAGACTCTTAGCATACAATGAAGTCATTGCCCTGCAGGATAACCACTCTGGTTGGATAATGGATGACCTTATTACATTGTCATAAGCTTGGTGGCTGCAGTATAGGGAAGGAAGATCAAAATAATCGGACTTCCTGGGTGTTTTTCTTTCCTATAAAAGGTATCCAAATGAAAAGCCCAAAACATTCATTTCCCTCTGTGCAAGGGGAAATGTAATACGCCCAGAACAGCCCGAAACTATCCATTTATCTTTGTGAACAATGATATGGTTATTTATCTTTTTTAATTATATCTCAAAAGGAACATGCTGCAGCAATAAATAAAGCTGGGGAAAGGCAAGGGAGAGCACATAAGAAAGGGGAGGAATCTGGCTCTACATAGCATTCCTGCTGGAGGAACCTCATTTCCAAAACCTTCAATGAAAGAGGTTTAATAGAATGGAACTAGCGATAGGTGGCATAACTGGACATTTTTCATGTCCTCTTTTCTGTTTGAATAGCTGTATTTCTGGAATCAAGCAAAACACAACTGGTGGCTCATATACAAAAGATGGCAGGATAGTATTATACATAATCCTTGACATATGACTGTAATGGAAGTTCCCATTATAATCATATTTTGTGATGGTCATAACTTGAGTCCATCACATAACCATTATGATTGCAGGGGGAATGGACATTAAACAAATGTGGTGATAGTTAAATGAATGTTGTGGTTTGAAAGTGAACCCATCATTCTCTATGATGCACTTTTGATGAAAACCAGAAGTAGTTTCATGTTTTTGACATGAATGTCATAAAGCAGCAATATCAAACTCAAAGCCTGCAGACCGAATACAGCCCATGAGGTGCTTAGATCTGGCCTGTGGGGCAACCCTGGAAACAGTGAAGAACTGGCCCATGGGGCCTCTGCCAGTGAAAATGGAGCTTGGATGGGCCATTCACAGCAGTCCCAGGCTCCATTTTTGGCCATGACGGCCTCCTGCGGCCCTCTTCAAGTGAAAACAGAGCTCCCTAAATTCTGTTTTCACTGGCAGAGGGCTGTAGGAAGCCGTCACAGCCAAAATCAGGGCCCAGAAGCCCTGTTTTCACTGGCAGAGTGCTTGGATCATCACAGGTGCCCCCAACATGAGTGACATCATGCTGGCCATGCCCACACTGGCCATACCCTCCCCAGCCCCTGAGGTCAAACACAACCCTGATGTGGCCCTCAGTGAAATCAAATTTGACATCACTGTCATAAAGTGTGGCCATGGCATGCGGCAAACATGGCTGTGTGGCTGAGTGTCCAAAGTGCAATTGTGTGACCCCATTCCCATGGAAGGGTGACCATCAGAACTTCAGAACCAGGTCATGACTCCTTTTTACAGGAAGATTACAGTTCAAACAATTGCTAAGCAATCATTGTATACCTTGAAAGCATTGCAAAGAAGATGGGCTGTAACCGATAGTGCTCATTTTCTCCAGAAATATAGTTCCCATATTTAATGATATCAACACAAGCAGGAACACATATACATGTTTAAAGTTCCACTGTGCCAATTTCAAGCTGTTTTTTAAAATGTGAATAAAATGCTCCGGTGCTGTTAAAAAGTTTCAAAAATTACACTCTTGAGTTAAAGACAGCCTTCTTTGTAATACTTTCAAGAAATGCAACAATGATTGCTTATTTTTATCATTCCATTTTATTTCATAAGCAAACTGATGGATGACAACAGTTATAGGCATCTATAAACATAATACAGCTATATACTGCTATATTTTGAATACAAAATATAGTGATTTAAACTGGATTTGAATAGGCAATAGGATATAAATCTCACATTCTCTTCTTGGATTTGGAAAATCTAGATAGTTGTTTAGTACAGGGGTCACCAACCTTTTGAACCTCAGGGACCACCAAACTCATAATTTTAAATCCCACAGACTAGAGACCCTGGGAAAATCCCAAAAAAATTCTGCAGGAAAATTCCCCACCCTGTTTTCCTACTGATTGATCATTCTTTATTTGGGGTCACAGGATACTGTCTCCAGCTCTGTTCTCAGGGGGAGAGAGAGAGAGAGAGACTTTTGGCTTCATGCAAGGAAAGTAGCAGAAGCAGCAGAAGTCTTTCTTTGTCTTCCCCAAACTCCGCCAGAAATGAGTCTTTGTGAGACTTGTCACGCTGGTGCAGCCTCTTGGAGCAGAATGCCTTGCAGGGTCCCAAAGACTCATTTCTGGCGGAGTTTGGGGGAGACAAAGAAAGACTTTTGCTGCTTTCCTTGCATGCAGCCAAAAGCAGAAGCAGAAAGAAGCAGAAAGAAGCAACCCAGTGGCCAAGCAAGGTGCATGGGGTGAATGGGGCAAGTTTTCCCCGCCCTTTCTCCCCCCCCCCACTACCTTGTGTTGTTCGCAATGCAAGCAATGCAAGCCTTGTGTTCCTGCAGGTCATGTGGGTGGCGCAGTCTTGTGTTCCCATGCAGTCTGGATTAATTGCTTTGTGGGGTGCTTTGTGGGTAACATTTCTCTGCGGACCACCAACATTTTCTCGCAGACTACCAGTTGTCCCTGGCCCACTGGTTGCCGACCACTGGTTTAGATATAGTACAGATGAAGGATTTGTGGTCTTGCAGATCCTACAATTCACAACAATGCTTGCCATTGGTCATGCTTATTATTGGAGTCATTGTTCAGCAACATCTGGAAACCTACTAGATTCCAGCTGATCATCTGTGCAGTTATTAGCTTGAGAACAGTTCAGTGTGGTTCTCTCATAGGCAGTTTTTCAGGATTCCTGAAAGATTGTTATCATATTCAAATCAATGTGTTCAGAGTTCCCACTCAGTATTAGTAACATGCATACTGTAAATGTGGGTGCAGGCGGCCCCATCTATTTTTCATATGCTTTTGAATTCAGTGCAGACATCATGCATGAATAAGTCATAGGTAGTCTACATTTACATGATTCTCTTACTCCCAGCATCAGTATGATAGTTTGCTTCAAGTTGACAGTTGCTGACAATTTTTAGACTTTCAGTAAAAGAAAATGAAGAGTTGTGATTTGGATAGATTAATTTTCTAATTCTCCATTTCTTAATAGATATTCTGTTCGTCCTCAAGACTCCTTGGGGCTACAAAGCAATCCTCAGCAAGATATCAAAATAAAGTATTAAAATTAAATCCAAATAAAACCCTTCCCTCAAAAGAAAACCCATCAGTAATATGAAAATGTGAAAAATGTATTAGTGCCCCAATCAAACAGAAGAATGCAGAAGGATACAAATGGTAAAAACTCTGGAGTGGGAATAAGTGTTTCTGTTATTGTTTTTTGTTTGTTTATTTCTCATGCTGAGTTGGATTAGGGCCACTTTGTCCCCCATTTATATGACTGACCTTGTCTGGGCTGAGAAGCTAAGCAAGGTCAAATCTAATCAGTACTAGAATAGAAGATCTTCAGTGAGTACTCAGGAGAAAGCATTGACAAACCACTTCTCTACTGTTGCCAAGAAAACGGCATATATGTGTCAAGTTTCTACTCAAAGAAAACTTTACCAGCCTATTAATATGTATGCACAAGCAGAAAGAGACCTAGCTGATACCAAATTATACCTATTTAGCACACAATGTGCTGGCTACCAGGTTATCTGGTTTCAGACAAGGGGTTGGATCAACGGAAGTTATGGGCATCAACTGTAGGCCATCTGCTAGGTGGTCTTAAGTATTCTTTCTTATACAATTGGTTGGATACTGGGTGAACAGACAGGTGAAATAGAGGGGTCAGTGGTCTGATCCAGCATAGAACTGCTTGTTTTTATAGCAGAGCTTTTCAGGTTGAATTGTTGGCAGGACTGAGGGTCCCCGATGCATTAGAATCAGGTGGAAAAATTGGCTCACATAGAAATGCAAACTGGCTTTATTCAGTGATAAATTCAAATGAAATGCAGTTGTCCTTCTGTGTTCTGTTTGATTGAAACAATGCTGCATTTTTATGCATCACTCAGTATTGTTTAGACATCTCAGATTTATGTGATGGACTTCTCCAATTTTTTTAAGTGGGCAAAATACAGAATATAATGCCAACCAATACATTCCACTCTAGAATCTTACTTGCAGAAACTTGTTTGTTAAACACCACAGCAACACATGCATGCATAAGATGTATTCAAATTTGTACCTAATCCAAAGATCTGGGCTGAAGTATTCTGCAGCTTTATGATTCTGTGCAGATGAACAGGCAATCATGGAGATTGAAATTATCTGTGCTACCATTGAAGGAAAAGCTCATATGCTGGCAATCCACATTTCATTGTTGGGGGATGTTGTAAGAAATGAAACTTAAAATTCCATAGATTAATGCATCTGTGACTCTTAGAACTCACCATTTTAGGTACCTGTTTGGTATGGCTTAATGAGTCTTTCCATTTGAGAAGAAGGTTGGATTTGTAATTGGCTAATGAACCGCACTCAGCATGTGATTCTCAGTGGAACTACATCTGGAGTTGGAGTACATCTACTCCATGGAGTACATGGAGTGGGGTACCTAAGGTTCTGCCTTGGATGTAGCACCCCTCAATGTCTTCATAAATGATCTAATGAGAGAAAGAGGAAGAGGAGAGGAAGAGGAGCTCATCAAGTTTGTAGATGACACCAACCTATGGGGAATTGCTAACATTTCAGAAGATAGAGTCAAGGTTAAGACAGTTCTTGACAGATTTGAGTATTGGGCCCTTTCCAACAAAATGCAGTTCAGTGATGAGAAAAGTAACATTTTGTACTTAGGCAGGAAAAACCAAATGTACAGATACAGAATAGGCAGCACTTGGCTCAGCAGTAATACCTATGACAGGAATCTAGGTGTCCTGGTGGCCCATCAATTAAATATGACCCACTAGTATGCTGCAGCTGCCAAAAATGAAGTCCTACATTGCAACAGAGAAACAGCATTGAGATCACAAGAAGTGATAGTATCATTTTATACTGTACTGGTGAGGCCACATTTGGAATACTGTGTCCAATTCTGATCACCATGATATAAAAAAAAGATGCTGAGACCTTAGAAAGAGTATGGAAAAAAGCAAAAAGATGATAAGGAGTCTGGAGGCTAAACTATATGAGGAATAGTTGAGAACCCTAGGTGTGTTTAGCCTAATGGAGAGAAGGCTTAAGGGTGACATATCTGTCTTCCAATACTTGAAGGATTGTCATAGAAAAGAGGGGTCGATCAAAAGTACCTGAGGGCAGGACAAGAAGCAATGGGTGGTACTGGCCAGATCCAATCTGGACCTAAAAATAAATTTCTCAGTGAGAAAAAATTACTCAATTAAATAGCTTGCCTCCCAGAATTGTGGATGCTCCATTGCTGGAGTTTGTAAGAAGATATTATACAACTTATTCCAAGATGGAATAAGATCTCTTGCCTTGGACAGGGGGTTGAACTTGGAGACTTCCAAGGTCTCCTTCTAATCCTATGATTCTAGAAAGATCTCTTCCATTCATACATCTTGTAGTTCCTAAAGTATGCCTTTGTTCATACATGTGTTTGCATTTGTAGCAACATCTATCAATCTTGACCTAATTTGGAAGATTTGTTTAATACGGGGATGGGAAACATCTAGGAATTCCAGGTATGTAGGCTAGAGTAAAAAGCAGAGGTGGTATTCAGCAGGTTCTGACCAGTTCTGGAGAACCGGTAGCGGAAGTTTTTAGCAGTTCAGAGAACAGGCAAATCCCACCTCTGACTGGATATTTTACAGTATCCTTCCCCTGCCATGCCCACCAAGCCACCCCCACAGAACCAGTAGTAAAAAAAAGTTGAATCCCACCACTGGTAAAAAGGTAATAATGGAAGAAGGCATTATCATTCAGTTCTGTAACATGGTGGAAAGATGAGAATGGGTGCATTATGTGGAGATATTCAGATCCACCCTCAGAAAAAGACATTTGGTTATTTGGGGCTGTTCACAACCCATCCTACTTCATAGAGTTGTTGATACGAAGCTAAAATGAGGACTGATTCCATATAAGATTCCCTTAGTCCTGAAAGATGGAGTATAAATCACATACATCAATAATACATGTATATCTAATAAATGTGCAGCCTGGAAGCAAAGAAACCTTTTCACAGCCACTGGAAGCCCATGGAGCTTATTTCACTCTGTAATTTGAATGGGTTGGGAAGCTGACTTTTTCTGCACAGCATCGTGCTACCTTTTGTGTGAGTCTGCATATCAAAACCACTCATTGGGTGACAGTTTTCAGACAACCTTGACCATATCCATGCTCATTTTTGAACTGACTTGCTTTGCCACAGAAATGCATGTATCTGCTCTTGGAAGAAAGACAATCTATATTTCTTCACTCACTCTTGACCCTGAAATCTGGATAGGGAATTTTGCATGATAGATGCAGGGAGCTAAAAATAGTATGTTGAGTGTAACATATCAGGAATTGATTTTTAATTTTTAATTTTGGTGAAAAGAATGTAGTTACAGGAGTGCAGAAACTCTGGCCAAAACAGCAACTTCAATTGCAAAAAATAGAACCTTGCTTGCACCATAGTATACATCATAGTAAATTAGGAAGATTGAGAAATACCCAGGACAAATTATTTCTGCACCTACAAGTTTGAATATCTGCTTGTCTCTCCATCTGTCTGTCTGTCCATCTGTCCTTCTATCCATTTATTCCTATCTATCCATCTATGCTTGTCTCTATCTATCTATCTATCTATCTATCTATCTATCTATCTATCTACCTATCTATACACACACATGCACATCTATCCATCTATGTCTGTCTATCTATCCATGCTTCCATCCATCTATCTGTCTGCCTATCTGCCTGTCTACCTATCTATCTGTCTGTCTATCATCTATCTATCTATCATCCATCATTCATTTAGATGAATTCTGCAAACTCTCTTTTGATTCCATGTGTGCTGTAACGCAATGGTTAACCAAATTTGAAAGTCACCCAAACTACTATGTAAATGCTTCAGTGTTCTTTTAAAAGGGTTAAGGATGTCTACTTGATTTGGTTGGTGTTTTCCATTTAATATTGACATTTTGCATGGGCACTTCTGTAAAAGAGCCTTGTGATATATCCTGATTTACTTTGTTATGAAATAAATGTAGAAGGAGAATCTGCCTCTTCAGTACTACCTTTACAGATGTAGCCACTTCTGAACACTGAAGTAGGCAGGCATTTAGTGCCTTCAATGAAGTTGGCTTGTGATTGTATGTCAGCAAAAAGTCAAATGCTACTCTGCAGCTACTTAATTATCATGGGCTTGAGAAAGCTTACTTGTTCCACAAAACGCTTACCAGAATAAAATTGTAACTTTCATTGCTGTAAATCTGGAGGAAGAAACTATCAGTACTTTCATTGAGGTGAAGCATAGTGTGGAAACAGCAGAAAAAGAATCCTGGTGCCTTGTATAATTCACATTATTGCAATTGTGGTAAAGTTACTTCTGCAGATTTGACTGGGAGAGTTTTAGACACAAGAATTCAGTTTAAGTGGGCCACTTTGGAATGGATCATTCAATGTATGTTTTGCATTAAAAAAATTTCAAGTTCAAGCTTTGATGTTTCTAATTGAAAGCAGTTATTGATGGAAAATAAGTCAGTCATTGAATCATTGCTTTTAGAGTGTCTGATAATGAACTGGATAAACAATCAGACTAACCAGATATAACACAGGTTTTTCATATTCCTTTTCTGGCCATCTAACAGTAATTGATACCAATATTTATTATTAGCTATATGCTATTCATTGCTTACTTGAACTGGGCCTTCAAGAGACATAACT
Source organism: Naja naja (assembly GCA_009733165.1). NCBI lineage: Eukaryota > Metazoa > Chordata > Lepidosauria > Squamata > Elapidae > Naja > Naja naja. The sequence goes on along the minus strand of CM019155.1, from coordinate 14,584,592 downwards.
TGAAGTTGTCCCCTGTGTTTTCTGCAGAAAATAGTTTCCTTGAAGAATCGGGTTTTCATGAGAACAATTCCAGCTATTTTTTCTAGTAGAGACCCTTATCTTATGAAAGAGATCTCTTCTTCTGTAAGGAGAATTTCATTAGGGCGTGAAAATAATTTTCTGGGCTAAAGCAATGCAAGGACAGCCATTAGTGTCAAATGAAAAAAATGTGTTGTCCTATACAATTATTTGAGAAGTTTCACATAATAAAATTATGTGATCACACCTGCTTTTATTAAGATATACACTCATACATTTGTTCTCCTGATTCAAGAAAGGATAGATAGGTGTGTGTGTGTTTGTGTCAGACTGACACAAAGAGAGAGAGAGAGCCTTGTTATTTTCTTCCAATAATAATTTGTACCCAGTGCTCACACCTATTCTTTCATTATGTAAATGGGAGAAATGTGTAATTTTCCTGTGTGTGTGCACGCACGCACGCACGCACGCACACACACACACACAAAAACCTTGTTATGAACAAAGCATTTGCAAGTACTGATATTAGATTGTGCACATCATTAGTATAAATGAGGTGGCAATTATGCCATCTGTGTTCAATTGCTCTTGGACCAAATCCTTTCATCACCTTTGCCAAAATGAACATCTTTTGAGGTGTTTTGTTTGTAAAAAGTCAATGCATCTTTAGTCTATTTAAAGATACTAAAAATGAATATAGATTTCATTGTTGTAAGAAAATAACTGCCTGCTTGGATTTTCCCATTTGCTTCAAAAAAAAAATCATCATCATTACATATACCAGATCGCATTTCTCAGTCTGAATTTTTAAATAAGATTCTTTTCTCTAATTTGCCTTGGGTAATTTTATTCATTGTACTTTGTTTTGCCTGACATGATAGTTTGCAAAGTAGTTGTATAATACAATCATTCCATATGGGTTCAGATGGGTCGTATCAACCAGTGTTTTTTTTTTAAATGACTGTGAAGATAACATTTGTTCATCGTCAGATTTATGTCTTGTATTTTCTCCAGATGTGCAAGGCAACTCACATGGATATCCTTTTCAATTTATTCTCACAAAAACAATCCTGTCAGGAAGGTTCTGAGAAACAGTGACTGGATCAGTGGTGGGATTCAAAAAATTTTTACTACCAGTTCTGTGGGTGTGGCTTAGTGGGTGTGGCAGGGGAAGGATACTGTAAAATTTCCAGCCAGAGGTAGTATTTGCTGGGTGTCCGAACTACTCAAAATTTCCACTACTGGTTCTCCAGAACTGGTCAGAACCTGCTGAAGACCACCTGCTGAAGACTAGATCAAAGCTACCAAATGAGCTTCCATCAGTGAAGGTAGACTGAAATGGGATGTCCCTGGTCCTAGTCGGATTTCTTAACTCAGTAGCCTCCAACATTTCCAGCTTTGTGGACTGGCCAGGGGAAAGAGAAGATGGTTATGTGCAAGTGGCAGATGAGCATGCACACATGTGCAGCTCCATTCACACAAGCACCTGCTGCTCACACAAATGGAGCTGCATACACATACTCACCCAGCTGCACACACACACTCACTGCTATGTGTACAAGTGGAATTGCACATGCACCCATGCTCTCTCACCTATTCCGCAGTCTAATTCTGAACAGGCCACAGACCAATAATAGGCTGCAGCCTAGAGATTGGAGACCTTTGCCTTAACCAACATCCACACCTGAGAAAATATCTTAGACTAAAGATGTCTCCACAATCTATATAGAGCAGGGGTCCCCAACCCCTGGCTGTAGCCTACTCATAACTGGGCCCTCCATGAGTTGAGCTGTGTGTGCATGCATGTGCAGGCCGGCTGCTGCTTGTGCATCCCATTTCCAGGGGTGGGATGCTACCGGTTCAGCCTAGTTCTATAGAACCGGTAGCTCCGAAGAGCAGCTGACACTGAACTGGTTCGCTGCGACAACTGTCTGGTCGTCTGTTTGGCCTACCCGCCTGCCCATGCTCTAGGCTGTCTTTTATCCTATGCTTTTACCTCCTCAGCTGCTTTGCACGGCACTGCTGAGTGCTGCTCGTCAGCTGGAGAAGGTAAATGCTCACCGGAGCTGGTAGTATACACATGCGTGCAGCGCACATTTGGTGCACATGCACGCTGTCCCCAAACCAGTTATACCAGTAGGATCCCACCCCTGCCCAGTTCCCCTCTCTCCCCACCTCCAGCTGGGCCACTAAGCTGCAAATGTTGGGGCTCACTGATATAGAAGAAGAGTAGAAGATTTTTCACAGAAGATTGGGTATCAGTGAGCAAAAAGAAGAGACCTACCTTTCCAATAAATAGTGATTTTGATGAAGAGAAAAAGGAACACAATAGTCAAAACAAGCTGCGAAGAACAATGAGAGGAATTCTTATAAGACATTGCCATTGCTACATGGCCACTCAGTTAACAAGAATATGGCATAAAACAATAAAAACAAACTATAAAAACACCCTTAAGTCTATATCTGTTGTTCCTAAGAGAAGGATCAACAGTACTGGGGATGAACAGTAATGAAAATGATTTGACCCATTCTTGGAGCTATTCTAGTTGCTTCTGCCTGACAGGTAATGAATTCCATACTACAGTTTAATCACAGATTATGTGAAGTACTTCCTTTTACTTATCCTGTATTCCCCTGTTATGATTCCAGGTTCTGAGTCACCTTGATTCAGTTGATATAACTTGTGTTTCCCTCATCGAACAAGGAACATCATTGGCTGAACATGTGATATCTTTGGCTCCTATTGAAAATACTGTCAAAATCTCAACTCAACAATGTTGATCTGGAAGCTGCATCTTTCACCACCAATTAAAACAGAGATTTTTTTTTAATGTTAGGCTTTACATCTCATTTCCCTTGTAGCATCCACAATCTTGTAGCATGTTGGGTATTGGATGCAGATAGATGACCTGTCTGAGATTATAAATAATACAGCCATGTCTGTTTGATTAATGCCATTGGGAAGATCTTTCTTACTAATCTCTCCAACTGGTTGTCTAAAGTCTTCTCTAATTTCATATATTCTGCGGCGGCCCCCGCTTTATGGAATCTTCTTCCGCTGGAGCTCGGTTGGCTCGATCTCCACCTTCGCCACAAGTTAAAAACCTGGCTGTTTTTACAATCTGGGCTATGTTGACTCTTGGGGTTTTGTTTTAATATGGGGGTTTTAAATTGCTTATTCGGCTTATAACCTGTTTAATATAGTTTTAAGTAATTTATTGTTGTATTGTATTTTAGTGTGAGCCGCTCCGAGTCCCTTGGGAGAGGGGGCGGCATATAAGTCGAATTAATAAATAATAAATAAATAAATATATGATGAGTGAGAGAAGGGAGAAAAAGAGGAAATAAGAAGATGACCATTTGGGTAGAAATTGGGGCTAACCACATGGGAAGGTTATGTTTCAATGAAGGACAATCCAGCAGAGTAATAAAGGAATATGTGAACATTACATGAAAATATTTTATGATTAATAATGTAAGAATGTCTGCACTGGGTACAATCAGTGGTGGTATTCTACCGGCCAAACTGGTAGCTCTGATGATCATCTGTGAGTGAACTTGTTCACTCTGACGATCAGCTGCTAGGCCCTCCCACCTACCCCGGCTCCATACTGACCTTTATTTCCTGCTTTTCAACCTCAGCTTCTTCAAGTGGCACGGCCGATTGCCGCGCATCAGCTGTTTTCAGCTGCTTGCAGCAGAAGGTGAGTTGCAAATGCTGCGCATGCACAAAGCCCGCGTTTGAAGCGCATGCTCACACCGAACCAGTAGGAAAACTTTTTGATATATAGTACATGCTGTATAGAGTTTAAGGGTAATATTTGTTTATTCTCCTGATGTGCTCTGTTTCACCTCTGTAATCCTACTTATTGTCTTTTCTCTAATTATATATGGATAATGGATACTTATTGAAAGCAGGCCCTTTTCTATTGTGACACCCTACTTCATGGTTTAGTTCATTGTAAGAAGGTCTAGGTTCAAACATTACCTTCATACTCCAATTGCCAAGCCTTTGAGGTTATTAGATTCTGTCTTGTTGTATTCAGTTTTTGTTCTTTCATTTCTTTTTTGTTATGAATTGAGTTCATAGATAAATCATAGAGATTTTAAATGTTGCTGTAAGCCATTATAACAAAATTGAATGATCAAATCTAAAAACATATACAAATCACGTTGTACTCTGTATGTGAATAAATATCGCATGTATGAAAGAATATGAAGGTTTGCACCTAGTTTCAGCTTGAGAATTAATTAGATGGGGTGGGCGATGAGTGGTAAATTGCTTCCACAGTCCCAGTACAGCATTGCTTATCATTGCTTTATCATTGTTTATGAATGATTTGCATTTCTAGTCCTAAATATATCCTATGGAGAAGTATATTTATTTAATTCTGTTTTTGAGGTGATGAATATGGTCATGTTTAAAGCTGAGAATGTCTTGAAGTTTAGTAGTTCAGAATATCTCCTTGTGTGATCATTGCTACCATTTTCAACCCCATTGCCCTCTCTACTGGTAAGCTGTTCTGTACCAGTCCATTCATCCCATACCATGCAGCCCTTTATACAATGTTATTTTGTGTTCTTTTGTAGCTTCCAAAGATTCTCAAAGTGCATATTTCAGAGGTGGTATTCAACAGGTTCTGACCAGTTCTGGAGAATTGGTAGCGGAAATTTTGAGTAGTTCGGAGAACCGGCAAATACCACCTCTGACTGGAGATTTTACAGTATCCTTCCTCTGCCATTCCCACCAAGCTACGCACACAGAACCGGTAGTAAAAAAATTTGAATCCCACCACAGGTATATTTCCAGGCTTTTTACAGATCACACAATTGTTTTAAGCCTGGTAAATATTAAGGCACCCATGTCATCCCATAGATCTCTTGAACCTTCTGCTCAAAGTCACCCTGGTATTGGTGTTCCAAGTAACAACCTTCAAATTAAAAGACTCCAAGACTGTTATCTTCTCAAAGATCCATTTTATTAGAGATGTCATATTGGAAAATCAGAGCAAAACCCGAATCTGAGATTTCTGTATTTTCCCTAGCCCAAAGAGAATCCAAAATCCAACCTCTTCACCCAATAGTTCATCACATAGTCCAATCATTACATCGTTCCAACTGGAGACTATTATCAGGCGCTTCCCTCCAGGTACAGTTTAACATGTCCTTGACTCTCTGAGAAAGGAATGTTGTTGTGGCTATTCTTCCATCGCTCCTTGAAATCCCCCTCCCAAATTCCCAGGACTAAATGTGGCAGCCCAGAAGCCTCAAAGAAAAATGGCTTCCAAGCTGACACCTAGTTGGCTAAGTAATGGAGGATGGCCCTCCTACAAGCTTGATCTAGTCCTTGAGCTGATAAAAGTTTAGTGTTATGGAGAATAATATGTGGTTCTCTATAGGAGTGCTTTCAGTCTTCTGTGGACTTCATGAAAATAGAGAAGATAAGAAAGTCAGGAACTCTGTTTATAAAGGAGAATATTTGTAGGTCAAGGTTTAAATGAAGGGTTTTGATGCTCTCTTATCTGGTCGTTTTCTTGCAGATGTTTCATTATCCAAACTAGGTAACGTCTACAGTGCTTGTAATAACATCACATCAGTGCTAGTACTAAGAGTAGCATTGACAATATTACATAGTTTGGGTAATGAAAAGTCTGCAAGAAAACAACCATGCTCAGAGAGCACCGAGGACTCATCAGCTCTGTTTAACTCCTTATTTTTCTGAATCCCAGTTTTCCAACTGATGTTTGTATATAGTTATACTTTTTAAAAATATTTATATTATACTTACAGTAGGTCTCACTACAGGTTTCAAGCAATTCTTGATGAAATGGTTAGCAGTGAAGTCAACTTTTTCTGAAGCTTGCCAACCTGTAACAATGCCCCCTCCCCATGTACTCTGCATCGCAGGGTGATGCTAAGCATGGCCAAAGGTGCCCCATATATATATGGTGAAAATACAGGACAAAACAAAAGAAGATCATCTTAGGTTATTGGTGAGAATCTAGTATGGCAGAAAAATACAAATGTATAGGATCATGGCAGTTTGCTCTTATCTAACAGAATAACACAGTTGGAAGAAACATTCAAGTCCAACACACTACTAGGCAGGAGACCTACCACTTTTGACAAATGGTTGTCCAGTCGCTTCTTAAAACCTTCCAGTGTTAGAGCACCCACAACTTCTGAAGGCAATTTCTGTTCCACTGGTTGATTGTTGTTATTGTCAAGAAGTTTCTCCTTAGTTTTATGTTGCTTCTCTCTTTGTTCAGTTTCATCCATTGCTTCTTGTCTTGCCTTCCCGTGCTTTGGAAAATAGACCCCCTCTTCTTTGTGGTAGCCCCTCAAATATTGGAACACTGCTATCATATCAACCCTAGATTTTCTTTTCACTAGACTAAATATACCCAATTCCTGAAAACATTCTTCATATATTTTAGCCTTTAGACCCCACTCCCAAATCATCTTTGTCATTCTTTTCTGTACTCTTTCCAGAGTCCAAACATCTTTTTTATATTATGGTGACCAGAATTGGATGCAGTATTCCAAGTGTGGTCTTACCAAAGCAGTAGTGTCACTTCTTGTGATCTTAATTCTATCCCTCTGTTAATTCACCCTAGGACTGCATTGGCTTTTTTGACAGCTACAGCACATTTCTGGCTCATTTTTTTTTTAATTACATTTATATGCCGCCCTTCTCCGAAGACTCAGGGCGGCTTACAACTTTTGGAGCACAACTCAATGCGCTCAGCAATAGCCTTCATTCCATTGTATATGCCTGCTTATTACTAAGCGGCATTTTTACAAGGTCAGCTAATTGCCCCCAACAATCTTGGGTCCTCAATTTACCTACCCCGAGAGGATGGAAGGCTGAGTCAACCTTGAGCCTGGTGGGATTCGAGCCTACAGTAATTGTAGACAGCTGGATCTTAAAAGCAGGCATTTAACAGCCTGAGCCACCAAAGCTCTTGATATTTAAGTGATTGTCTACTAGAACTTGAAGATCCCTCTTGCAGTTACTGCTGTTGAGCCAAGTTTCACCTAGTCTGTACCTGTATTTTTGGTTTTTCTTGCCTTTCTTGTAGGAAAAAAAGCCTTTTTCTACATTGAATTTCATTTTGTTAGATGGGGCATGGTCTATTGAAGAGGACTCTGCAGCTATCTTAATTTGCATTCCCCCCCATCCCCTTCCCATTTTTTAGTGCATTACACACAAAATAGTGAGGCACTGATGTTTCATTCACTTTGGAGCAGGCTTCCAGTTCTGTGGCTTACTGATTTGCCGACAGTTATTACTGCAACTTCTATTACTTATCATTTGTATGTCTGCTACCCGAAGTCATCACATTAACAAACATGTGTAATTGTTTTTTTGCATCTCAATGAAGGTTTGTATTTTTTAGGCTGCAAAGCCAGAGGGTTGTGGGAACACATGTCATCATTTTCCAATCCATCAAGCCTCCTTTTTCATTCAAATGAATCCCACCTTTATCAATGATTAGAAGCCTGCTCATTTCTCCACTTAGCATCTGATTTAATGTTGTCCTTTGAGAATCGTAATGTCATCTAACAAGAGCTGGGGAGAGACGCTTTGCTGTTGTTGAAAGCCTCTGATACGTCAAGAATGGAGCCAGCTAAGATTTTCTCACCCTGTTTATGACCTGACTCCAAATGATACACTCTGCTGGAGAGAAAGTAATTTAATGCCCATTATTATCATATAATCCCAAGCCTTCTTTTGAAGCCATCAGCTTCAAAACCCAGCTGTAGCTGGCTAAGTTCATTTGAAAACATTATCATCTCCCTCCAAGAGAGATATACCTGTTTTCTACCAAACTCCTTTCTCCTTGCATGCCTAAATTAACCACTTTTTTTTCTTTGTGAAAACAACAAAATATTTTCAGGTTCAGAGGGACATGCAAGCAGCAAAAGCAAAGAGAAAAAGCAGAAGAAATCTACTAATTAAATTACTTAGATCCTTAAGAACCATTAAAAACCTTACAAATCATTTAATTCTGTGATGGCAGTTAGCCTATTTCTACTGGCATGTTAATGTGGCTGTAAAGTAAATTATTTTAACTAATTATTATTAAATCATTAACTACTTTTTGTTGTTGAAGTGTTCCATAAACTGTTAAAATGATGGAATACTTTACAATCCGTATGAAGGGGGAAATATGTATTGTTGGAGACATTTTATTTTTATTTTTCAAATAATCCTTTGGGGCTGCTTTCTGGAGGCCAGTTCATCCTATAGATTAGTTCTTAATCCAGGGATGGAGAGAGAAGACTTTCAGTTGCTTGAAAGTGAACAGGGTATTTCTCTAACTGTATTGTTTAAGGTGCTAAATTTAAAAGAGAAAATATATGTTGAGTGCTCAGAGGATTTTGCCCTGACTTTTTCTCATAACCAGAGGTGGTATTCAGCAGGTTCTGACCAGTTCTGGAGAGCTGGTAGTGGAAATTTTGAGTAGTTTGGAGAACTGGCAAATATCACCTCTGACTGGTCCTGCCCCCATCTATTCTCTGCCTCCCGAGTCCCAGCTGATTGGCTGGGTCTTCTTTTGTTTCATTGCAAAGGACAACAGAGCTGGAAAGCAAGTTAGTTGGATGGGAAGGGAAGGGGATTTTTCAGTATCCTTCCCCCAGGAGTGGGGAGGGTATGGAGATTTTGCAGTATCCTTTCCCTGCCACGCCCACCAAGCCGCATCCACCAAGCCATACCCACAGAACCAGTAGCAATTTTTTAAAATCCCACCACTGCTTGTAACATTGGGAAAAGAAGTCAACATTACTGGACTACAGGGACCAATGATTTGGAATGAATGAATGAAGTTTCCTACCTTTTCTAGGAATCATTCTTGTCCAAACATTCACTTAATGTACATTTTATCTGGGGAAATTGTAGGATATCCATATATCTTGTAGTTGCTGAGAAACATTGTTCTAGAACAGGGTGTCAAACTTGATTTCATTGAGGGCTCTGCCGGCAAAAATGGAGTGAGGGGGCACTTGCAGTCCTCCTGAACTCTGTTTTTTGGTGGAGGAGGTACCGCAGGCCAAATCTAAGCACTCTGGAGACTGGAATTGGGCCAGCCATGGGCAAACTACGGCCCGGGGGCCGGATCCGGCCCGTTCGGCTGTTCTATCCAGCCTGCGGAGCTGAAAGAGCGGAGGGTTCTCTTGCTCTCCCAGAAGGCTACGTGAAGTAATCTAACTTTGAATTTATATTAGTTCACACAAACACTCCATCCATGCTTTTGTTCTGGCCCTCCGGTCCAGTTTAAGAACCTATTGTGGCCCTCGAGTCAAAAAGTTTGCCCACCCCTGAATTGGGCCGTGGGCCTTGAGTTTTACACCCCTGTTCTATACCATTGCAGAAATCAAAAATTTAGCAGCAAAAGCTTCCTTTCTCTTCATGACATTATGCTTATTCTGAAAAATGACAATATCATTTTTTTCCTGAACACCACCACTCTGCTAAACAAATAATTCCCTCAACACTGTCCAACTATTTAAGTCTGCACTACTATTATTATTAATCTTCTCATCACTCCTTATCACCCATCCCCTCCCACTTGTGACTGTATGAATGTAACTTTCTCACTTATATCCTTACGATTTATACTGACTCTTTCCTAGTATGATTTGATTGCTTATTTGTACCCTATGACTATCATTAAGTGTTGTATCTTAGATACTTGATGAATGTATCTTTTTTTTATATAGACTGAGAGCATTTACACCAAGACAAATTCCTTGTGTGTCTAATCACATTTGGCCAATAAAGAATTCATCTTTCATTCATTCATTCATATAGAAGCTTGGATATAGTTTTTTTTTAAGAAGACTAATTCATTTTACAAATACAGGTAGTCCTTGACTTATAACTGATTGCTTAGCAACCATTTGAAGATAAGATAGACTTCCCCAGACCTACTTACAACCTCATTTCAAGTCATGTGATGAACTTTTAAGTACTTGCCAACAGGTAGGCTTTTATAGACATCTACTGAAACCCATAGTCATATTACCATGATTTTTTTTGTAGGAAACCAGTATTTTTTTCCAGTTTTTTGGCAAAAAAAATGTCCTTTGGGTGCAATGGATTTGCTTAATGGTTGTTCATTGATTAGCAACCACTTTAATTGTGGTTGATTTACAACCATTTTATGATTGCTGCCCAAAAATAATTATAAAATTGGGTGCAGTCACGTGGTAACCCATTTGAGGAACACCATGACTTAAAATCATAATTCTGGGCTCAATTATTGTCCTAAGTTGAGAGTCACCTGTATTCAGGGTGATTTCTCCATAATTTTACTCCATAAAATGGTCTGCATTAAGAAAATGATATTTGAACATGGCTGAAATTGTACCTGGAGTGAGCAAAAGCTGTACTTCAGATCAAAGGGGGTTAAAATGCTTCGGTTTTGTTTCCCTCATGCATGCATATATACGCATTATGAAAGCAGCTGATTTAGTTCAGTAGCAATCTGTTTCTTCACACGTTTTGAAGAAAACAGGTGATGTGACGGGAGGCATGGGAAAGTTCAGTGTTCTGTGATCAGAACCTCTAATTAAAAAGAAAAGTAATAAAAAGATTTTAGAAAGGAATGAAGAGTTATAGATAGACGGAACATTTAATGACTACCGTTATTGTCTTGATGGGTTTTTAAGATACTTCAGGTCCTCCTTTTTGACAGTAAAAACAAAAGATCTGTCAAGCACCCAAAGAGAGAAAGGCTTGTGCTCAGGCAACCTTGGGTGAAAGAATAACATGCCTGGTGTTTTAAAATAATAAAATTATTATTTTACTATGTGTTTGTGCACTTTCAAAGATGATCTCCTTAGAAGAGGGCAGAATCTCTGACTGGGATCACAATCACAATAATGCTTAATGTGGTTGCTCAGATATTGGCTTAGTATGAACTCAGCCATTGTGGTTTGTAAATTCTGGTTTATGACTTTATGCCCAGCCAATTATGGCTTACTCACTAAATCATAGTTAAGCAGCTGTGGCTTCACAAAAAGTACAAACCCAGTCAGAGAACTGAGGTTCTCAATCCACTTTCCCTCCTTTTGTTCTTTTGACAAAAAAGGTAACTGCAAAAAAGAGGGAAATACACGATGTATTTCATGGCAGCTAGTCTGCTTGCTGTTGACATCACATGAAGATTAGTTTAATAGAAAGTCTGTGCTAGAAAATAGGCCAAAGTAGGTTCTAAGTATCTTGTGCTCTACTGGAGCTCTTGTAGGGAAAGTTTGCCATATCAGAAAAGATGCTTAAAATCCAGGAGTATATTTAAAAATAAAAATAAAACGGCTTAAGTTTTTGCTCAGATGATTTTTTTTAAGTTTCTTTTTTTAAGTTTGTGGCGGGATTTTTTATCACCACTCAAACTTAAAAAAAAACAAAATACCTCTAGATTTTTTTTCTTGCTTTGTTTTACTTTTTTGCAGATGAGCCTTGATACCTGAGATATTAACATAAAATGCCGATGTACTGATTTACACTGAATACAGCTAGACATTCTTCTTCTTCCAAGGAAGAGGGTGTGAATTATTCTCCTTTCTCCACTATCTTGCCCATGGTCCATGTCTGCTTGTCATAAGGATAAGCGAATGGCCATTACTCCAGGTCACTAGGAGGTTCACTTTCTTTTGCTGATACAGCATTTCATTTTCTTTTGCTGATACTGCATTCATGAAGCTATTCTGCCTTGGCTATTTTGATCTCTTACTGCAGGGAGAAGATGTGTTTTACTGCAGGCATTCATGTGTTTTAATCTCTGCCATTATCCAGTTGGTTGAGGGATGAAGGCACCAGGCTAGTTCTGTTTAGGCATGAATACTGGTTGGGTGACTTTCAGCCAATCATCAGGAGATTTCAAATACTAGTCCCGCCTTAGGCATGAAAGCCAACTGCGTGACTTTGGGCCAATCCCCAGGAGACTGTGAGTTCTAGTTCCACTTTAGGCATGAAAGATGGCTGGATTACTTTGGGCCTCTCTCACACACCACCTCACAGGTTTATTGTGGAAAAACAGAAAGAGGAAGAAGTATTAACTTGACTGTGTTTGTCACCTTGAATTATTTATAAAAATAATAAAGGCAGGATATAAAGAAATAAATACCTTAAGTTGGTCATATAATAAACTGAGTATAATATACAATTTTATTCAGAGTTCCCTATGTAGAATTTTTGTGAGTTACATACATGCATGTGTGCATGTGCATGTGCATGGATGGACACACACACACACACACACACACACAGAATTTCCAAATGTGCAGAAAGCATCCAAAATTTTAAAAAATGCTTTCCTGATTGTGTCAAATAAAAAAACAACCCCAAATGGCTTGCTGTGGACATTTGGTGATTTGTCTTGTAGATACATGAAGATAGAGACAATTCCTGTTTGGACTGGATTGGACTGAAAGATCAGAAAAACCTACTATGCAAATCAAAAGTTACACCTATGCTCTTGTAATGTATATATGTTGGAAAGTCCCACACGCCGAATCTTTCTGATTGTACTGTGTGATCTGCAATAGGTTTGTCCCCTTTATAGTCCTACATGGCTTGGAGCCAGGTTATTTGAAGGACCCTCTTTTCCCAGTTACATCTACCTGAGCAACCAAAGCTGGGAGGTAGCATATGTTATAGGTCCCCTCAAAAAGTCCATCTAGTGCGACTCCCTGTGGAACATCTTCCCCCAGAGATAAGATTGGCCCCCATCTTGACACTCTTTTGAAAAGCTTTGAAGACATGGTTTTGCCAGCAGGCCTGGGGAACCCAAGGTGATATAGAGCCCATCAAATGGACTACAAAAATGAGGCTAGAAAGATTGGCTATTTTCCAAAGCACAAGGCAAGAAAAGAAACAATGGATGGAAATTAACCAAGGAGAGAAACAACCTAAAGCTAAGGACAAAATTCCTAACCGTGAGAGCAATCAACTAGTGGAATAACTTGCCTTCAGAAGTTGGGGTGCTCCACAACTTATTATAAAATAAATAAATAGGAGGGAAAAATGCCAACCTCTGTTTTTTCCAAGATCCATGCATGCATACGGATTGTAACGCATGCTCCAGAGTCATTGGATTAGGTTGAATATAATTATACTTGAAGCAGATCAATATAGAGAGAGTTGGGAACTATGCAAATGAGCCATGAAAGACCTGAGTTGGTTCAGTAGCAGCTTATTCCATTTCAGAAATGTATTAGTTTCAGTTAATATGCATTGGATCTGAGAAAAACATTAAGGCTGTCTTTCAAGGACTTCAATAGATTGGCTTCTATAAATACCATCTGGTTTACTTCGGTGCATCCGAGCATACCAAAAGAGGGGGAAGGTAGCCAGCAAATCAGAGAAATTAAAATGCATTTGTTTTGTGCCTCCTAGTTTTGACTTTATTTGGGATAGGAAGATATTTTCTATTTCAAAAAGGGGTGGGGGAATTATAGTGGTATTCACTGATTTATTTCGACGGCATTGTTTCCATATGTCAGTTTTTGTTTCCCTGCTAATGAAATGGATTCAGGCAAAGTATGTCAGTAGGAGAAGTTAAACCTGCAATTTGATGCAAAAACGAGCAAAGCCGCTAAAATGATCAGAGAATAAATGAATGCAGAATTGAGTGAAGCATATGTCAGACGGCTCCTTGAAAGGTGCTTAAGGGCGTTGATGCAGTGACAGGCACAAGGTAGAACTTCGATCCATCATAATACGGATCACATATGTGTTTTTTTTTTTTGTTCCCCAAGCTCTTCATGGAAAACTCCAAAGAAATTACTAACATGAATGCTTTGAATTTCCTTTACTTGTACTAGCACTGGCACTGATGTCATAGTAGGTGTATTTCACACACATCCCTGACACATAAAATAGCAGAATATTATGCTGTAGTCAAAGAAACCTGAATGAATATCAATAAGGAACTCTTTGAGATTAACCTGGCTCCAGTCAATAGGAAAGTCTGCTTTGTCAGATTTATGAGTAAATTCGTCACTTTTAATTCAGTATGAAAAAGAGCAGATCAAACACTAAAGTAGTACATATTTATTTAAATATGCATATATTTATTATAAATGGAACCATCCTAGTTTGGCCTTTGCTGATGCCCATGAAGTATCATTTGGTGCAACCTTTTAAAGTGTCTGTCCCAGATCTCAGTCTGTGTAGTTATCCACAAAGTTACATTGAATAAGCTAGTTGACTTTGAGGCAGATGCTTACAAGTGCATAGATAATGGTATCTACAAATAGTTCTTGACTTATGACCATAATGGAGTCTGCTTATGACAGTGGTATACTGGGAGGGTCATAAAACAGATCATCATGTGACTCGACCTATTTTTACTATCTTTTTTTATGGTTATTGTAAGGCCATTCTTTGCAAAGAGACATTTTTTCCCAAAACTGGAAATAAATGCTAGTTCGGGGCAAAAAAATGTTGTAAAACACATTTACATGACCATAGAATGCTGCAAACAATCATAAATACAAGCCAATTGCCAAGCATCTGATATGTGGCCATAAGACTACAAGGGAGCAGCCTTTGGAATTTGGAAATGGGTGGTAAGTATTTTGTGTATGGGGTGGAAACTTAAACAGTTATTAAGCAATTTTTTTATTTTAAGTTTTTTATTTTATATTTACAACAAGTCCATCTTTCATTTAAACAGTGTGTCAACGGAGTACATATATCTTGTGCTAACAATTATAATTAACATACTTTCTTGCCAAAATAACAGTAATCACATTTTCTTTATAAGCCATTGTTTCTTACATATATTATCTTTATAACAATCTTAACATTTCTCTATATATTCATCTACTCAATTTTAACTTGTTTTATTTTCCAACCATTGATAAAATAAATACCCTACCATATAATATTCAGTTTCTTCTTTTTCTTTAATTGCCAATGTTAATCTATTCATCTCTGCACATACTAATATTTTCTCAATCACCTTTCCCTCTGCCAGAATTTTTTCGCTTTTCCAATTCTGAGCAAATACAATTCTAGCTGCAGTTAATACATGAATAATTAAATACACTTTTTCTTTGCTATAGCATTTGGGTACCATCCCTAATGGGAATATTTCATGTTTCAAATCTATATGTTGCTTTATCATTTTTTCCAACCATTGGACTTTTGTCCAATATCTTTTAGCTTCTACTCATGTCCACCACAAATGATAACATGATCCAGGTATCTGGTGGCACTTCCAGCATTTGGCTGATTTGTCTTTAAACATCTTTGTCAATTTTGCCAGTGCAAAGTGCCATCTATAAAACATCTTGTACAAATTTTCTTTATATACTGTCAACATTGTTAATTAATAGTTTATTTCCCATAGCTTCTGTCATTTATCTAATTCTATAGCATGCCCAAATTTTTTCACCCACGCTATCATCGTTTCCTTCACTTGTTCTTCTTCTAGTTTGACACCTAATAAATAACAATACAATTTTTTAATCAACTTGTCTTCCGTTCCTGTTAGTATTTTATCCAATTCTGTCAACTATTTGTAAAAACCCTCAGCTTTAACATCCTTTCCATATCTTGATTGTATTTTCATATATGAGTACCAATCGGGTGGGATTCAAAATTTTTAACAACCAGTTCTGTGGGTGTGGCTTAGGTGGTGGGCATGGCTTAGTCGTCATGTGACTGGGTGGACATGGCTTGGTGGTCATGTTATTGGCTGGGCATGGCCAACTCAATATCACTCACATTGAGGCACGCATCTCCTTGCCTGGCCTCTCATGACTGTGGGGATGCTGCAACAGTCATAAGTGTGAAAAATGGTCATAAGTCACTTTTTTCAGTGCCATTGTAATTTTGAATGGTCACTCCACACAAGCAAAGTACCAGCAAAGGAAGGAAAAAAAACTCCAGAGACGTTCCTGAGACAGGAAGTCTAGTCCTGCCAAGAATGTAATAAGGGTTAACAGAGAGACAGTTTCTGTAAGCAACACCAGAATGTTTCCTTCCTGCCTTCCTTACAGGATTAGGCCAGTAATTTCTTCTAACAACCGGTTCTCTGAACTGCTTAGAATGTTAACAACCAGTTCTAGTGAATAGGTGCGAACTGGTAGAATCCCACCCCTGGTACCAAAGCATATCAACCCCTTATTCATTCAACTCTTGTTTAGTTTTGTGCTCACCCTTTTCATTCAATATGTCCTTATGTCTAACAATAATTCCCATTTTAGTTGTTAAGCAATTTGTCATAATTCAAGGACTGCCCATTCATGGTAGAGACAAGGATAAGGCAGACTGAGCTTCTTTCAGATCTTGGGTCTCAGTTCCCGTGAGCTTCAACTACTACAATTCACTGCAAAGAGTCTTCTGAGCTATAGGACTACCAGATTACTTTGTCTAGGATAGTACCTCCTATCTGCAGTCTACAACACATTCATTTCAGCAGTTCCGAGAAGGTTTGCACTCTGATACAGGTGACCCCAAGAGCACTGATGAAACCCCCAAGCGGCCTCAAGAGTTTGCAGAGAGAGTGCTAATGATGAGATGACTGCAAAGAAAATTATCTTTCCAACCCTCCTCCCATCATCCTGTCAGAAATAATCCTTCCATCGCCTCCACATTCCTGCCAGAACCAATGAAGCTTCTTGGATGAGAACCAAAATTTCTTCTTCTTTCTCAAGAAAAAAAAACAGTCCAGTTGCTTTTTGAAAAAGTACTTTGAGACAACTATGACCCGGATGATTGAGAATCTCCATAGATATTTGTCTAGGATAAGAAATCTTGACTCTCCTTAAAATGTACTCCTTCCTCCACTTTGCCAAAATTATTGTGTCTAGAAATTTAATGGCCCCAGAAAGAATAGCACTCTGGCAGACAATAAATAGCTTAATTTTGTGATACCAGAAAAAAGAGGTTCTTGATACCTGTCACTCAGGAAGACTCTCAGGAAAATCTTCTTTGGCTGTTAAGAATGGGAAGTTTTCAGTCATTGTTCATAAAATGTAGAAGGAGTCCCCTTTTAGATACCTTCTTCAGAGGCTGTCAACATGGGTGGGGAAGAAAAATAATAGTGCTTTTAATAGTGCTTAATCGTTTAAATTGTTTCGATACCATTTTATGCTTATTTCAGTCTGTAATTTTTAAAATGATTGGAGTTTAATGTAAACTGTGCTGAGCAGCTTAGGAAAATGATGTAGAAATTAATATGAAAAAGGAGGAGGAGGAGGAGGAGGAGGAGGAGGAGGAGGAGGAGGAGGAGGAGGAAGAGGAAGACGAGGAGAAAGAGGAAAAAGAGGAGAAGACAGGAGGAGAAAGAGGAGGAGGAGGACGAGGCACCTACTGACCTTGTCAACCTTCTCACACTTTCAGTCACACCAGATTTTATCCCAGTGCACACTAATCTCAGAACAGTTGCAGCTGGCACTTAAACCAGAACGTCCATCTTTCCAAGAAAATATTATCTCTCAGCCCTGTTCTTGAATAGCTATCACTTTATCAACTTGATAATTTGCTCTGAAAAAGAAGTGAAGATGAGGTTCCAATTGAATAATAACTTTTTGGTGGTGGCAAATAAGAAGATTTCATAAAAAGGAGACAGGTTGAGCCTTGATGAATTATTGAGAAGAAGTATGTGAAAAGATCTGATTGGTTTTCAGTTTACCCCACTGAAACTAAGTTGGCTTAGGAAATGGACTTTAGGCATCTTAAAGGAAAAGGTGTCAGCCACCTGGTGTGAAATCCAGAATGTACAATAGTCCTTGACTTACAAGTATTCATTTAGTGACCATTCTAAGTTACAGCAACACTAAAAAGAGTGACTTATGACTGTTTTTCACACTTACAATCACTGCGGGATTCCCACAGTCAGATGGTTGGCAATTGGTAGGTATTTATGATGATTGCAGTATCCCAGGATCATGTCGTACCCTTTTGAGACTTTCTAACAAGCAAACTCCATGGGGAAGCCAGTCACTGAGTTACTAATGTAACAACTGCAGAGATTTGTTTAACAACTGTAGAAAGAAGGGTTGCAAAATGGGGCAAAATTCACTTAACAACAATCTGGCTTGGCAACAAAAAAAATTGAGCTCTGTTGTGGTTATAATTCGAGGATTTCTGTTATGAGTGAGACAGTCACTTCAAAAAAACTAAGTACTGCTGTAAGGGTTTGTGTGTTTTTTTCTGTTCCCTAAAGACAAAAAAAACCACACTGTACTCTGCCCACTTTTATTTTCCTTTTTCAATTTAATGTATCTGTTAAGGCCATAACGAGAACCTGAATGGGATACAGGAATGCATGTTCCCTGGTGGAAAAGACAAAAATATACCAAATAAATGAAGAAAAAGAAGCCAATAATTTTGCTGAGGGGTAAAGCCAGGACATCCACAAGTGCATTCACTTATTTTCAATGAACTGTTGTGTCCTTCCCTGCTGAGAAAGTCAGGATAGAAATGAGGGCATTGCATATTCTTCCATTCTTTTTTAGACAGGCTGGTGCATCTCGGGCAACTTTTGAATGGCATGGGCTCGATCATTTGCCAGGAATGGGTGTCAATTTCTTCCTCCCTGCATCACAATTGAGGTGTGAGAATCCATTGTGGAATTCAGGACTGGTTTTTTTTAAAACTGTCATCTCTACAGCCAAGGTGGAGCTCTTTAGAGAAAGTTGATTTTTGGAATCTCTTTGCTAAGTTGAGCCTAAGCTATTATTTTGTTTCCAAGATTTCTATCTTCAGTACTGTCCATATTTACAGAGTTCCTGTAAATATCCCAATTTTGAAAAAAACAATACCACATTATGCACTGCTCAGCCACCAGTTAAGAAGAACACATTCATTCATTCATTCATTCATTCACTCATTCACTCATTCATTTATTCAAAATCTCCAAGTGGTTTTCAATAAAAGGTAATGATATTTAACTTTATCATGTACGTAAACTCCAAAACAATAAGGAGAAGGGATACTACTTTAATAGTTTCATTCAGGTTATTTGAAATTAAAGTACAGAAAACCATTGCAAGTCTAATTATGAATAAACAGACTTTTCCCCCTCTTTCCTCTGAAAATCATATTGCATACTCTAAAAAGGTACTTATTCTATCTTAGTTCAATGCATTTCCCTTTCTAAAACAGGGATTGAAATGGCATGATAGCACAATCAAGCAGGGGTAGGCACTTGTATCAGCCAAGGAACGCTGAAAATTAAGAGCCCCCAAATTGGTGGGACTACATCATATCTGTTGGCAAAGGATCTCAAGAAGCTTTCCCTGTTTCTTCAGCTATGATTTGCTTGTTTTAGGATTCTCAGGGGCTTTCAAACAGAAAATGGCAGGAAGCCTCATTTTCAACAGTGGTGTTACAAAAATAATCCAGGGGGATGAAAGCCCACTCACCCATCTCCTGTTTTTAACAATCTCCAGACACTTTTTAAAGCTCAACAGATCTTGGATAGCGCTATTTTTTTGCCACTTCCTGTTTGTCAAGGTAGATTTAAGTATCCAACTTAGCTAGATACATCAGTGCCCTGGCTTATTAAGTCCTTCTCGAGGGCATGATGGTAGCAGAAAATGAGTCTGTTTTGAAAACATCCCTTAGAGCTACACAATAATTAACAGGATGATGAGTGTTGAGAAGCAAGTAGTTGATAATGACTCAGCTTAATCTCACCAGAATGCAATTAATCATGGATACTACACAATAGACTTTAGGATTTATAGTTGCTTTAAAAAAAGGTACTGGTGAGACCTCCTCTCCCACTCTATGCCCATTGGTTGGGTGTGGATTAAATTGTACTTACGGGAGAGAAAGCAGAAAGAAAATACTCAGAAGTCTGGATCGCCTAATATGGTTATTACTGCTCCATTATGCAGTTACAGGAAGTTCTCAACTTACAGTAGTTCATTTAGTAACCATCCGAAGTTACAACGGTACTGAAAAATGTGACTTATGACAGTTTTTCACATAT
The DNA here is from genome assembly GCA_009733165.1 of Naja naja. Classification (NCBI taxonomy): domain Eukaryota; kingdom Metazoa; phylum Chordata; class Lepidosauria; order Squamata; family Elapidae; genus Naja; species Naja naja. The sequence goes on along the minus strand of CM019155.1, from coordinate 14,564,613 downwards.
ACAACTGTTGCAGCTTCCCCAAAGTCCCTGGATCAAAATTCAAACACTTGGCAACTGATTCATATTTATGATGGTTGCAGTGTCCTGGGGTCACATGATTTGCAACCTTTTTGACAACCAATGGTGAAGAAAGATTCACTTAACAATCATATTACTAACTTAAAAATTGCAGTGATTTCATGTACCAACCGTGGCAAAATGGGACAAAATTCACTTAACAAATGTTTTGCTTAGCAACAGAAATTTTGGGCTCAATTGTGGTTGTAAGTTGAAGACTATCTGTATTCTCTAATGTTCTCAGAAGACAATGATATCAAAGAGAAGAAGAAGCCATTCTTCTAATCCAATGTTTTTCAATCTTGGCAACTTTAAGATAGGTGGATTTGTTGGCTGGGGAATTCTGGGGAGTTGAAGTCCACCATCTTAAAGTTGTTAAGGTTGAGAAATACTGCTAATCTTCCCTGCAATCATAACAGTTGTCAGTGTGTCTTGTTGCCTAAGGAACAGGAGTCTGGATATTTGGGAAAAATTTTCAGCCTCTTGAGGGATGGTTTTCATTGACCCAAACACACACACACACACACACACACACACAAAGATATCTTTTGTCAGTGAATGTTTGTTTTCCTTCAAAAGACATAAGTGCTGAGCATTGCTGATAGTGATCTGCAGGGAGAGTCAAAAAAGTCAAAATGGCAGCCTCAACCACATAGACAGAACTGCCCTTTCAATTTTTATGACATCTCCTTCTCCAATATGTTTGCTTATTTTTTTAACCTTACCATCAATTAATTAATTAATTAATTAATTAATTATTTATTTATTTATTTATTTATTTATTTGTAAATTGTCAAACAAAAAAGAAAACACTAATAATATTTAAAAAATGACAGGGACGATAGGCACTTTAGTGCACTTATGCATGCTCCCTTTACGAACCTCTTAAATATGAAGTGAGGTCCGCAGAAGTCAATTTGTGACTAAAACTGTGAAAATGTGTACTGAAACAACTGAATCAGGTAGAGCATTCCAGACTTTGACAACTCTATTACAAAAATTGTATTTTTATAATGAAGTTTAAAATGGTTTGCATTGAGTTTAAAATGGTTGTTTGCGCACGTATTATTGCAATTAAAACAGGAAAATTCATTTACAGGTAAAATATTACTATGTACAATTTTGTATGCAATACCTAAGTCTGACCACAAGCGATGCAGTTCCAGGTTATCCAAACCAAGAATTTCGAGCCTAATAGCATAAGGAATTCAATTATGTACAGAAGAGTACAAAACTTTTCTCGTAAAGTACTTCTGAACCCATTCATATTTGCTTTGCTTATGAATAGAATATCTAGATACTTGTCTTCCTCTTTCAAGAAGCTCTTTATTTCTTAAGTGCTGGCATCTGCTGTGGGCTATTAAGAAAGACTTGGGGGCTGCTTGCTGTCTTTAAGGTGCATGTTTCTCCATTTCACCTTTAGGGAAATATAATACTCTGCCTTTTTAATATTCCCCAAAATATTTCATTCTTCTGAGGTGGGTGGCTTCCCACACATGGTAGCCAAAATCTAATCTTGTGATTGTCCACGTGAAATATTTATAGCAAGGTCAATCCAAAGAAAAGCCTTAAAGAAACATAGCAGGTTGTCCTCATCTGTGATGACCCAGGGCATGCACAAAGGCAACACAGTCAGATAATCAGTAGGAGTCCTTTTATTAGCTCCAACTTTGCCTCCAATGTCCTGGTTACCTTCTGGCTGGAGAAAAACTTTCCCAGGAACAGCTTATGCTGTTGCAGAGAATCAAGCCCAAAACATGGTCAACAGAAACTATAGCTATAATTCCATTCAAGGCAAAATGAGATAATTAGTCCAGCAGGGCAAGAGAAGGAATTCCAGACATGAAGGAACAATAGTAATTCAACACGGTTGGGAGGATGCCAGGAACAGAAATAACCAAAGTCAACACAAGATAAACTCACGTTTGTTCCTAGCAGATGCCACACTCAGCATGCATCTCTTTTCAACTCCCTTCCCAGCTGTGGCTAATGAAGGGAATCAGGGCCCTTTCCTCCCCCATAAGCCACGCAACCCACATTGCTCTCTTCATTCCTGTGTGCCCTAGGATGAAGAGGGGGTGGGTCTGGGTCTTCCTCTGAACTCCCTCTCCCTTGTTCTACCTCTTTCCTGCTCTGCCCAGCCAGACTTCGCCCTTCCCCAGTTTCATTCACAGCCAATGGAGCCACATTCCCGCTCCCTGACAGCTGTTTGTCTTCCTCCTCGGATTCAGACTCTGACAGGGGCATAACACTATCTTACAACAGTTCACCTAGTGATTACTCAGTTCCAACTAACATATAGTATCTGAGGAACACTTACAACCTCGATTTGAAGTTTCAACAATTTGGGGGTCCCATGGTCACTTTACTGAACTTCACATGCTCAGCAACCAAGCTGTATTTACAGCTGTTTGCAGTCTCCTATAGTCACATAAACATGTTTTACAATGGTTTTGCCAAAACAAGCACTTATTTCTGTTTATGGCGAAGCTCTGCGCATAGGTAAGATTACAGATTCACTTAACCACTGTGGTGAGTCGCCTAACGACCACTGCAAAAAAGTTCATAAAATTAGATAGGCCATGTGACTGACCCGCTTTACGATTGTTGCAAGTTCTGACCATGATGGACAGGATCCGTTATGGTTATAACTCGAGGGCCACCTGTAGTTGGGATAATATAAATGTAGAATAACACACAGCAAAATTAACTTTAAACAGATATTTATCTCTCTCTTCAACCATTTTGCATATTCTTGTTATCCGGGATCACACATGATCAAATTAAAGCTACATAAATACTTATAATAAGCCAGCAATTCTGAATATTTTCCTCTCAGGAAGCCAAACTAAGTAACTTCACAGTGAGCCACAGATATGGAAATTCTTAGAACTGCCAAATCATGATGTTCAGATGCTATATCCAAATATAATTCTATTCTACATGAATAGAATAGAGTAGGGTAGGGTAGGGTAGGGTAGAGTAGAGTAGAGTAGAGTAGAACAGAACAGAACAGAACAGAACAGAACAGAACAGAACAGAAGAGAAGAGAATAGAATAGAATAATAGAGTTTGAGGGACCTTGAAGGTCTTCTAATCAATAGAATAGAATGGAATGGAATAGAATAGAGTGGAATGGAATGGAATGGAATAGAATAGAATAGAATAGAATAGAATAGAATAGAATAGAATAGAATAGAATTCTATATTGGCCAAGTGTGATTGGACACACAAGGAATTTGTCTTTGGTGCACAAGCTCTCAGTGTACATAAAGAAAAAATAAAATACATTCATCAAGAATAATAAGATACCACTCTTAGTGAAAGTCACAGGTTACTAATAAGCAAACAAATCCTACTAGGGAACAAATAAAACAATATAAATTGTAAAGATACAAGCAACATGATTATAGTTATAAGTTGGAAGAGAGATAATAGGAAAGATGAGAAGATGAATAGTGATACAGTCTTAGTTTGACAGTGTTATGGGAATTATTTGTTTAGCAGAGTGATGGCTTTTGGGAAAAAACTGTCCTTGTGTCTAGTTGTTCTGGTGTGCAGTGCCCTATAATGTTGTTTGGAGGGTAGAAGTTGAAACAATTTATGTTTTCTTCATTGTTTTCAATGTATGGGAAAGTGAAAAAGATTTGCACTTACTGTGCTTGCCCAGTAGTATATTAGAGCCACTTCACAAAAATCACCAGTCTTATTAAGCAGAAAAAGCATGGAATTCCAGCAAGTGCAAACCCTGAAGCAAGCTGAAAAATAAATGGACACTTGCTTCATTTGCAATCCTTCTCTTTCTCAAAGCAAGACCGCTTGCTTGGTTTGAACATGCCCATCAATTATTCCATTCTGTTCAGATGTCTTCACAATCCTCTCTCTCTCTCTTTTTTTTAAATGTACATATTCTTTTTTTTACCTTCTTTTGTTGCAACTGCTATCATGTTCCACTTGATCGATCTACTCTAATAGCTATTTTACCTTTGGCAACTGACTTGAATGTTAACCCTCAAAAGTGCATTTGTATCAAGCCGAGGTTTAAAAGACACTGAATTCCAGGAAATACAGCGAGATGAGAGGGAACACAACTACACATATAGACACACATACTGTGAAACTAGTATCTACTGAAGAACAGTTGTCCCATGAGCCATCTCACTTTCAGTCCTTATTGAAGAAATTCCTTTGATTAAGTTGCTTAGGGTGTCCTGCAGAGTTCTGAAGTAGCCACTAAACCTGTTAAGATTTAGCGTTCTGCCTATTTTCCTTGTAAAGTGCTAAGAAATAATGCTATATGGATCAAACTAAATCCAGCCAGTTTTAAATGTAAACACTTATTTTCAATGCGTTTTGGGTGGGTGGGTGGGTTAAACATTCAAAATTAATATCACTGTTTTCAATGTTTGCTAATAAACAAATTTTAATTAACTTTCCATAATATTTTTATTTACCATTTATTTATTTATGTACTCTTTTTTGCCATATGCTGTAAAGACTCATGACAGTACAGTAAAATCCAAAACAACCCTCAATACAACATAACAAATAGCATTTATAAGCAATTGTGAAGACAACTAAATTAAGTTAGTTTTAGTTTTGTGCTTTTTTTCTAATTTCAAAGTTTTTAATGTTAATGATATTAATATGAATGTATGTGTGTTGTTTTGAACTTTGTTGTATGACTCCCAGAGTCACTTGATTGTGAGATGGGTAGCCTTATAAATATGTTGTTATAACATATTTATAACAAAAAATATATATAAATAGGTATAGACATTGCATGCTTTTAAATGCGACTTCCCATACTTTTTTTTAACACATCTAACTCAAACATGCTCCTCTTCATATTAAAGTTTTGAGAAGAAAAGGACAAATGCATTACTAATTCATCTGCTATGACCCTGTCTTTATTGGCAGATTAAGCCATATTTTCATAATAAAGAAAACTTTGCTGAATTATTTTAATTGTTCCTAATGCAACAACTGAGTGGCACTAGAATGAGAATAAAAATAATTGACCTGATTTCCTTCTGCAATTCTTTTTCTGAAACACCTGAAATTAAACCACATGCAAATTTTCTCTGGGGCAGTTTTACATACGAAGCAATACAGATGCAAAACTATAATCAGTGAAATTAAAAAAAAACTTTTTTGAGCCAAGCAAAATCAGTCATCTGGCCCAACCTACTGTCACTTGATAATTTAGAGCCAATTGCAATTCAGAGCTTTTTTGCATTCTATCTGACCTTTTTGTCTACTTGTATGAATCAAATGCCTGACTATGTCCCCAGGGTTTGATTCAACTTGCTCTCATCCACAAAAGTGGTTTGGAAAAAAAGAAATTGCCCTACTTTTGGAACCTAACATGGGCATGATTGATGCCAGTTTAACTCCTGTTAGAAGTATGCCTCCAACAATTAGGCTGTGCATCATAGACAGATGTTTCCTCAGGATAGAAATGTTGACAGCTGTTAGGTTCAGAAGTGTAGTGGGACTGTTACAAAACACCTTTGTTCAAAATCATAGTGAATGGAGGATAGGCTTAGTTTGGTTTCTCAAGTAGTGTGGATCACTCTTAATAGCATCAATGTCAGGCACAAATAACAAGGAGCATTCATTGAATTCAAAGCACAGGAAAAAAAATATTATTATTACCGCCATACAAGAAACTAGTCAACTAATGCTCAAAGCTAAAGTGGCACTAAATAACGGTCAATGGAATTCATGGGCAGCTGGACTTGGGTCTTTTGTAGCAATGCAATGATTCCAAACTGATGACATGTTTAACCCCACCTTCCAGCTCAGTCTGCTGTTCTTCTACAAGTGCTATTGCAAGAAATATGATGAGATGAGGTGCCTCTCAATTCTACCAGAAAACTCAGGAAAAATTCTGTTAACTCAGAAAGTACAATAGTATAGGATGTAGGAGTATCCTTGGGAGACAGCAGGAAGAGATGCTGCCTACAGTGTGATCAGATAAAAGAAGGGTGAGCTTGCACCTGATTAATGGGCAGAGAAAAACAATTCAGAAAATATCCTCTTTAATTTATCAAGTAATGTTGGGAGATTTGTACTTTCAGACATCCATAAATGTAGCCTTCTAATAAAGTGGAATTAGCTCATCTGGTTGGATTTCCCGCCTGGTCAACCTGGGAAGGCTGACAGAAAGCCTTAACTCTGGAGCGCTCTGGAAGAAAAAGCTCTGGAGCACAGATCCTGACTTGGAGGCTTCACGCAGCATTTCCTATAGCCTGAAGAGGTTTCTATGCAAAACAGGGAACACATCAAGAACATTGTGCTTGCTGTTTTGCAATGCATCTTGGTGGGAATACCCTTGCTTCAGGTTCTCTCAAAGCAACATAGGCTTTCAAATGTCTGAAGATCTTTCATATACAAATAGCTCTGGACATATCTGAGGAGCTATTTCACGCAGAAAAGTAGTTCTAAAAACAAGCTTTCATGAAATGTCTATGGAGATACTCTGTCATCCATGGAGCTGAAGAAGCTTCTTGGATGAGAAGCAAAATGTCTCCAAAGAAAAACTAAAAAGTCCAGTTGCCTCTTGCAAAAGAACCTTTGGGAAAAACTTTCAATAAGTTGTCCAGTTGAGGCAACTAAAGAAAAGCAAGCCAGCCGAAAATATTGGTCCGCTTGTTTTGTCTGACATTCCCTCAAATAGTCAAGGCATGTAGAGGTACACTCTGCATGGCTTTCCATCAAAGAGGGGGAAAAATGTCATTTCTTAACTGCCCTGGCTATTGCAATGCTGAATTAATGTTTCGATATGTGTGTTACACTCATGATGAACATTTAATCTTCCAGGTACAATATTCAGTCAAGAAAAGTCATTTTATTTCCAGCTGAATAGGCATTCTATTGTACTGAGCCAGTCAAAGTTATTATTTGGCTCCTTGCCAAGATGTATAGTATGGAAAGGTCATATTTTTAATAGCTTTGTACTCCATAGTAATCACATTTGTAAGCCTCGAGAAATAAACTACTTGACTATATCAATGTGCATGTTTAACCACTGCTGTGCTGCATTTAATGTAGAGCGAAGTGTGAGGTTGTTCTCTCTTTGCTTCCGGGCTTTATACAGGAAGACGTAGCCAGCTAATTGAAAGCTCATAGCCACTAAAAAAAGCATTCAGTGCAGATACCCAACCTGTGGCTGATACAGGTAGTCCTCCACTTACAACAATTCATTCAGTGACTGCTTGAAGGTACAACAGCACTGAAAAATGTGACTTATGAACAGTATTTGTTCATATTTGCAGATGGTACTAAGCTGGCAGAAATAGCCAACAGACTAAATTAGGGGTCTCCGACCTTGGTCACTTTAAGACTGGTGGACTTCAACTCCCACAATACTGGGAGCTGAAGTCCACCAGACTTTAAGTGGCCAAGGTTGGAGACCCCTGCCCTAGATGACAGGTTCAAGATGCAGACTGATCTCAAAAGACTAGAACACTGGGCCCTAGCCAACAAATGAAATTCAATATAGAGAAAAGTAAAGTTAGGCAAGAAAAGCCAAAAGTACATGTACAGATTTGGTGAAACATGGCTTAATAGCAGTAACTGGGAGAGGGATCTTGGCATCCTAGTGGACAATCAATTGAATAATTATTTATTTTATTAGACTTGTATGCTGCCCTCTCTCCCTAAGGACTCAGGGCGGCTAACAATAAAACCCAGTACAAAATTTACAATAAAAAACAATTAAACAGTTATAAGCCTAATGAGAATAAAATAATAAATTAAAATTAATTAAAATAATTCTGAAACAAGCCCCCCCCCCCGGTCAGTCCAGACTGGCCTGTTGAAAGAGCCAGGTCTTCAGGTCACGATGAAAGGAGCGGAGATCAGGGGCCAAACAAAGGCCCAAGGGGAATTGGTTCCACAGGCGGGTGCTCCCACAGAGAAGGCCCTACCACTGGGCACCGCCAATCGACAATGTCTAACCTACAGTACCCCAAGGAGGCCCTGCCTGTGGGAGCGTACCGGGCTATCGGAGCATGGTGCCGGCAGGAGACGCTCCCGCAAGTACCCCAGACCCAAGCCATGTAGGACTTTGTATGTTGTTACCAATACCTTGAATCTCACCTGGAAGGCAACCGGCAACCAATGCAGTTCGCGCCAGAGGGGTGTAACATGGGAGTATCAGGACACCCCCATCACAACCCGCGCGGCCGCATTCTGCACCAGCTGCAACCTCCGGGTGGTCCACAAGGGCAGTCCCATGTAAACAGCATTGCAGTAGTCGATTTGGGAAGTGACGAGTGCATGAGTGACTGTCCATAGGGCATCTCGGCTCAGGTAAGGGCGCAGCTGGTGAACCAGCTGCACCTGGGCAAATGCCCCCCTGGCCACAGCTCCCACCTGCTCCTCCAAACTGAGCTGTGTATCCAAGAGGACACCCAGGTTGTGCGCCCTGTCCACAGGGGGCAACACCTCTCCCCTCATGACCAAAGATGGTATATCCTGAGTAATCTGAGATGCCGGTATGCACAGCCACTGAGTCAGAGCCTGTTCATCCCCATCCAGATCCGCACCGCATCCAGACAACAGGACATCACAGGGAGAGCATCACTGATATGGTTCGGGGTGGAGATGTAAAGCTGAGTATCATCCGCATATTGGTGATACCTCACCCCAAAACCATGGATGATCTCACCCAGCGGCTTCATGTAGATGTTAAACAGGAGAGGCAAGAGGATCGACCCCTGGGGAACCCCACAAGTGAGGGGCCTCGGGCTCGACCTCTGCCCCCCTGTCAACACCGATTGCGAGTGGCCCGAGAGGTAGGAAGAGAACCACCATAAAATGGTGCCCCCCACTCCCACCCCCCCGAGCCACCGCAATAGGATACCATGGTCGATGGTATCAAAAGCTGCCAAGAGATCTAATAGGACTAGGACAGAGGAAAAACCCCTGTCCCAAGTCCTCCAGAGATCATCCATCAGCGCGACCAATGCTGTCTCCGTGCTGTGCCCGGGCCGGAAGCCTGATTGGTACGGATCCAGGTAATCGGCTTCCTCCAGGAACATCGGTAGCTGTTGAACCACCACGTTCTCAACAACAATGAGTCAACAATGTGCAGCGGCAACCAAAACAGCCAATGCAATCCTAAATTGCATTAACAGAGGGATTGAATCAAGATCACGTGCCACTCTATAAAGCCTTAGTAAGGCCACACTTAGAATACTGCATCCAGTTTTGGTCACCATATTATAAAAAGAGTATGAGACTCTAGAAAGAGTTCAGAGAAGAGCAGCAAAGATTATTAAAGGGCTGGAAGCTAAAACATATGAAGAACAGTTGCAAGAACTGGCTATTCTAGTGAAGAGAAGGACCAGACATGACATGGTAACAGTGTTCCAATATTTATGGGGCTGTCACAGAGAGAGGGGGTCAACTTATTTTCCAAAGCACCCAAAGGCCAGACAAAGAATTATAGATGGAAACTATTCAAGGAGAGATTCAACCTGGTAATATGGAGAAATTATCTCACAGTGAGAAAAATCAACCAATGGAACAGCTTGCCTTCAGAAGTTGTGGGTGCTCCATCACTGGAGCCTTTCAAGAAAAGACTGGACTGCCATTTGTCAGAAATGATAATAGGGTCTCTTGCTTGAGCAGAGGGTTAGACTAGATGACCTACAAGGTTGCTTCCAACTCTGTTATTGTTCTTTGTGATTGGTGCAGCATCCCATGATCATGTGATGAAAATTTGAGAACTTGGCAATTGTCATGTCTTTATAAGTCATGTGATCATCAATTGTGACCTTCCCAAATGGTTTCTGAAAAACAGTATAGGGGGAACCTTGGTTCACTTAACAGCCATGTGATTCAAATTTTGAGAAACAAATGGCAAGAAAACCAGGAAAATTGAAGAATGGACAGAGGGGTGGGAAGAGAGAAGAGATATAGGATATAAATCCTGGGTCTTGTATAAACATCCCACTATTTTATCCCTAACATGCTTTTTTCAAGAGGCAACTGGAATTTCTAGTTTTTCTTTGAAGATGTTTCGCTGAAGCTTCTTGGATGAGAAGCAAAATATCTTCAAAGAAAAACCAGGAAGTGCCGTTGCCTCTTGGAAAAAGCACCTTTGGGTCAACCATGACCTGGATGACTGAGAATCTCCACAGACATCTCTGTATTTTGTTTTTGTTTTCTTGCTATTGCATCTGTGAAATGCAGACTCTTCTATTATAGTATTTATTTATAGCTTTGATATTTGTACCCTGCCCAAAGTTGCTATATGAGGAAATTGGGAAGTTTCTAAATGTGATATGCAAATAAAGAGGTATATACCGTGTTTCCCCGAAAATAAGACCTACCCCGAAAGTAAGACCTAGCACTATTTTTTAAACCTGCCCTAATATAAGACCTACCCCGAAAATAAGACCTAGTGTAAATCTCCAGTTCCAGGAAGACTTTTCAGGGAGCAACCGTGCCCCCGTGAAACACCCCCCCCCTACACACTCACACCCACTATTTGGCACCATAAATATATAAGACCTACCCCGAAAATAAGACCTAGTGTGTTTTTGGGAGCCAAAAAAAATATAAGACAGTGTCTTATTTTTGGGGAAACACGGTATATAAAATAACTTTTACGATAGCTTTTGAGCTGTGATTTGAATTTCCCGGAATAAATTTATTGTTGGGTCTAATTTTATATAATTTTTATTAACATTTACAAATCTGAACCTAATAAAAACTAATAAAAATTAAGGATTTTAGGAAAATATAGGAAAAAATAAAAAGTACAGAGAAAGGTAGGTATATGTATAATAAACTATTATGCTGCCTTTATTACTTTATAAGTAACTCAAGGCAGCACACATACATACTATTCCTTCCTACTCCTATTTTCCCAGCATAAAGGTACATGCATACATGTTATATAAAGAAATAATTTCCCCTCCCTCCAGACAGGTACAAACAACTTCAGTAACTCATTACCTTCTCTCAAATTTCAATAAAAGATATCTTTTTCCCCATCTTTTATCAATAGTCAAATTATAAAACCTCATCATGCAGTCTTAAATCAGCAAAAGTCCATTAAGGGCTATGAGGAAAAACACTGTATATATATTTAACCTTAATTAAATAAATCAGTTTTATATTGGTTTCCTTTCAACACAGTAACTTATCATTTTCTCTAAAAATATAGCAAAAGACATCTCTTTCCTTATTTTATCTATAAATAAATCTTTAATACCTCACTTTTCCACAAGAGGATTTCCAATGGTTAGTTTCAAAATCTTCACATATATTTTTATAAAATGTTAAACAAACCACAGGAAATATTATTTCAAGTCTATCTGGTTCTTAATCAATTTCTAACTTTCCAAAATCAATATTCTAATCACTCTTTTGCTATTTATTCAAAAATATTTTTTTAACTTTCAAAAAATATCTTTCATCTAAGATGGAAGGAAACATCCAGTGTAATAAAACTTGTTCTTCTGAAGATTCTTAACATCCAGTAGCCAATTAACAAGCTATTTTCTAAGATGGTGATCCTGGCCCCTTCCATGCTCCTGAGAGAAATTCAAAGAACCAATCCATTCACAAGTTCTTCATTTGAGCACAGCTATTGGCTTCCTTCTGCAGCCATTTTTAGTCTGCCATTGCTTATGCACAAGTTTCACAATTTACCGTTGTGTCCTGAGGTCATGAAGTAGAATAATGTTGATGTATGATGTCTACTCACTTTGTCTCTAAGCCAGAATCTATAATCATAATTTAAATACAGCAAGGAAATCATCATTGGCTTGGTTTTAGTTTGTGTAGTTTGAAAAAAAGCAACTTATTAAACTGGAAATTAAAAAAATGAATTAGGATGTCCTGTTTATTTTGTAACCAATAGATGTAATCAATCTATTGAATTAATTCATCAAATAAATAAATAGAGAGGAAGAATATATGAGACTGAAATATTAGCCCTAGCCATTAAATCATTATTTTGTTATGAGTTATCAGGCTGCATAGTAACTTAAATGTGTCCCAACAAAGTATAGATTAAATATTTTTTTCTGCTTATTGATATAATTCATCATCCATCACCTTTACTATTTTCAAAATACTCAACAGTTTGTCAATGCAGGAAATGTTTGGTTGCAATTTCTGCCACATTTTTCTACTCATGGATGATTTTCGAGGTGAGGGGGGGACCATTTGCAGGGCAGAGCAGAGGAATTTAGTCAGCATCTGGTGGATAAGGTCGCTCAGATTCGGACCGGCTTGGGCTCAGACTGGCAGGGGTCGGATGACGGGGTGACGACGAGTCTGGCCAATTTTACTTGGGTTGAGTTTGACCCTGTTTCCCTGGATGAAGTGGACAGGATCATGCGGAGGTTGTCTTCCACCATGTGTTTATTGGACCCGAGTCCTTCCTGGTTGGTTTATGCCTCCAGGGAGGTTACACGTGGCTGGCTCCAGGCAGTTGTCAACGCTTCCTTGAGTGAGGGTTTATTTCCCGCCGCCTTGAAAGAGGCGGTGGTGAGACCCTTCCTCAAGAAGCCTGCCTTGGATCCAGCCATTTTGAACAACTATTGTCCAGTCTCCAACCTTCATTTTTTAGCGAAGGTTGTTGAGAGCGTGATGGTTCAGCAGCTATCGATGTTCCTGGAGGAAGCCAATCATCTGGATCTGTACCAATCGGGCTTCAGGCCCGGGCACAGCACGGAGACAGCATTGGTCGTGCTGATGGATGATCTCTGGAGGGCTTGGGATAGGGGTTTTTCCTCTGTCCTGGTCCTATTAGATCTATCAGTGGCTTTTGATACCATTGACCATGGTATCCTACTGCGATGGCTCCGGGGGTTGGGAGTGGGAGGCACCGTTTTACGGTGGTTCTCCTCCTACCTCTCAGGCCGCTTGCAGTCAGTGTTGGCAGAGGAGCAGAGATCGGCCCCGAGGCCCCTCACTTGTGGGGTGCTGCAAGGGTCAGTGCTCTCGCCTCTCCTGTTTAACATCTACATGAAGCTGCTGGGTGAGATCATCAGCAGTTTTGGGGTGAGGTATCACCAATATGCGGATGATACCCAGCTTTACATCTCTACCCCAAACCATATCAGTGATGCTCTCCCTGTGATGTCCCATTGTCTGGATGCCCTATGAACAGTGACTCATGTGCTCGTCACCTCCCGAATCGACTACTGCAACGCTCTCTACATGGGACTGCCCTTGCGGACCACCCGGAGTTTACAGTTGGTGCAGAATGTGGCTGCGTGGGTTGTGATGGGGGTGTCCCGATACTCCCATGTTACACCCCTCCTGCGCGACCTACATTGGTTGCCGGTTGCCTTCTGGGTTAGTTTCAAGGTGCTAGTAACAACTTATAAAGTCCTAAATGGCTTGGGTCCAGGGTACTTGCAGGAACGCCTCCTGCCAGCATCACATTCCGATCGCCCGGTACGCTCCCATAGGTGGGGCCTCCTTGGGGTACATTTGACATTTTTAAATTGAAAGAATTAGAAAGCTTTTATAGGACAGGGATTTTGGCAGATGCCAATAAATCTGTTTGGAAACTCATTGTGGCTACCATATTGGAGACAAACAAAAAGGATGAATGGTTTCTTAACTAAGGGCAATTCACCTTACACTTCCTCAGTTTCACAATTATTAGCCTTTTGGTCCAACTGTATCACTGAATAACACTGAATATTGTTATAAAAAGTTACAACTCAATTTGAATGTCTACTTCAATTTGAATTTTGCAATAAAAGCAAACATCTTAAAATGAGTTTCTAAAGAGGTGGACATTTTAGTTTTCAACAGCAACTACCTTCTTGAAAGAAGGGGGATTTTGATAACCAATGTAAATATATACACTTCCATAGATCTAGTCCATTTTATCAGATGAATGGAATCAATAAAAATATTTTATCAGAATAACAGAGTTGGAAGGGACCTTGGATGTCTTCAAGTCCAATCCCTTTGCCATTTCAGACTACTGCTGTCTAGTTTCTTCTTTAAAATCTCCAGTAATAAAGCACTCACAATTTCTGAAGGCAAATTGTTCCACTGGTTAATTGTTCCCACTGTCAGGAAATGTCTCTTTAGTTCTAGATTGCTTCTTTCCTTGCTTAGTTTCCATCCATTACTTCTTGTCCTGCCTTCAGGTGTTTTGGAGAATATGGCAGTCCCTCAAATATTGGATCACTGCTATTATTTCACTCTTAGTCCTTCTTTTCATTAAACTAGACATATTAGACATTTTAAAGAAATTATCAAGCTTGATGGGGGGAAAGGCACAAAAACAGAGGCACAAAAACAGAAGTGATATGATCACCTTTTGTGACATTCCCAGCCAGCTTTGGCCAAACGAAGTCAATGAGGAAAGCTGGATTTGCTTCATGATACTGTGACCCATGTAAAAATGACCTTGCTTAGTAATAGAAATTGTTGTCATAACTATGGTCACAAGTTGAGGAATTCATGTATTGCAGAGAATAGATGCTGTGCTTTGTTATAAACTTTGTTCAGATTTGTGCCACAGCAGGGACTGGCAAAAACTTCACTTCTTTGTCCTTCTCAATATGCCTCAAAGAAATCAAACAATAAAGGCCAACACAATCTAGTCTAGTGTATCAATCAAAATTCAAGGAAAGTAAATTGAAAAAAAAAGGACAGACTTCCCTAAGTCCTTGATTGGCTGGGTCAAATGAGATCAGGGACCTTAAGAGATATTGCTGTGTACAGGATAACTTGTCATTATTGTTGAAGGCTGACATGGGCCCGTATCAGAGAAAAACATCGATACAATTGACATTAATTAGTGTCTTTGGCAGACATTCAATTCCCAGCTATTGTGCTATTTCTTAGTAAATCTTACAGCCAATCAGATTGGGCATTGACTCTAAGCCAATTTATAATAACTGCTACCACAAAATTGTAAAAATAGAAGCCAAGCTAAAATTACAAAGACCTCTGGCTGGCTGAAATGCTGAAGGAAATACCTCTTTTCCCTGGTCCTTCCAGTCTGTTCAAATTATTGTGAAAAGAGTGTTTCTCTCAATTAAATTTTTCAGGTTACTTCTTGCGTTGGCATTCTTGCCATTTCCTGGACATTTAACACAATCTAAAATTTATTTATTTTATTAGACTTGTATGCCGCCCTGTCTCCCTAAGGACTCAGGGCAGCGAACAATAAAAAACCCAATACAAATTACAATAAAAAATCGTTAAACAAATACAAGCCTAATCAGTAATTATAAAATTTAAAAATTAAAACAAAGAGTAAAGAACCCACACCCCCAAAGTCAGTCCAGACCGGCCTGTTGAAACAACCAGGTCTTCAGGTCCCAGCGGAAGGAGCGGAGATCAGGGGCCAGACGGAGGTCCACGGGGAGTTGGTTCCATAGGGCGGGTGCTCCCACAGAGAAGGCCCTACCCCTGGGCACCGCCAGCATCAATGTGGAGTCCTTTCTCTGAGTTTGGTTGCTTTCTTGAAGACGTTTCATCATCCAAGTAGGTAAGATCTCCAGAAGATGTTACTTAGTTGGGTAATGAACCATCTGCAAAAAAACAGCCAAGCTCAGAAACAGCACTAAAGATTCCACAGTTCAACCCTGAACTACAAATATTCACCTCTATTGGCACCAAACATCACATTAATTTTGAAGCATGTCTACAAGACCTCAGAGGCATTCTTACAAGCTAAATAGGTTTAGCTGAAATTTGATTCTGGATTTGTTTTTGGGTTAATGGTCTTGTGATTGGTGACACCCATCACTATCAGTAGATGATTTATGAGAATTCCCAAAACATATTCTCAAAATTCCAAATATATATCCACTGATTCTGACAGTTTGGAAGATGCACCTACAGTATCTTGGTCTGAGAAAGACTATCCAGAAGCACATTAGGGTTGAAAGATTATTATGTATGTATCTTCTTCCAACTTAATAGTACAATAAAATTTTGCAGAGCGACCAAGCTGCTTTCTCACTGATGATAAATGTGGTGGGAGAGATAAGACTGAATTTGCAGATCTTCAGCCAGACAGCTCCTAAATGGGAAAGGTAATCTCTGTCAGTTTTGAAGCCATTTAGGGCTTTCAAGATTAGTACCAACAATTTAAACTGCATCCAGAAAATCACTAGTCCAGTTCTAGGAATTATTTGATGTCTGCCTTCTGAACCAGTTTAGCAGTCTAGCTGCTGCATTTTACATCAGCTGCAATCTCCCTCTTTTAAACAGTGGCATCATGTTAAAATTATTGTAA
Source organism: Naja naja (assembly GCA_009733165.1). Classification (NCBI taxonomy): domain Eukaryota; kingdom Metazoa; phylum Chordata; class Lepidosauria; order Squamata; family Elapidae; genus Naja; species Naja naja. Next base: position 14,548,310 of record CM019155.1, on the reverse strand, counting down.
TAGTTGAAATGGAATGAACCATAGAGTGAGCATCTTTTCTGCTAAATAGGGACCGCATATATTCCCATCTCCTTATGATGTTACCCTTAGTGTGTTTTGTAAGGATTTTTTGTTCATGTCAGTTTTCTGCTGTTATTAGAGAAGGAAGAATGCAGAGAAAATCTGCATATTGTCCTGAAATTATATATCTTATAGAAGATATATAAAAGAAGAATCCATTACAGCTTTAAACCCCACTAATGATTAATAATTAATAAAGGAACTAATTAATAAAGGAATGAATAATTCTACTATGTTCTTTGCATGTGGTACAATTTTAAAGATCTCTCATTTGAAAAATCCACTAATTTGAACTTTAGCTGTCTATTTTCATATTCAGATTTAAAGTTTTCAATGAATATATTTGATGCTCTCTCTAGGTTTAATAATCTCTTCCATTGTTATGAATTTAAAGTTAGCTGCAATGCTTCTGATTAAGGATGGCTATTTAGCCAGGGAGGAAAAAAGTTCTGGTAACCAAATCAGTTTATTTAAAAATGAACTGATATGACAGAATCATATCAGAATATCCACTGATTTTCTTTAAAATGTTTTTAAGTTGAACTAAGGATACGTCATTAGGAAGGCAGGCTGATTGTCTGTGAAAAAGTATTAGTTAAGCTTGAAAGAAGAAGCTCAATGAGCATGAAATTCACAGTAACACAAGTTCACAGTTTGAATGTGTCAAACTGTAAAATGCTAATATCTTAGTATTTAGTGAACTTTCAGACACTTTTTGAAAAGTTTGGAATGGAATCAGAAGTGAGAATTCAATTGTGGTTCTTAACCTACCATTTCTCTCTCTCTCTCTCCTCTCTCTCTCCCTCCCTCCCACTCTCTCTCTTTCTCTCTTCTCTTCCTCCCTCCTTCCTCTCAGTAAAAATTTAACATTTATTTTCCAATTATAGTAGAACCTGTAATAGATCAATGAATATATATATATATATATATATATATATATATATATATATATATGTAGGTCTTGGTGTATTCGGGTCTTGTCCCGTGTAAGAAGACCCGAATACACCAAGACCTACATACCTTTACCCGTGAAAATCTACTTAAAACAAATATATATATATATATATATGTAGGTCTTGGTGTATTCGGTCTTGTCCCGTAAGGTTGAGAATACCTTGGCAACGCTTCGACGAAATCTCATCCGTCATCTTCAGGCTGGTGTCTTCAGCTTCGTTCTCCTGGGAGAAGTGTGATCGTGGCTGTTTTTCCTTTTAAACTCTAGAGTTGGATGTGTTGTTACTTTTTGATTGGTTTGTGGAGTTGATGTATGCAGATTGGATGGCTTTTTCCTGAGACCCTGTGTGGCTGAGGTGCTGGCTGTGTGTCTCTCAGCCTTTTGTGTTGTAACGAGCTGGGTAATGGGCTGTGTGATGACCTTCTGAGTTCTATTGTTGTGATGTCCTGGGTGTGGTGCTGTAATCTCCTGGGTCGTTGTCTGTGCTGCAACCTCCTGATGTTTTGTGTTGTGATCTCCTGAGTTCTGTGATGTAGTATCCTGGGTGGAAGGCTGTGATGTGGCATTCTGGGCCTTGGTTTGGCTCCGAGTTTGAGGTCTGGCTATGTGTTTATAGCGTGTGTCAGTTTGCTTAGTTTGGGGGTTGGAGGGGGTGTAGCAGCTGGTGTTGCAGCCATGGTCTGGTTTCTGGATGGTGGTTGCCTTTCATCTGTGGCGGGCTTGGGTTTGAGTCTGGTGAAGGAGATTGGTGGTGGCATCATGTGTTATTTTGGGTCCGGTGTTGGTTTTTGTGGCTGGGACTCGTTTGTTGATTAGGGCTAGTTTCCAGATGTCTGGTAGGCGGGAAGTATCATCCCGTTTATTCATGTTATGGGGGTGTTTCTCTATTTCGATGGCTTCCTAATTATTCTCTTGTTGAAGTGTTCAGTATTGGAGATGAGTTTGGATCCCTCAAAATCAATTTCATGTCCTGTGGCTTTAAGGTGCTGGAAAGGGAGGAAGTTTTTCTTCTTTTCTGACTGCGTTCTTGTGTTCTGCGAGCGTGCATTTATTCTCCTGTTGGTTTGTCCAATGTATGTGGCTGGGCAAATTTTGCATGGTATTTTATAAACTCCTTGGTTTTCTAGCTGGATCTTGTCTTTGGGGTTTCTTAAGATGTTGGCTATTTTTGATCAGTGCCAAAGGCTGTCCTGATATTGTGTTTGTGGAGAATTTTGCTGATTTTATCTGTGGTGCCTTTGATGTAAGGGAGGAGGCGATGCCATTGTCCTGTTCTGTGTCTTGGTTTTGGGGGAGTCTCCCTTCGGATTAGGTTGGTGATTGTGCTTCTTTGGAATCCATTGGACATTAATACGTTAGTGAGGGTGTGTAATTCTGTTCTCAAGTGGTCTTTGTCAGCTAGGCGCTTGGTTCTGGAGATGAGGGTCTTGGCTACGGAGTTGATCTGTGCAGGTGGTGATGGGATTGTGCATTTAAGCAGCGTTAGTGTGTGTCTTTTCTGGTAGATGGTGTGTCCTAGGGAGCCGTTGGGTTTTTTGTAAATTAGGACGTCCAGGAACGGAAGTTGATTGTTGGTTTCTGTTTCCATGGTAAATTGTATTTTGGGGTGTAGGCTGTTGAGATGTGTGAGGAAGTTGTCCAGTTTTTTCTTTCCGTGTGGCCAAATTACAAAGTGTCATCTACATATCTAAGCCAGAGTTTGGGTTTGTATTCGGATTTGTCTAGAGCATTGGTTTCAAAATGTTCCATGTATAGGTTAGCTATGACGGTGAGAGGGGTGATCCCATAGGTGCTCCTTCTATCTGTTTATATCTTTGTCCATTGTGGATGAAGTACGTGTTGGAAAGGCAATGGTTGGTCAGATCTAGGATGTGCTTAGGGGGTTGTATTTGTTTTGGATAGCTGTCAAGGCTTTAATAGGTACTTGAGTGAAGAGGATATGACATCGAAGCTCACAAGTAGGTCACTGGGTTGTAGGTTTTGTTTCTTTATTGTTTCTATGAAGTGGAAAGAATTTTGTACGTGTGAGGTGATGGATTCTGTGTAGGGCTGGAGTTGTTTGGCGAGAAATTTGGCAAGGTTCTGTAGAGGTGAGCCTATGGAGCTGACTATGGGTCTGAGTGGTGTTCCTTCTTGTGTATCTTGGGGAGGCCATAGAGCTTAGGGCATCTAGATGATTTTCTCTGGGGATGATTCTTTGTTGATCTCTTCACTGATGGGCGAGGCTTTTATTTTGGATTTGGTGGTTTTCTCTAGATAGGTGGTGGGGTCTGTGTTTAGAGGTTTGTAAGCAGGGTCTTGGAGTAGGTTGGATAGTTTGGATTGGTAGTCAGATGTGTTCATCACGACTGTATGCTGCCTTTGTCTGCTGGGAGGATGATTATGTTGTTGTCTTTCCTCAAGTTGCTGAGTGCTTTTTGTTCTTCTTTGTGTAAGTTGCTTCTGGGTGGACTGCTGGAGCAGAGGACGTTAGTGACTTCAAGTCTGATTTTATTGGCTGTGTCTGGGTTAATTTTGGCTAGGCTGAGAGACACACAGCCAGCACCTCAGCCACACAGGGTCTCAGGAAAAAGCCATCCAATCTGCATACATCAACTCCACAAACCAATCAAAAAGTAACAACACATCCAACTCTAGAGTTTAAAAGGGAAAAACAGCCACGATCACACACTTCTCCCAGGAGAACGAAGCTGAAGACACCAGCCTGAAGATGACGGATGAGATTTCATAAACGCCAAGGTATTCTCAACCTTACACGGGACAAGACCCGAATACACCAAGACCTACATACCTTTACCCGTGAAAATCTAAAAAATATATATATATATATATATATATATATATATATATATATATATATAATCATTATAGGTCAATATATATATATTGACTACATATAAATTGATTATAATAGGTCAAGGATTTTATATACAGGTCAAGGATTATGTGCACACATATACATACATACCGGTACACACACACACACACATGCAAATTGATGCCATAGAAGTTGTGAAAATCATTTTCTTCCTTTTTATTTCTGGTTGCATCCCGATAGTAGCTAAGAACGTCTTCTGAATCTGGCTCCTTTTTGTAAACAGAGTAACAAACTCGAAGGTTTTTTAAGAACAAAATAGACTCTTAAGCAGATCTTCAGTGTCAAACTGCAGAATTACAACTGTAAAAACAATATACTACTGCATTTCTAAGGTGTTGCTTTGACAACGGGAAACATAGCAACTTTATTAAGTTATCTTTCTTTTCCTACCCTAACCTTTTTGTCTGTTGGCTAATTGTTATTTTGATGAGCTTTCTTTAAAATAATATAATTTGAAATGCCACAGAGCCCTTTTTAAGGAACAGTTTTAGGATGAATTAATAACAATTAAACCAACAGGGTAGATAACTCTTCTGCACCCAAATCACAGAATCAGTATTGATTCTATTGATGTGAAAGGTTGTCTGGTATGGCTTTTTCTTAACAATATGTGTTCCATCTCTCCAAAACCTGGTGACATGTGGCCTTCATTTATCAGTTGCTTCCTCATGTCCCATTTTTGGAAGTTTTAGCACATTCGTCTTCATAGAAGCATCTGAATAAATATAGTTGCAGGATCCCACTGAAGTCAATCAAGAATTAAATTGAATTATATTGCCTAACATTATAACTCTGGAATGTTTTTAACCTGGTCACATTGTTGGCCTATCCTTTCTCTGAATCTATGGCTAAGATGGATAAGCTGATTTTATTTTTCCTGTGCTCATACATGGGCAATTCTATAGGAAAGAGGCCTTATTAAAATAAATTTACTAAGGATGGCAGTCACTTCTCTCTCTTTCCATGTTGCATGCCTCCAGACCACACAGCTTGAGAGAAAATAGACAGTGCTATTAAAAAGCTCCAAACACAGCCTTACCAAACTAATGAGAAGGGCAGAGTTTATGCCAGCCTGCTGAATCGCTTTTAATTGCCTGCCTTTAAAGAGAGTGATAGATTGAAGAAATAATGCAAGTGATATGTACTTAAACCAGACATAAAATCACCTGGTAATTCTCTAATTGCATAGATTTGTATGGCTGTGCCATACAAAAAGGAAGGAAGGAAGGAAGGAAGGAAGGAAGGAAGGAAGGAAGGAAGGAAGGAAGGAAGGAAAGAAGAAGTTGCTTCCAATCTTGAACTCAGCATTTGATTTACACTTTTAAAACAGGGGCAGGAGGAGAGGGGGGGAAAGGAAGAAGGGAAAAGAAAATATTAAGGTCCCCATGAAGAGTAAGGAAAGCCTTGAAATATTTCAGATGAGAGAGATGAAAACCCATGTTCCAACTGTATGAAAGCTAAAATATTGTATTTTGGGTATCTCTGATTCTTTTGTGAATTGGGAGTAGAGGTATCACTGCTTATGTTAAAGTAAAAAGGTATTTCCAATAAGCCCCTTTTGCATTCCTGCAGAAATCCAGAGTAACCAATTCATTCTACAAAAGGGAGGAAAACGTAGGTTGTAGCTTAAGGTATCCTACTCTGTACACCTTATCCATTTCTTCTCCTCCTCCTTTCCCCAACCCCCTTCTTTTCAAATTATGTATTTATCTCTCA